>AP025044.1:13665777-13751734 GCA_036186865.1 Eustoma russellianum | reverse complement strand
TGAGATTAGATGTGGAAGAACTTAAGGAACAAATGATTGCTTTTAATTCTTGCTTGAATGAAACTCAAGTTTCACATAATGTGCATGAACTTTCTAGTGATTCATCTATGTCTAGTCATGCTTCACATGGTATTGATGGTCAAGTGCATTAAATTTAAAAATGAATTTCATGTTGAATTCATTGATCTCAAGAGATTGAAATACATTTGCAAAAACAATGAGGATGCATCGCATGACAACATTAAACATGAAACTGAAATTGTTGAAGGATTTGATAGAAAACGTGTAGACAAATCTGAAATTTTAAATGAGGAAGAAAGGCAAAAGAACACTACAAATGTATTTAAAGTTTTATTGCCTAATGCTTTGCCATCTTCATCTGCATGAGTTTCCATTGTTTCATGTCGAAAAGGATCAATGAAAGTGTTATACAACAATCATCCACCATTAACAATAGTGTCTAGTGTACGTTATCCTTTTTATGAGTTGCCTAGTCTTGAACAAAATTTTCCAAATGCTACTATTAGAAATCTTGAATTTGAACCCATGATGTGCTTACATTCGTGCTATGTATTGCCATCTTCTGTGTATTGTCAGGAATTGATACAGCAACTGCTAGCTTATCCAAAACATGTTAAGAAGATACGATACAAGCTCCTCAAAGCATTGAAGATAACTGCAAGTTTTAAGTTTAACTTTCATTCATCTTCGCCATATGTACATTTTATTATTTTGGTATTTTACCTGGATGGGCATGGAATAAACTATTTATTTTAGTCTAAATTGTTTACAAGCATGTAGTGGCTAAAGTCCCTTCTCCTAGTACACATTTTGATTCTAGGACGAATCCTTTCAAGCGGGGAGGGAATGATGAGGTTAAAGGAGCGTAATTGTATAAAGAAGATGTGCAGTGGGATGGAGAGGGAGAAAGCATATCTGTGGTGTTTGGCATGACCTAATTTTCGGCCACCATGGCTTGTAATCTTTTGTAATATATTTTAGAGTCATATTATAGGGTTTTAGAATGTTTTTAGACATTGAAAACGTTTGCGAGAAGATAGGAAAATAGACTTTCCAAATTTGGAAAAATGTCTAAAGAGTAGGGTTGTAGCGTCCCGTCCCGAACCCTAGGGTCAGAACCAGTACGCCCGCCGTATTCCGCTAAGGGATATACAAGGCGTCTGTATGAATCCCTGCACTTATCAAAACGACAGAGTATTCGATTGCGGAAGCAAAATAAATCAATTCAAAACCCTAAATCGAAAGTAAAATCCCCAAAATTTTATATAGTCAACATCAAGTCAACATCCCCTAAACGACATCGTAAAGTTCGTAAAATAAAATCCCTAAGCTAAGTCCTCAAATGATATAATAAATAAAAATAAAACTACTCTAATTCTTGATCATCAATCATCAATCAGTCTCTACGAGTCCCAGTGAGTAGACTCAGAGTCTTCTCCAACCCATATATAATCGTACCCTGATTCGTCTGCAAAAAAACATAACGAACGGTATGAGCGACAAAAACGTCACTCAGTAGGTACCCTGCATGCATCGGCCCTGTGAGATCATACACGCCAGGACAGTAGTGAAATACATATAAGTACGGTAATACGAAAACAGACTGTCCACGTTTTCGCAAATACGCATAACGGTCATAACTTTTTAAAGCAATCAAAACACATAATCATGCGAAATGAGCGTGAAGTGCAATGTCACATACGTGATGCATGATAAACCTACATTCTCGGAACATTCATCTAATCGTACAATGCATGACCCTGGGACCTAACAGAACAGAAAAAAATAGAACGGAACGGAACATATCAGATATGCGACTTAAGTCTCGCATATCCTAACAGAACAGAACGGAACAGGACAGAACATATATGCAATGTCGTGGTGCATGAATGCACAGAAATCACATTCAGAATCCTTCATTTACTTTCCTTTTTTTCATTTTCCATTTCTTTTCTTTTTCTTTTTCTTATTCTTTTTTTTCGTTCTCAGATCCTTCCCCTGACAACTTCTTTCCTTTTACTCATTCCCTTCAGCCCTCATATCTTACGATTCCTGCGACCTTTTTTTCTATGTCCTTAGAATTTCAACTTTTGTCCCTCTCCCTCACCCCCACACCCCCAGGGCTCCCCAGCCGCACCACCCTGACAGCCACTCCTTACCCCTCAGTTGCACCCTCTCAGCCCCACACCCCAGGCGCACCCCCTACCCAATGCAACCCCTCCCTCACCCCCCTCTCAGCTGCCCCCTGACCAATGCACCCCCTCCCTCAGCCCCCCTCTCAGCCCCACTCCTTCAATCCGGCAGCATGTGGCCATAGCCCACCACCACCGGCCATACGCCGCTGCCACCAACACCTCTTCCTTTGATTTCGTTATTCATATATACATTTAAAATACAATATTTTCCAAGTTGACCATAAGAAAATAGCATCATACATACATATACATATACGGTCATATATATACAGATATACAATTCATCACATACAAATATAACCTAATAATCAAGCATCTACACAATCACAAATACTGATGCACCATCTCGTTTCATAAAAAATTAAAGATTCTTGTTTGTTTCATTCAACGGATGTTAAGAGGGCACCTACCTTGTAATTTCTATGCGTAGAAGGGTTGATCGAGGCGGTGGTACTCCTTCACAAAATTGGCGGCTTTGGTTTTGGAAGCAAGAAGAAAATCGTTCTTTTCCCTTGGTAGAGTGGCGGCCGTATGTTATTATGAGGGGAGGAGGAGACTTCACATGATTAAATAGAAATTTGATTAGGATTTAAAGAAAATTTTCTAATCAAATTAGGTTTAATAATTAATTAGACTCTAATGACCCTTTTGTCCTTTTTTGAAAAAAATGGGATACAACATTGTTCCCCCTTTACACAAAGTTTCATCCTCGAAACTTCTGTGCTACGTAAACAATAACTTAGAATAGTCCTACATAATTCATTTACCTAGATCATGACCAAACTTAGTATCCCTTGCGTGTTCCGATATGTTACCCATTGCACTTCTTTGATATCGGACTAAGTCCTCAATTCATTTAGTGTGTATATTTACAATGTAATCTTTAAATCCATCATCCTCCGCCTGATAAATCGTAACCTATTCTTTCTATCGTTCTCGAATCAACCTTAAAGGTATCTTCAGTATACTGGCTTCATAAATTAATCATAGGTCTATATCATACTTATATTTGCTATCATGAACAACCCTCTAAAATCAGTTCTTAGGTGTAGTACAATCTTTAACTTAACACCTTGTTCACAAGACTCATCCCTGAAGCTGTATGTATTTTTCAGAATACGTTTTACTCTAGTACGATTTAATTTAGTCATCACTAGCATCTCACTAGATGATCTAGTTCTTATAAGGTTCAATCCTTACTTAATTCTCTATAATTAATGCTTACAAACTTCCACTTATACTACTTGACGTGTGTCATTCAACTTATTGCAATCTACAATACCGGATTCTTAAACTTATCACATATGATTCATTTCCTAAATAACTAACCATACTAACATCCTCTGTGTATGCCAATGTGGTAACCGTTACCCTTCCTTAACACAACCAAGTCTTCAAAATCAGTTCTTATATACTTACGAACTAGCTCTATGATCATGCTCTTAATTTCTCAGAAATATAGTCAGCAGCCTAGTATACGAAATATGTGTGTGGACATATCTTTCTTCAAGTTAAAAGAAAAGTAGCTTACGTAGCTATAATTTTGAATATAGCTTTAACTATTTAAAATACTGAACCTTCTAATTTTTGTAAACACAAAACTCAAAGTATACTAGATTTGTTTTCGCAACACGATATTTCAAATGACCATTTTAAAAACGATAATATAACTTTTTTGCAAGGAATTTTGGTAAAATTGCGTCAAAGCAGTTGAAAACTTAATAATGTAAGGTTTTATGAAATTATTTGAATATTGTACCTTCCGTTTTCAAAAACGTGTATATATTTTGAAAGCTACCTTTTTTCCACAAAGGTTAAGTAAGTTCATCGCAAGCGGGTAAATAACTTCAAAAACATTTAAACAGTTAAACTACTTGCGACATCGATAGCCGTCAAATTAAATTAATTTTGACTAAAAAATAGATTTAACAAAATCGAAAATTTGAAATATTCTGTAAGAAATATATGTAAACAAATCATTTTTGCAAGAACATCAATATTTTAAAAGTTTTTCCCTTTTCAAGGTCGTCAAAAGAATTTAAATTTTTTATTAGGCTGATTTACAAGTACGGAAACAAAAATTAGCCTCGTAAAGTTTAGTAGACTATATAAAGAAATATGACCTCATAAGGTATTTTCGAAAATAAAATGGTTTTTGAAGTCCCTGTAAAATATAGGTATAACTCAGTGTATGTGCTTATATAAAATATTTATCTGCTACAGAAATAATAGTCCAATATTTCGTATAATATCTATAATCCATCTTTATTTTCAAAAGAACAACCCGTCTACGTATAGTTTCTTATAAGTCTAACCTTCGCCTACTATGATAAAATCTGTATCTTAAATTTTTCAATCCTAGCATGGCACACTAAATATTTATCGACTTAAGGTGTTCTAATTCACCATGCCTCTGCGCGCCAAACTGATCCACTGTATTTCTTTACTTGGCTATTTGAAGCGCTAATTTTCTTAGTTAAATCTCACCTGCACAAGCAACCGCTATTGGTTCATGCTTACTCTATTTCAATTCAAGCCTACTAGATTCAAACCTAATCTTCCGATGTCAACACTTAACCCACAATTTCTTAATGATATAGTATTCCAAGGCACATATTATAGTCGATCCTCGCATGTCGCTATTGTTCAATATCTCTAATAAGACTAATATCGTCGACCTATTTTGATTACCCTACATTCAACGTCTTAACCCTAAACTATAAATTCCTTTGTAAAATATCCTTAACTAAACTCCCCTGATTATAATGCTAATATTTATTTGGTTTCTATCATTCTACTATAAATTATCTCTTATTATTTATTATACTATTATAATTCATTTCTTAGTAGCTATGGTCCCAACTTAGACCCAAGCCTGCTCTAAAGTTATCATCCAAGTAGGGACATGGACCCGCTTTACTTTACCCTAATGGTACCGAATACCATGTTGCAGTTATGGTAAGGCAGCCCGAGTTACTGCCTGACCCATTAATATGTCAACTAACATTTGTAGTAGGGTATTCTGGTTAACATTGTAATTCATTCAAATCAATTATATAGTATTCAACTAGGGTTACTAAGATCACAGCTTAGAGAGTTATGATCAACCTTAGATAAGGGAGAATTGTATGCGATATCCTAGGTATACGTGTTTCAAAACCAATTGACTTCTTAAGTTTAGGATCGTAACTTATTTCTAGGATCGTTCTTAGCATCATCATTTCTTAAGTTTAAGATCACGTCTTATTTCCAAAGCATAATTAGTACATAATCAACACTTATTACTAAATTAGTACTTATTTCTAAAGTCAACTATTAATCGAGATCGTTACTTATGTCTAAGATCGTAACTTATGTTCAGGATCATCGCTTATAACTGAGATCAGTACTATGTTCATGATCACCGCTTATGTTCAAATCATCACTTATGTCTAAGAAAGTGACTTAGAGGCAAAATTGTAGCTTATTTTCTGATATCATGGCCTAATTCTACATTTCCGCCGTGGATCTAGAGCCATGCTCTGAAGATCGTACTGCCAGCACGTAATACCTTTTGAACTCATTCTGAAATTAGATCCAAGTGATCAGCGGTGTCAGTTTTGTTACGCCACCACTCCTCCGCATCCACTTGCAGAAGGATCTCAAGTCTGAGTGCGGTGATGGTGGAGCCTGTGGTTGCCGATGTGGTTGCACCACAGATTGGGCCATGACCAGTAGCGCGTCAGTCAGGGCCTGGGAAGCACAACCTGCGGTGGAGCCCCATTCTCAGAGTGGTTCCTATTACTGTTCCTATTGTTCTCTTCTTGATGGCATATTTGCTACGACAAGAAAAATTTCAGTTTTTTTTGTCAAGGGCATTTCAGGAATATACAAAACTTAAGAAAAAAACAGGAGGGAATCAAACACGGAAAAAGTAAAACAGAGATAAAAACCAACCATGTCCCAACCCAATCGTCACTAAGTCTAAACCAAACCTATTCTAAGGTCAAACTTAGTCTCAAATCATAGCTTACGTCTAGCATCAAAATGTCTAGAATTAAACTTATTCTAAGATTAAACTTACATCTAGATCGAAAGTCTATAGTCATCTCTTACGTCTAACATCATTTCTTAATTCTATGTTTTCCGCAGTAGATATAGAGCCTCGGCTCTAATACCACCTGTAGCGACCCGTCTCGAACCCTAAGATCAGAATCGTTACGCCTGTCGTGTTCCGCTAAGGGGTATACAAGGCGTCTGTATAAATCCATGCACTTATCAAAACGACAGAGTATTCGATTGCGGAAGCAAAATAAATCAACTCAAAATCCTAAATCGAAAGTAAAATCCCCAAAATCATATATAGTCAACATCAAGTCAACATCCCCTAAACGACATCGTAAAGTTCGTAAAATGAAATCCCTAAGCAAAGTCCTCAAATGATATAATAAATAAAATAAAACTTCTCCAATTCTTGATCATTAATCATCAATCCGTCTCTACAAGTCCTAGTGAGCCCACCAGTCTTCTCCAACCCATATATAATCGTACCCTGATTCGTCTGCAAGAAAACGTAACGAACGGTGTGAGCGACAAAAATGTCACTCAGTAGGTACCCTTCCTACATCGGCCCTGTGAGATCATACACGCTAGGACAGTATTGAAATACATATAAGTACGGTAATACGAAAACAGACTGTCCATGTTTTCGCAAATAGGCATAACGGTCATAACTTCTTAAAACAATCAAAACACATAATCATGCGAAATGAGCATGAAATGCAATGTCGCATACGTGATGCATGATAAACCTACATTCTCGGAACATTCATCTAATCGTGCAATTCATGACCCGGGGACCTAACAAAACGGAACAGAGCGGAATGGAACAGATTAGATATGCGACTTAGGTCTCGCATATCCTAACAGAACAGAACGGAACAGAACAGAACATATATGCAATGTCGTGATACATGAATGCACAGAAATCACATTCGGAATCCTTCATTTACTTTCCTTTTTCTTTTTTCCTTTTCTTTTCTTTTTCTTTTCTTTTTCTTTTTCTTATTCTTATTCTTTTTTTTCATTCTCAGATCCTTCCCCTGACAACTTCCTTCCCTTTACTCATTCCCTTCAGCCCTCAATTCTTACGATTCCTGCGACCTTTTTTTTCTATGTCCTTAGACTTTCAACTTTCGTCCCTCTCGCTCACCCCCACACCACCAGTCCCCCCAGTCGCACCACCCCGCCAGCCGCTTCCCACCCCTCAGCTGCACCCTCTCAGCCTCAAACCCCAGGCGCACCTCCTACCCTGCGCACCCCCTCCCTCGCCCCCTCTCAGCTGCCCCTTTGACCAGCACACCCCCTGCCTCAACCCCCCCTCTCAGCCCCACTCCTTCAATCCGGCAGCACGTGGCCATAGCCCACCACCACCGGCTACGCACCGCTGCCACCAACACCTCTTCTTCCAATTCTGTTATTCATATATACATCTAAAAATACAATATTTTCCAAGTTTACCATACAAAAATAGCATCATACATACATATACATATATGGTCATATATACATATATACAATTCATCACATACACATATAACCTAATAATCAAGCATCTATGCAATCACAAAAATACTGATGCACGATCTCGTTTCATAAAGAAATTAAAGTTTCTTCTTTGTTTCATTCAACGGATGTTAAGGGGGCACCTACCTGGTAATTGCTACGCGTAGAAGGGTTGATCGAGGTGGTGGTACTCCTCCCCAAAACTGGCGGCTTTGGTTTTGAAAGCAAGAGGAAAATCGTTCTTTTCCCTTGGGAGAGTGGCGGCCGTATGTTATTATGAAGGGAGGAGGAGACTTCACGTGATTAAATAGAAATTTGATTAGGATTTAGAGAAAATTTCCTAATCAAATTATGTTTAATAATTAATTAGACACTAATGACCCTTTTGTCCCTTTTTTAAAAAAGGGGATATAACAAGGGTTTTCATAGGATGACCCTATCTCGGTATTTTGGTCATAACATTCTCGTACAACATTTTTTTGAGGTGATTCAAGATGCTATCAAAACTAAACATCCGAACTCAACTTTCTAGAAGACCTCATTAACAGCTTCGTCCTCAAGATGACCATAATTACACGTGGAAGTCTGGATAGGTTCTGAGGTGATAATTTTCAAGTAAAATTCCTATCTTATCTTACGTAAATTAGGGTTAGCATAATTGAAATTATATGTATAGTTACTAGCCGCCTGAAAACGGCATATATGAATAAAATTTTATTAGATTTTGGCCAAGTGCTAATTTGCAAGGTATTCTTTGTGTTTTTTTGATCCTTGATCAAAACTAGATTCTATGTCAACTTCTTGAGCAAATGTTGTGGGGAAATAGAATCCTACCAACTTGGAGACACGTACCAGGGGTGAATTGTCATTCTTTGATCACGAACAAGCAACAAGTGGGATATTGCTAGGTCCAAACAGAAGCCACAAGGCGAAGGATGGTTTTTGAACCGTTCTTGTCATCAAACAACGTTTCTTGTGGAAGTCACATTTAGAATGAAGGAAATGTTGCAATTTTTCTGTGAGTCACGCATCACATCATGGATCGAGACATTTTAAGGATGATAGCAACTATCCTATTCTGTTGTGGTGTATTTGGACAAATGGTTTGATAAATGAGGCCATGATTTTGAAAGATTGTTTGCACCTAGTTGACATACTCATGGCCATTATCTAAGCATATAATCTAGACTTAAGTTTTATATTATGTTTGAACCATGTGAAAGAAATGGTAGAATTTTTGAGGGACTTCGAATTTGTTTTTTCAAAAAATATATTCACGTGATACGAGAAAAGTCATCAAAGAATAATAGAAAGTGCTAAAAATGACTTTGATTAGGCACAAATGCCGACCCACACACATTAAAATAGACCAATGAAAAAATACTGCTGACACAATATTATTTGATTGAATAGTAGTCATGCGACTTTTTGCACGTATACACGTCTCACATTATACATGGATGGTTTTATTGGTAAATAAACTGGCTAATAAAAATTTAGGATAACTGAAAAAAGGGTAACCTGAACTTCGATGCAAAAGCCATAACTACTAACTGAATGTCCTATGAACGAGCATGAACTGATCCTGTTTATTGACTTCGTCAACATTGTACAGACCTCTGCGCTTAATCCGATGTCTAATTATTTCCTTCGCATGTATGTCCTGTAAAAAACACAAATAGTGATGCATGAGTACCATATTATTGAGTCCTTGGTGACATGGCTGAGAGATAACAATTTTGATGACATTGTAGGAATATAAAGACATTTATCTAGTCACATGCCTGGAAAATTTATAACAAGTTTGCCACTTGTACCAGAACTAACTCTCCATTTGCAATTTCAATATATGTTTTTGCAGGTTGGTTGAGATGTACAAAATTGTTCCAATTATTGGTCATAGTGTCAATAGCTCCGCATTGAAAATCCACTCGGTGGATTTGAATGAAGTCGAAGAGGTCTTAGTCTGGGTTTTAAGGACTTTGGACAACTTTTTTGGATTTTTTGACTTTATGTATAAATTTGATATTCTGAAGAAACTAGGGACAGGTGTGCAACTTCAGAGAAATTTGGGGTGACTATAATTTTCTATAAAAGTGAGGGTGGCCTGTAATTTTTGGAAATTTTGTGGATGAATCTGCAATTTCCTTAAAATTTTTAGGTCCAATATGTAGTTTTCGTAATCTCTTGGAGCATTTGTGTATTCTCATAAATATTAGAGGTTTTAATTTCACAACATAATGAATTTGGGTTAAAGTATAATGGGTTGGGGTTTCCCTCTGCTGTATACGGCTGCCTTCCTCTTGGCTCTGCTTTCTCCTTTGTCTGTGTTCTCTCCGCCTCTATTCACAATGTTGTCTATGGCCAGTTTGCTTCCATCTCTGGGAAGGCCGCAACGGTGTCCTACAGGACGCCCACTACGGTGGTCCCTCGTTTGATATTCTTTCGTCTTGGTTGGTTCTGATCCTCCCACCATTATTGATATTCAATTAGTTGGAAGCAAGTCTGGTTAGTGTGCTTCTTCCTTGCACAGTGAGAACACCCGAGATGGGACTTATCCTCCTTCCCGATATTGCGCTATGAAGGTTTTGAGCATACTTGTCCTATTGTCCAAACCCACACCAACCCTTCCCCCAATGATGTTCACATTTCAATCGGGGGGAATGATTTCAAAATAGTCATTCTAGCTTCCTACCTTTTGATGGCACCATAAGCTGCCTCAATTGTTGTTAATAGCTCCCTTTTGAGTATCTCACCCTTTACTGGTTTGAATCTATCATCAATGGCTATCAAAAGCTAGAACAATCTTTGTTCATGGACCTTCCTACTGCATATGTTAATTTCTTCAGGATCCTTCATTGGATTTGGATCCATTTGGTCAATCAGCATCCAGATAGTCTTTAATGTGTTCCAACATTTGTCAAGAGTATTTGTCCCATGCCAAATGAGTTGGCTCTTTTGAGCAAGTCGAATACTTGCAGTAAATCAGCTGGATCCATAAGTAACGGCCAGCTCATCCAAAAGGGTTTTGGCCGTTGGGTATCGAGATACATTATTTATCAAGTTTTGTTTGATGTTTTGAATTAACCAAGTGAATACACATTCATCTGTCTGTACCACCGTGCGTAGGTGGGATCGGTTGTTAGGGATGGAGGTACCCCTGTGAGGTGGGCGCTCCTCCCCCTTCCTCCAAACCCTTTCCATATCAATGTTGTCCACAGCGAGAAATTCTTGCCATTGAGTTTAATTACGAGAGATAAATTATCTAAAGTGTTGGATTTGTTGTGTGCTGAGACTATTGCGTGGAAGTTTTGCAAGTTGGACCGCTAGGTCATCAAGGAAGTTGCTTGTACTTGGTTGTGCTTTAATTTTTGGGCTTTTGCTTAAGGTTTGGCATGTTTTTTGGTTGATTTTTCAAGCTTTTAAGTATGGATATTTTTGTTGTTTTCTGGTCACTTGGTTGACAAAGTTAAAATCGGGACAATGATGATTCTTTTTCTAAGACCTGAGTGTTCTGAAAAAGCTTTCTGTGGTAGATTCTATTTGGGTTATTTTGGGCTAATGGTTATCTTTGTGGATAGTTTCTTTTCGGGTGATGGGTTTTTGTCTGTTTGTTTTAGTGTCTTGTCTTTTGGCTTTTTGAATTGGGTCAATTTGCTAAGTCAGGATTGGGACAGTGATGAGCTCCTTTCTTAGTCATACGAATCATGCAACCTACTCTGATACCATGTTTAGAATGAAAGTCGTATTTCATTAATCTTCTGTACACATACACCATCTTAGTTATACTACATTTAGGATAGAACACAATAAATACAATTATATGGTTGGGTATGATTGAGATATGACTAATATTGAATCTCTCGATTTGCAGGATTTCCTAAAATAAACACTAACATAATCTTAGAAACATAGCTCACCAACATAACCTTAAAAACACACAACACCCATGACATAATAAAAGAAGAAGATATATATGCTTTTTTGTGATAACGGTGTTGAAAAAGCATATAAAAGTGCTTTAGAAAGTGTCTAAATCTATATAAAAACATGTAAGAAGGGTGATTGAAGAATAGAGTAAAATTTGGGTTGGATGAGTGAGATGATACTCTTAATTCTCTTAATTTCTCCGAGTTCCACAGAGACCAAATGTTCGATAAATGAGACCAAATGTTCGGTGATAAGTTCTGAGTTCCACCTCTGAGTTTTGTCTGATTCCGAAATTTTTGTCCAGTGACCAAAGGCTTTATTGAACGTTAGGTGAAGCCATTTACCAAATATTCAGTCTAGAGTTTGATGATGAGTTTTGAGTTGTAACGTTCAAAAATTTTAAAACCAGCATTCCTTAAAAGTTATCAAACATTTGGTCGATGCAGACAGTACAATTTTTTGATGTCTTTTGATGAATTCATGCAACTTTTACAACATGGCACACTTTCTTTAAATCTTGAACGGTCATAAACTAACATAGAAATTTAATTATGGAAAATGGTGTCAAATTAACTCTTTTAATGAATTGAAGTCTATAAATACAAGGATAAAAAGATTTTAAAAATATGCTTGATATATACTATCTATACACTTTGATATACTTTGAAATGCTCTTTGAAAAACTTTTTTGAGTCTCTTGTGAAAACCTAAAGAATTTCTTAGTGATTCCACCTTCCAAACGTCCTTCACAAAGGGTTAGGCACAAGGAAGAAGACTTCCCCTTGCTTCCTTAGTGATTAAAAGCGTGTGGATTAAGAATGAGCAAGACCAACACTTCAAGATGGTCGTTGATCAGGCAAACCAATACGGCCCTCCTAGACGGCACCTTTAATCAATGGCAACACCTTCAATATGCTCAACTTTGAAGGATCTTAACCTAGGTTTTTAATGCAAAACCAAGAAAACAAAGTATCACACAAAGTGAATGAAATATCAGGAATTGTTATTCATCAAAAGGTGTGTTTACAATCAGCCAAAGGGGTCTATTTATAGGCCTAAAAAACGTCCCCCTTCGGCTTTGAAATGGCTAGAAATAATTCAAATAAAGCTATCTAACAATTGTTTAAATTTGAACTTTGCTTGAATTTCAAAACTAAGATAATTCTAGCTAAAACTTGAAATGCTTGTAAGATGTTATCTCCTCTATGTCCAGCCGTGTTTGAGGAGCCAATGGTGTCTTGGAGAAGCTGATTTGATGAGTGGATGAGGCATGAAGTTGATTTCAAAAGTTAGTTGAATTTGAATTCAAGTTGAGTTTGATTTTGAGCTTGCTTTGAACTTGTCTCTTGGATATCTTTTCCACCTTTTCCAGCCGTGTTCCTTGAGTAAATGAGGTGTAGAAAACCTGCTTTGATGATGATAAGATGGCTGGAATTGAATTCAAATGATGGTTGAAGTTTGAATTCAAATTGAGTTTGAATTTGAAATCAAACTTGGATTCAATTTGAGTTGTGATCTATCTCCTTCTTTTCTCTTCAAAAATGGCGTGTAAATGGCTGAGATGATAGCTGAATCCTTTTTGAAATGTAAGCTTCAAATTGGTTGAAACTTGATTTCAAATTATGGTTCAATTTAATTTCAAGTTTACCTTCAAGTTCAAATTCAAATAAGATGTCATCCTTCAACTTCTAAAGGGCCGGCCTCTTGGATGATATTTGGGTATGTTTTTGATTTCAATTTGATCAAGAGATTCCATCTTGGACACATTTGAATTTGTCTTTGTGGAGACAAACATTCTCTTCAAACATTCTCTTCAAACATTCTCTTCAAACATTTCATGTACCTAATTTACCTACAAAGCAAATACATAAAACTAAGATCACAAGACACAGGATAAAATTCGAAGACAGAATGTAGATGTACATGCTGATACACGTTCAAGTTGAAGATTCAATGAAATGAACCCAAGGAGTCTTAGGTTCATCTTGAACATGCTTGTACAAGAAGGTGGCAACTTGATGACAAAGTTCTCTTGCCCTCCTTCTTGTCATAGGACCTTTGACCTCTTGATGGGGCCCTTGATCCTCATCGGACCCTTGATCCTCATCAATCCCCCCCTCCTCAAAAGGATTCGTCCTCGAATCAAAAAGGTCATCGTTGAAAGGGGTGAGGTCAGCAACATTAAAAGTAGGTGAAATTGAACCATACCTGTCGGGAAGATCAAGGATATATGCATTGTCACCTATGCGTTTCAATACTTTAAAAGGTCCATCTCCTCGAGGCAACAATTTTGACTTTCTTTCATTGGGAAATCTTTCTTTGCGCAAATGTAGCCACACTAAATCTCCAGGTTTAATCACAACTCGTTTCCGATGTTTGTTAGCTCGTCTTTCATAAGCTTTGTTTTTCTTTTCAAGTTGTGTTTTAACTTTTTCATGCACTTTCTTTATCTTTTCTGCTTTTTGTTTACCATCAAGACTAGAACGTTCATGCACGGGAATAGGAATCAAATCGAGGGGAGACAAGGGATTAAAGCCATACACGATTTCAAATGGACTATGCAAAGTACCGTGATGGACACTCCTATTATATGCAAATTCGATATATGGTAAACAATCTTCCCAATGTTTAATGTGTTTTTGCAAAATGGCACGCAAAAGTTGAGAAAGAGTACGATTAACGACTTCAGTTTGTCCATCCGTTTGTGGGTGTGCGGTGGTTGAAAACAACAATTGTGTACCAAGTTTAGCCCACAAAACACGCCAAAAATGACTCAAAAATTTCGTATCTCTATCACTTACAATTGTACACGACATGCCATGCAATCTAACAATTTCTTTGAAGAACAAATCAGCAACATGCGTGGCATCATCAACTCTCCTACATGCAATGAAATGTGCCATTTTTGAAAATCGATCAACCACAACATAAATGCTATCGCGTCCTCCCCGAGACCTAGGAAGTCTTAACACAAAGTCCATGGAAATGTCAATCCAAGGGGCATCAGGGACGGGTAAAGGCGTGTAAAGGCCATGTGGTTGGGACTTGGATTTGGCTTGTTTGCAAGTGATGCAACTACCACACAACCTCTCGACGTCTACTCGCATGTGGGGCCAATAGAAATGTTCCATAAGAGTCTCAAGGGTTTTGAACACTCCGAAATGACCCATTAAACCTCCCTCATGGGCTTCTCTAGTCAATGCTTCTCGTAGGGATGATTAGGGAACGCACAATTTTTGTTCTTTGAAAAGATATCCCTCATGTATGTAAAATTTCCCAAATGGTGCTTCTTGACATGCCTCGAAAATGGTGCCAAAGTCGTGGTCATTGGGGTACAATTCCTTAAGTGATTCGAATCCTAAGAAGCGTGAAGATAATGTAGTCACTAACGTGTATCTCCTAGAGAGGGCATCGGCAACTATATTATCCTTTCCTTGTTTGTACTTAATCACGTAAGGAAATTGTTCTATGTACTCTACCTATTTGGCATGTCTTTTGTTCAACTTTTCCTGCCCTTTAAGATACTTAAGGCTTTCGTGGTCAGTGTGGATCACAACCTCTTTGGGTTGAAGATAGCTTTGCCAAGTTTGTAGGGATCTCACGAGGGCATAAAGTTCTTTATCGTAGGTAGAGTAATTCAATGCAGCTCCTTTCAATTTCTCACTAAAATAGGCTATGGGTTTCTTACCTTGTGTCAAAACTGCGCCTATACCCACTCCACTTGCATCACACTCGATCTCAAAGGTCTCGTCAAAATTTGGTAGCCTAAGTATGGGTGCAGTGGTCAGCCTACGTTTAAGTTCATCAAATGCCAGTTGTTGTGGCTCTTCCCACCGGAAAGGCACATCTTTTTTTACAATTTTATTTAGGGGTGCAGCTATGGAAGAAAAATCTTTGACAAAGCGTCTATAAAAGCTGGCTAGTCCATGAAAACTGCGAACTTCCCCTACGTTCTTAGGTATAGGCCACTCCACAATTGACCTAACCTTTTCCTCATCCATCTCTACTCCCTCAGCCGAAATGACAAAGCCTAGAAAAACTACGCGTTCTAAACAAAAGGAGCACTTCTTAAAGTTGGCGTAAAGTTGTTCTTGCTTAAGCTTTTCAAAAACGGCTCTAATGTGGTCAAGATGATCTTCTATGGTTTGGGAATAGATTAGGATATCATCGAAATAGACAACGACAAATCGTCCTATGAACACACGTAAGACTTTATTCATTAGCCTCATAAAGGTACTAGGGGCGTTGGTGAGCCCGAAGGGCATCACTAACCACTCATAGAGCCCAAACTTGGTTTTGAATGCAGTCTTCCATTCGTCCCCTTCTCTAATGCGTACCTGGAAGTACCCTTGCTTAAGGTCGATTTTGGTGAAGAATTTAGATCCGTGCAACATGTCTAACATATCGTCTAGCCTAGGTATGGGGTACCTATACTTGACGGTAATCTTGTTATTGGCTCGGCAATCGGTACACATTCTCCACGTTCCATCCTTTTTGGGTACTAAAATGACTGGGATGGCGGATGGGCTGAGGCTCTCTCAGACTTGTCCACTAGCTAGGAGCTCCTCTACTTGCCTTTGGATTTCTTTGGTTTCTTCGGGGTTGGCTCGATAGGCTGGGCGATTTGGCAACACGGCTCCTGGGACAAAGACGATTTGGTGTTCTATTCCCCTAATGGGTAGTAATCCGGATGGTGGTTCGGAGGGAAATAGAACTTCATATTCTTGGATAAGGGACGCAACTGAGGTAGGTAAGTTTGGTGGGAGTTCTTCTAGGGCAAGGTGACACGACTTTGGGATGATGATGAGGACATTTTGGTTGTTATAAAGTGTGCGTGTGACCTCTCTTTTCTTGGCGAAATACCCACACTACTTTTTGGACTCGTTGACACTTAGGGGCACAACCTCTTTTCCCTTGCTCTCGTGTTTTTTGTTCTCACTTTTCATACACTCCACGAATTTTCTCTCGGCTTCTTTTTCCTTAGCATCGGCTCTAGACTTGGACATGCGTTGGTGATCCTCGTGGACTTTGTGTGGTGGAAGTGCATGCAGTTTGTACAATTTGCCATTCAATTTGAAAGAATAACGATTCAAATAACCATCATATGTCACATGTCTATCAAATTGCCATGGCCTACCAAGTAAGATATGACTAGCATGCATTGGTGCGACATCACATAAAACATCATCTTTGTAACTACCAACGCTAAGAGAAATCAAAACTTGTTTACTTACGCTAACTTCACCGCAGTCATTTAGCCGTGCAAGTTTGTAAGGGTGCGGATGATTAGTCATAGGCAAATTCAGTTTTCTTACTAATTCGATGCTAGCCACATTCGCACAAGAACCGGAATCAATGATCATGGCGCACACTTTACCATTTATCATGCAATGAATATGGAAAATGTTTTCTCTATATTGTTTGTGATCATCTAATTTCGGATATGCATTTAAAGCTCTACGCACAACAAGAAACTCCTTAGTGTCAAAATCATCTAATGCGCCTAGATTCTCTTCAAGTTCAATTTCATTATCATGCTCAGACTCGTTTTCATGCTCGGACTCGGACACATATTCGTTTGTCTCTTCAATTAACATGTATCTTTTTGCATTAGGACATTCTTTTCCTATGTGACCACGTCCTTGACATTTATAACATTTAATGTCTCTAAACCTGTTTGAGGGATCCGAAGAATTGCCGTTAGGAGCCTTTTGTTGGGTGCATTCATCTCTCCTTTGTGTGGATTGCACACGATTGTCCATTCTTTGTGACGCACCTTGGTCACGTGCTTGGCCTCCTGTAGGCCGTGAACTTCCCGTTCCTGAAGGCTTGTTGGAAAACCTTGACGAAGACTGCTTAGTACAATAATTGGAATTGAAAGTGGAGGAATTACGTACCTTTAATTGCGTTTCAATCTTTTCAGCCATATGTACCATGGTGGTGAGGTCGAGATAAGGTTGAAGATCAACCCTTTGCGCAATCTCCCTGTTTAAACCATGTAAGAAACGAGCTTTGGTGGCCTCTTCAGGTTCCTGCAAGTTAGACATTTCCAACAAAATTTCTAACCCTTTATAGTACTCGTCTACACTTTTGGAACCTTGACGTAAGTTGTGCAAACTCGTGAAAATAGAACTCTCATAATTGTTTGGAATAAAACATTGTCTCATTTCAAACTTCATTTCTTCCCAAGTAGCAATCGGAGGTTGTCTTGTCTTAGTTCTATTTCGACACAAATTTGTCCACTAATTAAGTGCATAACCAGAAAACTCAATAGAAGCGTATCTCACTTTTTGCAATTCACTATAATTGGTACAAGAAAAGATTAAATCCACTTTCGTTTCCCATTCTAAATATTCTTCCGCATTACTTTTACCATAAAACGTGGGAATATTTATTTTGGTTTTGAGAAAATCGTCATCTTGTGGGAAAAGGGGGTTTTGGCGTCTTTGGTAACCACGGGGATGGTGGTCATCAAAGTCATAATCATCATGCTCAAAGGGAATGTAATCATCATTGTACCTTCTTGAAGCGTACCTTCTTGCTTGTGTAGGAAAAAAAAACCTTCTTGCTTCGGTGTGTGGGGGTCGAATGTTATCGTCCTCAACTTCTTCTGGAGGATGGCACCTTGGTTGTGGTAGGGGAACGGCCCTGCTTGTACCTTGGCCATCACTCGTTTTGTAGCTTCGCTCCACGTCTTCCAAGCGATGCTTAATTATCTCATTGTCATGCATGAGTTTCTTAAGCATCTCCAACATTTGTTGTTGCGTGTTGTCAACAGTTTCAGCCTCTTTTGACTTGCTAGATGCGGAATGATTGATGCTCTCTATTGTACCTAAGGAATTGAACGAAGACGAAAAGGAAAAAGAAAGAAGCAAACTAACACAAAGACGAACAAACGTTAAGGGATTAGTAAAAAAATAAGCTATGAACACTCCGCTTTCGATTCTTTCCACATTCTTACCACTTTGGTTCTTGGATAACCTGAAGTTAAGAAGGTTCAAAGTGATCAATAAGGAAGTGTATTGCCAAGGCTTCTTCAAATCACAATGTTCTCCACTTGTTTCTTCCTCTTTGCGTTCAAGTTGCACCAATTAGTATCAAAGTAGAATCAATTGAAATGAACACAAACTTGAACTTTCTACTAAGATTCAAAGAAAATAAGCAACCAAAGTTGATGTATAAGGCTGAACCAAAGATAAACTAAGGGTTGCCGTGGGCAATCTTTAGTTAATTTTGATTCTATGCACTTATTATCCACAAAATGGTTCACGTCATGCAACAATCGAGCAACCAAATGTGTGATTGGTTCAAGAAGGTCAGGAGATGGAGAATAATGTATATAGGGGACGGCAATGTGGTGTTAAAGGAAATATGGTATCCAAGGTTTGCAAATCGTACCAAAAATTTTCCACGCAATGCACAAACGTTTTGCCCTTTTTCTTTTCTCTTGTTCTTTTGTTTTTCTTTCTCTTTCTTGCTATTTCAATTGAGCAAGGTTCAGATTCTTCTTTTTTTTGACTAAGGACAGAATTGAAATTTTACGCGTTTTGCACTTAGCACTTGCGTTTTTTGGACAGAATAGTGCAATGTATTTAAAATGCAATTTGCAACTTGGACTTGCAACAAAAATAACCTTGGAAAGTGAGGGAAATTGGGGTAAGGACGAATGGGTTAGGGTTAGGGTTTTTGATTTAGGGTTTTTTTGAACATTTTGGGAATTTGCGGGATGGGGTTTTGGGAACGGAACGGGCGTTGTAAATGGACTATTTGGGGTGGTAATTGATGATTGGTGTGGTCAATTTGGATATTGGTTGGTTTAGGACAGAATTTGAACAAAATTCAAATTCTAGGGTTAGGGTTTATTTGAATGATTTGGGATCTTTAGAATCTGATTGTGTTTGGTAAAATTGGGTTGGGGCTTTTTGTTGAGGGTGTAAATAGGGTTGTTTGGGATCAGGTTGGTGAGTTTTTAGGGTTGGGTTGGGGTGGAGCTGGTTGGGCTGTGGGAGTGTGGGGTAGAATTAGGGTTTTGTTGTTGAAAATGGTTCGTGAAGGCAAACACACGTATGACTAGTTTTAAAGCATGAAATCAATCACAATGCGAATCATAAGATGCATACAATCATCACCAACTAAAAGCTTCGGTAGCAACAAGATGATTTGAAACCGAGGTAGCTTTATAGGCTGATGGTGGGAATATTTAAAAGAAGGCTGAATGTAACCTAAAATGCAACAAACCCTAATTTGTTCAAGTTTAAACGACTCAAAATCAGATTGTGATGCTAAAGGGAAATAAAGGAAATGACTTTTGAATGATGAAAAACAAAATGCAGCAATATGCAAGGACTCAAAGCAAATGAGTTGGACGTTTTTTTTTGTATGAAATGCAAGACAATGGCGTGTAGAGTGAGGGGTAGAAGAAGGACTCAACTGAAATTGAAATGACTAGACTCAAACGAAAAGGAAATGATAGATGGTGGAATAGAGTAACCTGCGCTCTGATACCAATTTGATGCGTGCAACTCATGGGCTCCAACGATTCCACCTTCCAAACGTCATTCACAAAGGGTTAGGCACAAGGAAGAAAACTTCCCTTTGCTTCCTTAGTGATTAAAAGCGTGTGGATTAAGAATGAGCAAGACCAACACTTCAAGATGGTCGTTGATCAGGCAAACCAATACGGCCCTCCTGGACGGCACCTTTAAGCAATGGCAACACCTTCAATATGCTCAACTTTGAAGGATCTTAACCTAGGTTTTTAATGCAAAACCAAGAAAACAAAGTATCACACAAAGTGAATGAAATATCAGGAATTGTTATTCATCAAAAGGTGTGTTTACAATCAGCCAAAGAGGTCTATTTATAGACCTAAAAAACGTCCCCCTTCAGCTTTGAAATGGCTAGAAATAATTCAAATAAAGCTATCTAACAATTGTTTAAATTTGAACTTTGCTTGAATTTCAAAACTAAGATAATTCTAGCTAAAACTTGAAATGCTTGTAAGATGTTATCTCCTCTATGTCCAGCCGTGTTTGAGGAGCCAATGGTGTCTTGGAGAAGCTGATTTGATGAGTGGGATGAGGCCTGAAGTTGATTTCAAAAGTTAGTTGAATTTGAATTCAAGTTGAGTTTGATTTTGAGCTTGCTTTGAACTTGTCTCTTGGATATCTTTTCCACCTTTTCCAGCCGTGTTCCTTGAGTAAATGAGGTGTAGAAAACCTGATTTGATGATGATAAGATGGCTGGAATTGAATTCAAATGATGGTTGAAGTTTGAATTCAAATTGAGTTTGAATTTGAAATCAAACTTGGATTCAATTTGAGTTGTGATCTATCTCCTTCTTTTCTCTTCAAAAATGGCGTGTAAATGGCTGAGATGATAGCTGAATCCTTTTTGAAATGTAAGCCTCAAATTGGTTGAAACTTGAATTCAAATTATGGTTGAATTTAAATTCAAGTTTACCTTCAAGTTCAAATTCAAATAAGATGTCATCCTTCAACTTAAAAAGGGCCGGCCTCTTGGATGATATTTGGGTATGTTTTTTTATTTCAATTTGATCAAGAGATTCCATCTTGGACACATTTGAATTTGTCTTTGTGGAGACAAACATTCTCTTCAAACATTCTCTTCAAACATTCTCTTCAAACATTTCATGTACCTAATTTACCTATAAAGCAAATACATAAAACTAAGATCATAAGACACAGGATAAAATTCGAAGACATAATGTAGATGTGCATGCTGATACACGTTCAAGTTGAAGATTCAATGAAATGAACCCAAGGAGTCTTAGGTTCATCTTGAACATGCTTGTACAAGAAGGTGGCAACTTGATGACAAAGTTCTCTTGCCCTCCTTCTTGTCATAGGACCTTTGACCTCTTGATGGGGCCCTTGATCCTCATCAATCCCCCCCTCCTCAAAAGGATTCGTCCTCGAATCAAAAAGGTCATCGTTGAAAGGGGTGAGGTCAGCAACATTAAAAGTAGGTGAAATTGAACCATACCTGTCGGGAAGATCAAGGATATATGCATTGTCACCTATGCGTTTCAATACTTTAAAAGGTCCATCTCCTCGAGGCAACAATTTTGACTTTTTTTCATTGGGAAATCTTTCTTTGCGCAAATGTAACCACACTAAATCTCCCGGTTTAAACACAACTCGTTTCCGATGTTTGTTAGCTCGTCTTTCATAAGCTTTGTTTTTCTTTTCAAGTTGTGTTTTAACTTGTTCATGCAGTTTCTTTATCTTTTCTGCTTTTTGTTTACCATCAAGACTAGAACGTTCATGCACGGGAATAGGAATCAAATCGAGGGGAGACAAGGGATTAAAGCCATACACGATTTCAAATGGACTATGCAAAGTACCGTGATGGACACTCCTATTATATGCAAATTCGATATATGGTAAACAATCTTCCCAATGTTTAATGTGTTTTTGCAAAATGGCACGCAAAAGTTGAGAAAGAGTACGATTAACGACTTCAGTTTGTCCATCCGTTTGTGGGTGTGAGGTGGTTGAAAACAACAATTGTGTTCCAAGTTTAGCCCACAAAACACGCCAAAAATGACTCAAAAATTTCGTATCTCTATCACTTACAATTGTATGTGGCATGCCATGCAATCTAACAATTTCTTTGAAGAACAAATCAGCAACATGCGTGGCATCATCAACTTTCCTACATGCAATGAAATATGCCATTTTTGAAAATCGATCAACCACAACATAAATGCTATCGCGTCCTCCCCGAGACCTAGGAAGTCCTAACACAAAGTCCATGGAAATGTCAATCCAAGGGGCATCAGAGACGGGTAAAGGTGTGTAAAGGCCATGTGGTTGGGACTTGGATTTGGCTTGTTTGCAAGTGATGCAACTACCACACAACCTCTCGACGTCTACTCGCATGTGGGGCCAATAGAAATGTGCCTTAAGAGTCTCAAGGGTTTTGAACACTCCGAAATGACCCATTAAACCTCCCCCATGGGCTTGTCTAGTCAATGCTTCTCGTAGGGATGATTGGGGAACGTACAATTTTGTTCTTTGAAAAGATATCCCTCATGTATGTGAAATTTCCCAAATGGTGCTTCTTGACATGCCTCGAAAATGGTGCCAAAGTCGTGGTCATTGGGGTACAATTCCTTAAGTGATTCGAATCATAAGAAGCGTGAAGATAATGTAGTCACTAACGTGTATCTCTTAGAGAGGGCATCGGCAACTATATTATCCTTTCCTTGTTTGTACTTAATCACGTAAGGAAATTGTTCTATGTACTCTACCCATTTGGCATGTCTTTTGTTCAACTTTCCCTGCCCTTTAAGATACTTAAGGCTTTCGTGGTCATCGGACCCTTGATGGGGCCTTTGATTCTCATCGGACCCTTGATCCTCATCACTTTCTCTGTTGTTAAGCACTTCAAATACACAAGTTCAACCTTCTTCTCGTACAACAAACAAAAAGAAGAAGCTGTTATATTCTAGAAATCATTTTCCTTGTATCTACCTTGCTCAATTCTTGGGGCAAAATTGCTTTAAAAACTATGTATCGGCTATGTTAATCCACAACATGGACTTTCCTTTTCCTCTATTTTTCCTTCATGAGTTTCTTCATTTTGAGTACTATCATCCTTGGCAAAATTGTTTCAAGATATAATAATCAAAATATGAAGAACAAAAAAGAAAAGGAGAGCAAAAATGACTAATATATTGTCATTTCTTGGTATTCTTCATCTTCATTTCGCCAAATTATGAGAGTTGAATTTAAAACAAAAACATCATAGAGAAAGGTCAATTTCATAAAAGAGATCAACATGGTATCCCTCTCATTTCTTCTGGCCTATGGTGTTTATGTTTCTTTGAAATGTTGAACACGAGTTTACACCAAACCGGTTCATGAAAGAACTAAAGGGTTTGATAGATGTTTAAAACTGTTGAATGACAAAGGATATTCACAATTTTTAGCAAATGACGTAGAAGAGAAATCAATGGGAATGTCAATATGGTGAAAGACTAGGGGATCACCACAGCCACCATCTTCTTTGAGGAAACCTTGTTGGTAGCGTAACGGAGTAGATGGTAGACATTATACCTACCAAGTATATTATAATCAATAGATATTTATTTCTTGAATCTCAAGAAATAAGAAGTGGTAAACAAATTCTCTTTGAGAATGCACTCGAAACCTAAGAGTTTGGAAAGTTGAAAGTGCTCTTAAAGATAATTGTGACTATAAGGCCGGAGTCGGTAATTTGTTTTGTGTTCCTATTATAAGTAGGAATTCGGTTTTTGGAATGCTACCAAAAAAGGCTAATATTGTCTGATTTTGTACTACGTATGTGATGTTTTTGTATGTGATTGGTTCAATCGTCTTGTATTATGCAAGACAAGATCATGAGAATGACACTACTGTTAAGAGAATAAAGTAGATGTTCGTTATCACCATTAGAGTGGTTCAAAGTGTGTAATACATGTTTTTTGTTTAGGATTTGTCGAAAAATCTATGTATAGATTTAAATGTGTTTAAATGTATGACATGATTTGGCTTGATGTCTTGTCAAAATTTTATGCGAAAACCATGTTATTAGGTTTGTTGATGGTTTATCATTTAAATTTAGATTTCATAAGTTCAAATATGAAGCATACTGGTTATTCAGAATATTGAAAGTCATCTATGGAAAATGAAAAATCTAAGAGTTAGAGATTTAATAGTTTGCTTTCATCTTTTGAAGATCGAGATTCTTGTTAAAAATAAAATGGCTAAGTCTAGTTGTTTTGTTATTTTATGATGGTACATACATGAAAATTTATAGTCTTAGGCATTTGATTTTTATGTTAAAATGCTAGGGAGTTTTGTGGAAAACTTCAATGATTATGGTTTAATGAGATTTTAAGCTTTTGTTCTATGCATTATTATGTTAAAATGCTCATTGTGGATTGACGTGCATTGCACCACCATTCTCTTAAATATTGCATGAATGTCAAGCAAGAGGGAGGAGGGCCACCAAATATTGAGGATAGATACAGCCATAATGTTTTAATCTTGGGGCACGTGTAGAAAATATGACTGCATTGCTGACGTACCTCGACAAAAAACACAGCATGTGGGAAATGCTACCAACCATGAACCGATATTATCCGGCATAGGTATGGCGTTAAACCATAGTCTCCATAAAAACACCTGAGCTGCAGGAAGAGTACCCTTCCACAAGATGTATTTTGCTATTGTAAAGATGGTACCAGACGGTCGACAGATGTCGTATGCGCTGCCAATACTAAACTGGCCATGAGCGTCTGCACTCCAATATAGACCATCTTGTGTTTCTTGCACATGCATAGAACAAAAGGAATTTAGGCGAAACAATCTTTTTCAATCCGCGGAATCATATATATAAGTGTGCATAATAGGACGAGAGCCATATTTCTGCCGAAGGTATTGAGCCACAAAGAAGTCAACGTACGGTACTCCCACAAAAGTTTACGTTCTTATGCCTTTTGCAGTGCACTTAGATTACAAATTCACAGTCCTCCTTCCTCCTTTGGTTAACATATAGATTTCCACGGCCTCCAATGATAGCCACTGTCTCCATAAAAAATTAGACATTTTCCTATTCAACTCATTTATCACGCTTTCGGGAAGTCTTGCAGCAGCCATGATGTGCAGTGGTATAGCAGAGAGGACCTAGTGTATTAAGGCCAATCTTTCCACCATACTTAATAATTTTTGCGACCAATTTGTCAATCTCGCATCAAAGTGATCAAGTAATGAAGTACAGTGTTGAGAGCGATTAATACCTTTAAACAAATACGATCCCAAATACTTAATTGGTAACGTAGAATGCCTCATATTCAATGCCATTGCTACTCATTGTGACGATGCACCACCTCCCACCACAATTTGACTTTTGTGATACTTACCTAATTGTCCAGACGCCCGCTGATACTGTTCTAGAAATCGCTTGAATGTGTGTAGGTTGCCGAGAGATCCATTTAAAAAGATTAATAAGTCATCTGCAAAACCAAGGTGTGACACCGGCTGCACTCGCCCACTGCCAAATCCACTCGATGCACCCCGCTGAAATAAAGATGTTAACCCACGAGAGAAACCTCTGGCTGCTAGAATAAATAGAATAGGCGACAACGGATCTCCTTGTTTAACTCCACAAGGCTTGCCATTAATCAACATTGAACAACGTGTATATAACAAATTATTCATGATAAGTCGAACAAAGCGAGAACAAAAACCAAACCAAAGAAGTAGAGTCTCCAAATACTGCCATGAAACCCTGTCAAAAGCCTTCGCCATATCCAGCTTAATCATTACCTAACCTCCTCGACATTTGCGGTCTATAAAATGTACCATCTCCTTCGCCATCAGTATCTGTTCTGATATACCACGTCCAGGCAAAAAGCCTGATTGTTCTAATGAAATCAATCTTGCAATGGTATATTAAGGCGAGATGAAAGAATTCGTGTGACCACCTTTGATAGAAAATTGGTTTAAAAAATAGTATGGAAATCCACAAATGTAGCTGGGTTGGGAACTTTGGGAATCAAACAGATTAAAGATGCTGCCATAGCACTTGGCACACGAATTCCTAAGAAAAATTTATGCACCGTAAGTAACACATCTAAACTTAAATCATTCCAAATATGTTTATAAAAGGAAGCTGAGAAACAACCTGGTCCTGGTGCACTGGACGGACTTAACTCCCATACAGCTTTTCAGACCTCGTCAGCCTGCGGCATTGCTAATAAGCTGTCATTATCTACGGCCGTTATGACTTGGGGAATATTATGCAAGAGTACTTCATGATTAGTGGTATGCTCCACAGTGAATAAATCTTCAAAAAAATCTGATCGCCTCGAATTGGATGGACTGGGTAACATCACAAGTAGTTCTGTCTTTCTTGTTAATTGTGACAATTGCTTGCTTTTGCCTCCTGGCTTAACCGTTTGATGGAAATAGGCGGTATTGGCATCTCCATCCTTAAGCCATTTAACATTGTCTTTTTGTTTCCAATATATAAACGCACGTGTTTGCAGCTTTAAAAGGTGAGCCTTAGCCGAGTGGTATGCTTTGCGAGAGGACCCTGTCAATGCGGCATCATATTCCCTTTCCGCTCAGATAGTCTTCTCCTCTGCCGCCATCAAATATGTGAAAATATTTCCAAAGACCTCTTTATTCCATGTGCGTAAGTCAGCCTTTATCCGTCGCAGTTTGTCATACAATCCATACATACCTCCTGTAGTTTATCATGTGTTAGACACGCATCTAAATATCCAAAAGAAGCTGGGCCTGTTGTAATCCCTTGCTGGCAGTGTAGCAAATGAGGTGCGTGATCAGAGGTCGTATGATGAAGATGCCGAACAAGAGTAGTATCATAAATATCCCAAAACTCCTGAGTACAAAAGAATCGATCCAATCGTTGCCACACCTTACCCAGTCCTCGCCCGTCAGACCAAGTAAATCGTGAACCTTTAAAGGGCAAATCTAGCAACTCACAAGATTCAACAAACTGTTTAAAATCTGATAGCGTCCGCAGAGAGGGTGTTGAAACTCCCTTATGTTCATCTAACGAAAGAAAGGTATTAAATTGACCACCTATTAACCATGGGAGATCCATTCCTGTCCTGAACAACGTCAAGTCGTCCCATAGAGGTCTCCTAGCCGCAACAGTATGTATGGCATAGACTCCTGTGAGCCAAAACTCCAGCCTGCTAGCCTGCCATCGAAAATGAAGTGACATATTTTGTACACCCTGGCGAGTGTCCAGAATCTCCAGAAAAGACTGTCGCCAAAGGAACCAAATATTTACATCATCTTAAGAAGACGCGTGTGAAAAACCTAGCTGCAGCTGTATCTGCTCCAATCATGATATACGAAGCTTGGGTTCAATGAGAATTATTAAATGTAAATTGTGTTGACATCCAAGCGAAAGAAGTCAAATAATGGAGGTGTTAACACCTCAGATATTCCACAACAGTACCATTGAGAAGTATTGGAGGTGGAGTTTGTGATAGTGCGATGTAACGCTCCACGAGTGACAATAGAGAATGGGGGTACTAAAGGCATATCAGCCTTTTTTCAACGTGGTCGACGTGTCCGAATGTTCAAAAGGTTATCAACAGCCGTGGTAACATCTAGATGTGAGACATTGAGTGTATCATCATCTGACGGAGGCGTTACTGATAATACTCTTGCCACTTCCATCACCACTGAGCGCAGTTCCTGGGCATCAATCTGCTGATCATCATGTAGCTCAGAATCTGAAGCATGTGACAATGTTGGTTTGGATTCCTCTTCAATTGCAATCATTATCATAGCGGAGGAGCAATGTAACCGAGTTAAATCTTGCTCATGAGAAACCATAGTATTTTGAACATCATTTAAGCTGTTCTTGCAATTGGTGCTGCGGGAGAGGCAGAATCTTTATCAACGTTCTGGTCTACTGGCAGTATCTCAGATAGATGCTCCAGCAGCGGTTCAGGCAAAACTTTCTCTTGAAGGATTCCAGTGTTTCAGTGCTCAAGAACGTGTTTTTTAGGAGTCCATCGTTTGAAGCTACAACCTAATAACAGTCGTTTTTGATTGGGCAGGCATTTTCGGATCATTTGAAGTGTGCAATTGAGGCATTGGATCTCTAATATTGTCAGCTTTACACAAGTTTAAAGAATGTCCCAGTAATTGACAAGATGAACAATATGCAGGTAGATTTTCATATTCCACTGGCTGAAAGAAATGATATTCGTCACTTTGGATATATATAAACGCTGAGGCTACTCTTGAGAAACATCAATCTTAATACATATTCTAGCAACCGATGGACGTAGCAACTGCATGGCTGCTTCGTCAGCCTTTAGCGGCGTTCCAATCATCCTAGCAATTTCAAATAATGCTTCATGCTTATGCAAATATATAGGGAGTCCAGGCAAAGATACTCATACTGGCACAATAGGCATGTCAATCTTTGGATCATAATTGTATGTCCATTTCATTACACGCATATGATACCCTAATACCGTCCAAGTGCGACGTGAGAAGCACTAGTAATAATCAGCCTCGGCATCGAAGTGTATTAGAATGTGCCTTGAATCCAAAAGTGTAATCTTAACAGAAGCCATGAATCCAATTTTCTCAAAGCATTTACGAATAGCATCAAGTTTTGGGCCGACATACCAGAATGTTCCTACTAGACAATATTTTAATGAATCAGCATGTACAGTACCTCCTTCCGAGTGAATTTGATTGCTGGGACCCTTTTGAATCTAGTTATCTTACGTGGATGTAGAATTGGCACAGCGGCCTTTAGAACCGAGGCGAAGGATCTTTGAGGATCCATGCCGGCGCCGCAACAGAACAATGGATTCGATCAGCAGTAAAGAATTGGTCGAAGAATTGAGAAGGAAGGAATGGAACTGTAATGGGAATTGAGGGAAAATGGCTGTGATCCTCAGTAGCCATGCGCCGCCAACAATCGCAATATTCTCCAGAGAGCGGCCACCATCTTTTTCCTAGCTCTAATACATACACACACACACACACATACATACATACATATATATATATATATATATATCCATATATATAACGGCTTCCTTCTCTGGAGACACGGCGATCATAGAGCCTCTCAACGCCGACCACGCTATCGGCGGCCTCAGGCCGCTGCCAACCTCCAACCTCCGTCTTGCTGTTCTTGCCGGATGTTTAACATCAATGGACACCGCTGCGACAATTCAGCCGCAGCAGCCGTCAGTTACGAATGCGATGTTGGGTAAATCCTATGCCTCATTGTTTTCGTCATCTCAGTCCCTTATCGCCACAAAACCGATTCAACGATTTAAAGGTGCCCCAACGATTGAATTCACTGATGATGAAATATCCACATTGGTCGCTCCATACCTCCATAAACTGGTGGGTTTGTTTTGGTACGGTCGCCCTTCTATGGCCACTATTCAATCGAGTGTGGATCGGATCGGTTTCACAGGTGCTGTTAGAATTGGCCGTCTTGATTCTGCGAACGTATTGCTGCACTTTGCACACAAAGGGGATTATCTTTGAAGCTTTGCTCAGCAAAGCTGGACAATAGCAGGAAAATATATGAGAGTGACAAAGTGGGCACCTGATTAGGATCCAAAGGTTGATGTTTCGATAGTTCCTGTTTGGGTTTCATTGCCAGGGTTACCTGTGCA
The DNA here is from genome assembly GCA_036186865.1 of Eustoma russellianum. Lineage (NCBI taxonomy): Eukaryota > Viridiplantae > Streptophyta > Magnoliopsida > Gentianales > Gentianaceae > Eustoma > Eustoma russellianum. The sequence goes on along the minus strand of AP025044.1, from coordinate 13,721,860 downwards.
CTTTCATCAGAAGGATGCTTTATTTCAGATTGGTCGTATGCTATGCACCCCTATGAAACTGGACGTAGCGACTACAGCGGTCATAAAGCCTTCCATGGCACGCCTATGTGTTGAGGTGGATATTTCTCATGATTTGCCCACGCGAGTCTATATTCAGGTATGTAACGGTACAATATCACAATTTGTCGTTTATGAAGATCTGCTATTGTATTGTACTTCTTGTTATCTGCTGGCTCATAAGTCAATTGCATATGTCAAGTTTGACTCACAGGACCAATCACCTAATAATGATGTTGGAGGAGCAAAACCAAAGCCCAAGGATACGTTGCAGCGATGGACCCAATTAAAAACAACAAGCACCGGACATGGCGGCAGATGCTGGCACTTCTGTCGTCCCAGATCCATCATTGGGTATGCGCTCTCCAGATATGTTACCTACCAAGCCCATCTCGTTTTCTCAGAATGTGTCTCGTCTAAAAGGTATTGATGGTAGCTTGTTGGACGAGTTGCCTGTTAATTCTGAGCTGCTTAATATTTCAGATAGTGAGCTAAAGGTGAATTGTTGTCGTACTGATTTAGTCAAAGAACCAACGGATGAAGAAATTTTACATTATATTGAAAATCTGGTACAAGCAGTGGTGATTGATTCAACTTCACAGGAAAGACTCCCTCTAACACCGCCGACTTCAAGCGAGGATGCTGCTTTTCAAATTCCTGCCAGGCGGCTACGACGACAGAATCGGTTAGTAACACCTTTATCGCTGCCGCTTACCCGTTCTTGTGCTGCACTCTCAAACTCATTTGAAGTATTGTCGAATGAATGAAGATGCTGATTTGGAATGTCAGAGGTATTCGTTCCTCTGTTGAACATATCTTATCTTTACTTCGGCGTTATCATTTACATCTTTTAGTGATTATTGAGCCCAAAGCTCGGCCAATATCTTTAACTACATATCGATTGAAATTTGGTTTTTCTCAAGCCGTATCTGCTTGTTATGCGCATATATGGATTTTTTTGGAAATCATCAGTGTTGCAATTGGAAGGTGAGCATCTTGGAGTACAAAATCATTTTTTGCGCTTCAATTGGTTGGCATCGGGAGATTCTTTTTGGACCACTTTTGTATATGGCCTTCATTAGGTGACTGCACGCAGGCTACTGTGGACGGACATTGTTGCTATGTATGGATCTATAGATATTCCATGGCTTATTAGTGGGGATTTTAATACTTTCTTGTCTTTAGATGAGCATAAAGGTCGGTCATCGCCGACTTTGCGTTCGCTACAGGATTTTAATGATTGTGTTGTAGCTTGCTCTTTACAGCTGATAAATTTTCAAGGTTCTCTCTATACTTGGTGTGATGGTCGAAGTTTGGGCAGAGTTTGGCACTGCCTGGATCGATTCTTGTGTACCTCGGCTTTTTTCGATCTCTTCACTTCAGTGCGCTACCAGCATTTAAATTGCACTACCTCCGATCATTCTCCATTATATTTGGAATGTACGTCTGATTCCTTTTCAACATCGGCATCTTTTCGTTACTTGGATGTCTGGACTACGCATTCAGATTTTTTGACAGTTTTGTTATTCATCATTGGCAATCTTTTAGTACAATAGGTGGAATGAGGGGCTTTTATTCCAAGTTGTGACAGCTTAAGCATCATTTGCGGCGGTGGAATAAAGATGTGTTCGGCAATATTTTTGACGCTGTCTCGGCAGCAGAGGCGGATGCATTGCGATGTGAAACTGTCTTTGATTCGGACACATCTGAATTAACATGCACAGAATATCACGGGAGTATGGCCTCTTTACGACTGGCACAATTGAGAGCGTTATTGTTTTGGAAACAAAAGGCCAATATAAAATGGTTGCAGGAAGGAGATGCTAACACTAAGTATTTTCACCAAACAGTGAAGGAAAGGAGGCGAAAGCAGGCAATCCGATGGATCTTTAAGGAAGATGGAGTGGAGTGCTGTACCTTACATGATATTGAGGCGGAGGCAATACGGTTTTTTCAGAATTTATTCTCTGTGGAACAGATGTCTTCACCTGATTCTATTCTACAATATATACCTCAGTTGCTCACTGCTGAGGATAACGGTTTATTGATAGCTTTGCCTAAGTTGCATGAAGTTAAGCAGGCAATTTGGGATCTTAGTCCAACCAGTGCTGCTGGCCCGGATGGTTTTCCAGACTCTTTCCATCGTCGCTTTTGGTCGGTAATACGAATGGATGTTCATAAGGCAGTTCAGGAGTTTTTTCTTGGTATTCCACCACCACATTAAGTTGTTGCATCGCTAATTACACTCATTCCAAAAATTATAAATCCGCAGACATTCTCTGATTACAGACCTATCTGGTTGACTAATTTTCTGGCCAAGGTACTTACTCAGTTAATAGCCACTCGTTTGTCCTCTTATCTCCCTCGTTTAATCTCTCCTGAACAGGCTAGATTTATGAAAGGACAAGATATTACTGAGCAAATATTTCTAGCACAGGAAATGGTGCATGTCTTGGATCGCCCAGTCCGTGGTGGACATGTCATTGTAAAATTAGGTATGGCTAAGGCCTTCGACAAAGTAAGCTGGTCTTATCTTAGCCAAATATTGTTGGCCATGGAATTTAACACGCGTTTCGTTTGCATTATTTTAAATAACTTGGCAGCGACAAGATGTTCGGTCTTAATTAATGGTAAGCCAGCAGGTTAGTTTTTGGTGTCCAGAGGTGTAAAACAGGGTGACCCGCTATCACCCCTATTATTCATTCTCGCTTTAGAGGGATTTTCCAGAGGGCTCAAGTCGCTGATGCTGACAGGGACAATCAAGGGATTTAATGCCGTTCGAGTGCACCAAGTGTCCCACCTGGGGTTTGCAGATGATCTTGTTGTTTTCTTAAATGGCTCAGTTGCCAATTTGCAGCAGTCTCGCCTCTTTTTAGAGGCATACCAACACGCTTCTGGCCAGTTGGTAAACTTTCATAAAAGCCAAGTGGTATTCAGTACATGAGTATCGGGATCGCGGGCATCGCAGACTTTGGGCATGCGCCTAAAACAGTTGCCAATGAAATATTTGGGTTCGTATTTGTACAAAGGTATTAATCGTGCGTATTATTGTACTTCACTGCTTACTCACTTTGATGCAAGATTGAATTCTTGGTCTGCTAAACTGTTCTCGTTTGCAGGTCGATTAGTTTCAATTCATCATGTACTTGGCTCTATGCCCTTGCATATAATTGCGAGTTCACGACTTCTGAAGAGTGTATTGAAAGCTCTTAACAGGAAAATGGCCCAGTTTCTTTGGAATGACCATCATCATTTGCGTTCTTGGGATCAAATTTGTCGTCCTTCAGAATTAGGCGATTTGGGGATCCGCAATCTGAATATGGTCCAGCAAGCTTATGACAGTCATTTATGGTGGCGATTCCATTAGTCACAGTCGCTTTGGGTAATATACAGCCAGACAAAGTATGGCAGCAGGGGGTGATATCTGCTAATCTCTATGATTCTCCAATTTGGAAGCGGATTAGTCGAGTTCATACATATATAGAGCAATATGTTCTATATACGCCAGATGGCATCTCTTGGACTGCTGATTCATCAGGACAGTTTTCGTTGCGCTCAGTTTACAGCCTGCTATTCTCTGACATGTCTATATTTGATTGTGCCAAGTTTGTTTGGTGGCCTACTCTTCCATCTGGGGCGAGAGTTTTTCTTTGGCGACTTTGGATGCGCGCTTTGCCATTAATTGATAATCTTTGTTCACGGCAGAAGGTATTCCCATCTCAGTGTGTCTTTTGTCATATGCATTCCTACAGGCGGGATCATTTATTCTTACAATGTCTCAATGAAGTTCTCCATGTCATTGCCACACTTGATTGCATGGGGTTTTTCCCCGACATTGCGTCAGCGTCGTCACAGGATCATCCGATGGGAGCTGCCGCCTTCGGGACGATTTAAACTAAATATTGATGCAGCAGTTGGCCAGACAGGGGTGGCGCAGGAGCAATCTTGCGAAACAACTTAGGAGATTTTTTTTGGTGTTGCATTCCCTTTGCCGCTCACGACGCCATTTCGTGCCGAACTTATGGATTTGATCTATAGCCTATTATTTTTTGCGCGAGATTATGATAGACTAATAGTTCAGACGGATTTCAGATCATTGCTCACTTATCTAGCGCATCTGGGACACTACACGGGCTCTCTATTAGTGAATCTTCAGCGAGCAGTTGATTTCCTTTGCCTTAATGCATCATCGTTGCAATATTGCCAGAGGGAAGCAAATACGGTGGCACACTCGCTCTCCAGGTATCCATATTATTAGATACCTCCGTTCCTCATTTGCGTCTTTAATGGAAGTCTCCCATTGGGTTGGCAGTCACTCTCTCGGGTTGCCTATGTCATTATTGGCATAGGCAACGTTGGTATGTTTTCTCTCCTCAGCTTTTTCAATCAGCATTTGATTTTATTGGACATACATAGAGTGTGGATAACATTGTTTTTCTTCATGAGCATGAGGTGGGTCCACGGCGCAGGCTGCAGCACTTCACGTTTTCTATACGGTTTTCTATACGGCTGGACACAAATGGAGTTGCCTGTATTCATTGCGAATGCAGGCAACGTCGGTATGTACAGGAGCATTGCTTTTCTTTTATCCTTCTACATGCTTGATATTTCACTGACTATTCTTCCCGTGTGGTTTACATCAATGGCGAGCGCTGGATTCCAACATATAGACATGCGCACAATTGAAGGCAACCGGCTAACGGAATTATTTCATTCTAGGGAATTGTATAGATTTTTGTCGATGATAAGACTATGATTTAAATATGATGCATATTTTTTGCAGGTTCTCTTGTATATATCATGCATATCATTTATTTCTGCATGGGAGAGTCTCCTACATTACTTGTAACCACGGTATTCCTCTGCCACAAGTGAGGGCATATTATTAATAAAATCGCCAGACTGTACACCCCGTCCTTCATCAATATATATATATATATATATATATTTTTTATATATAAGGATGCTTTTATTGAAAAACCTCACTTGTGGCGGAGGAATACCATATTACAAGAGTCAGAATACGTTAATAAATGATATAAATCGCTAATGATGACGTGTCTCCAGTCATATATGATATGCCGCATTAAAACCTTGCCAAGTAAAACCACCCTCGTGGATAAAACCTTGGCAAAGGAAAAAGCGTACATATTTTATATGGCTGGGAATAGCGTCGTACATTGATGTAAATGAGAAGAAGTAAAAGATTGTGGGGGGGAGACATCCCAAATAGTCTTTCGCATTGCCGAAGTTGCCGTTGTGCCAATGCTGACCGATGTTGTATTGAGTGTATTGCGATAGGGCCATAAAGCGTCCGCAACCCTGTATGTCGATTGTACGGGGCAACCGCCATGATGCATCCATGTATCTCGTGATGAATGGAAATTGTAGTTAGGAATGATAAATGTCAACACGAAATGCATGAAATAAAAGTAACTAAGTACGTACCGAAGTCATCTTGGCTCAAATCGAAACCAAGACGACTCATATTGATGAGTGCCACTGGGTGTAGAAGTTGTATTGGAATGTGATGTAGATACTCTCCTCTTAGCAGCGCCAGTATTTGTCCACCATGTCCAAGCAAACGCAGTCGCAAGAAACAAACGGTAATGAGTGTAGCAAAGATTGACACCAAGGCTATCGATCATAAATAACAAAAACAGGAAAAGAGTATGCACCCATGTTGTTTGTGCCATGGAACACGGACAACAATATAAAGAATTAGACGTCATGGATTAAGCTCTGAATGTAGGCAGTTAATGATCCATAATTATTGCTCCGCGTACTTCACACGGTAATTGCTGAGATGAACTATAAACTGTCATGCCTGCTGATATATAGCCGTATCTTGTGAGCCTATGCGCTGCTAAATTTGCTTCATGCAGACAAAATTAAATAGTTGAGCCGTTTAGACTAAGGAATTGTGATGCGCGTGTGATGTCTATTGCCAAGGAACCTTTTAGCTAATGATTACTGGCCAGCAGTGTGATGATATTTTGACAATCTGTTTCCACCACTAAACCATCATACTGTTGTGCAAAGAACATTAATGCCACTGTCATCGCATGAATTTTTGCCCGTAGAGGCCGTAAGGAAGGCAATGGAAAGCAGATATCCGTGTGAAATATGCCCTGGGCTGTTTGCAGTATGGCTCCTCCTGCCGACATATGTTTCCCTATAGCAGCATCAACGTTAAGTTTTAGCTTACCTGATGGAGGACATTGCCATCTAACAATAGCTAGAGTCTTCATGCGCAATGGCAGGGAGAATCGTTGAGCAATAAGATGTGGTATGGCCTGCGCAAATCTTTTCCCACTGATTGACGAGCACCATGTATATATCGAGTCTTTGTCTGTGCATACAACCTCTCATAGCCGAAGCGTTCTTCCCCGAATCTACACGCTGCATACATTTTCCATATTTCCCACACAACAAGTGATGGAACAATTGACCTAAGTTGCCCCGACATTGTAGATTGGGTTGATATACGCCACCAACGGAGTAGATGAGCCTTGATGGTGGAGGAATGTGGCATTGGCCCAGAGAATGTAATAGACATATCCACCCAAAGAGGCCGAATGAAAGCACAATGCAAAAACACATGGTCTTGATTATCATGATGTTGACGACAGAAAGCACATTGTGATGGATAGGCCACCAGCCAATTGCGAAAGTTATCCACCATTGGAAGAGAGCATGACCAAAGTTTCCACAAAAATAGTTTTTGACTCGGATGTGTGTTCTTCCACCAAATATACCGTGACTCTAACTTTGGTTCTTCATGAGGGACTATCAGCGAGTAGGCTGTTCGAATTGAAAATTGCCCATTTTCCTCTAGAGCCCAATGTAACATATTATTAGAGGTGTAGGTATGCATCTCCATGTATGCATTTATTTTACAAATGCGTTTCCATGTTGGAGAGTCGTATATATGCGAATATACAGACTGACGCCGACCGTATTTTGTTCTGCAATATTCTGCCCACAATGTGCTGGAGTGAAAATATTTCCATCATATTTGACAATCATATGCTTTTTGAATGTGCAAAAGGTGTCGGATGCCTACGCCACCACATTCAACTGGCCGACACACTGAAGGTCAGGACTGCCAATGATGACGTCCTTTCCAAAGAAAAGAGGCCATTTTCCGATCTAAAATGTGGACTACCCCTTTTGGAAGTCTGGAGCTAGCTATGAGGTGTATAGGCAACGTATTCAGCACATGTTTAATGAGTATAAGTCTTCCCGCCATGGATAAGAAAGCAGTCGACCATGATGATAACTTAGCGTCAAAATGGCTAAGAAGAGCAGTACAGTACCTGGCCTTATTTATCCCCTTATGCAAGTAAGAACCCAGATATTTGATAGGTAGTGATGTAGACCTCATGCCCAACGATGCTGTAGATGCCAAGACCAAGACCCCTTGACCTGCGACAAATTGACTTTTGTGATAATTAACCAATTGCCCTGAAGCCTGTGGATATGTGTCCAAGAATGTGCGAAATTTTGCTAAGTTGCGCGAGGATCAGTTAAGAAAAATTAATAAGTCATCGGCAAAACCCAGATGCGAAACGCATGGCGCACGGCCTGCCTTGAAGCCGACTATACTTCCCGTACGTATGTGATAATTTAGCCCTCGTGTAAATCCTTCGGATGATAGAATGAATAATAGTGGTGATAAGGGGTCTCCCTGTTTAACACCTCTACCAATGGAGAATGATTCTGTAAGAGAACTGTTTAGAAGAATTGAGCATCTGGTGTCGCTCAAATTGTTTATAATGATGCGGACTAAACGGTCATCCATACCCATGCATTGAAGCAGTTGTTGAAGATACCTCCAGCTAACACGGTCAAATGCCTTGGCCATGTCCAGTTTAACAATAACCTGTCCTCCCCTTGTTCGCTTATCCAAGACATGTACCATCTCTTGCGCTAATAACACTTGTTCTGTAATATCCCTGCCCTTCATGAAACCTGCTTGTTCTGGGGAGATAACTTTTGGCAAGATGCTGCCCAGCCGTGTTGCTAATAATCGAGTGATGGTCTTGGAAATGAAATTTGTAAGACATATAGGACGATAATCCGCAAACGTTTGGGGATTATTTACCTTCGGTATAAGAATGATGGAAGCTGCTGCTACTGCCTTGGGCATGCGGATACCCAAATAAAATTCTTGAACTGCTTTGTGCACGTCATGCTGGATCACTTGCCAAAAGTGTCTGTAGAAAGACCCCAGATAACCATCCGAACCTGCAGCACTTGATGGGCTGAGATCCCAAACTGCTGCCTTAACTTCGGTTAACAGAGGAATTGCCTTCAGGGCGTTGTTATCATCCGTTGTGATAAGGGATGATATATGCTTTAGAATTGAGTCACAATTTGCTACTGGCTCATCAGTGAAGAGATTTGAGAAGGATCGAATAGCTTCATCCTTAATATCAGCCGGAAGGAAGAGTTCAGTACCATCCGGTTTCTTAATTTTGCGAATGAGTTGGTGGCATCACTTTTGCTTAACAGTTTGGTGGAAAAAGGAGGTGTTTGCATCGCCTTCTTTTACATTGGCCTTCTGCTTCCAGTATAGAAAGGCACGCTTCTGAGCAATACGTAATTCTACCATTTTCTGATGATATAGTTCACAGTTGGAAGCTGTAGGGCTGTCATCAAAAAGTTGCTCAGCCATTTTTGCTTTGGTTCCTGCATGGGAAACGACATCAAATATGTTTCCAAATGTGTCTCTATTCCACTGTTTCAAATCTTTGCGAAGAAGAGATAGCTTGCGATTGAATCCCCACATTCTTCCAACTGTGGAATACGATTGCCATTTGTGTGTGACATAAGCATCAAAATCTGCATGCGTGGTCCATACGTCTAAGTAGCGAAAAAATGATGGGGTTCGCGGGCCATCCGAGTCACATAGTAAAAGCAAAGGTGTATGATCCGACGTTACTCTTGATAGATGTTGTACTTTGGTGTAGGAAAAAATCTCTGAAAAAAAAAGTTGAGCATAGAAAACGGTCAAGACACCTCCATACGCGTCCTAAACCTCTCCCATCAGACCAAGTGAAACAGGAACCTTGGAATGATATTTCTTGTAACTGACATCGCTGAATGAAATCATTGAAATCCTGCAATGTGCGCAATGATGGATGCGACCTACCACGGTGTTCGTCTAATGTTCTGAAGGTATTAAAGTCTCCACTGATAAGCCATGGGATTGTGTTTGACGCAAAAAATTGACTTAGTTCATCCCATAGTATGAGTCGTTGCATTATTGAATGTCGTCCATATACACCTGTCATCTAAAAGCAATCTCCCATGGCCATCCAACAGAACTTAATGGAATGATGTTGGTGTCCAGGCTGCTCATCTTCCATCTTGAGGAGTGCGTCCTTCCAAAAAATCCAAATTTGATCATTACAAGCAGAAATAGCTTTAGAAAAACCAAGTTGCAATTGATAAGATATCAAGGCACTGGGACGCAACTTTGGCTCAATAACAATAAGAAGGTATACTTTATGTTTGCGAACTAGTGAAAGCAGACGATGAAAAGAATTACGTATTCCTCGTACATTCCACAACAATATCTTCATTGAGACAAAACATCAAAGGAGTTAGAGAGGTGTGCTGCACGTAACCTGGTTAACCGGGGAGACGTGGGGGGATTTCGTCATAATAAGCGTGGCCCCTGATTAGGGTTGTGGGAAGTCGGATCATCGTCTGTGTGTTCAGTTGCAATGTCTACATTATCTGGATGTTCAGAAGAGTGTGCATCAACATACGTTGCTTCGATTAGACTTGCAATAGCATGGCCTTCACGCACCTCATGATCATCGTGCAAATTATCTGCCAATAAAGGCTCACGTTCATTATCAGAATGGGAGAACAATACGTTTGTCCCAGGAAGATCTCCTAGAAGACAATCATCAATTCCTTTTAATCTAGAGATGTCCTATATTGCTGAAACCGCATGAGTGATAGCCATTTCCGGCGAGGCTGGGGCTGCCTCATGCATAGGCGGCTGTTGATCACTTGTTGATGGACCAGTTTTTTTGGGAGTCCACCGCTTCTTTTGGGCTTTGTCAGGTTGGGTTTGCTTAGGGTTTGCCATTTCCACGGCGTCTTTCTCAGCATGTGACGTAGGGTTTGCATTCTGTTTGCCACAGTCGGCGGCCACATGACCTAGACGATAACATTCGGCGCAATATCGGGGAAGATATTCGTACTCAACCGATTGCATGATCGTTCTAGCTAATGTCTGGATGTAAACTCGTTGAGGTAGTTCCTTAGATACATCGAGTTCAATACAAACCCAGGCAACGGAGGGCCGGTTTAACATTGCCGTAGCTGCGTCAAGCTTCAATGGTTCCCCGAGCATGGACGCTATCTGAAAGTTTGCATCTTTGTGATGCATATGAATTGGAAGGCCCGGAAAAGATACCCATATAGGAACGATAGGCACTTCAACCGCAGGGTCATAATCTGGCATCCACTTTGTGATTCGCTTTTGTTTTCCTGAGATTATCCATCCTCGTCGGATAAAGCATATAGTATAATCTTGCTCCAGATCAAAGTGAAGAATAATATGAGTAGCATCTAAAAGGCCGACCTTCACGGGTCCGGTGAAACCGATTCTGTCAATGGCAGCACGTATCGTTGCGATCGGAGGCCTTCATACCAAAATGTATCGACCAATGTGAAACGGTATGGTGCGGAAAGTGACTGAACTTCCTCATCTGTGAAAGAAATCATAGGACTTCCCTTGAATTTCTGGATTGGCTTGGGGTGTATTTGCGCTGCAGGAGACGCAAATAATGATGCGGATGATCGGTTGGGTGCGATTTGCGGCACTGCCGCAGTGGGATTGCTAGTCGTCATGGAAAGAACGGGGGAAAGGTAATGCCAAAGAAGGTGAGGGAGGAAAGTGAATGAAACGGCCGGAGGAGAGGTAGCCGACAGCGGCTACGCCGTCAACCAGGCGAGATCGCCGGATGCTGTTTTTTTTCATGTATTATATATATATATATATATATATATATATATATATATATATATATATATATATATATATATATAGTCGCTGCCTCTGGTCCATTAGCCCTGGACCTTCATCGCCTGAGATTATTGCTTCACCAACTGTCTATGTCACTCACTTATGCTCCACGGAAGGTCAATCAAGCTGCACACTACCTTTCGCAAATGGCAATGGTAGATTCTGCAACGATCTATTACACTACACTTCGCTCTATGTCATCTCATATTCGCAATATCGTAGTACAGATTCCACTTTGCCATACTTTCGCCATAATTCCTCAGACGACCATAATGAGACACACATAACTTAGCAGTTGGATGCTTCGGTTGCTTAACATTTTCTTGTATTCGAGTTTTGCGCCACATGTTCTATGCCATTCCTCCAATGATGTAAATATGTATGTTTTTTCCTTCGCCAAGGTTTTCTCCACAAAGGTGGTTTTACTTGGCAAGGTTTTAATGTGGCATATCATACATGATTGGAGAATGGCCATTCTTACATCTTTACATTTTCGCTTTTCTTATGATGATGTACACATATTGTAATAAGGTATTCCTTCGCCATAAGTGAGGCCTTATCATAATAAATATCAAATTTGTTTAAATATATATATATATATATATGTGTGTGTGTGTGTGTGTGTGTATATGTATGTATGTATGTATGCGTGTATGTATATATATTGCCGAAAACTTGATATGCTTTATTTAGAAAACCTCATTTGTGGCAAAAGAAAGCCATAGTATATAGAGTGCAGAAATAAGCTACTGGACATACTACAACTAATGCTAATCCAGGATACAATAGCTAGCCAAAGATGCAGAATAAGGAGTGCAACATTCAACCACATATGATATCCGCATTAAAACATAGGCATATTTTTTTCTTTCAGGAGAGACGGTACTGTCTGGAGTTTTATTAATATACTAACCCTCACTTATGGCGGAGGAATGCTGTGGTTACATGTGTTATCCTATGGCTACGAGAGACTCTTCCAAAAAATAGAAATGAATACATGAGTCCACAAAAGTATGAAGTAATAGCTTGAGAAAACTATCTATTATAAATACAGTATAATAAATGAATTTAACATAACTGAGGCATCCGGACATGCATTGATCGTGGCAAAGCATGGCGGCGAACCGGTCCAATCATCCCCTCTCGGATCAAGAAGTCAAAAGAAGATAGGTCAATGAGCAACAAATGCATAATATTATACGTAGTAAATAATACATCAAAAGAATGTACTAGCCACGTACCCGCGTTTCCTGGCCTTAGAGAGGACCAAGGCAACAAACCAAAAATGAGCGCCAACCCGAATGGGTGAATTTACTCTGCAGTGTGTCCAATAAAGGAAAATGTACCTCAGGAAACAAGCAGATCCAAAAAGCAACGTCAATTTGTAAACATGAAATTTCAAACAAAATAAGAAACGAAACACTGATAGTGGAAGCCCGTACCTAAGTTGTCTGTAGCCATGGAGGCTGCAGGCAACAACTCTAAAAATTGTCAACCAGTGAGAGACATTTCTGCTGCAGTCGTAATGTATTCAAGGTAGTTGTATGCCACGATACGGATCACCACTAGGATGCCAGAAAGTAGCTAATGAGATATCGGCAAGGACATGTCCGCGAACATTTGTGGGCAAGGAGGAAAGCGAGGTGTAGGCAATGAAAAGCTGAGTTGGGATCACCAACTGAGCGTGTAAATGAGCAGGCATGTTTGTCTCACGCGGTGTATTGGCAGAGCTAACAAGTGCAGTAAACCGCGTATGCGAAGCAAATCGGGAGCCAGCGAGGATTTGGCTGAGGCAACAACTTCCAGAAGCTCCGCGCAATCCACCTCTAGGGTAAAGCAGACTAATTGTGGAAGGTAATACATAGCAACAAAAAGTGCAGCATGTGCCTCTATCTGCAATGGCATATCAAGTCGAAGGAGAAAAGAAATCGCATGCAGAAATGTGCCAGCGGAATCGCAAACAATGGCTCCACCACTGGCTACATGGCAACCAACTGCGGCATGTATGTTCAGCTTGAGGCTGCCAACTGGGGGTGGTAATGCGAGGCCGAAGAGTACGTAAGGGAGGGGAAAGTCATGCATGAAGAAGGCGAGGCACATTCAAAGCAAGCTTAGTACCAGACATCAACTTTGCGCACACACAAAAATCGGTGTGAATAGAGCGAATAACTGAGCGTGAACACCAAAAGGAAGTATCAAAGACGATGAAGGCATACATTTTCCATATATTCCATAGCAACACTCCGGGAAAGGTCAGATGCATCTGCCCCATAAACATTGGGGGAGCAGAACACTAGATGAGCATCATATAAGATCGCCATGATCCACCACTAAAAGGAGAGACATCAAGCAAAGCAGTGAAATTCGACCATATCATGCATACCTCAGAGCAGATGAAGAAAAGATGAAGCATCGAAGCACTATTCAACTGAAAGAATGGGCACCGAGATAGCAGAACTTGTGTGAACTTAATAAGTTGTCTGGTAGGGGTAGGCACCATGATAAAGACACTAAAGAAAAAGCTGTATAGCAGACCGTTATGTCCGATGTCAGATAAAGCTATATGACATGAGTGTCGGTCGAGATGTACGAACTATGGTATAGGCTGCACCTAGAGCAAAAGAGCCAAAAGGAGTAGTCCAGACTTGGGCGGAAGACCACAGGGTGGTGGTCTCAGAACATAAGGGGTTGATTGCACAAATACGCTTCCACCCAGCAGAGCCATATATGCACAGACGGAAATCTAAACGAGGACCATAGTGAGCTCGCATGTAGCGGCCCCATAAAGAATCACTGTAGTGATATAGATGCCACACCTTGCATGCAAAGGCTTCTTGCATGTCATTCAAGTCATGAATGCCAAGACCACTTTCCTGTGTGGGTAGGCAGAGCTGCGGCCAAGAGATCTAATGATGGCGACCTAGTCCCCAGAAAAATTTGGCAAAGCATTGCTCGAGGGATCGAATGGCTCCCCGAGGAAGATGAGCTATAGCCATTATATGAAGTGTCATAGAGGATACAACAGACTGAATAAGGATAATGCGACCGGCAGCCCCCAAGAGTTTTTGCTACCAGCTGCTAAGGCAAGCATCAATACGAGACAAAAGGTCAGTGCAATGTATCGTGCATAAGATGCCCTTGTGCAAGTAAGAACCCAAGTATTTCGATGGTATTGAAGACTGACGCATATCCAAGATGGAGATTAAGTCCCACCGATGAATGTGTGAGATGCTTGATGAGAATACAACACTGCTCTTGTGATAGTTAATCGTATGTCATGAAGCCTCTTCATACAGGGGTCAAATAATATTTTAACCGATGCAGATTATGTCTATCAGCCGCGAGAAAAAGTAGGAGATCATCCGCATATGACAAGTGAGAGATGGTAAGTGGAACCCGACCAAGAGGAAGAGGACAAATAAAGCTACGGTGGATATGGGCATTGAGGGCCCGATTAAAACCTTTCACGACCACAATAAGAGCAACGAAGATAGGGATCGCTTGCTTCATCCCATGAGTAGGCTTGAGAAAACAACTAGGAACACCATTGATCAAGAGAGAGAAGTAAGTGCTGCTGAGGTGATTGAGGACTAAATTGATAAAGAAATCAGAGAACCCAAACCGAGCCAGTACCAACCGCGGGAAATGCCAGCTCACTTGATCGAATGCTTTAGCCAGATCAAGTTTGATAATAAGATTGGAAGAGCGGGGGGTGTGATCATTAAAATATAGGCATATATATATATATAGAAGGACGGGCGGTACTTTTCAGAGTTTATTAATTAAAACTCTCACTTGTGGCGGAGGAATATCGTGGTTACATATAGTGTGGGAGACTCTCCCACTAAAATGCATGAGATGAATACATGAACCTACATAATGAATGAAGTGGGACAACAGGCGCAAACGATAAAATAACAGAAACTATACAGTAACCAAAAATAATATGTGATGGAAACTGAGCCCAATTGCCATGTCAAATAAACCTCCAGCATAGTCCAACCGTCAATCCAGCCGCGTAGAGCAATCCCCGTGTATGCCACACAAAATGAATAGTCTAACATGCATAATATTTAAACACGTAAGAAAGTAAGATATTAGCCACATGCAACTTTAGGAAGAACCAGCCGTAAGAACTCAAGAGTGTAGGTTGCTCAAAAAACCACGAAGAAGAGACCACCGTGTGAGAAGTAGTCACCGCCCGTATATGCCACACAAAAGTAATGGTTAAAATTGCTTAAAGTAAAAACTGAGAGAATAAGAAAATGTAGGTCATAAACATACCGACGTTGCCTATATTCAAACAGAATACAGGCAACTCTGTGTGTCTATTTTTTTTTCAGTTTTTTTTTAGGAAAGAGATTTTATTAAAGAGAAGCCCTCACTTATGGCGGAGGAAAACCGTAGTACATGAAATGAAATGCGAAAAACATAGCATTTGAGGATTATCAACGATCAAGCTATATATGATATGCCGCATTAAAACCTTGCCAAGTAAAACCACCCTTGTGGATAAAACCTTGGCGAAGGAAAAAGCGTACATATTTATATAGATGATATGTTGATATGCGTTAGTGTATAATGAGTTACATAAAAACATCTGAAGACAACCGAAATCGAAAAAGGTATAGTGCCGTATGAACAGCCGCCCATGTATGTCAAGACATTGGAGTGTGGTGCTGATGTCTGTCCTTGTATTCCAAATTGTGGCAGTGCAGCTAAGGGGTTGATGGAGCGCCTCCCCCCATGAAGAGACTATGAGGACCCAGATGATGTAGGCATAGCATACGTGTAGAACTAGTATGACCCAGGCTCGCATCCAATCACAAGAAACATGAATGTCTAAGTAAGTTATCAGTTGAGGATATAATAAACCGTACAAGATAAACTGAGGACAGATCGAACCTGACCTGCCGACACAAGGCAATGTGCCGGCAGTGAGGTTTGATACGCGCCAATCTATATGGAAGACTTGCATGCAGTAAGAAGAGCTCATGTAAGGCAAAGACGTCGGATGGTGAGCAGGACGAGGGTATTGGCGGATGTTATGCGTGAACCTCGCAACCAAAAACCTCCACGACCCAAGCTGCCTGTACTGCAGAGAGTACAGGCAGATGTAAAGAGCTGTTGCCAATCCTTATGGATGATCACAAGAAACGTGCACCTCTGAATTGCAAAGGCGGGCATGGAACTCGGGAACAATGACAGTGAAAAAAGAAATTAGAAGCATGTTCTTGGTGCAGCGTGTAAGCAAATGAATACAAAGCGTACCGTGCCTGTCCGTGTCAAGTATGGCACGGACAGAATATAGGAAAAATTGGCTCTCCATCAGGGAATGTAGGGATCAAGCTGCGCGCAAGGTGGGCAAGGTAATATCCAACACGACTGAAGCCCGAACCATAGAAGGTAGAGTTTGTCTGTTGAAAGCAGTCATCTCGGGATGAAGCATCGCATGTTGTGCGAGATAATGTGCGGCCATATTAGTCTCACGATAGGTGTGAATTAGGTCTAGTCGATCCTGCTGAATGAGGGAGTGGAGCTGTCGAAGATTATAATTGCCAGCAACATGCCGCGAATTGTGAAGGCATGAGAGCATTTGTGTGCAATCAGTCTCAACAATTAGTGTACGATAGAACGGGAGAACATACAATAGGCCAAAGAGTGTAGCCTGAATCTCTGCCTGTAATGGTGTGCAAGGAGGCAGACGAAAGGAAAGTGCCCCCTGACAGCAACCCGTTGTATCACGCAAAATTGCCCCACCCGCCGCGTAAAGACGACCTACAGCTGCATCCACATTTAACTTGAGCCTTCCTGAAGGAGGCATTTGCCATTTAAGGACTTTGGGGTGCGGCTGACGAATGCGTGGTATCCAGGAGAGAGATAATGTAGGACCCGATGCCAGTTTAGAGCCTTGGATCTTTAGCAGCCACATATGTATATCAAAGTGTATCGAAGTCCGCAGAGTCGATGTCAAAAAGATTGTAGAGTCCCCGTATATTAGCTGCGCGTACTGTCGCCAAATGTTTGAAACTACAATGGACGGAACAACTATTTTAAAGACGCCAGAGAGAGTAGAAAAAGTTGAGCGATACCACCATGCCAACAAATACTGTCGTAGCGAGAATGAGGCTGGAGGGACGCCATGTAGTTCAGCAGCAAAGAAACTCCATAAATAACGAATGCGTGTGCAGTAAATGAAAACATGGTCCACTGTGGCTGAGTTTTCCTTGCAAAAAGGACATTGTGTTGGGCGCGCCACCAAGTATTGTCCAATATAATCCTCAAAAGGCATGGCTGAATGAAACAAACGCCACAAAAGAATGCGAATCGAGGGAGATAGGTACTTCAACCAAATAAATTTCGTTGACAGTTGCGTTGGTCGGGGCACCCTACATATATCAAAGGCCGATTTGAGAGTAAATTCTCCTGTGGGTGTGGCTGTCCATGACCTCAGTGATCCTGCACCAGTAGTATGAAATATACAAATGGGATGAATGCGACAAATGGATTTCCATATCGGTAAGTCTGTGAGTCTCGCAATGTAGTCCCCGCGCCGGCCGTATCGAAGATGCATATATTGACTCCATAACGTGTCATGATGTTGGTATGTCCACCAAATTCGACATTTGTATGCCTGCTGCAAATCATTGAAATTACGCAGACCTAGCCCGCCCTCTTCCAATGGAATAGTGATGTTGCGCCATGCAACCCAGTGATGGTTATCGCCCCAAAAATAGGCCGACATTTTCCTGTCAAGTATACGTATGACGGACTTAGGCAGACCGCCGGCTGCCATAATGTGTAGTGGAAGTGCTGATATGACGGAACGTAGCAGGACGAGGCGGCCCGCCGAAGAAAGAAGGCGAGAATGCCATCCGTGTAACCGATCATCCACATGTTGCAAGAGAGTGGAACAGTGTATAACCCGGGTGATGCCCTTATGAAGATAAGATCCAAGATATCGAAAAGGTAACGTTGTTGATCGCATGCCGAGAATGTCTTGAAAATGACGGCATTGGCGCGATGTGACATTAGCTGATGGAATGAAACTGCTTTTATGAAAATTTACCTTTTGTCCCGATGCTGCTTCATATGCCGTAAGAAAAGAGTGGAATCTCCTGAGATTTCGTTTTGTACCCCGCAAAAATACTAGTAAATCATCCGCATAAGCCAGATGCGAGATGGACATAGGCATTCGCCCTAAACGAAAAGATTGTAAACGTCCTGATGAAACCAGTGCCTTCAGTCCCCGACTGAATCCCTCAGATGCTAGTATAAACAAAATTGGTGATAAAGGATCACCCTGTTTAACTCCCCTGAATGGCCGAAAATAGGATGATGGTTGGCCATTGATTAAGACTGACATCCGTGTTGCACTTAGGTGATTAATGATAATCCGAATGAAAAAATCTGAGAAGCCGAATTTCCTCAAGAGTTGCTGTAGCGCCCCAGCCCGATACCGTTGTCGGAACCAGTGCACCCGCCGTAGCCTACTACGAGAACTACGAAGCGTCAAGCAGATCATGCGTACATTCTTCATAAGGTAAGATACTAAAACCAGCGGAAACGTCATAAAACTTAAACCTTCATCGTCATTAAACATCCATAAAATGCAGCGGAAAATAAAAACAAACTGTTTGTTCATCTAGTCAACAGAAGTTTTAAAACAACATAATAACAATGAGTCTCCAAACTTAAACAGAATAATCCAGCATCTATCTATTCCCTTGTCCATCGTCCCATTGAGCCCACTCGCCGTCATCTTCGATAAATATCAACTCATATTCAGGCTCACCTGAAAAGGAACAGAATGATTGTTCTTAGCGAAAACTTCGCCAGCAAGTAACCCGTCTATACACCTTACGGAATCACACACGTCGAGTCACCAGTGAATAAAACATTGCCCAAAATAAGGTGCTCGGGTTAGCAAATGGCATCTTAATAAGAACTTCTCAAAACAGATAAAGCACATATGTGAACACAGATACGAGAACCAACATGCATTAAAACAACGTATCACATAAGCAAGTCATAAACTAATCACGTTTCTTGCATGTCAAGTCTTATGCTTCGTGTACCATGATGCATGTACTTCTTTAAAATCACACACAACACCCATGCATATGTCTTCTTTCATAAACATGTCATGCATGCCATTTCACAAAACATTTCATCACTTTACATATCATATTCTTCGCGTAGCAGAACTTTATACCCTGTGGGTGATCAGCCCACAGCCATCATATATCCGTGCTGAAAGGTCCACGGCCCCATTACATATAACATATATCCGTGCTGAAAGGTCCACGGCCCCATTACATATAACATATATCCGTGCTGAAAGGTCCACGGCCCCATTACATATATCATATATCCGTGCTGATAGGTCCACGGCCCCATAAAATACTTCATTTTCCGTGCGGATAGGTCCACGGCCCCATAACATACTTTATACCCTGCTGTTGATTCACAGATCACGCTCTTTATACCCTGCTTCCGCAGACGTGACTTTTATACCCTGTGATCAACCAGCAGCCATTTTGTCTTTCA
The DNA here is from genome assembly GCA_036186865.1 of Eustoma russellianum. NCBI lineage: Eukaryota > Viridiplantae > Streptophyta > Magnoliopsida > Gentianales > Gentianaceae > Eustoma > Eustoma russellianum. Next base: position 13,702,203 of record AP025044.1, on the reverse strand, counting down.
CAAACTTTACCTTTCTTGTTCTTTTGCAAAACATATGTCAAATCAAATGCAAGTGCCCATGTCATGATGCAGGATGCACAAATAGCTTCATATCAACATGTAACACACACACACACATCATGCCTATCAAGCATACGGCCTTGCATCTCACACCCTCTATGGTCGTGTTATTCCAAGCCCATTCTTGTCACAAACTCACTCAAGATTCAATCTTATTCTAACTTGATCAACTTACCATCCACACCTCAAATATACCTCAAATACCCTTGCATTTTATGTTCAAAAGAAGTGTATAAAGTTACTACACTTACATAGGGCGCTTAAAGGGTCAAAAAGACTTCCAGAACACTTGGAACACCACTTGAAGCGCCTAATGGTACATGAAGCGCCTCTACTAGGCGTTCGAAGTGTTCGGAGATGATTCAGGACACATTGAACACCACATGAAGCGCCTAATGTGACATGAAGCGCCTCATGTAGGCGTTCGAAGTGTTCCGACGGTTCTAAATTGCAGTTTTTCTATACGGGAAAGCTCCAGGACACATGGAACGCTACATGAAGCGCCTAATGTGACTTGAAGCGCCTCATGTAGGCGTTCGAAGTGTTCTGACGATGCCAAACTGCAGTTTTTCTGCAGTAACTTCCACCCAACTCCTTTCTTCTTCAACCCTTCCAGATTCAACACTTAAAGATCCATCTTAACAACTAGATTCATCACACTTAACATACATCTAATCATGATTTGACACTTATTGAATGTCTAACAAGATCCACACTAAATCTTCATCCATTCACCACCTTCAAGAGTTATCATCAACAATACCCAACCAACAAGACTACAACGATATCATCACTCATCCCTCAATTTCCTGCACTTACTCTCGACATCTAAGTGTATACAATCAAAACAAGAGTAGAGCAAGGCAAGAAACACATCAACATATATACTATCATGGGCATGGTTGACTAACAACAAGTACTGCACAACTTTTCCAGAAATTTGGCCCAAAGAACAAGTCTTTACGCAATTAGCAACAAGACTTACATATAACAAGCATGTATGATAGACAAGACAAGAATACTAATGTGTGATTCATATTTTCTCTTTGTAAGAACATAGGGCCAAAGGTATAAAATTTGCATAAAGCGTATAGAAAGATTACTTGCCTTGAATTCTAGATAAGCTTACGGATTTACTGCAGAACCTTGATGAGAATTGAACCTAGAATGGCCTTCTCCTTCCTCTCTTCTTCTTCCTCTTCCTCTCTTTCTCTTTTCTCTCTTTTCCTCTCCTTTTTCCTGCGGTTCTCCTTCTTCTTTTGTGGCCAAAAACCGCCCCATAAGGCTGAGATGGGGAGTTATAATAACTTCCTATAACTCCCCTTAACTCCTAGTAGGGACCTCTTAAGTAATTTCCCCTACTTTCTTTTAATTCTACTACTAACCCCTTTCTTTTGTTCTTCTATGTTTTGTGTAACTAAGTCACATTACCTACATAATTAATTAGGTTGCATTCAAGGTTGACCTAAGTATCGAAAGTTGCGCTTAAAAAATCACGGGGTGTAACATTCCACCCCTCTTACAAAAAGTTTCGTCCTCGAAACTTACGTACCTTAGTCAAAGAGCTGAGGATACTTCTCCCGCATTTGTTCTTCGAGCTCCCAGGTGGCTTCACGTTCCGTGTGATTGCTCCATTGAACCTTTACATACGGGATCACTCGCTTCCTCAACACTTGATCCTTTCGGTCCACAATTTTCACGGGTACTTCCTCATATGTAACATCGTCCTTGAGTTCCAAAGGTTGAGCTTCAAGTACATGACTTGGATCCGCCACGTACTTTCTTAATTGTGACACGTGGAATACATTGTGAACTTGTGCCAACACCGGGGGTAATGCCAACCTATATGCCAAGGCTCCTACCTTCCCAAGTATTTCGTAGGGACCAATGAAACGAGGGCTTAGCTTGCCTTTTACTCCAAACCTCATGACGCCCTTCGTAGGTGATACCTTCAAATAAACTTTATCACCCACATCAAAATCCAATGGTCGTCGTTTGGAATCTGCCCAACTCTTGCTACGGTCCTGAGCCGTCTTGAGTCTTTCCCGAATGACCTTCACCTTCTCTAACGTTTTCTCCAATAGCTCAGGTCCCGTGATGGTCCTCACGCCCACTTCGTCCCAATAAACCGGGGACCTACATTTCCTTCCATACAAAGCCTCAAAAGGAGCCATATCAATTGCGCTGTGGTAACTATTGTTATAAGAAAACTCCATCAGCTTTACCATTCCATCCCAACTCCCTTTGAAATCCAGCACGCAAGCTCTTAGCATATCTTCCAAGGTTTGAATTGTCCGCTCGGACTGTCCATCAGTTTGGGGATGATATGCCGTACTCAACCTTAATTCTGTACCCATGGCTTCTTGAAATGCTGTCCAAAACTTAGATGTGAACCGTGAGTCTCGGTCGGATACTATACTTACCGGAACACCATGTAAGCTCACTATGTTCTCCATATACACATTCACTAGTTTGTCGAGAGGTGTCTCACTTGAAACGGGTAGGAAATGGGCAGACTTTGTTAAACGGTCCACGATAACCCAAATCATGTCACATCCACTTCTTGTCTTTGGTAATCCGGCTACAAAATCCATTGTGACATGTTCCCATTTCCATTCCGGAATTTCCAACGGCATCAACAATCCACCGGGCCGCTGGTGTTCCGCTTTGACTTGTTGACACACTAAACACCTCTCTATGAATTCCGCAATATGTCTTTTCATCCCGGACCACCAATAGTATCGCTTGAGATCTCTATACATCTTGGTGCTACCGGGGTGTATCGATAACCTTGAATTATGAGCTTCTTGCAAAACTTCCTTCCTAAGTTCGTCAACATCCGGCACGCATAATCTTTCCCTAAACCATAAGCTCCCATCATCCTTAGTCCGAAATCCTTCAACTGGACTATGTTTCACCCTTTCCATTATCTCACTTAAAGCCTTATCTTTCTTCTGTGCCTCCTTTATCCGATCAATCAAACTCGGGGTGATAGTCAAGGCTGTCAAAACATTCACCGTGGATTCAATCAAATCTAAACCAAACTCCTCCATCTCTCTTTCCAGTGGTGATTGTCGTGCATGGCTGGACTTCCTACTTAAGGCGTCGGCTACCTTGTTAGCCTTTCCCGGGTGATAATGAATCGTTAGGTCATAGTCCTTTAGCAATTCCAACCATCTCCGCTGCCTCATATTCAATTCCTTTTGTGAGAACAAATACTTTAGACTCTTATGGTCCGTGAATACCGCGCACTTCTCTCCATACAAATAATGCCGCCAAATCTTCAAGGCGAACACAACCGCGGCAAGTTCAAGATCATGTGTGGGATAGTTTTGTTCATAAGGCTTTAGCTGTCTTGAGGCATACGCGATGACTCGTTCGTTTTGCATTAAAACACAACCTACAAACAAGGTGTTAGTCTAAACTTAATGAGTATATAAGATCATAACCTTATACTATAATTTACGTACCTAACCCGTTCTTTGACGCATCACTATAAATCACAAATCCATCCGTTCCAGAGGGTTGAGCTAATACTGGAGCTGTCGTTAATCTCTTTTTAAGCTCCGTGAAACTTTGCTCGCATTCCGCCGTCCACTCAAACTTGGACTTCTTTTGAGTAAGGCGACTAAGAGGTACGGCAATTCTCGAGAATCCCTCAACAAATTTTCTGTAATAACCTGCTAAACCCAAGAAACTTCGCACTTCGGTGGCATTGGTAGGTCTAGGCCATTCAGTTATGGCTTCCACCTTCTTCGGGTCAACAGCAATCCCCTCTTCTGATATCACATGACCCAAGAAAGCCACACTTCTTAACCAAAACTCACACTTGCTAAACTTTGCATATAGTTGTTTCTGCCTCAGAATACCTAGTACGGTTCTCAAATGCTCAGTGTGAGTTTGCTCGTCAGGAGAATACACAAGGATATCATCTATGAATACCACTACAAACTTATCCAACTGTTCTCGAAAGACGGTATTCATAAGATCCATAAAAGCCGCAGGGGCATTTGTCAATCCAAATGGCATCACTAAGAATCCCTCAGCGCCTTTCCTCAATGCTTTGCGTGCTTGCGCGACAGACACATATACCTTCTTGGGAACTTTCTTTCGTTCCACATCTCCTTGAAATATTACCTCCTCCATCTTAGCATTCTTGATTGTCACTTGCTTCAACCGACAATCAATATTGGCGTGATTCTTGGCCAACCAGTCCATTCCTACTATAACGTCGAAGTCATACATCTGGATAGGGATCAGTGTGGCAGAGAATGCTTGTCCTTCAAACTCCAATTCGCAATCTCGATACTGCTGGTATGAGACCATAATCTGATCTCCGGCCGCTTGTACGCGATACGGAGTCTCTAACCATTCAGGCAAACTACCCAAGTGCTTAGTGAATCTCTTCGCTACAAAGGAATGGCTTGCGCCGCTATCGAAAAGTACATTGGCAGGCATCTTATTTACTAAAACCGCACCTGCTACTACATCGGTAGCCTCCTGCACATCTGTGTCCGTCATGAGATGTACTCGGGCATTTGCTCTAGGCTTCGCTCTCGGCTGCTGAGCCGCCTCTTCAGGATTATTTTTCTTCATCTCCGGGCAGTCCCTAATCATGTGACCCACTTGACCGCATCGGAAACATGCTCCAGCCACTTTCCTACACTCTCCAACGTGATTCCTATTGCAATGTGGACAAACTCCTACCGCCTGCTGAGCTACTTGATTCTGGGGTGGCAGTCTCTGAAAATTCCCAATTGGGCCTCTCTTCGGAATCTTGACCCAACGTCCGGGTCTTCCACCAACTCTCACATCCTCCCTTGGCCTCTTGCCTCTATCAGCCCCTCCTATGCTAGCTGCTCTTGCCGCCACTCGGCGAAAATCACTCTCAACACGGTAACACGCATCTAGCATATCCTCATAAGTTTTCATCCCCGCATTCACTATCGCCGATTGTATCCTCGAGTCCAAGCCCCTCTCAAACTTCGTCATCTTAAGACGATTATCAGACATAATCGCAGGGGCAAACTTACCCAGGGCATGAAAACGATCTGCATACTCCGACACTGTCATCCTTCCTTGCTCCAGTCTGTCAAACGCCCTTATCTTGTCCAAGATCGCCGTCTCCGGTACATAGTATTTCAGGAAAACATCACAAAACTGTGTCCATGAGATTGGTGGGGTCATTCTCAACACCATTCCTTCCCACCATTCGCCAGCCTTGCCACTTAAAAGGGGTGTGGCCACCTCAACTTTTATCTCATTCGGAACTTGCACCAACCGGAAACATTTCTCAACCTCAGCCAACCAATGCTGAGCCTCTTCAGGATCCGTACATCCACCGAACTCCGGCACCCTCATCTTCCTCATCTCTCCATAGAAGAACCTGATGTTATGCTGCGGCGGTGGTGGAGGCGGAGGCTGATGCTGCTGCACATACCCTTGTACAATGACCGTCAGCGCATCAGTGAGTACTTGGGGTAAAACCACTTGTGGTGGCCGGTTCTCCTGTCCATTGCCAGAGTTGCCTGTGTTATCTCTCCTGGGAGGCATTTTTCTCTGAAAAGGTCAACATTACATTGGCATTTAGTAAATACAAGGATTACTAAAAGCTTGAACGCGTGCTAATAGGTAAGGTGTGTAGTACAACTATTAATACAAAGTTAGGTAACAAGACGCGCTCGCACACACCCAACCCATATCATACTTAACCACTAAAGAGATCAGTACTTATAACTAAGGATCAACCTTAAAGGAGAATCATAGCTTAAGTGTCTAAAAATCATGAACCTAAGTTTCCGAGATAGATCTAAAACCTAGGCTCTGATACCACCTGTAGCGCCCCAGCCCGATACCGTTATCGGAACCAGTGCACCCGCCGTAGCCTACTACGAGAACTACGAAGCGTCAAGCAGATCATGCGTACATTCTTCATAAGGTAAGATACTAAAACCAGCGGAAACGTCATAAAACTTAAACCTTCATCGTCATTAAACATCCATAAAATGCAGCGGAAAATAAAAACAAACTGTTTGTTCATCTAGTCAACAGAAGTTTTAAAACAACATAATAACAATGAGTCTCCAAACTTAAACAGAATAATCCAGCATCTATCTATTCCCTTGTCCATCGTCCCATTGAGCCCACTCGCCGTCATCTTCGATAAATATCAACTCATATTCAGGCTCACCTGAAAAGGAACAGAATGATTGTTCTTAGCGAAAACTTCGCCAGCAAGTAACCCGTCTATACACCTTACGGAATCACACACGTCGAGTCACCAGTGAATAAAACATTGCCCAAAATAAGGTGCTCGGGTTAGCAAATGGCATCTTAATAAGAACTTCTCAAAACAGATAAAGCACATATGTGAACACAGATACGAGAACCAACATGCATTAAAACAACGTATCACATAAGCAAGTCATAAACTAATCACGTTTCTTGCATGTCAAGTCTTATGCTTCGTGTACCATGATGCATGTACTTCTTTAAAATCACACACAACACCCATGCATATGTCTTCTTTCATAAACATGTCATGCATGCCATTTCACAAAACATTTCATCACTTTACATATCATATTCTTCGCGTAGCAGAACTTTATACCCTGTGGGTGATCAGCCCACAGCCATCATATATCCGTGCTGAAAGGTCCACGGCCCCATTACATATAACATATATCCGTGCTGAAAGGTCCACGGCCCCATTACATATATCATATATCCGTGCTGATAGGTCCACGGCCCCATAAAATACTTCATTTTCCGTGCGGATAGGTCCACGGCCCCATAACATACTTTATACCCTGCTGTTGATTCACAGATCACGCTCTTTATACCCTGCTTCCGCAGACGTGACTTTTATACCCTGTGATCAACCAGCAGCCATTTTGTCTTTCACAAACTTTACCTTTCTTGTTCTTTTGCAAAACATATGTCAAATCAAATGCAAGTGCCCATGTCATGATGCAGGATGCACAAATAGCTTCATATCAACATGTAACACACACACACACATCATGCCTATCAAGCATACGGCCTTGCATCTCACACCCTCTATGGTCGTGTTATTCCAAGCCCATTCTTGTCACAAACTCACTCAAGATTCAATCTTATTCTAACTTGATCAACTTACCATCCACACCTCAAATATACCTCAAATACCCTTGCATTTTATGTTCAAAAGAAGTGTATAAAGTTACTACACTTACATAGGGCGCTTAAAGGGTCAAAAAGACTTCCAGAACACTTGGAACACCACTTGAAGCGCCTAATGGTACATGAAGCGCCTCTACTAGGCGTTCGAAGTGTTCGGAGATGATTCAGGACACATTGAACACCACATGAAGCGCCTAATGTGACATGAAGCGCCTCATGTAGGCGTTCGAAGTGTTCCGACGGTTCTAAATTGCAGTTTTTCTATACGGGAAAGCTCCAGGACACATGGAACGCTACATGAAGCGCCTAATGTGACTTGAAGCGCCTCATGTAGGCGTTCGAAGTGTTCTGACGATGCCAAACTGCAGTTTTTCTGCAGTAACTTCCACCCAACTCCTTTCTTCTTCAACCCTTCCAGATTCAACACTTAAAGATCCATCTTAACAACTAGATTCATCACACTTAACATACATCTAATCATGATTTGACACTTATTGAATGTCTAACAAGATCCACACTAAATCTTCATCCATTCACCACCTTCAAGAGTTATCATCAACAATACCCAACCAACAAGACTACAACGATATCATCACTCATCCCTCAATTTCCTGCACTTACTCTCGACATCTAAGTGTATACAATCAAAACAAGAGTAGAGCAAGGCAAGAAACACATCAACATATATACTATCATGGGCATGGTTGACTAACAACAAGTACTGCACAACTTTTCCAGAAATTTGGCCCAAAGAACAAGTCTTTACGCAATTAGCAACAAGACTTACATATAACAAGCATGTATGATAGACAAGACAAGAATACTAATGTGTGATTCATATTTTCTCTTTGTAAGAACATAGGGCCAAAGGTATAAAATTTGCATAAAGCGTATAGAAAGATTACTTGCCTTGAATTCTAGATAAGCTTACGGATTTACTGCAGAACCTTGATGAGAATTGAACCTAGAATGGCCTTCTCCTTCCTCTCTTCTTCTTCCTCTTCCTCTCTTTCTCTTTTCTCTCTTTTCCTCTCCTTTTTCCTGCGGTTCTCCTTCTTCTTTTGTGGCCAAAAACCGCCCCATAAGGCTGAGATGGGGAGTTATAATAACTTCCTATAACTCCCCTTAACTCCTAGTAGGGACCTCTTAAGTAATTTCCCCTACTTTCTTTTAATTCTACTACTAACCCCTTTCTTTTGTTCTTCTATGTTTTGTGTAACTAAGTTACATTACCTACATAATTAATTAGGTTGCATTCAAGGTTGACCCAAGTATCGAAAGTTGCGCTTAAAAAATCACGGGGTGTAACAGTTGCCGAAGATAGTCCCAGCTTACCCGGTCAAAAGCCTTCATCATATCTAATTTTAAACATAACTGCGGGCCGCCTCTGTCCAGCATGTGCACCATTTCTTGGGCCAAGAGCACTTGAGTCGATATATCGGTACCCGGAAGAAAACCTGTCTGCTCTGGAGATATTAACTGTGGCAGCAGATGACCCAACCTAGTGGCCATAATACGAGTACAGATTTTGCTTAAAAAATTTGTCAGGCAAATCGGTCGGAAATCCGCAAAAGTCTGTGGTGACTGTATTTTCGGAATGAGTGTAATTAAGGCGCTAGCCATGACAGTCAGCTGTGGAACACCAATGAAAAATTCTTGCACTGCTTTAGTGACATCCAAATGTATAATGGACCAACATGAGCGATAGAAATTACCATGAAACCCGTCCGGACCTGCTGCACTGTGAGGGTCTAAACTCCATACAGCTGCTTTTACCTCTGACTCCAATGGCAGCTGTGTAAGCATGAAGTTGTCCTCCACCGACACTAAACAAGGTATGTGTGATAATATGTCAATATGACTATGTGTAGGCACACTTGAGAATAATTCCTTGTAATATTCAACCGCGGCTACCAGAATATCATCCTGCTGTGTCAGTAGTTCTCCCTGCGAGTTTCGAAGCTGTCGAATACATAGATGCGAACGTTTACCTTTGACTAGGGAGTGGAAGTATCGAGTGTTAGCATCTCCTTCTTGTAACCATTTGACACGTGCCTTTTGTTCCCAAAACTGTAACTCATATTTTGAGGCAAGCAAGTAATGTGCTTTCTCCTGATAAAAAGCCTCGCGCGCTGCATCTGTGGGGTTAGTATCCCAATGAGCTTCAGCTGTATTAAGTCGGTCTTCTGCGTCCTTCAGATTGTTGAATATGTTCCCAAAGATATTCTTATTCCAAATTTGAATGTCTTTCTTAAGGGAAAATAATTTGGAGTAAAAACTCCGCATGCCGCGCGTAGTTGGATATTCTAACCATGCATGCTTTACATAACTATTAAAGTCCGGATGAGAAAGCCATGCATCAAGAAATCTGAAGGAGCGGCGAATAATTTGTACACCCAATTGGCACTGTATCAGGAGTGGTGTATGATCCGACGTGACACGTGGCAAATGAGAAAGTCGCAGTGTGTCAAAAAGGTCATGCATCAACGAATTAATAAATAGCCAGTCGAGTCTTCGGCACACTCTTCCTAGACCACGACCTTCGGCCTAAGTAAATCGGGTACCCTGATAAGGTGGCGACATAAGAGAGCATGTCTCAATGCAGTCATTAAAGTCCTGTAAAGCAGACAACAATGGGGTGGAGCGGCCCCTATGATCATCAAGAGTGCGAAACGTATTAAAATCGCCTCCAACTATCCAAGGTAACTGTAACCCCTCCGAAAAATCACATAATGTGCGCCACAGTCGTTGACGCTGCGTAGCAGTGTGTTTTGCATAAACCAAGGAGAGGACAAAAGTGTGTTGCTGCGAAATTGATGATAGGGTCAAATGGACCACCTGCTCTTGATCCTGTGTAGCAAGCAGTCGAAACTCATTATCCCGCCAAAAAAACCAAATACGTTCAGACTGTGAAGCATAACTTTGTGAAAATCCAAGGCGTAAACCAAATCTATTTATTTGTGATGGGGTATGCTTAGGTTCAATTAAAGCTACTAGATTCAAACGATGTTCCCTAATCAATTGTTGCAATCGAGGTAATGACGGACGCATGCCTCGAATATTCCAGATCAATAAATTCATTGAGTAAGATTAGAGGCACTTCCCTGAATGACGTGAGATGCACTGCGTGTCAGAATAGTCGATGGCGGCAGTGGAGGAAGATCCTTTCTAGTACGGCGCTTACGCCGAGGCACCACTGGAATAAACGGTTCCTCCTCTGTCCGATTCTGCAGTCTAGATATCAATATGTCGTCATCAGGCGACGGGTCAAGCAGCTGCATGCGACGCTCAACTTCTGCAGGTACCGTTGTAAATGTCTCGGCTTCAGGTGGTGGATCATCTGGCAAATCATTATCTGACATATGGCCAAGATCTGTATGGATAACGTCATCCGGCAGTTGATGATCTGTGGCATCACAGAAATCATCCCGAAGTTGTTCACCCTCCACATCCAACGATGCTGCGCATGTAACAGGAATATCCAAAGGGTGCAGGTCCTCTAGTGGTCCATCGGCCACATTTACTGGAATTGGTGAAGTAGACATTGGAGGTGGCGCAGGTACAGCCTTCTTAACCGGTGTCCATCTTTGTTTCGGTGGTCTAGGCGGGGGTGGTGGTGGAGGCGGTGGGATTGTCGATGGTGTTGCTAACGTTGGCGTGCAAGCCGACTGATCATGTCCAAGGCGATGACAGGTGGTACAAAAATTGGGCAAGTCCTCATAAATCACTGACTGCAAAATTAGTCTTTTCTTTGCCTGAACATATATCTTTTGTGGAAGATCCTGGGATACATCAACTTCAACGCAGATTCTGGCTACTGAAGGTCTGAGGCCATCAGAGGTTGCAACATCAAGCTTGAGCGGGCTGCCTATCGGTTTCACAATTTCAAAAAGTGCCTCACGGCAATGCAAGTGAATAGGCAAACCTGGTAGAGCAATCCAGACTGGAACAATAGGGACATCAGCAGAAGGATCAAAATCTACCGTCCATTTGGTGATCCGCATATGACGTCCGGAGATAAGCCATGATCGACGATAAAAACATCGGAGATAATCCTCCTCACGACAGAAATTCAATAAAATATGGGTTTGATCAATGAGCGTGATGCGCAAATCTTGATGGAAACCTATTTTTTCAAAAACTTCTCGAATGACCTTCAATGGTGGTCGGCCATACCAAAACGTGCCAACCAAGGAATATTTGAATGGCGCAGCTAGGGCATCGATTTCAGAATCGAGAAATGAGATCATGGGAATACCTTTGTGTCTTGAAACTGTTTTGGGTGAAATGTTTATGGCTTGAGCGGATGAATTCCTGGCAACTATGTCGGCGAAAGTTGTTTTTGCCGTCGACATTCGGACTGTTATTGCGATGCTGAACAACGAAAAGAGATACAGAAGGAAGGAACGAAATAATGCAGATGGCCTAGGAACGGAGAGAATTGCATCGGCGGCGGAGAATTAGGAATCGGCGGCGGCGGCTAGAGCCGCCCGGATATATATATATATATATATATATATATATAGACACACGCACACATATATATATATATGACTAGATATCCTAAGGGGTGTAGGAAATGTTTAGGGTTTTGTTGGAATGAATCTCTTCTTCTTCCTCCCAGTGGTGGCCAGCTGGATGTTTCTGGATGAAGGGGGGTTTGGCCAGATTTGTGTATATGTGTGTAGGGAGCCCAGTTTTAAACAATACAACAACAAAAAAGAAGCTCTAACCTTAGGCTCAATCACAACAAGAATGTGAACATGATGATGCCTAATTAATGATAATACTCGATCTGACGACGTGCAAATCCCTCTAACATTCCATAACGAAATCTTCATTGCGTAGATAATATATCAAAAGAGCTGGAGAGTGTCGCACGCAATCTTGTGAACGGAGGAGATGCTGGCTCATTTTGTCTATGCAGACGACGTAAAAACCTTGGAGGGATTTGAAGAAGTGGCTCGTCCCTGGAATCCGGTGGAGGAGTCGGATGCTCTAAAGAAGGATCCGGAGACTGATGCGCTAAAGAAGGATCCTGAATATGTCCATCAACTATCGCTACCAAAGCTATTTCAGCCGACAAAGCTGCATTGTCAGCTTCTGGCAGGGCTCCAGTTTCACTATACTAACGGGAGGTGAAATTAGGATTTGCAGGCAAATCTTGAAAGATAGTATCATCAATTCCTTGAAGCCGAGAAATGTCTTGAGCGTCTGAAATGGGAGAATATTGGTAGACCTACACAATATGGAGGATTGCGAATTAGAAGTTTAAGCGTGGTTCAAAAATCCTATGATTGTTTACTTTGGTGGAAATATCATAATGCAAACACTTTGTTGGCAAAATATAGTCGCAGTAAGTATGGGCAGTGGACAACGATCTACTCACATATTTATGATTCTCCTACATGGAAACGTATTAGCTGTATACATCAGTATATGTCTTCGGGAGTGTAGGAGGAATCGGACGGTCTTTTTTGGCTTGCAGATTCGCATGGCCAATTCTCCTTGAAGTCGGTTTACAAATTGCTTGTTACAGAATCTGCTATTTTAGATTACACTCGTTTTATATGGTGGACACAAACTCCTGTGGGTTGCAGTATTTTTCTTTAGAAACTTTAGAGGAAATCGCTACCTTTAGCTGACAATTTTTGAACACGGCAGATAATTTTCCCAACACAATATGTGTTTTGTAAAACACATTCGGATTTGTGAGATCATATTTTTCTTGGTTGTCCTTTGATACAACCCTTGTGGCAGGAGATATCCATCCTCTTCTCTGGTCCGATGCCAGGTAATACAACTATACAAGCATATCTATCGGTATGGTGGCGAACTTCTTCAAAACATCACATGCTTGGCAAGTTAAGAGCAGTGGTGCCATCTTTGGTGACGTGGGTTATATGGAAGGAGTATACGGGTATACGTTTTGGGGATAATTGCTTCTTTTACTGGAGATTGTCGCGTACGTAATCGTATTTTTACATAGTGTGCGTCCATACAGGGGTATAAGTTTTCGCAAACTATACCTCATTTGGTAGCAAGACATTTTCCACCACCATTGCGTCCACTTCGTCCTAAGATAATCCGATGGTTTTCTTCCGCCGTCAAGAAGCTTAAAGCTAAATGTGGATGCATCGTTGGCCGCACTACAGCGTCAGCCGGGGCAATGCTGTGGAATTCTTAAGGCGCTTTTGTTTCTGCTATTGCATTTGCCTTGCCAGCATCTCTGCCTCTCCCGGCTGAGTTGCGTGCTCTTTAATGCGCTCTCATTTACCTTGCTCGCGACCATGTCCAACTGCTCATTGAAACAAATTGTCGACTGCTGCTACGTTATTTCTCTACACCCGAGCGATATACGGGCTCATTGGCGATGGCTTAGCATCGCACAATACAGTTTTTGAGTCTTAATGCGGCTACCATATCTTATTGTCCATGGGAGGCCAATACAGTTGCACATGCATTATCTAGATATGCTTATCAATCGGCAGGTTTAACATTATATACATCTCTCAATGATTTACCATGTGAGGTGTGTGGATCAATTCGATTGGATACTACACCAAATCTACGACAATAAGATCATGTCTCTCATTGGGTTGGCGCATCCATCAAATAGTTGCCCATGCCACCTTTGGCATAGGCAACATTGGTATGGTCTTTAACTACTTCATTTGGTTTACAGCCGCATGTATGCTTTTTGTTAGTTAATCATGTTTCATTTCATGTGTTTTATGAGGCGATATCTGCTGGGTTCTTCTCTCACATTCGCACTGCATCATCTCTTATATGGATGTGATTGTCTTACCTTGGATTGGCGTTATTATTATACAGTTGTCTATATCATTGGTTGGTACAGGCAACATGGGTACGTCCTTCTATCCCCATTTGCTTATTTTTCGAACATATACGGATCATCACCCTTTATACATCTCATTCATAACTTTTTTCCATTGAATGTGACTGAGAATTCACGGAATGAATGGGGCAAGCATAGGCAGCTCCACTACGGAATTCTACATGGTTGTGTATACAAATAGTTTGCCTGAATTCGTTATGAATCCAGGCAACATTGGTATGATCATTGTTACATTCATATTCCTAATGTGATTAATCTTATTTTTTTATTAATATGGCTCATCATTTGGCATTTTCTATTAGCGAGTGATCGATGGCGCGATGGATTCATGGCGGCCATGGCGGCATTGGACGACGGATCTCTAACGGCCACAGCTTTAGCTTTAAAATTGGATTTGTATAGTTTAAATTCCTTTATCATTTAAATTATATTAGTTGTTTCTGTTATGCAGGATTACATGTATATTTTCTGGCATTACATTTATTTTTCATAGAAGACTCTCCTACAACATATGTAACTATGGTATTCCTCCGCCACAAGTGAGGGTATTATATTAATAAAATCACCAGATGGTACCGACCGTCTTTCATTAACTTATATATTTTTTTATAAAAGGGTCACGACCAAGACTTTTATTAACTAAGTATTTCCTCACTTATGGCGGAGGAAAACCATATTACAAAGCAAGTCTCGACATAACAACAAATAACAATTGTGTGGTCGATAAGCTATAGCTATAAAAAGAACGACAGTCTGTTGTTCAGACTGAATATGATATGCCTCATTAAAACCTTGGCAGACAAAACCACCCTTGTGAATAAAATCCTGCCCGAAGGAAAAAGAGTACATATTTATCCAGCCTGAGACAATACAAAGAAACCGAAGTACAGTGTCATCCTCATAACATAAAAGTTCGCCTCCCAGGACGACGCAGAGGAAAAAAAGTAGCATCCTCCAACGACCCGAGAGCCAGCATGCAAGAAAAGTAGAATAGCAATTAGTCAGGGATCTTAGTGTATGTCTAACAATAGAAGCAAATGAGACAAATAAATGCAAATGGTCATACCCAACCTACCTACATATTGAAATGGATGCAGCATATTTTTTCCCTAAAGATGATGTACACCACGTGTATATATCCATTCGAATCCTTTCCTCTAGCCTTCGTAGGTTTAAAGCCTCATCACCAAGAGTGATTGTTGTATATTCTTTCCATGTATTCCAACAAATGATATGTGTAGCAACAACCTTTAATGGACCAAACATGGTTCGTGGTGAAGATGATAGCCACCAACTCATCAAGTAAGATCTTAATTGATGGCCGGAAAGTAATAGGACCATGAAACAGCACAGCATACCTACTCCACAAAGAAGATATGGCTGGACAATGAACAAAAATGTGATCAATGATACCTTCATCCCTCCTGCAAAAAGGACATGTTGTGGGAAAAGAAACCGTAAACGCCGTAAGGTTCTCTGACAGTGGTAACGGCCCGATACAATAATTTCCACATAAACATCTTAGTAGACTGATGAATTCCCGACCACAAAATATAACGGCTGGAACTAAGAGATACACCCTCAATGCGTACAACTTAAGATAACTATCATCTACAATTTACATTTTCATTTTCCTATTATATTGTTTTCCTTTATTTTCTCTATTTTCTTTTATTTTTATTTTTCGATTACCCCGATTTCACAAGGTGTAACAGAAACCCCCTTCAACATCAGACATGTCCTGACGAAACCTCCAATATGGGTTAGATCTGCCTCTAACGGAGGTCATCTCTTCAACCTCCAGCAGATCTTGACAAAACCTCTAGCAGAGGTTATCTGGAGCTCAATTTTGAGAGCTATGCATCAACCTTGCAATGTCATAGAGGTGCAAAGGTTAACTGAAAGGGTTGTAGATGAACAAATTTTTGTCTAAGTCGGTAGAAATATCACTCATATTCTTCCAAGTTTTGAAGAAAAGAACCATGTTTAAGTGGGATGACAAGTGTCAACAGGCTTTTGATAACTTAAAATTAATTTGATTGAGGTGCCAACCTTGACTTCGCTTGTCCCCTGCAAAGTGTTGTACATATACTCGGATGCCTGCCACGAGGTTGTTAGTGTCATTCTGCTCAGGGAGGAAGATAACATGCAAAAGCCAATATACTTAGCAAATCTTTGCATGGACATGAGGTAAGATATACCAATGTAGAGAAGATAGTTTTGGCGCTGGTCATTGCTGCAAGGAAGCTCAGACCCTGCCTTTAAGCTCATCCTATCGTAGTTGTCACTGATCACCCTTTGAAGCGAATTCCGTCTAAGCTCAAGATCTCATGACATGCTACCAAATGGGTTGTGAAATTGGATGAATATGGCATCGGCTATTGATCACGGATTTCCATTAAGGCCCAAGACTTAGCAGATTTTACTACTGAAGAGATATTTGTAGAGGATGAGCAGCACCAAGAGGAACAATGAACCATCTACCTTCATGGATCATCTTCATGTGATGACTGTGGAGCAGGTCTCTTAACCATAAGTCCAAAAAAAGAAGAATTTGAGTATATACTTTGATTTGACTTCGACTCCACCAATAACAAAGCTGGGTATGAATCTTTGATTGCCAACTTGAGCCTCGCCATAAAGATGGGGGCTCAAAAATTTAAATCGCACAGTGATTCTCAACTTATTGTAGCACACATCAGTGATGATTACGAAGTTAAAGAAGATCATATAAAGCAATATTTGTTAAAGGTCAAGCAACTCAAGAGAATGTTCAAATCTTTTGAGATCAAACATATCAGGTAGGCCAACAAAAAGGGCCAATGCATTTTCTCATCTTGCACCATTGACTCCAATGGCCTTAAGCACAATGATCATGGTGGAGCTTATTAAGCACCGATCATACACAGACTGAGGTGCTTTTAGCTGACTATCGCAGCACATTAATGGATGAGATTGTCAACTTCTTAAAGCATGGCGTTCAACCGCAAAATAAACAAGCGGCTAGGAAACTTGGCATAAATGCGGCCAGGTACACTCTATTTAACGAAGTCTTGTGCATAAGATCTTTTTCTGAACTACGGATGAAGTGCGTTTTAGATGATGGAGGAGATTATATTCTTTGTGAAATTCACATAGGAATCTATGATGAAAATTCTGCACAGAAATTTTATATAGCCGGCTACTATTGACCGACCATACACCACGATGCCCTTGAATTGGTGAAAATGCCAAAAATGATTCCCATTATCAGCCTTTGGCCTTTCGTTTAATGGGGGTCCTTTTTTAGGCTTTTGCCACATGCTCGAGGGTCTTTCTAATATCTTCTTGTCGTTGTAAACTACTTTACACAGTGACTCGAAGCAGAGACTTTGGTGGCTATAATGGGAAATCGTGTGAAAATTTTCTCTAGAAGCACATCATTTGCTGTTTGAGATTGCCGAGAGTCTTAATCTCAGATAACGATAAACAATTTGCTGAGGATCCAATTAAAAGCTAGTGCACTGAGTTGTAAATACGCAACACTTCACCTTGGCGGCTCATCGTCAAGCTAACTGTTTGGCAGAGCTTGACAACCGCAATGTTAAGAAAGGTCTAAAGAAGCGACTTGAGAAAGAGGGGCTAGGATAGATAGACAAGCTGCCTAGCATCATGTGGGCTTATCTCACACTCCTTCTGCTTCAACCAAGGAAACACCTTTCAACTTGGTCTACGACTCTGAAGCTGTTATTCCAGCTGAGGTTGGCTCCACGTCGGCCAGACTAGGAAATTACTCCGATCAGAATAACAATACAAGTCTAATTTTAAATCTCGATAGCCTAGAAGAAAAAAGGAAGCAAGCTCATATTTGGATGGTGCAGTACAACAACTTGATTTTTTAATACTATAATGCGAGAATGCAGCATAAAATCTCCAAGGCTGGAGACCTTTGTTGAGAAAAGGGGTTTGAGTGATTTACAAATGCATGATTTAAGTGCTACATTCTTACAAAATGCATGAATGAATTATTACTTGACACGTTTATACGATAAACATGCTTTATATGCTTATATATATTGTTGCCGTTCTAACAAGCCATGAAGCGTTAAAGCTTACATCATACGGCAAACATTTTTTGTCTTTATACTATTTTCAGGTGCCATGATTAATGAACTAAACTAGTTTATTAAGTAGAGTGCTTAAGTTAATGAACTAACTAGTTCATTAAATGAAGACATATTTGGTGAAAGATATATGGCAACAAATTTGAGAATGGAAAGTCTTCTCCCTATTCAATTTACACCTAATATATATATTTAATATATATATATATCCATATTTTTTTAAAAAGGCACTATACACATATATTACTATGTACCACCGACACATCACATATTTTATAAACGTACGTCGACATCACACCATGATATTCACCTCATATTTATGAGTATATTCAGGTCTTATATCATATGATATAAGTCATGGTGATGTCAAAATTATAACGACATGTTACAAGGTATAAACCGAAAAATTGTCGTATAGGGTGACTACCAAAACTTCACCGACATGTCACGTACTTGCCATATAAAATGGTAAACCCATATACATCAAAAATGCTCAAAACTTTTGTGGCTCACATGTTACAAACGGCCACTAAGTCATGCCATGTTAGGACACATAAATCACCCACAACTTAGCCTAGATTTGTGGAGAATTTAAACTCAATTTTATTTTTTTGCACGTGGCCATTTTCTACTCAGCCACTATAGCTGAATATACACCTCATTTTATGTATATTATGTGTGACATAATAGATATTACATGTGCAAGAAGTTTGAATTTAATCGGAGAAAAATCACACAATCGACGAAAATCGAAAATTCGGTTTTCTACGAAAATACACACATGGAACGTTTTTGGCATAGATGTAAGATGTATCTAGACACATTTTACACATTCAAGACATGTTAAAATGTTCTAGAAAATTCAAAATATGTCTGATTTTTATTGACCATATATGTGTAAATCATGTGCATTATTTGACAAAGCTTGCCAAAATAAAATTTTGGCACATGTGCAGCCTCTCTTACACGCCTACTACATCCATGTTGGAGCCAAGGTGGAGCTTATTTGGCACTTCAATTGGTGGAGAGTGACATTGAAGAGGGCACCACACAATGAAAGGATTCAAGAGAAAAACACATGTTGAAAATTTCAGCACATGTGTTATAGCAGGCGATTTTGTGCCTTGAATTGCCTTCAATTGTCTTCCAAAATTGAAGGGGGATAAATGTGTGATTGTATGGTAATGATTTGACTAGAATTTGAGCAAATGTTTTCAGTTTTTTTAGAATTTACAACTCACTACAAGGGTGCCAAGGTGGATTAATCAACAAGTGACAACTAAGCAAGGTCAAGTCATCCTTCCAATCAGATTGCACCAAGTAAGCAAGATTGTGTCATCTTCTACACAAGAAAATCTTCCAAGGACATTAAAGAAAATTCTCAAGGTAGGAAGAAAGCCCTAGGGGCAGCCAAAAGGAGATAAAAGGGGAGATAGTGCAAGACAAGGCCAAGCTACAATTAATATTCTCTCAAGTGCAAAAAGCTAGACTACTCTCTTCTTTTTCTTTTCTTTCTTCTTCTTCTTAGTCTCAAGACTATTGGTCATATATTCAAAATACTATATAGGCTTTGAATATACCACCTATACATGTTCATTGCTTGTAAAAGGTTGATCAAGGTGTGATCAAACCTTCATTCGATCGGTGGTGGTGTTCGTGATTGATTTGCTTGATTGTCTTGATTGTAAAAGGGTGGAGTTAGTGTTTAACTCCAGTCACCCTTTTGGTAAGGTGTTTTTTGTGTTTGGTGATAACCAAAGAAGGTGTCTTCGAAGACTGGAGTAGGTTGTTTTAACCGAACCAGTATAAAATTCTTGATGTTCTTACTTTTCAGCACTTTACTTTCAGTTTCCAGTTTTCGATATCGTTTTCATTATCACGGTAAAAACAGCAAACAATTTTCAAAAATCACAAAATTTTGCAGAAACTTAGCTACACGTCCTAGCTTTCATTTGGCATAAGTTTCACCTCATTTGGATAATTATAAGTCAGTCAAACGTTCATAGTTCTGAGACTAGTGTAATCTGATTTTCAGTCTGCAAAGGTTGATAATATCAACATAATTGACATATTTTCTAAAGGAATTTTGAAAAACTGTTTCCACCATTCACAATACATATCCCAAGGGTCATATCATAAAATTTTCAGATCATTTGTAGTTGTAGATTAATAGGAATAAATTTTTCATTTTGAGAAACAGTTTCTGGCATATTTATACAATCTGAGTAAAAACGTTTTTCAAGGATTTATTCTTTGGATTTTAATCTGAAATTTGTATGACATATACTTAACATCTTAAAGTACTTTTTCACCAAATTTCATAATTTTTGGAGTTCTATAATCTGATCATCTAGTTAATCAAAAACAGGGTCTGAAAACAGAATTTGTTTTCAAAAGCAGATAATTGGTAACAAAAAGTTTTGAAACCCAATTTTTTCCGCACCCACTATTCAATCCCCCCGTCTAATGGTGCTATACAGGTCCTACAAAGGGTACCAGATCGCAGGCACACTCACTACAAGAGGATCCAACGATCTTTGTGAGATGGCATCGACTAGTTACAAAACCGAGCCAGAAGGAATGCCAAGCGTAAGGCCTCCTCTTTTTAACGGTGAGACTTTTGTACAATGAAAACTTAGAATGAAACTTTTCTTTATGATTATAGATATAGAATTGTGGTCCATTATAGAAGATGGTCATTTTGTTCCTTCTAAGTTATCTACGGTTGATGGTGTCACACTAGAAATCATAAAACCGAAACAAGAATATACTAGTGATGACAAAAAGAATTATGCATGAATGCTAAGGATATGCAACTCCTTCTAAATGGTTTAAGTAAAATCCAATCAAGTTATGTGTCAAATTGCTCTAGTGCCCAAGAGATGTGGAGAATTCTTGAAATGAAACATTAAGGTACCAGTCAAGTTAAAGAATCCAAAATAAACATGCTTATGTCTACTCTTGAATCTTTCAAGTTATTACCAAACAAATCTATTGTTGATATGGATTTACGCTTGACTAACATTTAGTCTCTTGGAAAAGCATTTTCTACACAAGAAAAGGTACAAAAGGTGCTAAGGAGCCTCCCATCTGAATGGGATCCTAAAGTCACAACGATCGAAGAGAGTAAAGAAACAAGATCAATAAAATTGGAAGAATTAATCATATCATAAAAGGTATTTGAAAACAAACTTACTCTAAGAAATTCTGAATCTACTTCTAAACAAGATAAGGTTATAGCTTTTAAATCAAATGAATACGTCTCTACTTCTTATGATCGCACAGATGATAGTGACACGGATTCC
The DNA here is from genome assembly GCA_036186865.1 of Eustoma russellianum. Lineage (NCBI taxonomy): Eukaryota > Viridiplantae > Streptophyta > Magnoliopsida > Gentianales > Gentianaceae > Eustoma > Eustoma russellianum. Next base: position 13,680,715 of record AP025044.1, on the reverse strand, counting down.
GATAATGATATAATCACGTTGGCTAAAAGATTAAGAAAGAGCATGAGAAAATCGCTTACAGACAAACCTAAGCCTACTTCATCTAAGAATCAAAGAAATAAAAATAAAGATATAAAGTGCTATGAATGTGGAAAACTTAGACACCTATCATATGACTGCCTGAACAAGGATAAACAGACAAACCGTGACAAGGATTGGACCAAAAATATTGAGAAATATGTTTGGATAATTTTCAAAGTCATGATTTTAAGCGGTGAATGCATAAAAATGCCATATATGGTGTTATATGTGATTAAAAGTTGAAAAAGTTGAAAAACGTTGACATCGATCTCTCAGGTTGTTGCACTTCAATAGATCGATGTACTTTGATCCCTCACATCGATCGATCTATGTAAGGCAGTGAAAGTTCAAGACCTTACTGTGAGACATCGATCTCTAAATCTGAGACACATCGATCGATCGATGTATACATTGAACCCTCACTTCGATTGATTGATGTAGGTCAGAGACATACTCTGAAACTTACTGTGAGACATCGATCTCTGAAGATGAGGCACTTCGATCGATCGATGTCTAGGGTTTTTAGAAATATTTTTCTAAAATATGATAAATTGGTTGTTTTCATTTGTACATGTTTTATATATGTTCATTATGTGATTATTATGTGATTTTGATAAATATAAATGTCTTGTGACTAATGTGCCTTGGGAGTTTCTACAACTTACCAAAAAGGGCAAAATTGGTATTTTGAGTTTTGTAGGAACATGATATGGTGGAAATACTTCAAGGACTTATTCTCATCTTATTTATCATAACAAAGGTGTTATTATATTTATTTCTGACCATCCGGGTCATTTCTGGAGTTTTTCCATACTAGGGGCATTTTGGTCATTTTACACGAGGGTATTTTTGGTATTTTCACTCAAGAAATATCTTGAGTATATTCTTATCTTCATTCTGGAGTTGAGCTATGATTATTTTGAGGATTATATGGTGGTTTTATATTATTTCTCTCACATGATGATATTATTAACTATAGCGGGATATGTGACGAGTTGTGATGTCACATTCTATTTCTTTCTTAAAGACGCTCTTCTATATATTATTGGAGTATATTTATCATCATTTCAAAGAGAATTTAATGGTTTTAAAGGTGTTCAAATGATCACAACATACAAGAAGAAATTATGAGAATTTTGGTGTTACATGTTGACATAATCTTGTCAACTATCATTTGTGGATTTCTTCTTCAAAAATCTTAGTTGATATACATGTATATATGTTAAAAAAAACGTCCACATGCAGTTGGAAATGATGTGTAATTCATTTTATAGTTTGATGACAAGTGGACCAACCAAAAAGGAGCTAGTTGGCAAAATTGTCAACTTGGAATTTTCACTTTTGAAACCAACGGATAGTATGCTATTCTTGGAGATGATTTTTGATTTGAATTTGTCAATTCTCACATGCCTATTCTCAAGCCAATGAGTTGAGGGGATATTGGAGGAATATGCCATTCTATCTTCTTCTTATTATCTTCATTTGCAAAGGATAATTAGGACATGCCAAGGTGGAAATTTCGGCCAACAACGTGTGTCCAAGGTGGACCAATCATTTTGCTTGTTGTTGCCAAGTGTACAAAGCCAACCAATGATGTGAAGACACTTAAGCATTGATGATGAAAGTGATGAAACATTGGAGGTCTTATCTACAAGGCTCATTTCACACTATAAATGGGAGGCAAAGGATGAAGAAGAAGAACACACTTGAAGCTCACTTGAAAGCATTTGTTGATTTGTCTAGCTATCTTCTTCTTGTCATTGTTGTTCCATTCTTTGTAGCCAAGGTGTTCTTGTTGTATTGTTTGGATAGCTACAAGCCTCTTGAGCTTTATTTGTAAGATTGATTAGCCAATTCTATAAGGCTACATCAATAGGTGGTAGAAGTGTTGCAACTAAGTGTTGCATAGAAGTTGTTCATCCAAGTGTTGAATAGGGTTGGTGTATAACCCAAGGATCAAGCTTGGTCTTGTTGTAATTTGGTTCATACCATAGTGAAATCTAATGAAAGGTGTTCCTTGGGACTGGAGTAGGTCACACTGACCGAACTATGATAAATTCTTGGTGTTCTTATCTTGTTTCTACATTTCTGCATTCTGCCGGTTTTCGCTGCAGTTTTCACACAATTTCTCACGTTTTGACAAAATAGCTAACCACTTTCAAAATTCGTGATTTTTGGTGGAGTTATACTTCAGACTGTTAGCTTTCAATTGCAACAAGAATCACTTGATTTGTGCAAGGGAAAGTTAGTCTTTCAGTCTTTGCAAGATAACTGCTCCAATCTGGCTGCAATCTGAATAGTTTTGAGAAAACCTTAATTCTGTTTTAATCAAGATTTGTTTAAGGTCAGGGCCTTTGAATCATAAACTAGACATCCTAAGGAGTATTTTGACATAAATTTCAACCTTTTTGGTTAAGTATTCAAAGAGAAACACATTTTCCAATTTCAGCAACATTCTGTCCAATTCTGTCTAGATTGACCATCTGAATCTTTTTATTTGCTTGAAGGGTCAAACAATCTTATTTTTGTCTAATTTTTGGATAGAGTCTTGTCAACACATTGAAGTTAAGTTCTGAAGCGTTTCATAATTTTTGGAGTTGTGTACAAGGATTTTTGAATTTTTCAAAAATAGATTCTGAATCTGAGGTAGTCTCAGATTCTGTTTTCTAATGGGATTTTTATCAAGGGTAGTAGTGTAATTTCTGCTAACCACTATTCACCCCTCCTCTAGTGGTTTTTATTGCAAGTGCATGGTCCAACAAAAAATAGACCTGTCTCAGAACCTAAACAAAGGAGAACAAGAGAAAGCCTCCACATGGAGTGACTCATCTGATTCTGAGACTGAAGGAACCGAATAAGAAACGGCACAAGTATGCTTTACATCCAATGCATCAAATGAGGTATCGTCTGACTCTGATTCAGATTCCGAGCCTTCTTATGATGATTTATTTTGTCAATATCTTGAGTTGCACAAGTTTTCTATGGAGCGACCCTGATGGTCCTCAATTGCACGGAAGGTATTGAAATCCCCCCCCAAGCAACCATGGTAGCTGTAATCCTTCAGAAAAATGACATAACTCACGCCATAGGCTTCGACGCTGAGAAGCAGTATGCTTGGCGTACACAAGAGACAACACAAACTGTTGCTGCAGTGAGTTTGAAGAAAGAGTCAAATGTAACACTTGATGGTGATCCTGCGTAGCCATCAAACGAAATTCATTATCCTTCCAGAAAAACCATATACGTTCCGATTGTGAAGCATAACATTGTGAGTAACCTAGTGTTAAACAAAACCGCTGAATTTGTGATGGAGTATGCTTAGGTTCAATCAATGCAAGTAAATGAATACTATTTTCTCTAATCAACTGTTGCAAACGAGGCAAAGACGTGCGCATGCCTCGAACATTCCAAATTAATATATTCATTGAGTAAGGTTTGAGACACTTCCCTGCAAAACGTGAGAAGCACTACGTGTGAGAACAGTAGATGGGGGCAGCGGAGGAAGGTCCTTTTTCATGCGGCGTTTCCGACGTGGTACAACAGGCACGAACGGTGCCTCCTCGGGATTATCATTCAGACGTGAGATCAATATATCATCCTCCGGTGATGAGTCTAGGCGTTGAATGCGATGAGAAACCTCCGTAGGAACTGTAAGCTGCGCTGCCTCCATACCCTCATCTGGCAGTTCCGTGTCTGAAGAATGTCCAAGATCCGTATGGGTGATATCCTCTGGTAAATGATGATCCGGGGCATCACAATAGGTGTCATGAGTCTGGGGATCATCTGCCACGTGTGGATCAACTTGAGTAGCTGGATCGATGGTGTGATCCAGAAGTGGCTCCTCCGTATTGAGCATACCGGCCATATGTAGTGTACCAGGAGCAGGAGCAACTTGAGTAACCTCCGCCGCAGGAGCCGGCGGCATTGAAGGCATAACATTCGGCTGCAAGGAATTTGTTGAAGGGATAGCATCTGGCTTATGCTTTACAGGTGTCCATCTCTGCTTGAGCGGCCGTGATGGGGGAGGTGGTGGCGGTGGTGGAATCGTGGACACCGAGGGTTGTTTTGGGTCGCATGACGCGTGATCATGCCCTAATCTATGACATGCAGTACAATATTTTGGCAAATCCTCATAGATCACCGTTTGCAATATAAATCTTTGTTTGGACTGCAAATAAATTTTTTGGGGCAGATCCTGTGAAACATCAACCTCAACACAAATTCTGGCGACAGAAGGCCTCAATGCAGCAGAGGTGGCGGCATCAAGTTTCAGTGGCGAACCTATCGGCTTCACTATTTCAAAGAGAGCTTCTCGGCAATGCAAGTGCACCGGTAAACCTGGTAATGCCACCCAGACCGGTACAATGGGAACGTCCGCAGTCGGATCAAAATCCACTGTCCATTTAGTTATACGCATATGACGACCAGAAATAAGCCATGATCGACGGTAGAAGCATCTGAGATAATCAGTTTCATGGCGAAAATTCAAAAGGATATGCGTTTGATCTATAAGCGTGATGCGCAGATCATTGTGAAAGCCTATTTTTTCAAAGACCTCACGAATCACCTTCAATGGTGGTCTTCCATACCAAAACGTACCAACCAAACAATATTTGTATGGCGCAGCTAGGGCATCAATCTCAGAATCTAAAAACGAAACCAATGGAATACCTTTATGCCTGGAGATTGTTTTGGGAGAGATAGTCACCGTGGGTGTCGCCGTGGTTCCGGAAACCACAGCCGCAAAAGTTGGAGTCGAAGCCATTGCTATCGTGAATGCAGGTGACGAGGATGGAATCCGGTTCGGCAGCGAGTGGCAGTGCAGTTGCGGTGGCGGTGAAAACGAATATAGCAGCGGCGGCGGCTAAAGCCGCCGATATCGTCGGAGCCCCTGCGCCATCATCTCAATCCGTTTATGAGTATGTATGTATGTATATATATATATATATATATATATATATATTTATAAAAGAGATATTTTATTAAAGATTGGGCCTCACTTATGGTGGAGGAAAACCTGATTACATCGAAATACAGTATAGCGCGCAAAGAAAATGAGTGTTATCCACATCCAAACCATATACGATATGCCGCATTAGAACCTTGCCAAGTAAAACCACCCTTGTGGATAAAACCTTGGCGAAGGAAAAAGCGTACATATTTATATGTTTGGAGTGTTGATAGACGTTACAGTGTAAGAAGGTAATTACAGTATCCCACATATGACACATATGGAACGAAAGATGTAGAAACCGCAGAAAACCCCAAGCGTGATGGTGCAGGCCAATTCCGCAACAAAAAGCAACCCCGTCAGCGAAAGGAACATGTCGAAGTTGTGATCCATCATAAAGAACATCGCCGTTGATGATATTGGAGGCCAAAGAGAAACAGGATCCCGTCCATGCACAATAGGAAAATATAACTGAGTAAGCGCAAGACAGCCGACTTGCAGAAAAGGTGAGGGTAAACGAAATGATGATCATACCGGGTCTGCCGGCACCTATTAAGGGACCGACAGAAGCAGTGAATGTATGCCAATCCATGTGGAAGACATGCAACAGTAGAGGAATTTGCGCTTGGATGTTGGAGTCTCTCGTCGCCGTATAATGATAGGTATCGTCACCGTGGCCAGCGAAGAAAAGTAAAATGTCAATCCATGCAGAAAATAATGAGATGACGAAGTGATGGTGACAAACAAAACGCGTTAGATGGCTTATGATTGCGTGAAAGTATATCATACCAGGTCCGCCTGCCCCGGCTAGGGGACAGGCAGAGATAGTGAGAGAGTGCCAATCCCTTTGGATGACCGGAGGTTGGTATATTTGAAATCCCAGCAACTTGAATGGCGCTATATAGAGATAGCCAAATGACGATGGAGAAGAAACATATGCTGTAGCCATATGGATCCAACGTCCTAGCAGCATGGCAGCCAAAGTCCACTCAACCATGATCCAGCCTGCCTGAACCTAGAGAGGTGCAGGCAGGGAAAAAGAGCTCGAGCCAATCCATATGGAAGACGTATATATATCATGGAACCCGCAAATGTACTGAAGAAAGATCCAAAGAGACAGAACTGCGCACAAACATGTGCAGAAATTGGAGGCAATAATTTCCATGAACCAATTGCGGGTGTGACAACCGTGTGATAAGCAGCGCACAATCTGATTCTAATATAATCGATCGATATAGCGGCAGAAAGTACAATAAACCAAAAACGGCAGCCTGTATCTCTGCGTGAATGGGCGAACTAGGTGGTAATCGAAAGGAAACAGCACCAACACATGCACCAGCATGGTCACGTAATATTGCACCACCTGCACTATAGTGCCTTCCAACCGCAGCATCTGTGTTTAACTTAAATCGACCAGATGGTGGCAACCTCCATCGGATCAGAATCGGACGTGGGTGCTGAAGTGGGGGAATCCAAGGAAAGGGCTGACTCGAACCAGTCAACAATTTAGAACCAGCTAGTGATTTACACCACATTTTGATGTCGTACTGTATGATGAACTTTAAGGATAATACCGAAAAAGTAGATTGTTCACCATATACTAGAGATGCATAAGCGCGCCACACATTATAAGTGATGATTGCCGGGATAACAATGCGTAACACACCAATTAAAGTTGTAGATGTCGAACGATACCACCAAGACAGAAAATATTGGCGGAGTGTCAAGGATGTAGGGAGAGTGCAGTGTAACTCACTGGCAAAATATGTCCATATCGATCGTATGCCCAAACAGCGTAAGAATATATGATCTACCGTAGCTGATTCCTGCTTACAAAATGGGCATTGAGTAGGGCATGTTGTGTAGAACTTATGAGTATAGTCCTCCAACGACAAAGCCGAGTGAAATATGCGCCAGAGAAATATCTGAATAGTAGGCGAATGATGTTTAAACCAAATAAATTTTGCAGAAAGAAGTGTTGAACCAGGAGTTCGACATATATCGTATGCACTACGGAGAGAAAACTCTCCTGTTTGCGTCAGAGTCCATGTAGCATGTTCTGCCTCCCCAATAGTGTGAGCAATACAGGTAGGGTGTATCCTGCAAATGAGTTTCCACACGGGAGAATAAGGTAGTCTAGGCAGATAATCCCCGCGTTTACCATATTTACCATACATGTATTTACTCTAAAGTATAGTCTGGCGTTGATATGACCACCAAATACGACAATGATACGCTTTCTGTAACACGCAGAGGTTTCTAAGGCCCAATCCACCCTCCTCTTGGGGCGTAATGGATGTCCATGATACCCAATGATGCCTATGCCCCTAATAAAACGTGGCCATCTTAGTATATATATATATATGTATATATATATATATATATGTATATATATGTATATATGTATATATATGTATATATATATATGTATATATATATATATATGTGTGTGTGTATATATATGTGTGTATATATACATATATACATGTATATCAGCGATTACCCCAGCGGATAACAAGTCTACAGAATATACAGCGTACAATAGAGAACTTTCTTGCCAATTGTCCCAATCAATCTTTAGCTAATATTTTGTGCAGTTTTTACATTTTTAAAATGTTGTTTTGTTTAATTTGGGAGAGTCTCCCACCATAGATAGGCCCAAATGTAACCACGGTATTCCTCCGCCATAAGTGAGGGTTCTACTTATTAATAAAACACCAGGACGGTACTGCCCGTCTTTCAACTAAAAAATATATAACTTTCAACATTTTATTCAATTATCTCATGATAGACGCCATGCCCTCGGAGCGATCGTCTTCCCGGCTGGTGGCGTAGCCGCCACCGCCGCCATTTTTGCCTTTCATCCGCAAACTCTGTTCTTTATGCAACCCACCGATCTAAATCCAATGAATGAATCATCGGCCGCTGTTGCGGCAAACCCAGTTTCACCGAAGCGTTCATTCGCGTCGCTTTTTGCATCTGCAGCCAAAGTTCAACCGAAAGTCATTCAAAAATACAAAGGAAGCCCCATGATCACATTTTCAGAGGAAGAAATCAACTCCTTAGCAGCCCCGTATCGGTTTACATTGGTAGGCAGCTTTTGGTATGGCCGTCCGCCGTTAGCTACAATACGTTCAGCCATTGATCGAATTGGTTTCATTGGGGCGGTAAAGGTGGGACTTTTAGATCCCACACATATCGTTCTTCACTTTGATCAAGAACTGGACTACATAAGATGCTTTTCTAGAAGAGGATGGATCATCTCAGGGAAACAAATGCGAATCACAAAATGGACTCTAGATTACGATCCTGCGATAGAAGTGCCGATTGTTCCAATATGGGTCACATTCCCGGGCCTACCTCTTCACATGCATCGCAAAGACTCCCTCTTTCAAACTGTTGCGATGCTAGGCACGCCCCTAAAATTGGATGCAGCGACGGCGACAATGAGTCGTCCATCGGTGGCACGAGTTTGTGTTGAGTTGGACGTTTCTAAAAAACTACCTCAAAGGGTATTCATCCAAACACCATCTCGAGTAATCATGCAGAATGTTGAGTACGAAGATCTGCCGAAATACTGCTCTTCTTGCTATAAACTCAGACACGTAACCATAGACTGCGGCAAAGAAAACCCTACGCAGCCGCCTTAGCCTGATGACAACCAAACGGACTTTCCCAGATCAAAGAAAGCAATAGCCACACAGAAGCAACGTTGGACCCCCAAAAAAATGGTTCTTCAACTGCACATCTGCACGTAGAAACAGATGAACACCATGCAACTGAATTACACCCAGATCAGCACATATCCGGAGTGCATCCTCCCTCTCCTGATATGGCTGCAGTTAATGCTGTATCGAACATTCAGGATATTTCGCGCTTAAAAGGTGTGGATGATACCATAATAGGAGAAATTCAAGAGGCCGCATGGATTGACTCACACTCGGATGCGGAAGTAGACCCACGTCCAGATGAACAGGATCGAAATACAACAACAAAAATCGCCAACTTAATTGAAGCAGCTTATATTGACTCAAGTGCTAACGAGAATCAAGCAGAGATCGCCTCGGTTGACAATATTAACATAGATGCCACAACCACAAATTTGGATGAGCACACAGCAGATGCTCTCCCAGAAAGCCATGTGAGCCAGGGACCCAGAATCTTACGAAGAACTCAACCACCTTCTCCCCGATTAACCAGGTTACGTGCAGCGCACATCTCAAACTCTTTTGATCCTCTTTCTCAATGAAGCTCCTATTATGGAATGTTAGAGGAATTCGTAGTTCATTTAATAGAATACTTTCACTAGTTCGCAAGCATAAAGTTTATTTGCTTATTATAATCGAACCCAAACTCAGATCCAGTGCTTTACAATCATATCAATTACAATTTGGTTTCTCTAATGCTATATCAGTGTGTAATGATCAAATGTGGTTTTTTTGGAAGGATTCATTTCTCACTCGAGAAGACGAAACATATGGAAATCAACATCACTCCATAAAGTTCCAATGGCGTGTCACTGGACAATTTTTCTGGTTTACAGGGGTATATGGGCAGCATTCAATTCTTCAGCGTCGTATGCTGTGGGATGAGTTACGGCAGTTTTATACGACACTTGATATCCCATGGCTTATCGGAGGAGACTTTAATACGTTTCGCACGCTGGAAGAACATCGAGGAAGGTCACAGCCATCTTTACGTACGTGGCAGGACTTCAATGATTTTATTCTGCATTGTCAGTTACATGAAATACAATTTCAAGGATCATGCTTCACATGGTCAGATGGCAGAGGCTTAGGCCGTGTGTGGCGACGTTTAGACCGTTTGATGAGTTTTGATTCTATGGTAGATATTTTTCCATATATGCAAGTTCAACATCTCTCACGAGCCACTTCGGACCACGCTCTTTTGCTTCTAACATGTGACTTGGATGTCCCACGAACGCCATCACTGTTTCGATATCTCGATGTATGGGCGACACATGCAGACTTTGACTCATTTGTGATACATAGATGGCAATCATACCCAACTGTAGGTGGCATGTGGGGTTTAAGCCGTAAGCTCTCTCTCTTACTTAAAGATTTACGTCAGTGGAACAAAGACACATTTGGCAACATCTTTGATGCAGTGTCACAAGCAGAAACAGAAGTTAAAATTGCAGAGCGAGCTTATGATACTAATCCCATGGACTCTATGCGAGCCTATATCATAAGTGCGTTGCTGAGCTACGTCTTGCTCAAAAACGAGCATTTCTTTATTGGAAACAGAAGGCGAACATTAAGTGGTTGAAAGATGGTGATGCTAACACATCTTTCTTTCACCAGACTGTTAAGCATAAGCGCAGCCATCAGATGATCCGCAGAATTGCCAAGCAGGACGGCACCGTGCTTGAACACCAAATTGACATCCAAACTGAGGCTATTAATTATTTTCCCCATCTCTTTGCTGAGGAGTCCATTTCAGAGTGTGAGCTAATTCTTTAACACATTCCATCATTGATAACGGCAGATGATAACAGTATGTTGAAGGCCGTTCCCTTGCTGTCAGAGGTCAAAGAATCGGTGTGGGATCTCAGTCCAACAGTTCAGCTGGTCCGGATGGCTATCCTGGCTCTAGGGGTGTACATGTTTTTTAAAAACCGGCCGAACCGCATCAAACCGGCCAAACCAAACCGTAAAAAACCGGACCACGGTTTTATGGTCGGTTTAACAAATGCTAAAAACCGGACTGTTTCATTTGGTCCGGTTTCCGGTTTTAAGAATTTCAAACCGTATAAACCGGACCAAACCGGTTATATATATATATATATATATATATATATATATATATATATACATATATATATATATATATATATATAAAATTTGATTATACATTATATATTTAATTATATTTTATACATAGTAGTATTTTAGTTGTTTGTTTATATTGTTTGTGAGTTTGTTTTTTATTGGATGTTTATGACTTGGGGAGGAAAAACTCAGTTGATTAATCATTTTTTGGTGAACAAAGGTTGGTACCTAAGTGGATTTGTCTGGTTATACCTAAGAAAATATTAGTTTTTTGCTTTGATTTATTTATCCTCGTTTAATTACTTCTTTGATTTTTAGTAATTCTTTGTTTATCATCCCGTAAAAGTATGAAAGAATTGAAATTTTGTTACTTGGATGATTATTCTGTATGCAAATAATGTGATTACATGATTGAGTATTAAAGATACATGGATGATTTTTCGATTAAACTACTCTATCACCTTAATCCATCCTTTTATTGAGGGTTAGCTACTTTGTGTAATTTATTATAGTATGAGTTTCTTGCCAAGACATGATAAATTAAGGTATAATAATATTCTATGATAAATTAAGGTATAGTAGTATTCTATTAAGGGAGTATAGTTTCATTTTTAGTTTGAAAAAAATCCTATCAAGAAGAAAATTTGTCCTCAATTTTGATTATGAATTTTGACTTTTTTAATCAACGTTATCAATGTTTCAGGTGAATAAAACCGGAAAAAACCGAAACCAAACCGGACTAAACCGGACCGGTCAAACGGTTTGTTGACTGGTTTGGTCCGGTTTTTGGTTTTCTGTTTTCCAAACCGTAACAAACGGTTTGGTCCGTAAGATTCTCAAAAACCGGCCGAACCGGACCATGTACACCCCTACCTGGCTCTTTTTATAGACGATTTTGGCCCCAAATACAGACTGATGTTCACAAAGCAGTACAAGAATTCTTCTTGGGTATCCGAATGCCTAAGTCAGTGGCAGCAGCATCAATTATTTTGATACCCAAGGTTAGCAACCCACAATCCTTTACGGATTATAGGCCGATATGCCTAACTAATTTTCTTTCTAAGACCATCACACGGCTGATCGCTACCAGATTGGGTCATATCTTGCCCAAACTTATATCCCCAGAACAGGCGGGTTTTATGAAAGGCCGCAACATCACGGAACAAGTCTTATTGGCACAGGAAATGGTTCATGTATTAGACAAGCAAACACGTGGAGGACATGTTCTTATCAAATTAGACATGGCGAAAGCTTTTGATAGGGTGAGTTGGAAATATCTTCAACAGCTGTTGCAACGCATGGGTATGGATGCTCGTTTGGTTCGCATTATAATCAATAACTTAAGCAGCACAACATGTTCAATTTTGCTCAATGGCTCTCTAACAGAATCATTTTCCATTGGTAGAGGGGTTAAACAGGGGGATCTGTTATCTCCTCTACTATTTATTTTGTCATCTGAAGGATTTACACGAGGTTTAAATCATCATATACGGACGGGTGAACTTCAGGGATTCAGGGCAGGCCGCACACCTTGTATTCTCATTTGGGATTCGTAGACGACTTATTAATCTTTCTTAATGGTACATCACGCAACTTATCAAAGTTTCGGAAATTCTTAGATGTCTATCAGCATGCTTCGGGTCAATTAGTAAACTACAACAAAAGTCAATTTGTTGTGGGGCAAGGGGCTTTGGTGTCTCATGCAACGACTGCATCAGGGATGAGGTCTACTTCTCTGCCTATAAAATATTTGGGGTCATACTTGTACAAGGGGATTAATAAAGCCAGGTATTGTTCCAATCTTCTTGCTCATTTCGACGCCAAGCTATCGTCTTGGTCGACAGATTTCTTGTCCATGGCGGGCAGACCAACACTTATCAAACATATCCTTAATACGTTGCCAACTCATCTAATCGCCAGTTCTAGACTGCCAATGGGCATCATAACTATCCTCAATAGGCGAATAGCATCCTTTCTCTGGAAAGGTCGTCATCACTGGCAATCCTGGCCTTCTGTCTGTCGATCACCTGAAGCTGGTGGTTTGGGCATCCGCTCTCTTTTACATGTCCAACAAGCGTACGATTGTCAAATATGGTGGAAGTACTTTAACTCAAACAACCTTTGGGCAAAATTTTGTTGATCCAAGTATGGTCATCGTTCTTCAATCTATTCACATATCTATGATTCAACAACATGGAAACGAATAGCGCACACAAATGAGTTCATGGAGATGCATACTTCCATAATCAATGGTATGTTGCACTGGACACCAGAGGAGAATGGTCAATTTTCCATCCGGTCTGCATACACTTTGTTTTCGGATCATTCTCCCAAGGCGGAGACAAAGTATATTTGGTGGAAAAATACGCACCCAGGACAAAAAAATCTTCTTTTGGCGTCTTTGGAATCACTCACTTCCAATGGTAGATAATTTCCGTGGCTGGATAACGGTTTATCCTTCTCAATGTGTATTTTGTCGGCAATCTCATGACAATCAAGATCATGTGTTCTTACATTGCACACTCATTCGCCCTCTTTGGGTAGACATGTCTATCACGTTTAATGGCCCAATGCCTCTTTCGCATACCATCAGACGACATTTACTTAGGTGGTGGCATATGTCATCAACCGAAACAATGGGAGGCCAGCTCAAAACAATTGTTCCTTCCCTTGCGGTGTGGGAAATATGGAAGATGTACGCTTCTTGCAGGTTTGGCGGGAAAACGTTTGATTATGACCGCCTATACACGAAACTTAAAGGGTTGATATACACGTGGTGTGCCTCAATCAATGGGAAGAAATTTGCCCACAACATACCACATCTAGTGGCTCAGCAGTTCTCCCCCCACTATGCATGAAACGAGCTACTATAGTTTGATGGAGATTTCTACCATCTGGCAAGCTAAAACTAAATGTTGACGCTGCAGTAGGGCAACACATGTCAGCAGGAGCAGCAGTTCTTCACACATGCCAGGGTTTGTTTCATTCGGCCATCAGCTTTCCACTGCCTCTTTTGAGCCCCCTAAGGGCTGAGATTCAAGCTTTGACAATTGCACTAATGTACTATGCGCAGCACCATGATAGCCTTGTAGTTGAAACGGACTGCCAATATTTACTCACTTTGCTGGCTGATCATGGGCAAGTCACAGGAATGTTGTCATCGGACATTGCACGCGCCTCACAATTTCTCACGCTCAATAATTCCACACTTCAATATTATCTAAGAGAAGCAAATTTGGCATCACACAGACTTGCACGACATGGATACCGCTCTCCTGACCTGCATCATTACATTTCGGTCCAAGCGTTTCCGTGTGAGGTACGAGGAGCATTATATATGGACCGTCATTTGCCAACAATTCGACTGTGATTCATGTCAGCTCATTCTCTTTATAGTTGCCTGTGTTTTCAAACGTAGGCAACATTGGTGCGTTTATTATTCGTCTATATGATCATTATGCGTGCTGCTCCTTCTGTTGATTTTTCTTCTACTAGATGTTATCTCATTTTTGCTGTTGTATCTTCTTTTCCATGGTGGCACATGTACATGGGGACTTCACGGAGCCTGCTGCACATAGTCTTGCGAGCGAGAACGCAACCACGCACTGTCTTTTCCACCATTTTGTCGTCTTGGTTTTCATGCCAAGACGACTCCGATATGATTTGGCATTCATTCGATCTGTTTGTGGTTACAAACGTCTTGTTACTCCTAACGCCTCTTTTCCCTGTTGCTGAGGTACACGTCCTTAAGGAATCATCTACAGCCTGTGTAATCTTCACTGCTATGGTGTATCTTTTTCCACCAAACAACGTCAAATGTGGCCATGCAATATGTCACGACTCATCGGCGGCCTCGAGAAATGGCACCACAACATCTTGCCGTTCATATCACACATTTCCATTCATGTATTCATTCACATGTACATTACGCGCTCTTCCCGGTCGGATAAATATGTACGCTTTTTTCTTCGTCAAGGTTTTATCCACAAGGGTGGTTTTACATGACAGGGTTTTAATGCGGCATATCATATACGATTAGAGAAGCGCCATCATTAATGATTTGTATCATGTTTTTTTCATATACTGACTTTTGTAATATGGTTTTTCTCCACCACAAGTGAGATACTGAATAAAA
>AP025044.1:13653051-13665767 GCA_036186865.1 Eustoma russellianum | reverse complement strand
ATGATGTTGATGTGAAGAAAGGAGGAGAAAAATTTCTCCTTGTTCTTGAGGGAAGATTTCGGCCAATATGAGGATGAAGAAGGAATTGAGATTTCTTTGATGTCTTAGAGGAGAAAGAGAGTGTAAGAAGACGGGAGTGGGTTGAAAATGAAAATGGGAGGGAGAGAGAGAGGAGGTTAGACCTTTTTTAGCGTAGGGAGGGAGGAAGAAAAGAAATGAAGTGTTGGGAGAAAGTGAAAGGAGGATAATGGTGGTTGAATTGTGTAAGAAAGTGAGATGGGTAATGGATGAAAAGAGAAAATATTTTTCCCCTTTTTTGTAGCTCCAGCCGAAAGTGGGGGTATGGAAAAAAGAAAATGATTTTCTTTGATAATGTGAGGAATGGGAAAGTGTAAGAAAAGAATGGTCTTTCATAGAAGTATGATAGTAGCATGTGAAGGGAACAAAAGTAAAGGGTTGTAAGGCTTTAGGAGAAAATGGAAAGGAAATTAACGTGAGGTGAGAGGGAGGGGAGGGAAGAGAAGAAAACTTTAGTGGAGTGATGGGTAGGAAAATTTAGGTGTAGGTAATGATGAAAATTAAGAGTGTGTAAGAAAAAGGAGAAAATTCATGTGTAAGAAAAAGGAGAAAGAAGTCTTGACTTTTTTTGAGAGTAGGGGGAGGCCTAGGGTTTTGGGGAGGGGAAAAAGTTTGTCTTTTATGCCATGTAGGATAGAGTGTAAGAAAACGTGATGAAAGTGTGTATTGGAATTATCGTATCGGGCATTTTTATTTGGCTTAATTTATATTTACTGAGTTAGATTTCTAGCGACTAATTTATTTAAATCGTATCGTATATCTGAAACGTTCGTTATCTAGTCCCGTCAATTCTCACTATATCCGTTAACTTATCGTTTGTTTATTTTTTCGAGTGTTAATGTCGATGTCTTTATTAATCCAAAATAAAAATCTAAATTCCACCGAAATTTTATCGACATTGCATTTGCGTTCTATTTTCCATCATCTTATTTCATTTTCTACTGACCCAGAAATACGGGTCGTAACAATATAGTTTGTCATAAAAAAATATGGATATATAATATATATATATATATATGTGTGTGTGTGTGTGTGTGTGTGGCTTGTATATATAAGTGTGGAGCGGGAACTTTCCATCTCAAATTTTGTTGCCAAATAGCTCTCTCCAAATATATCCCAAATATGTCTTCATTTAATGAACAAGTTAGTTCATCTCCTTAAGCACTTCACTTAATGAACTAGTTTAGTTCATTAACTATGGCATCTGAAAACAGTATAAAGACAACAAATGCTTGCCATATGATGTAAGCGTTAATGCTTCATGGCACGTTAGTACGGCAATAATATATATAAGCATGTTAAGCATGTTTATCACATAAGCATGTCAAGTAACAATTTATTCATGCACTTCGTAAACACGTAAAATTTAAATCAGGCATTTTCAAATCTCTCCATCCCCAATTTCTCAACAATGTGTACAAGTAGACCAATCAAAAACAAGCTAGTGGCAAAGTTGACAACTTGGAAAATTTAAATGGTAGCCAACGGCTACTTTAGGCTGTTTTGGAGCTGATTTTTATCCAAAATGGTTAGCCCTCACACGCCCTACTCTTGTGCCAAGAAGTTGAGGGAATATTTCATCTTATCCTTGGGTATTATCTGCATCATTTCCACATCATTTTTGAAGCAAAAATCAGCCAACATTATGTATCCAAGGTGGACCAATCATGTTTCTCCATATTTCCAAGTGTACAAGGTGTTTATATGTCCAACCAATGATGCGAAGACAACTAAGAGTTGATGATAAAGATGTTGACATATGGGCATTCTTATCTCCAAGGGCCATTACACACTATATTTAGAAGGCGATGTGAAGAAGAGAAGCCACACACTTGAAAGCAAAAAATTCAGAATGAAAGTTATACTGCATAGTGTTAGCTTTCATTTGAAACAAGAATCACTTGATTGAGCAAAGGAAAGTTAGCCATTCAGTCTTTCAAAAATAACTGCTCCATTCTGGCTGCAATCTGGCTAGTTTCAAGGCAACTTTCATTCTGAATTTATCAAGTATAGTTTCAAGTCAGGGCCTTTTGGAAAATTAAACTAGACATCCTAAGGAGCATTTTGACTAAAAGATCAACCTTTTTGGCTGAGTAATCAAAGAGAAACATGTTTTCAAAGTTCAGCATTATTCTGTCCATATTGACCATCTGAATCTTTTTATTTGTTTGAAGGGCCAAACGATCTTATTTTTATCTCATTTTTGGATAGAGTCTAATCAAGACATTGAAGTTGATTTCTGAAAAATTTCATAATTTTTGGAGTTGTGTATACTAATGTTTGAATTTTTCAAAAACAGGCACTGAATCTGAGTAGCTCTCAGATTCTGTTTTCAAAAGGGATTTTAATTTAAGGGTAGTAGTGTAATTTCTGCTAACCAATATTCACCCTCCCCCTCTAGTGGTGTTTATTGCAGGTGTTATGATCCAGCATAAATTTTTTACCCTTCACGTTATATCTGGTTAACAGTTGGCGACTCAAAAATAAATAAAGGAAAAACCCAAACATTAAGAAAAAAATAAACAAAAACATTTGAACAAAAATTTTATTTCATTCATGGAATAGTCAATTACAAAGCTTGAAACGAAAGTTACAATCAGGACGACCTACAGAGCTACAGATAAAAGCAATCTAGTCTATTCATTGGCTTCTCTTGGGTTAGCCTTGTCCCAAAATTGTTGAAAATACTCATCCAACTCTGCCTCTGCAACAGGCTTGCACAAATCAATAATCCATGGGTCCTCCCTATCCAATTACGGATCCACCTATGAGCAGGCGCCGACTGCTTTCATCTGTCCAATCACCAAGACTGAGCCCTGTAGGATGAATATATTCTCGAGGAAGAGTTCAAACTTCTTGAACTAAGTCACTGCAGCTGCTCTAGCCTTAGCCAGCTATTGCTCGAATGAGTTGGTCAGATGCTGATGCGCATGTTGTTGTTATGCTGAAAGTTGCTCAAGTTCAGCCTTGCTCTTCCCTTCGAGTTCGAGCTCTTTCGACAAGGACTCCACCTGAGATCGACCCTGGGTCGAAGTTCACTCCAGGTCTGAGATCTATACATGAATTGAAAGTTTCCAGTCGAGTGTCAGTTTTTTCCTTTTCACTTTGAGTTGCTGCATTATCAGCCCCAAGTGACTCGTTCTCCCATCTCCTTGGTTCGCCGAGCTAACTAAAGGCATCGTTGGTTTTTGGCGTTGGCAAGCCTCGTTAAGTCGTCAATTCTAGTCATGAAGTCTAATTGCTGGGCCCTGAAATGAAAACTATAAACAGAGTTGAATGAGATATTGAAATGATTATAGCGCAGCATCGACGACTGAAGGTTCGAATGAAAAAAAGCAAATCTTATCAAGGCCATGTTGTTGTGTATGCAGTTACTCAGCAGGTCCGAGTCTATAGACTAAGCCATTTGTCGATCCGCAGGCAGAACATAAATATCATTCAATTTCTTGCAAACATGTGATTGACGACGGACTTGTTCACATGGAACTCACCAGGGGCCGACACAGAATTCCGTTGTGCCTGAGGAGAAGGCACTTTGGTAGCTGCGGTGGAAGGACTCTCGTCTTGGCACCTTTTCCTTCACATCTAAAAAGCTGTTTGTAGGCTGCAGCTGCGGGCCTTTGCTCGGCCACTACCAGAGCTGAATCGAGTGAAATGGTAGGGACCGCATCCTAGTCTCCTGCATTTTGGCAAGGGTACTTCATCCATTATCACCAAATCTTCACAGAGAAGATAAACCAGACATGCCAAAAAAAGAGAAGAATAAGTAGAGTAGAATCCACTGAGCTGTCCTTGGCCCAAAGGAGCCTGCTCACTGCACAACTCTTGGAATTCATCCTCCCGTTGCATTGCCAAGGAGAGGTCTGCATAGTTTCTCTGATTATTAGGACCCTTGGCCTTTCTGCCACCAAGGCAGCCATCTCAGTCTCGGAGGCCTGTACGACTGGTTGCTTGCCCTTTTGAAGCGCCCCGCTCCCGAACCCTATCATCGGGAACAGTGCACCCGCCGTATCTCACTGAGGAGAATACAAGGCGTCGAAACAATTTCCGACCTGTCCGAAAAGACGTAGAAATTTTTTTCGCGCGGAAACGTAATACCATAAAGTTAATTCATATGAATAAAAGACAAACCTCCACACAGACAATAACTATGTCACGACAATATAGTCAATGCTAAACAAGGTGATGTCTGATGAGACCCCAAAGAAGATACAGATGAACCGTCGCAGTTCTACTCGCATCCTAGGTGCGACCATCAGTCTGCCCATACTAATGTGTCAGCCCCGTCCTCAGCAAAGATATAGTCGTACGCTTCTTCGTTCTCACCTGGTGGGGGGGGGGAAGTAGAGGTGAGTGACTGGGAAATCACTCAGTAGGCACCTGCCTCCAAGTAGTACAAGACAAACATACAATAATGATATAGCACATAACACATAGAACATGATATCACATAAGCATATGAATGCGGAAAAGTAATTCACTCCAGATAAAGAATGCGCAACATCGTGATGCATGTCCTACTATGCATGTCACACGCAACAAAGTCATGTCACACCAAATGCCGATAACTCCGCCATGCAATGCATGATCTCGGGACCTAACTGAGTGGCTGTAGGTCGTACACCCCACAGTCACCATACTGAGTGTGCGTGGCCGCGCCTCCGCACACCATCCTGAGTGTTGTGGCCCCGCCACCATACACCATCCTGAGTGTCGTGGCCCCGCCACCGTACATCATCCTGAGCGCCCGTGACCCGTACGTCACGACACGCCATCAATGCAATGCACGTGCCATGAATGCAAAAACACAAACGCCTGAGGCCCCTGGCCCATCCTCACCATCCTCCGGCTCTCAACTCTGAGTTCATTTATTATCCGAGTGATGATCTAATGTTGTTTAATGGTAAAATTATTTTTCCATGGCTTGTATAAAATTTATTGTGTATTTTCTATATTTTTCCTTTTTTTCCTAATTTTTTTCTATTTATTACCTAATTATCTAAATCAAAATAAATTATCACAATTACCAAAAA
Organism: Eustoma russellianum; assembly: GCA_036186865.1. Taxonomy (NCBI): domain Eukaryota; kingdom Viridiplantae; phylum Streptophyta; class Magnoliopsida; order Gentianales; family Gentianaceae; genus Eustoma; species Eustoma russellianum. The sequence continues at coordinate 13,660,656 of AP025044.1, read as the reverse complement.
TAGTGGAAATAATTTAATCTCAGCATTTTATAATTTCTGGAATTTATTATTAATTTTCTGATATTTATTTATATTTTTCCTATAATTAATCCTATTTTAAATTAATTAAATAATATTTATCAAATTTTAGAAATTCAGCAAAATAAACATTTACCTACCAAGTGGACTGGCCCTTTTACTCCAGCCCTGGTCCGCGCACTGCTGTGGTCCGGCCCGCCAGGGTCGGCCTGCAGTCGAAACCTTTTTTTTATATGTAATCGCGTTATTGGGCCGGCTGGCAGCTCGCCCGGTCTGTTGGCCATTCGGCCCGGTCCGCCACACCGCCTGGCCCTTTTTTTTCTAAATGAAGGCTAAATGGGCTGGTCCTGCAGCAGCAGACCGCGGCCCACTAAGGGCAGGCCTGGTCTGCGCGCTGGCAGGCCGGCCCTAACCCCTTTCTTTTTTTTTAATTATTGTGTGTATATCGCGCTGCAGTTTCAGCAGGCGCGTGCAGCCCAAGCGCTGCCGATTCCGGCGGCGCGTGCGGCGCACCAGCGACCTCCGGCGACCGTTGTCCGACCCCGATCTATATTTTCGCCTATTTCCAGTCTATGGGGACCTATTCTAAGGCCAAAACAAAATAAAAATCCTCTAATCTTGCGAAAATTTTACTATTTTGATTATCAAATTTTTCCCTAAAATCAGAACTACACCACGCAATACACATTGCACACACGCATCACATACACGCATACCAGAGTCTTCAAATCTTCATGCTTTTCTCAGATCAAACAAAATGCATTGAAATTCAACAATTAAAACAACAAAAACACATAAAATATCACTAGAGCATGCTTGAATTCGTACCAATTGAAGGGGGAAAAGGAAACCTACCTGGACGCAGATAATTTACACAAGTATACAGACTAATGCGTAGATTGAGACATCTGGCTTCCCCTTTTTCCTTCTCTTCTCTTTCTCCCTTTCTCTCTTCCCCTCTTTCTCCATTCTTGCCGCTGCCCTCCATTCTCTTCCTTCACTCTTTTTTTATCAATAAACCCCCAATCTGCCCCCTTTTTATCATACCCATCGTGCAACAATGTAACCGCCCCCTACACGTCCTATTTTATTTTTTTTTTATTTATTTTTTTTAAATTCTAATCTTTATCCCTTCCTTTTGTTTAGACTTTTCCCTTTATATATATATATTCTTTAATCCTTATCCTTATCCTATAGTATCTTTTGAATTTCTATATATTTATTTATGATTATTATTTTGTTTTATTTATCCATCTCACACTTAACCCTTATATGTATAATTAATACTACGTTTTAAGATTATAAATCACTTGAGCGCACACCACTTGCTATGATTAATTTAATTTTTTTTTGAGGAGTCAATACCCTCCACCGCTGCTCTAGTTTTAAATTATTACCTAAAGGCTAACTCGAAAATTTTCGGGTATAACATCCTACCCACCTTACAAGAAGTTTCGTCCTCGAAATTTGATATACCTTATTCGAGGAAGTATGGGTAGCCCCCCCGCGCATCTGATCTTCTAGCTCCTGGGTCGCTTCGTTTTTCTTAGGATTGCTCCATTGCACCCAAACATAGGGCATGATCTTTCCCTCCGCAATTCTTGATCCTTGCGGTCTATAATCCGCACACGAGTTTCTTCATATGATGCGTCGTGTCTGATCCTCCATGATGGTGCGTCTAGCACACGACTCGGGTCGGAAATGTATCTTCTTAGTTGAGAAACAGGGAACACATTGTGTACTTAGGCTAGCGTTGGAGGTAACGTCAAACGGTAAGCTTAGCGAACCAATCTTTTTGAGCACCTCGTAGGGCTAACATAGTGAGACCTCAGCCTTTACTTCTGTCTGGGGCAACTTTGAGTCTTTCCCGGATCAATTTTATCTTCTCCATGGTCTGCTCAATCAGCTCCGTTCCGGTGATATTGCACTCTCCAACTTCGTTTTCTCGGACTGGAGGTCTGTATTTATGTCCGTAGAGCGTCTCAAATGGCGCCATGCCGATGGCGTATGATTGCTGGTGTTGTAGCAGGGCTCAATCAACTTGATCCTACCGTCCTAGTTCCCTTTGAAGTCAATGGCACAAGCCCTCAACATGTCTTCCAACGTTTGCATTGTCTCCCCTGACTGCTCATTGGTCTAGGGACGAAATGCAGTATTCAAACATAGCTCTGCCTATCATATACATCGGCATACGTGAATTTTAATATGTGCGTCGTTTCAATGGTTAAGTTGTGTGAACATGTTTAGTATGGACATATAGTACGTCGTGTGTCCTTCTGTTAAACATATGCATGACTTATGTATCATATGTAGTTCATGAATTCGGTTAGTCGTTAATAGTATCCGTTACATGTACTCTATATGCTTTTTTTTGTACTAACTTATCTTATTGCTGTATAAGTGTCGTTATATAATTATGCCGAAGGAAATGCATAAATGCCTAGATCTTACTGTAATGTACATATATAATTTATTTGGGTGTTCAAGTACGATATATTTATTTCCGTTTGTTCTTTTTATATGTCATGTTATTAAATTGTTTACATTTTAACCTAATTCTGTGATGTCATGTAGTACTATGTCGTTCTTAGCTCGTAATTAGTATGTTTTACTACAAATGTGTAGGTTAATGATCTGTTTTAAAACTTGTAAATGTTTGCCTATATCGTAACCCATGTCTTGTATGAAGGTATTTGTGTTGCTGTATTCTTGGTAATTATGTTGTTTGTTGACATTATATATCGTGGTGTTTATCATTGTTTTGTTGTTTTAGTTATGTCATGGTGTCATTGATATAGTTGTGTGTATACCCGTGCATATTTACTTAGCATCATTTAATTGCTTATGTTTCGTGTATATATTTGTATGTTTTCTTGGATCGACTTATTTATATTATACCATTAAGGTGGTAACAATTGTGAGTAGCCATATACCTCCTTATTGTTGTAAGAGTTGGAGGTTTTTTTTTTGCTCTGTGGGTCAGTAACCTATGAAGTATATTAACAGCATAGCGTTTATAAATTCCTCAGTTGGTTATCCCTTTTTTTATGGTTATTTAACAAATATAACTCTGACTTATCGTATTTCCTTTATATGTTCAATACTCTTATGTTGTTATCGTATTCTATATATAGTGTGAGCTTTTATTTATTACATCGTTTTTTTTGTTGGTCGCTTTGTATGTATAGGATTAGTGTATATGAGGTCTTTCGCACTTATACTGTTTGTTTTTGTTGTGATGATAACTTTATATGGCTTAATAAGTTGGTTGATTCACTACAGCTCGCAGAGCCATACGACGGTAAGGGTGTACGCATGTTAGTAGTTAGTATATCTTGTGCTTATTATTTTTATGTTAGTATGTTATAGCAAGACGATACATTTTCCTCTCTTCCTTTTATATATATATATATATAGCGGTCAGTTTTATTATTAATAATATTTTTTTTCACTTTTGTGGTGTCTATTGTTCATGTTTTACTTGAATTCGTAAATTTTACTAGGCCATGGAGTGGTAGTGTATGATGGTGGAGAAAACTATTGGTTTTGCAGATGAGACTGCAATTTTACTACTAACGACTTGAATTAACTTGTCTACATGTTATGGCGGGCTATGTATTTGTTTGTGTCAGGCATGAATATGATGTGCACTATGTCGTGTTTGTGCAACTGATCTCTCTCTCTCTCTTTCTTTTTTTTGGTATATATATACAATATGTTGAATTATGTCACTGTATATTCATAGTTCATTATGTTATGTTGATGCGTCCCACATCGGCCGCGGAGTACATCCTGGACTAGTGTATAAGGTTGGGTTCAAACCTTCCCCTATGAGCTAGCTTTTGGGGCGAAGTTAGGGGTCCGGAAAACCTTATCATTTGGTATCAGAGCTCTGGGCTTCCGGTCAGGCCGGTGTCTCGTGGGGTTCGGCAGAACGCCGACTGAGGCAGTCGGGTCCTGAAGAGGGTGGGGATGATGCGTCCCACATCGGCCGCGGAGTACATCCTGGACTAGTGTATAAGGTTGGGTTCAAACCTTCCCCTATGAGCTAGCTTTTGGGGCGAAGTTAGGGGTCCGGAAAACCTTATCATATGTAATATTTACTTTTTTTTGTACTGTGTTATATTTCTTTATGTAGTTGTGTTAATTAATTTTTTTTTGTATGGTTGATTTTCTAGTATGCATTTGATACAGGGAAGTATGTCGTTAAAGTATGTTGTATTTATCAGTGTGTGATACATAGCTAATTTAGAAAAAAAATGTGTATATTTTTTTTTGCTCAGCGAAATTTTGCTGATATCAACGATACACTCGAACTTCGTCTTCTTCTGCTTTCGTCTCCTTGGAAACTGGTGTAGCCGAAAATCCTTCAACAAATTTACTGTAGCAGCTGGCCAAACCAAGAAAGCTCCTTACTTCAGTCACCTTGTCCGGTTAGGGATTCTAAGTGATATACTTAATCTTCTTCCGGTCCATTAAATTCACTCATATGAGCTTACGTGACGTAATAAACCCACGCTTCCGCTGCGCAACTCTGATCATTTATCTCTGATTACATCATCTGTACTGATGAGGAATCGTTGATACCTGGTCGTCTGCGGTTGAACTCCGCTACGACGTCGCCGGTCTTTCCGATGTCTGCATCAGTTATCACGTGGATAAGGGCACTGATCTTTGCTTCCCTTTATGATGTTCTCGATTCTGCTGTGGTGGTGGCACCGGCCTCTGCTTAGTGCCCTTTCTCGAAAAACATCATGGTCATCGCACTCACACCTGCGAAATTTTCCTTTACTCTGACCCGAGTGTGGCGTCCATAATGAGCACATGGTGGCGGCGGTAACCATGCACTCCTCAGCGGTTGTACTTTTGCGTATTTCCGCCTCCTTCGGTGAAGGGTCCTTTAAATCGCCGAATTATGGACGTCCTGTATCTACATATAGCAGAATTTCTGATCTGGTGGCGGTAGTGGCAGAGACCGCTGGTTCAACTGCTACTGCCGAAATTGCGCCAAAGTGGTGACCACGTTGTCAGCCATTGCCTGGACGATGACTCACTGATCCTGGTGGTCATTACCACAACCATCGTTGACTCTTTTGCCTGATTGTTCAGGACACAATGGCAACTTTCTAGATTTCGTGCGAATCATGACGAGAATTCGAACAGAAGTGATCGACGGATTTGAGCCTTTATGAAGCTCAGCGAAGGTTCGGGGTTCAATAATAATTAAATGGAAAAAACTCACCAACGGCACACACCTCCCATAACCCGATCATAACTTAGGTCTACTTCATTTATTATGGGTATATTCGCCATTTCTAGGAGAAGATCATAGCTTATGTCTAGGTGATCTAGTTAATCATGCGTTCCCGAGGCGGATCTGAAGCCTCGGCTCTGATACCACCTGAAGCGCCCCGCTCCCGAACCCTATCATCAGGAACAGTGCACCCGCCGTATCTCACTGAGGAGAATACAAGGCGTCGAAACAATTTCCGACCTGTCCGAAAAGACGTAGAAATTTTTTTCGCGCGGAAACGTAATACCATAACGTTAATTCATATGAATAAAAGACAAACCTCCACACAGACAATAACTATGTCACGACAATATAGTCAATGCTAAACAAGGTGATGTCTGATGAGACCCCAAAGAAGATATAGATGAACCGTCGCAGTTCTACTCGCATCCTAGGTGCGACCATCAGTCTGCCCATACTAATGTGTCAGCCCCGTCCTCAGCAAAGATATAGTTGTACGCTTCTTCGTTCTCACCTGGTGGGGGGGGGGAAGTAGAGGTGAGTGACTGGGAAATCACTCAGTAGGCACATGCCTCCAAGTAGTACAAGACAAACATATAATAATGATATAGCACATAACACATAGAACATGATATCACATAAGCATATGAATGCAGAAAAGTAATTCACTCCAGAATGCGCAACATCGTGATGCATGTCCTACTATGCATGTCACACGCAACAAAGTCATGTCACACCAAATGCCGATAACTCCGCCATGCAATGCATGATCCCGGGACCTAACTGAGTGGCTGTAGGTCGTACACCCCACAATCACCATACTGAGTGTGCGTGGCCGCGCCTCCGCACACCATCCTGAGTGTTGTGGCCCCGCCACCATACACCATCCTGAGTGTCGTGGCCCCGCCACCGTACACCATCCTGAGCGCCCGTGACCCGTACGTCACGACACGCCATCAATGCAATGCACGTGCCATGAATGCAAAAACACTAACGCCTGAGGCCCCTGGCCCATCCTCACCATCCTCCGGCTCTCAACTCTGAGTTCATTTATTATCCGAGTGATGATCTAATGTTGTTTAATGGTAAAATTATTTTTCCATGGCTTGTATAAAATTTATTGTGTATTTTCTATATTTTTCCTTTTTTCCCTAATTTTTTCTATTTATTACCTAATTATCTAAATCAAAATAAATTATCACAATTACCAAAAATAGTGGAAATAATTTAATCTCAGCATTTTATAATTTCTGGAATTTATTATTAATTTCCTGATATTTATTTATATTTTTCCTATAATTAATCCTATTTTAAATTAATTAAATAATATTTATCAAATTTTAGAAATTCAGCAAAATAAACATTTACCTACCAAGTGGACTGGCCCTTTTACTCCAGCCCTGGTCCGCGCACTGCTGTGGTCCGGCCCGCCAGGGTCGGCCTGCAGTCGAAACCTTTTTTTATACATATATAATCGCGTTATTGGGCCGGCTGGCAGCTGGCCCAGTCCGTTGGCCATTCGGCCCGGTCTGCCACACCGCCTGGCCCTTTTTTTTTAAATGAAGGCTAAATGGGCTGGTCCTGCAGCAGCAGACCGCGGCCCACTAAGGGCAGGCTTGGTTTGCACGCTGGCAGGCCGGCCCTAACCCCTTTCTTTTTTTTTAATTATTGTGTGTATATCGCGCTGCAGTTTCAGCAGGCGCGTGCAGCCCACGCGCTGCCGATTCCGGCGGCGCGTACGGCGCACCGGCGACCCCCGGCGACCGTTGTCCGACCCCGATCTATATTTTCGCCTATTTTCAGTCTATGGGGACCTATTCTAAGGCCAAAACAAAATAAAAATCCTCTAATCTTGCGAAAATTTTACTATTTTGATTATCAAATTTTTCCCTAAAATCAGAACTACACCACGCAATACACATCGCACACACGCATCACATACACGCAGCAAATACACGCATACCAGAGTCTTCAAATCTTCATGCTTTTCTCAGATCAAACAACATGCATTGAAATTCAACAATTAAAACAACAAAAACACATAAAATATCACTAGAGCATGCTTGAATTCGTACCAATTGAAGGGGGAAAAGGAAACCTACCTGGACGCAGATAATTTACACAAGTATACAGACTAATGCGTAGATTGAGACATCTGGCTTCCCCTTTTTCCTTCTCTTCTCTTTCTCCCTTTCTCTCTTCCCCTCTTTCTCCATTCTTGCCGCTGCCCTCCATTCTCTTCCTTCACTCTTTTTTTATCAATAAACCCCCAATCTGCCCCCTTTTTATCATACCCATCGTGCAACAATTTGGGGGCGGTTACAAACGCCCCC
>AP025044.1:13639795-13653041 GCA_036186865.1 Eustoma russellianum | reverse complement strand
CAGTCTCGGAGGCCTATACGACTGGTTGCTTGCCCTTTCCCTTGGGAAGTCTACTTTCCGTAGCTTCAGCGACTCTATAAGCGGTCTCAGCTGCTCTGAAAGATATTGCTCATGCATAGTCAGCACATGATACATTACTCACAAAACTGGCAAAATATACGAAATTCTAAAAGCTATGTAGAACGAGCACCCACCCTTAATGATGTCTAAGCTCTCTTTGCTGAGCACACTGAAACTTGGATCACTCACCAAGTGGTCTATGTTAGCTGCCTCTAAGATGGGCCTGTTGGCTTGCAGCCAGTCTATTTTGGCTTCAAGGCCTTGAAGGCTCTAAGCTGCTTCATGTGACTGCTCACCTGGTTGTTTATTTATCACCTTAGAGCCACACGAGATGTTGCTATCCGTCGCACTAAACTTTTTCACATAAAACAACCCATCCTTCCAGTTTTAATAGAATATGACACGTTCTTGGCGAAATCAAACCCCCTAATCCCGGTTTGTCGACTAAAATAAAACCAACTTCTAGAGAACTTACAGAAGAAGATGCCCTGGAAGATATCTATATCGAAGATGATATGAACAGGCCTAAGTTAAGGAAGTAACAGCCAAAGTTCTAAGATTATCCTAAGGGGAGAGCGGACAGGAAGGTTAAAACCCACCTTGATATACTCCTCATGTACACCCTCATATAATTATGAGGATCATAAGTTGTTCGGCCAGTTGGGGACAGGACTGGATCAAGCTTATCGCAATCTATTTTGCCAGTTGTCTCAATCTCACCAGGTGATCTTCACTCATAAATCCAAACTGAGATTGTACCAACCTAGAAGGAAACCCCCTACTCACTATCCCAAAGGAAAGTTTCGTGTAATTGGGTCTTTGAGAGACATAATTCATGATGGTCGCCGTTTAGAGGAAGATCTTGGGAGCAACAGCGCTTGCTCCACTGCCAGAGAAGTGCCATTAGGCAGATCTTGGGCACAACACAGTTCCCTCCGCCGCTGGAGAAGCACCATCAGGCGCGGCGACATCATTGGCCCTAGAGTAGGAAACAATGGCCCTTTATTGCCTCCTGGGAAGGTGGAATTCATTGGCAGAAATGGTCCCCTCCGAAGAGGAGAGAGACTCAAACTTCACCTTTGTTGTTGCCGAAGAAGGAAGCCCTCTCTGAAAATATTCTGAGATTTAAAGGCAGAAGACATAGAGAAGATGGTAATATGAATAAAAAAGGGAGATAAGCGGAAAGGTTGAAAACGCAGTTGGCTAAAGAAAGCTGAGAAAGGTTGAAGAAAGACGTGATCGAGAATGAAGTCAGAGAAGAACGGTTGCGGAGAGCATGTATGATAGAAGAAAAAGTGTTTTCTGAAAGAAATGCAGAGAATAATCGTTGAAGGAAGAAAGGGAGTGTTCAAAAGTGTTTTTAATCGAGGATAGAGGGAATTAAATTCGTCCCATTGGGATTCTTGCCTTTAGGAAATTGGAAAGACATTTCGGTAGTTGCAGCTTCTGAGAAATCATGCAAAGAGAATCTCATCATTACTTCCTGATGCACAACCAATCAAAGGCTGACACGTCGATAGTGTGCGTCAGTAGAACAGCCAATAGTTCTTCCTATTAATAAACGATTAGCCTGCTCTCCTCTGCTCAGCAAGCCTAATCCAGAGGCATTTGATGAGGGCAAAACTATAACCTAGAATAGTGATAAGTGTTGCCATCTCGATCCGTCACAGTCGATATTATTTGACTTAATAAAGGTTCAGGTCGTCTCAGACTCACCTCAGGTACTCCGGTTCAACTACATGCTCTGAGCCAGCATGGCATAGGGGACACAGCATGCCCCCTTGACATCAGTCTAGTCCTCGCGTCATTGTTAGTATAACCCACCTGGGTAGGGACAAAGATGGTCAATTCTGCCATCTGTCACCTTAGCTCGCACTAACCGTCCCACAACATGGCATCTCATCTCTATCGTAGTCAAACCATGCAAAGATCTATCATGCGTCGTCTTCCAGTTCAGCTCAGCTCAGTATCAGCTGTTTCCTCGGTGTAGGCGCATGCCTTAACTACATCCTTGGTGCCTTAGCTCTGATGATCAGCCACGTTCAAGGTTCTTAGTTGTTTCTGGTCGGCTAGGCCAATCAGCCACCTACCATAACAGGCAGATGCCAGAGAGCAAACTAACCATGCAACCTAACACATGGCGCTACCTAGTGATCAAACAGATGTATCTTACCATCAGGATAGGACACGAGGCACTCTCCAATAATTCGTCAACATGCATTGGTTGCGCGAGACATATAAGTGCACAATGCGTACCACGGAGGACCAGTTTTAATACATCGGGAAACACCATAGCCATAACATAGAAAATGAGACAGGTTTCTCTATTTTCTAGCATACAAACATGATTAAACCTGTAACTGATTTGAATGTCTAAGAGTTTTTCCTGGAACTATAGCCGCGAGACCTTTAACGTTGTTTAACCTGTCTATATTTATAGGAATGTGAGATCTGGCAGAAAAATGTGTGTCTGCAAGACTTTGATGGCGTTTTCTCTTTTATGGGTCATCTCTGATTCAGGTGAAGATTCGACTCGCCAGTGATTTGTAGGGTGGTCGAGGGGAATAATTGCTGGAAATGAGGCGTCATTAGAGAGGAGGGTGGTGGACGAAGTGGATATGGAGAGGAGGGTGCCGAAGGAAATAGATATGGTGGCGGCGGATGGTGGTAGAAGGCAGCAGTGAGTCTGGGGGAGAATGAAAAATTTGAGGAGATATGTTTTTAAAAAAAAATAGCAGGGCATTATTGACTTAAACAAAATTATCTTACAACATCAGTCATAACCCAGCACGCGTTTCTCACTTCGGATGGAATCCATCCTCTCATCGATTTAGCCGATATTTTGACGAGGTTTTCAAAACGTGAAGGTTCATTTGGAGATTTGTCTGATGTTGAGAGGTTTTTTTCGTAATTAACCCTTAAGATACTACATGAGCTGGCTCGCGAGCTTACATACCAAATATGTTATGTCTTTAGTTGGCTCGCTTAGATTATCAAATTCAATTTTGTATTTAAATTTGAATTCATATTCGTTTTTATCTAACATAAGTCGAGCTTTTAACAACCCAAGTCTAATTAACTCGTGTAGGACTTGTTTCGCATACATTCCCACTCCCAAGAGAGATGTAAAATGAGGAAATATAGATTAGTGTACTTTTCCTTTCCTTGATTGTTGGTTCTTGTTATCGGTTTGTTTAATATATTTGTTTTTTACTCTGCTTCCTCTTGACCTATGCATCAGTTTATGATAAAGGCAGTATATTCTTTTGTTTTTTCTAGTAATTTCATGTAAACTACTGGTATTTTGGTTAGTGGTTGAATTATTGATAATCTCGATGCTATTAGGCTTATCTTTATCCGATAGATTTTTCTAGTTTTTCTCTCTAGATTTTGAATGGAACCTCTTCTCTCTCTAAAAAAAGGTCCCCACCCCAAACGGTAAAAAAACCCGAACTCACCACCTCTCCTCTGTCGCTAATGCCTAATTTCTCTTCGTATCCACCCCTACTTTTCTTTTTTCCTCTTGCTTTTCCAATTGTATTTTAGATCTTGGTGTTTCACAATCCATTCAGGTGATATAATTTCATTCTTGTCTCATTAAAATTGAATTGATTTTTGTTTTTATTCATCGGACTTGGATCACTTACTTTTCACATTTCATCCTGGGGCTTGTTGTTTTAGTTTGTTGTTATTGTCTTTGTATTGGGGTTTAGTTAAGGATAATCATTCTAAGTTCTTTTTAGTGTCGTGTTGGTTTACTGGTTATTCTATTATTTGGGTTACTCTATTATTTGAAAACGCACAGTTGTAATCATTGATAGAAGGAGTTATGACTTTTATGTGAGAACATGTCCAAGGAAAAGGGGCGTAGATAAAGGGAAGGAAAAGGAGTATAATGTACGTATTGCCTCTTCGAATGTAGGAACGCTAAGTGGTAAATTGTTAGAGGTAGTAGATGCACTTAAGAGATGCAGGATCGATGTAGCATACCTACAAGAGACTAGGTGGAAAAGAAATAAAGGTAAAGAGTGTAATAGATATAAGTTGCTCTACACGGGGTCCGACGGGACCAAAAATGGGGTAGGATTTCTCGTAAAATTAGAATTGTACGCGAACATGATCGATGTGATAAGATATAATGATAGACTTATGGTGTTGAAGTTAGTATTAAACAAGGAGGTGATGGCAGTGGTTTGCGCCTACGCACACTAAGTGGGACTAGGAGAACAAGAGAAGAAAGAGTTCTGGGATTGCTTAGATGTAGTGTTGAGGACAATACCTAGGGAGGAACGAATTTGCATAGGAGGTGATTTTAGTGGCCACATTGGAAAGGATACCGATGGTTTTCAATCGACACATGGCAGGTTTGGATAGAGATAGAAACGAGCAGGGTAGAGACTTGCTAGACCTTACCGTTGCCCACGACCTAGTTATTATAAACTCGTTCTTCAAGAAAAAAGAATCACATTTGATCACTTTTAGTAGCGGAGGACGTAATACGCAAATCGACTATTTTCTGATGAGACGTTAAGACCGGCAAATGTGGAGGGACTGCAAGGTTATACCAAGGGAGACAGCAGTGACGCAACATCGCTTACTAGGCGTAATTATCACCTTGAGCCAAAAGCTGAGCACGAGGGTTAAAAAATTACCATCCAGGATTCGATGGGGTTGTTTGAAGGACGAAAAAAATTAACATATTTAGAGACAATGTCATCTCGGCGACATCAAATTCAATAGTTGAGGACAAAAACCAGATGTGGGAAGCTATGGCAACTACCATTACTCATGTGGCAAGGGAAACTCTTGGGGTAACAACAGGAAAGACAACCGTAAATAAAGAGTTGTGGTGGTGGAACGAGGATGTGCAACGAAAAAATAAGGAATAACAAAGACAATTTTAAAAAGGTGTTAAGCTGCACAGACGGGGAGGAGAAAGTGAGAGTGATGGAGAACTATAAAATCGCTAAGAAAGAGGCGAAGAAGGCAGTGACAGAAGCAAAGAACGCAGCCTATACAAGGATGTACGAAATATTAGAAACAAAAGATGGAGAGCGTGATATGTTCAAGATTGCAAAAGCTAGAGATCGAAAAAAGCAACACCTAGGAGTCGTGAAGTTTATAAAGGGAGAATATGGACATGTTTTAGTCAAAGAACAAGATATCAAGGGGCAATGGCAAAAATACTTTTACAACCTCTTTAATAGCGTAAGGGTCGACCACGAAAAAAGAGAAAGAATCACTACACAAAAACGACAACATAATACCTACGATTGTCGCAGCATCACACAAGTTGAGGTGAAGATAGCACTTAAGAAGATGGGAAGAGCTAAGGCAGTTGGCATGGATAACATACCCATTAAGGCATGGAAGTGTTTAGGAGAGGAAGGGATTCAATGGTTAACTACACTGTTCAACCTTATCTTCAAAATAGGAAAAATGCCAAATGAGTGGAGAAGGAGTGTAGTGGTCCCTATATATAAGAAAAAAGGAGACGCACAGTATTGTGGGAATTACAGAGGGATTAAATTGCTAGGTCATACTATGAAGTTATGGGAGAGAGTAATTGACACTAGGATTAGGGGAGACACTCAAGTTACAGTGAACCAATTTGGTTTTATGCCAGGACGGTCAACTACGGAAGCAATACACATTCTAAGGAGATTGATGAAGAAGTATAGGGAGAAGAAGCACGTTCTACATATAGTTTTCATCGATCTTGAAAAAGCGTATGATAGTGTACCACGTCGTCTGATCTGGGATAGTATGGATGCAAAAGGGGTTCCTATGAAGTATATAGACATAATTAAGGATATGTATGCTTGGACGAAAACCATCGTTCGTACGCCTGTGTGGAATACATACTTCTTTCCAGTGGAGGTAGGCCTCCATCAAGGGTCTATGTTAAGCCCATTTCTTTTCGCAGTTGTCCTTTATGAGTTGTTTAAGTCGATCCAGGAGTCAGTTCCGTGGTGTATGCTTTTTGCTGACGATATTGTATTAGTCGCAGAGAGTAGACTTACCCTGAATATGAAACTAGAGCAATGGAGAGATGTTTTAGAGAGAAAAGGCTTAAGGATTAGTCGCTCTAAGACAGAGTACCTGCACTGCGACTTCAGCGGCGCAGCTGATAGTGAGAATAGACAACTCACTATCGAGGGTCAGGTGGTACCACATGTAAGTAAGTTCAAGTACATAGGGTCATTTGTACAGCAGGATGGAGACATAGATAGTGATGTAGCACACCGAGTTCAGGCCGGCTGGTGTAGATGGAGGGCAGCATCAGAGGTGCTGTGTGACAAGAATTTTCCGACTAAATTAAAGGAAAAATTTTATAGGGTGGCAGTGCGGCCGGCAATGCTATATGGAACAGACTGCTGGTCCATCAAGAGGCCCCAGTCACAAAAGATGAAAGTGGCAGAGATGAGGATGCTGAGGTGGATGCGTGGTCATACAAGGCTAGACTAGATCAGAAGTGAGGTATTTTGGAAAAGGTTAGGGTTGACTTGTATAGCAGATAAGATAAGGGAGGAGAGACTGAGATGGTCTGGACATGTCAAGAGGAGACAAACAACGGCGCCTGCCAGAGCAGTCGAAAGCCTCATCGTAGAGGGAAAGGAGAGTAAAGGTAGGCGTAAACTGACTTGGGATTAGCGGATTAGGCATGACCTATTAGATTTGCACCTCTTTGAGGACATGGTCCAGGATAGGAGTTCATGGAGCAGAGGATTAAGGTTAACGAGGTTTAGACATGATATAGGGACACCTTAGAGTATACTTATGAGATTAGCTATTATCTATGCTTTGGGTGGATTTTTGCATTTTTTTTGGTTTTGTTTTTGATTTTTGTCTTACATTATATGTGCACATACACGTTTATGACCATTTTCATATCGCGAGCTTTGTATTTGTATTTACTAAATTTTCTCACTAACACACTAGCACGTCATATTTCCTATTATTGTGTCATTTATGCAGGTACAGCCAGAGCTGAGGGTCTCACTGGAAGCAAACTCTCTATCCCTAGGGATAGAAGTATTGTTTGTCTGTCACTCACCCTTCCCAGACCCTAAGATAGCGTTATGCTGTCGTTGAGATATACTGGGTATGATGATGATGATATTTAGTTAGACTACCGGAGAAAGTTGGTCTAATTTTTTATTTAGTTAATTCAATAATTGATTTCATGTGACCCAGCTTTGGAGTTTGACTTCAAGCTCCTTGAACAAATCAACTTTTTTGGTTGTTTTTTTATTTTGTTTGGGAAATTATTTCTAATTTATAAGAGAATATGCCATGTTGAGTTGTTCAAGTTTTACAAATATCAACATTATTCTTTACATGTTGTATAAAATGCCAATTAGACATTTCTAGCTAAAAAAAATCTCTCATACTTTAAATAGAGTGGTTGTTTCCACTCTTACTATGTTTATATGTGCTTAT
This sequence comes from Eustoma russellianum, assembly GCA_036186865.1. NCBI lineage: Eukaryota > Viridiplantae > Streptophyta > Magnoliopsida > Gentianales > Gentianaceae > Eustoma > Eustoma russellianum. The sequence goes on along the minus strand of AP025044.1, from coordinate 13,645,538 downwards.
TTTATTAATCATCTTAACAAACCTGTATATTTCCACTATCAATATATCCATATTATCTATATCAATTTTTTACTAATTTACTGAGGCAGATAATTTAAATCAAAATGTTCGAAACATGATTACAATTAAAAATCAAAAGCCATGATTACAATCACGCTTTAAACACAATTATACACTTTAGTTATGATTATTTATTTCATACTAGATAGATCAAGAAGAGTGAGTCACATGTTATAAACATAGCAATTGTGTCGACGTAACATTTTAACTTAGTTGTCTACATTCTTTTTATAACTTATTGTCTATATTTAATATAATTAGTAATACACGCTTCGAAAAATGAATACGCAAAAAAAAAAAAAAAAATTAGTTACATCATGTGAAAAAACGAGAGTATTATGAAAAACTTTGTACACGTGGCAATTGTCACCACTATCCTTTAAAGTTTAAACCCCATCCGAAGAAATCAAAGCCAGAACTAGAAAGATAAACAATGGCTTCCTCTTCGATTTCAGCCTCCGTTATCCTTCCGTTTGCATCCAAAGTTTCACTTCAAAATAATCCATCAAGGGCTGTGAATCTCTCTCCATTCTCCAACCAATTATCCCTCAACATCAGTTTCTCTCGTAGCTTTTCTGGGTTTCGACCAATTGTGTTGAACAACGCTTCTTCTGTTGCGTTCGGATCTAATCCGCAACCCCTCACTGTAGTTTCTGCTAAAGGTTACAAAATGAAGACCCACAAGGTTAAATTTTGTCCTTTTTTCAATGGGTTTCTTTTCTATGCTGTCTTCTTTATGATTTTAGTGTAGGTTGTGTGGAAATTTGGGGTATTGTGCTTGAAAATTTGTATTCTAATGGGGTACTTCAGGCTTCTGCTAAGAGATTTCGAGTTTCTGGAAGCGGGAAAATAATGAGGAGAAGAGCTGGGAAGCAGCATTTGTTAGGCAAGAAGAACACCAAGAGAAAACTGAGGCTCTCTAAGATGGTTTGGCCTTTAAATCTTCTAAAATATTATTTCTTTTGTTGCAATTTGTTTGTTTTTGTTTCTTTCAACTTTGGGTTAGAAAATAAGAATCCTAGTTTTGGGGAAAATGAATCAGTAATCTGTGAAGCGCCTTTGCATTTGTGAGGAAAGTGGAATTTGATGGATTAAGGGTTTTGAGTGGACAAGTGTTTGATGCAGAGGACTAGATATTGTCAGAGATATGCTGGCAATTTTTTTTTGGGGCCTTTGGCAGAAGAGGATCAGATATATCACTTAAACAAATTGTATGGTGCTTGCTCTTTTTGTGTTGCGTGAGTGTCTGGAAAATGGAAATTTTGGAAATGGGTTTGTCTAAAGTTAGTGAGCAACATACTTTGAGCTTAATTATGATTAGTGTCTGTTAATCAAAAATGAAAACTAATTGGTCCTAATTGTCTATGTAATGAGTAGATGATTTTAAGCTTTTGAATCACTCAATTCCGATACTGAGTGAATGAGAAATTAATACTCAAAGTAGAAGTTAAAAATGGTTGAAAAATGGAAAAATGATGATGTGGCCTCATGAGAATTGAACGCATCATCATTTTCCAAATATACCACATTGGGAGGGAAGACGCAAATGGCTGCCACACACGAGAGCGCGTTGCCGCCCGCCCGTCTGGCTCGGCTCGTGCTCGGGCTCGTGGCTCGCCCGTTTGGTTCTTATCTTTTTGGACAAATTTTCTTTTAATTTTTTTCAGAAAATAATTTACCTGATCCTACGGTTATGATTCAATCCTACGATCTAATGGCTCAGATTAAGCTGACAGTTTTAGTTGACTGATTCCTACCAGTCATGGGTTACTGGCCGATCAGAGATAGTCGTGGGGTGCATGGTGATCGTGGGGGTTACTGGCCGATCAGTGCGGTTGTGAGTTGTCGTAACCTTTAAGATTTTCTTCTATAAATGGAGGCAGTGCTCTGCTTCTGAGGGGCACTGGAATTTTTCTTCCCAACTCTTGCTGCATATGTGCATTCTACATAAACTACTGCTGCATACTGCGACACTGCTGCTGCATTTCATCAATCTGAGAAGTCATAACATTTGTCAGGTTCGTGGAGTTCTTACGTAGTAGTGCCACTCGTTCGAACTGTTAGCCGTTGTATCTTGGGAGACGTTTGCAATTTCCGGTTGGGCATAGTATACCGGAGCAATTCGTCGTAAGGACAGAGTCTTGGACTCGCCTCGATTTGCATGTTGAGCTCCTCCTTGTGTTGAGCTCATCTCTGTGTTGAGCTCTTCCTTGTGTTGAGCTCTTTCGTGTGTTGAGCTCTTCCTTGTGTTGAGCTTTTCCTGTGATGAGCTCTTCCCTGTGATGAGCTCTTCCTTGTGTTGAGCTCTTCCTGTGTTGAGCTCAGTCCTTCCTGTGCTGAGCTCTGCTCATCCTTGTGCTGTACAGAATGTCAGTTTTCGTTCTCTAATCTGTATAGAATTTGAGTTTCGTATATGCGGTAACTATCTTAAGATGATTTTTTCCTTATCTCAGTTCTGTACCGGTTTATTTACAGTATTCTGTTTGTATACTGATTTCTTGTTTCTATATTTGTCAGTAAAACGTGATGGAGAACGAAAGCTCTAATTCGTTGAATACTGTGCACGTTGGTTCTCAGGAACAGAACAGTGCTGTTCCGATTGCACCTACTGTTCCTGCTCCTGTCCCGGCGGTTGGACAGGTTGAGAAGCTGGAAAAGTTTGGAGGCAGTTTCTTCAGACGCTGGCAGCAAAAGATGTCGTTTTTCTTGACAACGCTGGGTTTGGCTAAAATGCTGACTGAGGATCCGGAGGTGGTTCCGGTTGAAGATTAGAATCAGAATATGCAAAACAGTTGATGGCTGAAGCGTGGAATTATAGTAATTATGTTTGCTTGAGTCATATTTTAAGTTGTTTAGACACTTCGTTGTACGGACTGTATTGTACCTTTAAAACTGCAAAGTCACTGTGGATGACCTTAGATAAGAAGTACCGCATGGAGGATGCCGGTACAAATAAGTTTGTCGTTGGCAAATTTCTTAATTTTAAAATGTTAGACTCCAAGATTGTTGTTTCTCAGATTGAGGAACTGCATATGTTAGTGGCCGAAAATGGAAGAAGAGGGCATGTCGCTCAGTGAATCTTTCATAGTGGCGTCTGTGATTGAGAGGCTACCTCTTTCGTTGAGGGAATTTAGAAGCTATCTCAAACACAAACGAAAGGAGATGACTTTGGAGGATCTGATTGTTCGACTCCGTATAGAGGAGGACAACCGTAGATCCGAAAGAAAGCCAAGTTCGAGTTCTGGTCATGCAAAGGCTTGTGTCGCAGAGGCGAGGAAGAATAAAAAGGTAAATCCTGTCGGAGTGAACTCTAAAGGCAAGAAAGTTGCCAAAAAGTTTGCTGAAAAATGTTATAACTGTGGAATTCAGGGGCATCGCAGTATTGACTGCCGTAAGCCCAAGAAAAAACAAGAAAAAGCGAAAGCCAACCTTGTCAGCCAGATGGATGATCTGAATTTGTGCGCTGTTGTTTCTGAGTGCAACACAGTAGGAAATCCTCGTGAATGGTGGGTGGATACTGGAGTCACTCGACACGTCTGCGCCAACAGGGCGATGTTTAGAGACTATTCTCCGGCAAAGAATAATGAAAAGGTATACATGGGGAACTCTGATAGCTCGAAGATTGAAGGTTCGGGCAATGTGATTCTGAAGATGACTTCAGGAAAGGAATTGACTCTGCGAGATGTACTACATGTTTCTGACATCCGCAAGTGCTTAGTTTTTGGAGCTTTACTAGTCAGTCATAGATTTAGACTAGTATTTTATTGTAATAAATTTATTCTGAATAAGAATGGGGTGTTTCTGGGAAAAGGGTACTTAACTGATAGTATGTTCAAATTAAGTGTAATGATAATTGTACCCAAGAAAGTTTCGTCCGAAGAGGCTAATAAGAATGCTTCTACTTCTGCTTATATGCTTGACTCTTCTTATTTATAGCATTTTCGTTTGGAACATGTTAATTACAAGTCAATACAAAGGATGATTAATCTTGACTTATTACCCAAACTGAACATTAATAAAGAAAAATGACAAGTCTATGTTGAAGCAAAAATGACAAAGGCGTCATTTCCTTCAATAGAAAGGAACACTGAACCTTTGGATTTAATTCATACCGATGTGTATGATTTAAAATTTGTGCGAACGAGAGGTGGTAAAAAGTATTTCGTAACTTTTATTGATGATTGCACACGATACTGTTATGTCTATTTGCTAAGTAGCAAAGACGAGGTCCTTGATGCTTTCAAGGACTATAAAAATGAAGTTGAGAATCAACTTAGCAAACGAATTAAGACAATTCGTAGTGATAGAGGTGGCGAATATGATACAGCGTTTAATGAATACTGTTCAGAACATGACATTATTCATCAAACGACTGCACCATATTCACCTCAATCGAACGGTATTGCTGAACGCAAAAATCGTACTTTAAAAGAGATGATGAATGCTATGCTGATAAGTTCGGGTTTACCTCAGAACTTGTGGAGGGAAGCAATTCTCTCCGCCAACGTCATTTTAAATAGAATTCTATCTAAGAAGATGGATGAAACCCCATACGAGTTTTGGAAAGGCCATAAGCCTAGTTACAAATACTTGAAAGTATGGGGGTGTTTGGTGAAAGTTGTTGTACTTAAATCAAGACAAGTTAGAATTGAGCCTAAAACAATTGATTGCATATTCATAGGATATGCAACTAACAGTAATGCATATCGATTCTTGGTGCACAAGTCGGACATTCTTGGCATACATGAGAATGTTGTCATAGAATCAAGAAATGCAGTGTTCTTTGAAGATTTCTTTCCAAAGAAAGACAAAAACGACGAAGGAACAAGCACTAGTAAGCGAGTGCGTGAGACGACCCCTTAAGAAATTGAGGAACCGCGTCAGAGAAAACGAGGCAGAATACCAATATCTTTTGGACCAGATTTTCTAACATACTTGGTAGAAAATGATCCAAGAGCCTTTTTTGATACGATGTCAACTCTAGAAGCTCCCTTCTGGAAAGAGGCAGTAAATAGTGAGATAAAATTGATTTTTTAAAATCACACTTGGGAGCTGGTTGATCTTCCACCAGGAAGTAAACTACTCGAATGCAAGTGGATCTTTAAGAAGAAGCTGAAAGAGGATAGGTCTATTGATAAGTGCAAGGCCCAGTTGGTAGCTAAAAGCTATCGACAAAAGGAAGGCTTTGACTTTTTTGATACCTACTCACCGGTAACTAGGATCACTTCAATAAGGATGATAGCTGCTATCGCTGCAGTCTACGACTTTGAAATCCATCAGATGGGTGTGAAGATTGCCTTCCTGAACGGTGAGTTAGAAGAAGAAATTTATATGGAGCAACCTGAAGGGTTTGCTGTGCCAGGGCAAGAGGAAAAGGTGTGTAAACTTGTTAAGTCTTTGTACGGACTTAAACAAGCATCCAAACAGTGACATTTGAAGTTTGATGAGGCAATGTTGTTAAATGGCCTCAGGATCAACGAGTGTGACAAGTGTGTGTACATCAAGAACACACCAGACACCTATGTAAGAGTATGTCTATATGTAGACGACATGCTCATCATGGACAGTATTCGTAACATCATCTTGAATACCAAGAAGATGTTAACACAAAATTTTTGATATGAAAGATATGGGGGTTGCCAATGTTATTCTAGTAATTAAAATTTCTCGGATAACTGAAGGC
>AP025044.1:13577348-13604377 GCA_036186865.1 Eustoma russellianum | reverse complement strand
ACGCCACACCACATATTATTAACTCCTAACAATACTTTATCATTTATTTACATGTGTCGCCCCCAAATTCTGGCCACGCCATGCTTCTCCAACAGCAATGTTAATTCCACAAAGAAACCCTTTTACACATTAGTAGCGATAAGCACAAAACAAAGAAAAAGACAAAATCTTCCCATATTATGTAATTGGTACATGCATATCATACATAGATACCTCGCTGCACACATGCCTTAGTAATTTAGGCTACTGTTTATCACTTACATTTGCACACACAATTTACGGGAAAGACAACACCCAAGATAACATAAACACACATGCACACAGTTAAAGAAACAACAAAGAAAAACACATAAAATAAATAGCCTCCCTGCACACGTGAAATTACCTAAAACAATTAGCCATGCACCTACAGGAAACCCTACTACCAATTTCATATTCATCCATTTTGTCACCAGCGGCCCTTATGCGAAACAACACCTAGTATTATGCACTTTTCATATAAATATGTTGGAAAAGTACTTATAAGTACTTTAAATCGTGTGATCCAACCTTGTATAATATTATGTGTTCAATTGATAGGAGATTAGGTGAAGGTTGAAGTGTTTTATGAACAATGAAAGGAAATGGAAGCGTTCCAAACACATGAAGCGCTTCATGTGTTGAGGGAATTGTTTGAGAAAGCTTCCAGTACACTTCGAAGGCGTTCGATGTGACATGAAACGCCTAATGTAGGCGTTCGAAGTGACATGAAGCTCCTGATGTAGGCGTTCGAAGTGTTCCAGCAAGCTTCCAGAACACTTCGAACGCCTACATAAGGCGCCTAAAGTGTCCGCCGTTCACAATAGATGCAACTCTTGCACCATATGACATCTCCTTTCAATTAGAATGATAACCAAGGATTACCAACCAACTTGCAGGTTAAATTCTTTGCAGAAAGGTGTCTTCAAGGTGTTAATTAACCACTTGAAGCCTATATAAAGAAGGCTTTGACATGTTAAAGATAGTTATGGAAAAAACACTTGATGTGGATGAAACCTTAGAGAATTTCTGCAAGAAATTTATCCTATCTTCTTCTCTTCTTCCTCTAACAACAATCACTTCTACGGGCAAGTTCAAACTTTCTCTTGGAGAGCAACCAAAAGGATGTAAGCCGTTATATGCTGGGAAGCATTTGACTGAAGTTCACCTTGCTCAATGGTGACGGCAAAATTTCTTTAAGTTCAGAGACATCTCCAGTCTCGTCTCGGTTTTATTCTTCTATTTGTCTTTCGTCATAATATTGTTGATTTCTTCATTCCAGCATCTTTGACTATCACGTAGTTGTTGGTTGCGTATGTTTATTGTCACCAAATTCAATCGAATTCTTCATATACCAGACCCCTTTGTAAGATGTTCTTACTCATCTTGTTGAACATTAAATTTATGTCACATAGTTATTTCATTTGAATATCTCTTGTCCATGTTTTGTACCATATCGAGCTAAATTTTCCAACAGTGTTAAAGAAATTTTTAGTTGATATGGTTCCAAACAGTTCTTGCATTCCAATACGTTCAAGTTTGATCCACACAGAAACAAGTTTTACAAAAAAGAAGTCTTGTTCCTTTGTCATTCTTCAATCTCATTTCCAGCAAAGTGTGGGGGTTGAATCATTGATGAAAATATATTAGAAAATCATTATTTTCATAATGGGATGAATGTGATCACATTTCAATTTCCGTCAGACTGTGGGGGTGGATGCCATTCATTTATCTTCATGCTCGACGTCAACTGAAGAAACTCCATAGGAGGACATGGACAGGCAACTTCTACACTATGATGGAAAATGAATGCTAACAAGGTGGAGATAGCAGCAGACACATGGAAACAAGCATTACAAGAATAGAGTTTATTTGGTGTCAACCAAAGAAAGCTCAAGGATACAAAGAAACAAGAGAATTACCAACACGATCGTTGGTGACAGATGAAGAGGAGAATTTGCTTGGAGTATCAACATGATGGAGGATAAGGAGATCACAACGGTCTTCTATGAGGTAATCTTGTTGATAGTTCCTCAGAAATGATGATAGATTATGTCTGTCAAGTTTATTGCAACCAGTAAAGAGGTAGCTTAGTTTCTTTAATGATGCACTAGAAATCCAAGAGTTTGGATAGTAGAAGGTGCACTTAAAGTTAACTTTGTCTATAAAAACTAGAGTTGGCAATATGTGTGATATTCTTACACATGTAAGAATGATTTCTGAGTTACTATCAAACAAAGGTTTTAATGTTTGTTTTGTGCTGCATATGTGATTTATGAGTCTCAATAAATTTGCGTCTAGTTTATGTGAAATCGTTTCATGTATTATACATGATGAGAAACAAGAACGTGAGGTTTGGTAATAAAAAAGGTTGCGTGTTGGTAAGCTTGTTAAGCTTTCTTGATGCTTATATTGCAAATTGATGATGATAATGAATTGTGATGATTGAAGAATAGTTGCAAGCATATGAATGTAGTTAATTGGTGTGATATTTTGATGAGTTCATCATGCTTGGCTATTTGTTGTTGATAAAACTGACTATTGGATAAAGTCGTTCATGATACTATTGATCATGCTTGTAAGAGTCAGTTTGTAGACACAAGTTTGATAGTTTTGCTTGATAAAAATCATCATAAGTTTGATGATTTGCTTGATGAAAAATCATCTCAAGTTTGGTGATTTGTGTAGGATCTGCAAGGAACCACTAGAAGGGGGGTTGAATAGATGGTGCGGAAAGTGTGCTTTTTAAAATTTCTTTAAACTTGAACAATTCAAGTTCTGAAAACAGATTCTGCTTTCAGGACCTGTTTTAAAACGTTTTTAAAAACAGGTTAGAGGTCTCCAAAAATTATGAAATTTTGAGAGAACTTAGCCTCAGATGTTATGAGGTTCCCCTAAAAATTTTAAATCAAAATGCAACCTTTAACCCCTTCAAAAACCGTTGGCACTCAGATTGTGCAAATCTGCCAGAAACGGTAGATGGTTTTGAAAAATTAATTCCTATTTGTGTGAATGTCCAAATGATCTGAAAATTTGACCAATAACTCCTCACACACTATATTTAAATAGGTTGAAACAGTTTTTGAAAATTCTTTTGGGAAGTAGGTCAAACACAACCAAAGTCTCAACCTTTGCAAGTCTGAAAATCAGACTGCACTAATCTCAGATCTTTTGATGTTTGACTGACCTATACTTGTCCAAAAGGTTTGAAACTTGTGCCAAATTAACCCTAGAACGTTTATGTATGTTTCTGGAAATTTTTATAATTTTTGGAAATCGTTTACTATTTTTCCGAACGTGAACAAAACGGATAAACAGTGCAGAAACTGAAAAGTAAATGCTGAAAGTAAATTGCACCAAGAATTTTATACTGGTTCGGTTATAAACAACCTACTCCAGTCTTCAAGGAACACCTTCCTTGGTTCACACTAATCACACATACGCAGTACACCTTACCGCAGGGTTGATAGAGTTACACCTAACTCCAACCCTTTACAAACCTTGTATGTCGAGTACAATTCACACGAACACCACCACCTCGCTAGAATGAAGATTGATCACACCTTGATCAATCTTGTACAAAGATGAATGAATGGTGGTTTCTATGAAGCCTATTCAAGAATGAAAGAAGTAAAATACAATAGGCTCTTTACAAGAGAAGAAAGAAAGAAAGTGTAGGAGAAGAAAGACTTGGCACTTTGATCACTTTTGAATGCAAATCTTGGTGTTGTTTTTGTTTGTTCTTCTCTTCTCCTTATAGCATGTACAGCCGTCCCCCTTGAGCTCTTCCCCCTCTTGAAAATTTCCTTTTAATTGCTTGAGAGAGTGTAAGACATCATGGTGACAATGCTTTGCTTACTTGGCATCACTCCATTGGACCATCATTTAGTCATTGCTTACTTGACACCTCTTGATTGGCTTAATGTTGTCATCATTTGATGACATGGAAAATCTGAAATAAACACTAAATATTTGCCAAATAATCAATTATCAAATCATGCCATAATTCTCAAATTTTGTCATAAAGTGCAAGACACACAAATATCTTCTTTCCATCTCATAGAAATCGGCCACACCCTTATTCTAGTCGTGCTTATCTCAATTGTCTAAATCAAGCGTAGGCAATCCCCGTACTAGGTTCTTTCGTTGCAATTTTTCTAGTGTAGAAATACCTATGTGTCCTAAACGTCTATGCCATAAATTCACATTGGGTTCATTTGACATAAAACATTTAACTTTGGCGTCTACTACATCATCCATAGATAGTGTGAATATATTTCCTTCACGTTTTCCTTTTAAAACGGTTTCTCCATTTTTATTTATTATATTGCAATAAGGGCGAGTAAAACACACATTGAAACCATTGTCAACAAATTGAGAAATACTAAGAAGATTGTAAGATAAGTTGCTTACCAAAAACACGTTGGAGATTTGAAGTGTATTCGGATTGCCAATGGTACCTTTTCCGATGATCTTCCCTTCATTGTTGTCTCCAAAGGTCACGGATCCGCCTTTTGTGACCTTCTTTAATTTGGAGAACAGGCTCGGGTCACCCGTCATGTGCCTCGAGCACCCACTGTCAAGGAACCACTTTATTGATGTGTCTTTTGATGAGTGGTCTCCCTGCAATGTGAAAAGGTGATTTAGGTACCCTTTTTAATTTTGGGTCCTTTCGAGTTAGTTAATCACCTTTTGGTAAAGGTACCTTTCGGTACCCATACTTGGGTGATCCTTCTCGGTCTATCAAATGGCAAGAATGAAGGTGCGATATAATATACATGTGGTGCATGTACTTTGGGTCTTTGCCCAAGGACTCCTCTATACTCATTGAATGAAGGACGCTTTTGATATGTCCTTGTGTGCGTGTGCGTAGTGCGTGGATGATATGTATTTCGTGTATGCATTGTTCTTTTCTTCTCATGTCTATATGGTACAACGTTATATTTCACATGATATGAGGGAGTGGGGCGTGTGGAAGGGGGCGCTTTTTGCGTCATCTTAGACGCCACTTGATGCTTAGGGGTGTCTACTTTCTTAGACACAACAAACTTGGTTGGTTTGGTTGATACTTCGTTAGTATCAACGTATCCCAATCCAGTTTTGTCACTGTCATGCTTTTGCGATAATATGATGCGATGCAGCATGTTTGACCCTGTATCGAATTGTTTCATCATTTTCTCTAAGTCTGTATTCCTTGATTTCAAATTTGAAATCTCGGATTTCATTTCATTATTTTGAGAAGTCAATGATGAGATCTCGGTTTTTAATGCAGTGATGACACATGAAGACTCTTTCTTTGAATCGCTTAATTGAGCGACAAGATTCTCGTTAGAAGATTCTAACAATTTCTTGTCTTCAATTAAACGTTTCTTTTCTTTTGCGAGAGTCTTAGTAAATTTATGTAATTCAAGATACTGACTAAAAAGATCATCATAAGAAGGTTCAGAGTCAGAGTCAGAATCGGATGATACCTCATTAGACGCCTTTGAAGCGAAGCAAACTTGAGCGGTCTCCTCTTCGGTCTCAGTTTCAGAGTCTGATGAGTCACTCCATGTGGAGGCCTTTAGTGCACGTTTCCTTTGTTTAGGATCTGAGACGAGTCTATTTTTGTTCCGCTCCTTGTCAGGGTATTTATTAGTTTGCTTTTCTTTGTTTGGGCAGTCATATGATAAGTGTCCGAGTTTGCCGCATTCATAACATTTAATGTCCTTATCATTTGACTTGTTTTTATTTCTCTTAGATGTAGTGCCCTTGTTTTTATTTCTAAATGACTTTCTCATGAATCTTCTTAGTCCTTTAGCCAATAGAATTAAATCATCATTATCTGATTCGGAATCACTATCATCTACGTGATCGGAGGGAGGGGAGACGTATTCATTTGATTTAAAAGCAATTGTCTTACCTTGTTTAGATGATTCCGATTTCCGAATAGTAAGTTTGTTTTCATAAACTTTGAGTGAGCCAATGAGTTCTTCCATTTTTATTGATTTAGTCTCCTTACTTTCTTCTATAGCAGTCACTTTAGGGTCCCATTCCGAAGGAAGGCTTCGTAGGACTTTCTGTACCTTTTCCTGCGTAGTAAAAGCCTTACCAAGAGACTCAAGAGAGTTATAGATGTTAGTTAAACGAAGATCCATATCTACAATCGACTCATTAGGCAACAATTTAAAAGACTCAAGAGTAGACATGAGCATATTAATTTTTGACTCTTTTACTTGACTCGTGCCTTCGTGTTTCATTTCTAAAATTCTCCACATTTCTTGTGCACTCGAACAATTTGACACATAACTAGACTCACTTTTACTTAATCCGTTTAAAAGCAATTGCATAGCCCTAGCATTCATACTAAGTTTCTTTTTATCATCACTCGTATATTCTTGTCTAGTTTTAATAACTTCTAAAGTAACTCCGTCTACAGTGGATACATTAGATGGGACATATGGACCATCTTCAATTATTGACCAAAGATCTATATCTATAGCCATAAGAAAAAGTTTCATCCTAAGTTTCCATTGAATAAAAGACTCACCGTCAAAAAGTGGAGGCCTTTGGCTCGACATACCTTCTTGTTCGGTTTTGAGATTTGTGGATGCCATCTCACTGAATCGTTGGATTCCTTGTAGTGAGTATTTCTGCGCTCTGATACCACTTGTAGGATCTGCAAGGCACCACTAGAAGGGGGGGGGGGGGGTTGAATAGATGGTGCGGAAAGTGTGTTTTTTAAAATTTCTTTAAACTTGAACAATTCAAGTTCTGAAAACAGATTCTGCTTTCAGGACCTGTTTTAAAACGTTTTTAAAAACAGGTTAGAGGTCTCCAAAAATTATGAAATTTTGAGAGAACTTAGCCTCAGATGTTATGAGGTTCCCCTAAAAATTTCAAATCAAAATTCAACCTTTAACCCCTTCAAAAACCGTTGGCACTCAGATTATGCAAATCTGCCAGAAACGGTAGATGGTTTTGAAAAATTAATTCCTATTTGTGTGAATGTCCAAATGATCTGAAAATTTGACCAATAACTCCTCACACACTATATTTAAATAGGTTGAAACAGGTTTTGAAAATTCTTTTGGGAAGTAGGTCAAACACAACCAAAGTCTCAACCTTTGCAAGTCTGAAAATCAGACTGCACTAGTCTTAGATCTTTTGATGTTTGACTGACCTATACTTGTCCAAAAGGGTTGAAACTTGTGCCAAATTAACCCTAGAACGTTTATGTATGTTTCTGGAAATTGTTATAATTTTTGGAAATCGTTTACTATTTTTCCGAACGTGAACAAAACGGATAAACAGTGCAGAAACTGAAAAGTAAATGCTGAAAGTAAATTGCACCAAGAATTTTATACTGGTTCGGTTATAAACAACCTACTCCAGTCTTCAAGGAACACCTTTCTTGGTTCACACTAATCACACACACGCAGTACACCTTACCGCAGGGTTGATAGAGTTACACCTAACTCCAACCCTTTACAAACCTTGTATGTCGAGTACAATTCACACGAACACCACCACCTCGCTAGAATGAAGATTGATCACACCTTGATCAATCTTGTACAAAGATGAATGAATGGTGGTTTCTATGAAGCCTATTCAAGGATGAAAGAAGTAAAATACAATAGGCTCTTTACAAGAGAAGAAAGAAAGAAAGTGTAGGAGAAGAAAGACTTGGCACTTTGATCACTTTTGAATGCAAATCTTTGTGTTGTTTTTGTTTGTTCTTCTCTTCTCCTTATAGCATGTACAGCCGTCCCCCTTGAGCTCTTCCCCCTCTTGAAAATTTCCTTTTAATTGCTTGAGAGAGTGTAAGACATCATGGTGACAATGCTTTGCTTACTTGGCATCACTCCATTGGACCATCATTTAGTCATTGCTTACTTGGCACCTCTTGATTGGCTTAATGTTGTCATCATTTGATGACATGGAAAATCTGAAATAAACACTAAATATTTGCCAAATAATCAATTATCAAATCATGCCATAATTCTCAAATTTTGTCATAAAGTGCAAGACACACAAATATCTTCTTTCCATCTCATAGAAATCGGCCACACCCTTATTTTCAATGCTGAAATTTTCAGCATTTACAACATGAGATAAATCCAGATTTCTTCCATTTTCCTTTGAATTTTTTCATAAAAATAAATCAACTATATAAGGTAAGTCTTGCTACCAAATGAAGAGTGAACTTGGACACAATAAGGAGCAACATTCAGCCAGCACATCCCCTCACACATGCTGAAAAATTTCAGCATGTGTGATATGAAAAATATCACACTTAATTACCTTACATAACATTCAAATCATTTCCATAACTCCTTTTGTAGCGCCCCGCCCGAAACCAGAGTTCCGGTTCAGTGCACCCGCCATACTCTACTCCATAGAGTACAAGGCGTCGATACCATACATGTACATATCGACATGAATAATGAATCGATAAGCGGAAGCAACATAACATAAACAAATCTTCATCGACATGCACTGTACTACATCATAAACTGTACAATCATCATATACAGAATACTGAAATAATATATCATACATAATAATCTGAAACTCAATGCCTTCGAAATAATCTCTCAGTATGCTCTTCGTTATCAATGGTCTATCTAGCATGTCTTCAACGAGCCTGTATATTGATACCTGTTATCTGAAAAGTTATAAATGAGGCAAGTATGAGCGATAGCCACCGACTTTTAATCGCTCAGCAAGTAGTCTTACCAGATACGACATGTGGATCATACGTGAGGAGACGGGGTGAAAATCATAATAATCATAAATTTTGAATATAATAAGCACGTCTCCTTTCTAACAAGTACAGTATCATATCATATCTGTAAACTGCTGTAAACTGAAAGCAGATAAATTAGGAAGATTTCAAAGCATACATAGCATAACAGCATCTCATTCTGCTTAATCCAAAACATCATACTATATCCATACTTAACTTCTAATCCATAACTTATACCATCTTTACATATCTTACATGTACTACATTCTCATGCTTAACACTACATTGTCCACTGGAGTGCTATCATATACTTAAAGAATTCTTAATCATACACCTAAGGTGACATGGTCATGACGTGATGCATAAAACATGACTTTTCATAAAATGACTTTTCGTAAACATGACTTTTCATAATCATGACATGATTTTCATAACTTGCATATCATGACATATTCATAACTTGCATAACATGACTTTTTCATAACATGAAGACATAACATTTACATCATTGGCTATAGCACTTTTCATAAGAATAATAACGCACGACATACCGAATGATTCCCCATATAGTACATGTGCGACATAACATCATGAATCATATGCACATGTGCTAACGGTGACGCATTACGACTGAGATCCCGTGTCCCAGACCCGGTGTTACACTCAACCATAACGTAAACATGGGCCCCTGACACCTACCACTCCGGTCCCGATGTCAGGACAGCGCTTCAACATAACATAACATAATCATGATCATGACGTAACATAACATATCGTGTCTCATCGGAATCATTCGTCTTGCGTTTATTATTCACATGCATATGAACTTTTAAACATGTAATATGATAAAAACAACTTTTCAAACTTTCATTTTATGAATGCATGAGACTCGGTCAACTGAGGGTATCTTGGTCATGCTACTACTAGTAACATCACTTACTTACTTACAGTCTACTTATCATAACTTAAAGAAATACCATAACTATACTTTCTTAATATCTGATCTACACATGTATCTTATAATTCATAACTTAGGTGCATAGAACATATAATTTCTAATTACCTTAACATATCATCGAGAGATTTCATAACTTGTATCATAAGTAACATCCTATCATTTATCACACCTACGAATATACATAATCAAGAAGTGAGATTGTTTATGCCGCCAAAGTCTTATTAAGCCGTGTATATGCATTTATGTACTCGTATACATTCTAAACTTGTATTTCTTATAAAGGGCATATATGACCGTTTATTACCTTTATGTATATCCGAACTCATATTTTCAAACTTATCACATATAATACCTAACTTAGTCATATGTCATATCTTAGTGTATGTAATACATTTATTATACTTTAACATGTGATGAAACCCTTTATCTTAAAAAAAATATAATCTGTATAATCATATGTGTATAATTGTATAATAAAAGCACATAATTATTAATGTAATGACATTCATCTGTTAAAAAAAACAATATATAAAACTATCATTACAAACTAAATACGTTTGATGCATAAACAGACTAAATGATAGTAATTTGTTAAGTTCATATTGTGCCGTAACATGTCATAGGCGATTGTTACCGAATATGTATAATACATGCATTCAAAGCTTGAAAGTAACAGAAATACATATATATAACAATAATCTAAGTAGCATAAAAAAATCATCATTTAACAAAATAAAGTATTATAATAAACTGTGCACTATGTAATAACACACTTCCAAATCTCAAATGCTAATATGTTAATTAATAGTGTAATCTCATCATCATGAGATGAAGTAAACAATAAATAAATACTATCTTCCAATATAGAAGTATTATAATTCGTGTAGTGCATATACCTAATTTAAAACACAATTAATTCAATAGTGTAAACCATTGCAAATATAACATAACGTGTGTCCAGTGATGTATTTTATAAAATACATCACTTGATCAAAGTAGTGCCATCATACATATATACATATAGATAAAATATAATAAAGTCATCTTATCATAAAAGGGCCTAATAGCCGAAAAAATAGGTAATGTGTATACATATATATAATCATTTTATAATACACCTATGTATATATACGTAAGGAGTGTGTATGTATAGTAGACATATATATATGTATAGCGTGTATGTATATATGTATTTATCTCTACATGACAACTTGAAATCACTTCATATTTATACATATAATTATACATAACAAATACAACATTTATACTCCAAAGGCCTTATGGCCGAAATCTTCCAAATGTGTATACAATATATACATGTCACATAAACATATATTTACTCATTATTATGGTGAAAACTTGAAGCTACAACATGGATGATCCAACCTTGGTATAAACATACATATTTAATCTTTGAAAATCCATGTAGGATCTAGGAAGAGTACTTGCCTTTATCACTTAACCTTAGTATGAAAATGAAATTTCTTCACTTGGCTTGAAGCAACCTTCTCCTTCTTGGTTTGTCATCCCCACGGTTTACACATCAAAGATAGAGGTTAATGTACAACTTATGAAATTAAGTACATGTAAGAAGATTAACTTTCATTACCTTGTTCTTCCTTGTAACTCACGGCCCTAATATCCAAGAAGTAGATTTGGAATGCTTGTTTTCTTGCTTGGAAAATAATGTAAAATGTGGAGGCTTGGCTTTTAGTGAGAGTTGTAAGGAAGTGAAGTGTTAGAGGTAGAAGTTGAAGATGATGTAAAAGAGAGGATACGTTTAGAGTGGTGAGGGGAAGAATAGAAAAGAAAACAAATTATGGAGGAAAGAGAATAAAAGATGTAGGAGTGGGGGAGTGTGGAGCGAAAATGAGGGGGGGGGGAAGGAGTTTTCAGCCGAAAGTGGGTGGAAAGGGAAAGAGAAAATGATTAATTTAATATAGGAGAAAGCATGGTTATGATAATTGGAGTGTGTAAGGAATATTGTAAGAAACGAAAAGAGGAATAGTGGCTTGTGGGGGAGGGTAGGCCGGCTAAAGTTTTGGGGGTAAGGGAAATGTTTGTCTTTTATGACATATATGGTAAATTGAAATAAAATGTGATAACTGGAGTAAAAGTGTGTATTGTAGTTATTGTATCAGGTATTTTTATTTGGTTTGATTTATATTTATCAAATTATGTTGCTACCGACTAATTTATTTAAATACCTTGTATGTCCGATACAGTCATTGTCTAGTCCATCCAGTCTCGTTATATCCGTTAACTTACCTTAAGGTTATTTTTGTGTGTATTTCTAACCCAGATATTTAATGTCGATGTCTTTATTAATTCTAAATAGAAATTTAATTTCCATTGTAATTTCATCAACATCGCATTTGTGTTCTATTCTCAACATTTCCACTAGCCCGAATTCTCGGGTCGTAACACCTTTAATTTATCCTTTAATGAAAAATTGACAAAATATCTTGCTTAACCATGAAGAATTCGGCCATGGTATGTGTAACATGCTGAAATTTTCAGCATGTGACATAAGAGAGGTATATGTTGAAAACTTACCTTTTGTAGCTTCTCTCTTTGATTCATCAACATTGTATGATTGATCCTTGACCAATCAACATGCCAACAAGGCTCCACATGTGCTCCATCTCAGCTGTAGTGACGTTTATTTTTGCTAACTTTGTAAAATAGTGCACATTCAATAATACACACATGTAATATTCCAATCAGCCCTTAATTTAATTATCTAGAACACTTTAAGATGTATATTATATGTAAAAAGTGTCTAGATACGTGTCACATCATGGTCAAGAAAAACGTTCCATGTTGAGTGCGTAGAAAACCGAATTTTCGATATTTATCGATTACCCGATTTTTCTCTAATTTAAATTCCAACTTTTGCACATGATATATATATTATGTTATACATAATATATATAATATATATTTTAAATTTCAGCTCTTGGCTGATTTAAAATGGTACCATAAACATGTGACAAAATTAATATTGGAATCTTCACATTTTGGCCTAAATGTGGGGTGAGTTGTGTGTGCTAACATGGAAAGTATTTTTGCCTGATTTTTCAGTGATGTGCACGAAATTTACATCAATTTTTGATGTATATGGGCTGGCCATTTATTTATGGCAAGTACGTGACACGTTGGCGAAGTTTCGGTATTCGCCCGATACGACAAATTTCGGTTTAGAACCTTTTATCGTGTCGTATTTAATTTGTCATCACCATATCTTATATCATATGATATAAGACCTGAATATACTCATAAATATGAGTTAAGTATGGTGGTGTGACGTTAACGTACGTACGTAAGATATATAACGTGTCGGTAGTACGTTGGAATACATGTGTATGTGCCTTTTATAAAAAATCTGAAAATATAGTATATATATGTGTAAAAGGCGTGTGGAATGAATGTGGGGAGGAGAAGAAGACTTTCCTTCCATAGCCATGTTGCCTTTGTGCCTTTTCCAAATGCATCTTCCTTTAATGAATTACTTAGTTTATTAAACTAAGTACTTCACTTAATGAACTACTCTAGTTCATTAATTGTGGCACCTGAAAATAGTATAAACTCAACAAATGTTCGCCATATGATGTAAGCTTTAATGCTTCATGGCTCGTTAGTACGGCAACATAATATATAAGCTAAATAAGGCAAGTAATGGCAAGTTATCATGCATACATGTACACTTGTGTATATATATATATACTCAACGTTTATATATATATATATATTCAATTTTCTTATTTTAAAATCACTCAAACCCTCTTATTTCTACAATCTCCCCCTTTTGATGATTTTCAAAATAACTAGTGTACAAGATTTAAGTGCTATCTCCCCCTTGAATTATGCACAGATTTGAAATTTGAATTTCGAATTTCAAATCCGGCTCCCCCTTGATTCATGCAATTAGGATCAATGGATCAATCAGTCTCTCTCTCCCCCTTAAATCATGCTTCTCTCTCCCCCTTTATTTTGGAAAGTTAATCAAAAGATTCCTGTCAAAAAGGAAAGTAAATCAAATAGTATCACATTAAATCACATCAACGGGAATCATGCCTAATTTAGAACGAAGAGATTCAAATGTGGCTTGATTTAAGGCCTTTGTAAATATATCCGCTACTTGTGATTCTGTGCGTACGTGATCTATGACAATATTTCCGTTGTTAACGTGATCACGAAGAAAATGATAGCGAACTTCTATATGCTTAGCCTTAGAGTGTAATACGGGGTTCTTAGACAAATTTATTGCACTCATACTATCACAATATATAGGAATTTTATTTACGGTAATTCCAAAGTCCGAAAGTTGTTGTTTTATCCACAACAACTGTGTGCAACAAAGGCTAAGAGCCATATACTCAGCCTCAGTAGTGGACAAAGCAACACTTGCTTGCTTTTTGGAAAACCATGAAATAAGGGAATTTCCTATAAATTGGCAAGTTCCGCTCGTGCTTTTTCTATCTATCTTGCAGCCACCATAATCTGCATCAGTGTAAGCATGTAAGTCGAATGTAGAGTCCTTATCATACCAAATACCTAAGGTGGGCGTGTGCTTAATATAACGGAATATTCTTTTTACCGCATTTAAGTGTGACACCTTAGGTTGACTTTGAAAACGAGCACACATGCATACGCTAAACATAATATCAGGCCTACTAGCAGTTAAATATAGTAAAGAACCTATCATAGATCGATATAATCCATTATCAACGTCTTTACCATGTTCGTCTTTGTCTAATTTAGTAGTAACACTCATAGGCGTGGGGGATGGTTTCAAATTTTCAAAACTGAACTTCTTGATCATGTCATTTACGTACTTAGCTTGGCTTATATGAATTCCTTTACTCGTTTGCTTAATCTGCAAGCCAAGAAAATAATTAAGTTCACCAACCATAGACATTTCAAATTCAGCTTTCATACAATTTTCAAAATCTTTAACGAGTCTATGTGAGGTAGAACCAAAAATAATGTCATCTACGTAGATTTGAATAATAAGTAAATCTGATTTTTCTTGTTTCAAAAATAGTGTACTATCTATAGTACCACGTTTAAAATTATTTTCTAAAAGAAAAGTAGCAAAACGATCATACCATGCTCTCGGCGCTTGCTTTAGACCATATAGTGCCTTCTTTAGTTTGTACACGTGATCAGGATGTTTCAAATCTTCAAAACCGGGTGGTTGCTTCACGTATACTTCTTCTTGTATAAATCCGTTTAGAAAAGCACTTTTGACGTCCATTTGAAACAGTTTAAAATCTTTCATGCAAGCAATGGCAAGTAAGAGTCGTATAGCTTCTAAACGTGCTACGGGTGCAAATGTTTCATCGTAGTCTATTCCTTCTTCTTGATTATATCCTTGAGCTACGAGTCTTGCTTTATTTCTAACGACCTTTCCTTCTTCATTCATTTTATTCCTAAATACCCACTTTGTGCCTATTATTGTCTTATCTTGTGGTCGTGGCACTAAATCCCATACATCATTTCTAACGAATTGATTAAGTTCGTCATGCATAGCATCAATCCAAGATGAATCACTCAAAGCATCATGCACATTTTTGGGCTCAATTTCAGAAATCATAGCATGAAATTCATTTATTTCATCCGAAGTGATTCTTCTACGTGGTCGCACACCGTGAGTAATGTCGCCTATGATGAGATCTTGTGGGTGATCTCTATGCAATCTTGGTTGATTATTTTCTAAGTTATCATGCATTTCTCTATGATCATGCATTTCTAGTGTCTCATTCATCTCATGCATATCAAAAGAATCATTATCTTCATCCAAAACGGGTTTCAATTCAAAATCATCGTCATATTCCTTATCTTTATCAATCTCTCCAAATTCATTGAATTTAACATGAATAGATTCTATGATTTGTCTAGTGAGAGGATCATAACATCTATATGCTTTTGAATTTATGGAATACCCAACAAAAATGCACTCAATTGATTTGGATTCAAATTTATCTAAATTATCTTTTGTATTCAAGACAAAGCATTTGCATCCAAACACACGAAAATAATCAATCTTAGGCATGCGATCATTCAAAATTTCGTAAGGCGTCTTATTTATTTTCTTTCTTATAGATAGGCGATTTACAATATAGCATGCACAATTTACGGCTTCCGCCCACAGAAATCTAGGCAATTTATTTTCGCAAAGCATGGTTCTAGCAATTTCTTGTAGTGTGCGATTCTTTCTTTCTACTACTCCATTTAATTGTGGAGTTCTAGGTGGCGAAAACTCATGTTTAATTCCTTTTTCTTCACAAAACGAAATCATCTCTTTATTTTTAAACTCACCGCCTCTATCGCTTCTTATTCTTTTCACATTTACGCCGTATTGATTTTCAAGTTGTTTAATTAATTTAGCGATTTCTATGGCGCTATCATCCTTATGTGCAAGAAATAAAGTCCAAGTATAGCGAGAGAAGTCATCAACAATCACGCATGCATAGTGACGCCCACCAAGGCTTGTAGTGCGACTAGGACCAAACAAATCGATATGCAATAGTTCTAGTATTCTAGTCGTGCTTATCTCATTTTTAGGCTTAAGTGACTCACGTGTTTGTTTGCCCTTTATGCAAGATTCACACAACTGAAAATTGTCTAAATCAAGCGTAGGCAATCCCCGTACTAGGTTCTTTCGTTGCAATTTTTCTAGTGTAGAAATACCTATGTGTCCTAAACGTCTATGCCATAAATTCACATTGGGTTCATTTGACATAAAACATTTAACTTTGGCGTCTACTACATCATCCATAGATAGTGTGAATATATTTCCTTCACGTTTTCCTTTTAAAACGGTTTCTCCATTTTTATTTATTATATTGCAATAAGGGTGAGTAAAACACACATTGAAACCATTGTCAACAAATTGAGAAATACTAAGAAGATTGTAAGATAAGTTGCTTACCAAAAACACGTTGGAGATTTGAAGTGTATTCGGATTGCCAATGGTACCTTTTCCGATGATCTTCCCTTCATTGTTGTCTCCAAAGGTCACGGATCCGCCTTTTGTGACCTTCTTTAATTTGGAGAACAGGCTCGGGTCACCCGTCATGTGCCTCGAGCACCCACTGTCAAGGAATCACTTTATTGATGTGTCTTTTGATGAGTGGTCTCCCTGCAATGTGAAAAGGTGATTTAGGTACCCTTTTTAATTTTGGGTCCTTTCGAGTTAGTTAATCACCTTTTGGTAAAGGTACCTTTCGGTACCCATACTTGGGTGATCCTTCTCGGTCTATCAAATGGCAAGAATGAAGGTGCGATATAATATACATGTGGTGCATGTACTTTGGGTCTTTGCCCAAGGACTCCTCTATACTCATTGAATGAAGGACGCTTTTGATATGTCCTTGTGTGCGTGTGCGTAGTGCGTGGATGATATGTATTTCGTGTATGCATTGTTCTTTTCTTCTCATGTCTATATGGTACAACGTTATATTTCACATGATATGAGGGAGTGGGGCGTGTGGAAGGGGGCGCTTTTTGCGTCATCTTAGACGCCACTTGATGCTTAGGGGTGTCTACTTTCTTAGACACAAGAAACTTGGTTGGTTTGGTTGATACTTCGTTAGTATCAACGTATCCCAATCCAGTTTTGTCACTGTCATGCTTTTGCGATAATATGATGCGATGCAACATGTTTGACCCTGTATCGAATTGTTTCATCATTTTCTCTAAGTCTGTATTCCTTGATTTCAAATTTGAAATCTCGGATTTCATTTCATTATTTTGAGAAGTCAATGATGAGATCTCGGTTTTTAATGCAGTGATGACACATGAAGACTCTTTCTTTGAATCGCTTAATTGAGCGACAAGATTCTCGTTAGAAGATTCTAACAATTTCTTGTCTTCAATTAAACGTTTCTTTTCTTTTGCGAGAGTCTTAGTAAATTTATGTAATTCAAGATACTGACTAAAAAGATCATCATAAGAAGGTTCAGAGTCAGAGTCAGAATCGGATGATACCTCATTAGACGCCTTTGAAGCGAAGCAAACTTGAGCGGTCTCCTCTTCGGTCTCAGTTTCAGAGTCTGATGAGTCACTCCATGTGGAGGCCTTTAGTGCACGTTTCCTTTGTTTAGGATCTGAGACGAGTCTATTTTTGTTCCGCTCCTTGTCAGGGTATTTATTAGTTTGCTTTTCTTTGTTTGGGCAGTCATATGATAAGTGTCCGAGTTTGCCGCATTCATAACATTTAATGTCCTTATCATTTGACTTGTTTTTATTTCTCTTAGATGTAGTGCCCTTGTTTTTATTTCTAAATGACTTTCTCATGAATCTTCTTAGTCCTTTAGCCAATAGAATTAAATCATCATTATCTGATTCGGAATCACTATCATCTACGTGATCGGAGGGAGGGGAGACGTATTCATTTGATTTAAAAGCAATTGTCTTACCTTGTTTAGATGATTCCGATTTCCGAATAGTAAGTTTGTTTTCATAAACTTTGAGTGAGCCAATGAGTTCTTCCATTTTTATTGATTTAGTCTCCTTACTTTCTTCTATAGCAGTCACTTTAGGGTCCCATTCCGAAGGAAGGCTTCGTAGGACTTTCTGTACCTTTTCCTGCGTAGTAAAAGCCTTACCAAGAGACTCAAGAGAGTTATAGATGTTAGTTAAACGAAGATCCATATCTACAATCGACTCATTAGGCAACAATTTAAAAGACTCAAGAGTAGACATGAGCATATTAATTTTTGACTCTTTTACTTGACTCGTGCCTTCGTGTTTCATTTCTAAAATTCTCCACATTTCTTGTGCACTCGAACAATTTGACACATAACTAGACTCACTTTTACTTAATCCGTTTAAAAGCAATTGCATAGCCCTAGCATTCATACTAAGTTTCTTTTTATCATCACTCGTATATTCTTGTCTAGTTTTAATAACTTCTAAAGTAACTCCGTCTACAGTGGATACATTAGATGGGACATATGGACCATCTTCAATTATTGACCAAAGATCTATATCTATAGCCATAAGAAAAAGTTTCATCCTAAGTTTCCATTGAATAAAAGACTCACCGTCAAAAAGTGGAGGCCTTTGGCTCGACATACCTTCTTGTTCGGTTTTGAGATTTGTGGATGCCATCTCACTGAATCGTTGGATTCCTTGTAGTGAGTATTTCTGCGCTCTGATACCACTTGTAGGATCTGCAAGGCACCACTAGAAGGGGGGGGGGGTTGAATAGATGGTGCGGAAAGTGTGTTTTTTAAAATTTCTTTAAACTTGAACAATTCAAGTTCTGAAAACAGATTCTGCTTTCAGGACCTGTTTTAAAACGTTTTTAAAAACAGGTTAGAGGTCTCCAAAAATTATGAAATTTTGAGAGAACTTAGCCTCAGATGTTATGAGGTTCCCCTAAAAATTTCAAATCAAAATTCAACCTTTAACCCCTTCAAAAACCGTTGGCACTCAGATTATGCAAATCTGCCAGAAACGGTAGATGGTTTTGAAAAATTAATTCCTATTTGTGTGAATGTCCAAATGATCTGAAAATTTGACCAATAACTCCTCACACACTATATTTAAATAGGTTGAAACAGGTTTTGAAAATTATTTTGGGAAGTAGGTCAAACACAACCAAAGTCTCAACCTTTGCAAGTCTGAAAATCAGACTGCACTAGTCTTAGATCTTTTGATGTTTGACTGACCTATACTTGTCCAAAAGGGTTGAAACTTGTGCCAAATTAACCCTAGAACGTTTATGTATGTTTCTGGAAATTGTTATAATTTTTGGAAATCGTTTACTATTTTTCCGAACGTGAACAAAACGGAATAAACAGTGCAGAAACTGAAAAGTAAATGCTGAAAGTAAATTGCACCAAGAATTTTATACTGGTTCGGTTATAAACAACCTACTCCAGTCTTCAAGGAACACCTTTCTTGGTTCACACTAATCACACACACGCAGTACACCTTACCGCAGGGTTGATAGAGTTACACCTAACTCCAACCCTTTACAAACCTTGTATGTCGAGTACAATTCACACGAACACCACCACCTCGCTAGAATGAAGATTGATCACACCTTGATCAATCTTGTACAAAGATGAATGAATGGTGGTTTCTATGAAGCCTATTCAAGAATGAAAGAAGTAAAATACAATAGGCTCTTTACAAGAGAAGAAAGAAAGAAAGTGTAGGAGAAGAAAGACTTGGCACTTTGATCACTTTTGAATGCAAATCTTTGTGTTGTTTTTGTTTGTTCTTCTCTTCTCCTTATAGCATGTACAGCCGTCCCCCTTGAGCTCTTCCCCCTCTTGAAAATTTCCTTTTAATTGCTTGAGAGAGTGTAAGACATCATGGTGACAATGCTTTGCTTACTTGGCATCACTCCATTGGACCATCATTTAGTCATTGCTTACTTGGCACCTCTTGATTGGCTTAATGTTGTCATCATTTGATGACATGGAAAATCTGAAATAAACACTAAATATTTGCCAAATAATCAATTATCAAATCATGCCATAATTCTCAAATTTTGTCATAAAGTGCAAGACACACAAATATCTTCTTTCCATCTCATAGAAATCGGCCACACCCTTATTTTCAATGCTGAAATTTTCAGCATTTACAACATGAGATAAATCCAGATTTCTTCCATTTTCCTTTGAATTTTTTCATAAAATAAATCAACTATATAAGGTAAGTCTTGCTACCAAATGAAGAGTGAACTTGGACACAATAAGGAGCAACATTCAGCCAGCACATCCCCTCACACATGCTGAAAAATTTCAGCATGTGTGATATGAAAAATATCACACTTAATTACCTTACATAACATTCAAATCATTTCCATAACTCCTTTTGTAGCGCCCCGCCCGAAACCAGAGTTCCGGTTCAGTGCACCCGCCATACTCTACTCCATAGAGTACAAGGCGTCGATACCATACATGTACATATCGACATGAATAATGAATCGATAAGCGGAAGCAACATAACATAAACAAATCTTCATCGACATGCACTGTACTACATCATAAACTGTACAATCATCATATACAGAATACTGAAATAATATATCATACATAATAATCTGAAACTCAATGCCTTCGAAATAATCTCTCAGTATGCTCTTCGTTATCAATGGTCTATCTAGCATGTCTTCAACGAGCCTGTATATTGATACCTGTTATCTGAAAAGTTATAAATGAGGCAAGTATGAGCGATAGCCACCGACTTTTAATCGCTCAGCAAGTAGTCTTACCAGATACGACATGTGGATCATACGTGAGGAGACGGGGTGAAAATCATAATAATCATAAATTTTGAATATAATAAGCACGTCTCCTTTCTAACAAGTACAGTATCATATCATATCTGTAAACTGCTGTAAACTGAAAGCAGATAAATTAGGAAGATTTCAAAGCATACATAGCATAACAGCATCTCATTCTGCTTAATCCAAAACATCATACTATATCCATACTTAACTTCTAATCCATAACTTATACCATCTTTACATATCTTACATGTACTACATTCTCATGCTTAACACTACATTGTCCACTGGAGTGCTATCATATACTTAAAGAATTCTTAATCATACACCTAAGGTGACATGGTCATGACGTGATGCATAAAACATGACTTTTCATAAAATGACTTTTCGTAAACATGACTTTTCATAATCATGACATGATTTTCATAACTTGCATATCATGACATATTCATAACTTGCATAACATGACTTTTTCATAACATGAAGACATAACATTTACATCATTGGCTATAGCACTTTTCATAAGAATAATAACGCACGACATACCGAATGATTCCCCATATAGTACATGTGCGACATAACATCATGAATCATATGCACATGTGCTAACGGTGACGCATTACGACTGAGATCCCGTGTCCCAGACCCGGTGTTACACTCAACCATAACGTAAACATGGGCCCCTGACACCTACCACTCCGGTCCCGATGTCAGGACAGCGCTTCAACATAACATAACATAATCATGATCATGACGTAACATAACATATCGTGTCTCATCGGAATCATTCGTCTTGCGTTTATTATTCACATGCATATGAACTTTTAAACATGTAATATGATAAAAACAACTTTTCAAACTTTCATTTTATGAATGCATGAGACTCGGTCAACTGAGGGTATCTTGGTCATGCTACTACTAGTAACATCACTTACTTACTTACAGTCTACTTATCATAACTTAAAGAAATACCATAACTATACTTTCTTAATATCTGATCTACACATGTATCTTATAATTCATAACTTAGGTGCATAGAACATATAATTTCTAATTACCTTAACATATCATCGAGAGATTTCATAACTTGTATCATAAGTAACATCCTATCATTTATCACACCTACGAATATACATAATCAAGAAGTGAGATTGTTTATGCCGCCAAAGTCTTATTAAGCCGTGTATATGCATTTATGTACTCGTATACATTCTAAACTTGTATTTCTTATAAAGGGCATATATGACCGTTTATTACCTTTATGTATATCCGAACTCATATTTTCAAACTTATCACATATAATACCTAACTTAGTCATATGTCATATCTTAGTGTATGTAATACATTTATTATACTTTAACATGTGATGAAACCCTTTATCTTAAAAAAAATATAATCTGTATAATCATATGTGTATAATTGTATAATAAAAGCACATAATTATTAATGTAATGACATTCATCTGTTAAAAAAAACAATATATAAAACTATCATTACAAACTAAATACGTTTGATGCATAAACAGACTAAATGATAGTAATTTGTTAAGTTCATATTGTGCCGTAACATGTCATAGGCGATTGTTACCGAATATGTATAATACATGCATTCAAAGCTTGAAAGTAACAGAAATACATATATATAACAATAATCTAAGTAGCATAAAAAAATCATCATTTAACAAAATAAAGTATTATAATAAACTGTGCACTATGTAATAACACACTTCCAAATCTCAAATGCTAATATGTTAATTAATAGTGTAATCTCATCATCATGAGATGAAGTAAACAATAAATAAATACTATCTTCCAATATAGAAGTATTATAATTCGTGTAGTGCATATACCTAATTTAAAACACAATTAATTCAATAGTGTAAACCATTGCAAATATAACATAACGTGTGTCCAGTGATGTATTTTATAAAATACATCACTTGATCAAAGTAGTGCCATCATACATATATACATATAGATAAAATATAATAAAGTCATCTTATCATAAAAGGGCCTAATAGCCGAAAAAATAGGTAATGTGTATACATATATATAATCATTTTATAATACACCTATGTATATATACGTAAGGAGTGTGTATGTATAGTAGACATATATATATGTATAGCGTGTATGTATATATGTATTTATCTCTACATGACAACTTGAAATCACTTCATATTTATACATATAATTATACATAACAAATACAACATTTATACTCCAAAGGCCTTATGGCCGAAATCTTCCAAATGTGTATACAATATATACATGTCACATAAACATATATTTACTCATTATTATGGTGAAAACTTGAAGCTACAACATGGATGATCCAACCTTGGTATAAACATACATATTTAATCTTTGAAAATCCATGTAGGATCTAGGAAGAGTACTTGCCTTTATCACTTAACCTTAGTATGAAAATGAAATTTCTTCACTTGGCTTGAAGCAACCTTCTCCTTCTTGGTTTGTCATCCCCACGGTTTACACATCAAAGATAGAGGTTAATGTACAACTTATGAAATTAAGTACATGTAAGAAGATTAACTTTCATTACCTTGTTCTTCCTTGTAACTCACGGCCCTAATATCCAAGAAGTAGATTTGGAATGCTTGTTTTCTTGCTTGGAAAATAATGTAAAATGTGGAGGCTTGGCTTTTAGTGAGAGTTGTAAGGAAGTGAAGTGTTAGAGGTAGAAGTTGAAGATGATGTAAAAGAGAGGATACGTTTAGAGTGGTGAGGGGAAGAATAGAAAAGAAAACGAATTATGGAGGAAAGAGAATAAAAGATGTAGGAGTGGGGGAGTGTGGAGCGAAAATGAGGGGGGGGGGGAAGGAGTTTTCAGCCGAAAGTGGGTGGAAAGGGAAAGAGAAAATGATTAATTTAATATAGGAGAAAGCATGGTTATGATAATTGGAGTGTGTAAGGAATATTGTAAGAAACGAAAAGAGGAATAGTGGCTTGTGGGGGAGGGTAGGCCGGCTAAAGTTTTGGGGGTAAGGGAAATGTTTGTCTTTTATGACATATATGGTAAATTGAAATAAAATGTGATAACTGGAGTAAAAGTGTGTATTGTAGTTATTGTATCAGGTATTTTTATTTGGTTTGATTTATATTTATCAAATTATGTTGCTACCGACTAATTTATTTAAATACCTTGTATGTCCGATACAGTCATTGTCTAGTCCATCCAGTCTCGTTATATCCGTTAACTTACCTTAAGGTTATTTTTGTGTGTATTTCTAACCCAGATATTTAATGTCGATGTCTTTATTAATTCTAAATAGAAATTTTATTTCCATTGTAATTTCATCAACATCGCATTTGTGTTCTATTCTCAACATTTCCACTAGCCCGAATTCTCGGGTCGTAACACCTTTAATTTATCCTTTAATGAAAAATTGACAAAATATCTTGCTTAACCATGAAGAATTCGGCCATGGTATGTGTAACATGCTGAAATTTTCAGCATGTGACATAAGAGAGGTATATGTTGAAAACTTACCTTTTGTAGCTTCTCTCTTTGATTCATCAACATTGTATGATTGATCCTTGACCAATCAACATGCCAACAAGGCTCCACATGTGCTCCATCTCAGCTGTAGTGACGTTTAACTGTGTATATACATGTGCTGAAATTTATTTTTGCTAACTTTGTAAAATAGTGCACATTCAATAATACACACATGTAATATTCCAATCAGCCCTTAATTTAATTATCTAGAACACTTTAAGATGTATATTATATGTAAAAAGTGTCTAGATACGTGTCACATCATGGTCAAGAAAAACGTTCCATGTTGAGTGCGTAGAAAACCGAATTTTCGATATTTATCGATTACCTGATTTTTCTCTAATTTAAATTCCAACTTTTGCACATGATATATATTATGTTATACATAATATATATAATATATATTTTAAATTTCAGCTCTTGGCTGATTTAAAATGGTACCATAAACATGTGACAAAATTAATATTGGAATCCTCACATTTTGGCCTAAATGTGGGGTGATTTGTGTGTGCTAACATGGAAAGTATTTTTGCCTGATTTTTCAGTGATGTGCACGAAATTTACATCAATTTTTGATGTATATGGGCTGGCCATTTATTTATGGCAAGTACGTGACACGTTGGCGAAGTTTCGGTATTCGCCCGATACGACAAATTTCGGTTTAGAACCTTTTATCGTGTCGTATTTAATTTGTCATCACCATATCTTATATCATATGATATAAGACCTGAATATACTCATAAATATGAGTTAAGTATGGTGGTGTGACGTTAACGTACGTACGTAAGATATATAACGTGTCGGTAGTACGTTGGAATACATGTGTATGTGCCTTTTATAAAAAATCTGAAAATATAGTATATATATGTGTAAAAGGCGTGTGGAATGAATGTGGGGAGGAGAAGAAGACTTTCCTTCCATAGTCATGTTGCCTTTGTGCCTTTTCCAAATGCATCTTCCTTTAATGAATTACTTAGTTTATTAAACTAAGTACTTCACTTAATGAACTACTTTAGTTCATTAATTGTGGCACCTGAAAATAGTATAAACTCAACAAATGTTCGCCATATGATGTAAGCTTTAATGCTTCATGGCTCGTTAGTACGGCAACATAATATATAAGCTAAATAAGGCAAATAATGGCAAGTTATCATGCATACATGTACACTTGTGTATATATATATATATACTCAACGTTTATATATATATATATATTCAATTTTCTTATTTTAAAATCACTCAAAGCCTCTTATTTCTACAATCTCCCCCTTTTGATGATTTTCAAAATAACTAGTGTACAAGATTTAAGTGCTATCTCCCCCTTGAATTATGCACAGATTTGAAATTTGAATTTCGAATTTCAAATCCGGCTCCCCCTTGATTTATGCAATTAGGATCAATGGATCAATCAGTCTCTCTCTCCCCCTTAAATCATGCTTCTCTCTCCCCCTTTATTTTGGAAAGTTAATCAAAAGATTCCTGTCAAAAAGGAAAGTAAATCAAATAGTATCACATTAAATCACATCAACGGGAATCATGCCTAATTTAGAACGAAGAGATTCAAATGTGGCTTGATTTAAGGCCTTTGTAAATATATCCGCTACTTGTGATTCTGTGCGTACGTGATCTATGACAATATTTCCTTTGTTAACGTGATCGATGTGACATGAAGCGCCTAATGTAGGCGTTCGAAGTGACATGAAGCTCCTAATGTAGGCGTTCGAAGTGTTCCAGCAAGCTTCCAGAACACTTCGATCGCCTACATAAGGCGCCTAAAGTGTCCGTCTGTTTATAGAAGATGTAACTTTTGCACCATATGACATCTCCTTTCAATTAGAATGATAACAAATGATTACCATCCAACTTGGAGGTTTAATTCTATGTAGAAAGGTGTCTTTAAGGTGTTAATTAACCACTTGAAGCCTATATAAAGAAGGCTTTGACATGTTAAAGATAGTTATGAAAAAAACACTTGAAGTGGATGAATTCTTAGAGAATTTCTGCAGGAAATTTATCCTCTCTTCTTCTCTTCTTCCTCTAACAACAAGCACTTCTACGGGCAAGTTCAAACTTTCTCTTGGAGAGCAACCAAAAGGAAGTAAGCCGTTATATGCTGGGAAGCATTTGTCTGAAGTTCACCTTGTTGAGAAATATGTTTGGATAATTTTTAAAGTCATAATTTTAAGTGGTTAATACATAAAACTATCATACATGGTGTTATATGTGATTAAAAAATGAAAAAGTTGACATCGATCTCTCAGGTTGTTGCACATCGATCGATCTATGTAAATAGATCTCTCATATCGATCGATCCATATAAGGCAGTGAAAGTTCAAGGCCTTACGGTGAGACATCGATCTCTAAACCTGAGACACATCGATCGATCAATGTACATAAAACCCTCACTTCGATCAATCGATGTAGGTCAGAGACAAACTTTGAAACTTTCGGTGAGACATCGATCTCTGAAGCTGAGGCACTTCGATCGATCGATGTCTAGGGTTTTTAGAAATAATTTTCTAAAAAGTGTTAAAATGATTGTTTTCATGTGT
>AP025044.1:13527445-13571614 GCA_036186865.1 Eustoma russellianum | reverse complement strand
TGGTATGATAGATTTGCAAAATTTCTTATTGCAAATAATTATCAGAGGGGAACTATAGACAACACATTATTCCTAAGAAGAAAAGATAATGACTTGTTAATAGTTCAAATATATGTAGACGATATTATCTTTGGTTCAACCAACCCTACCTTAGTAAAAGACTTCGAAGAGTGTATGAAGTCGGAATTTGAAATGTCAATGGTAGGAGAGTTGAATTATTTCTTAGGACTACAAATCAAACAAACTCCTCAAGGTATTCACATTAGCCAACATAAGTATGTCAATGATATGATTAAGAAGTTTGGCTTTGAAGAGTTGAAACCAACACCTACCCCTATGAGCGTTAGCATCAAACTAGACAAGGATGAAAATGGTAAACCTTTTGATGACACACTTTATAAGTCTATGATTGGATCACTGTTATACTTAACTGAATCAAGACCTGCTATTATGTTTAGTGTGTGTATGTGTGCTAGGTTTCAATCTTGTCCTAAGGTATCACATTAGGATGCAGTGAAAAAGATCTTTAGATATCTTAAACACACACCTCACTTAGGACTTTGGTATGATAGAAACACTAAGTTGGAATTACACGCATATAGTGATGCTGATTATGGTGGTTGCAAATTAGATAGAAAATCCACTAGCGGTACGTGTCAATTCATAGGAACCAACTTGATCTCTTGGTTTTCTAAAAAGCAAGCTAGTGTAGCTCTTTCCACCATTGAAGCCGAGTATCTTGCTTTGAGTTTATGTACTACCCAAATACTTTGGCTTAAAGAGCAACTTAGTGATTTTGGCATTAAAATAAATAAGATTCCAATTTTCTGCGATAGCACAAGGGTAATCAATCTTTCTTAGAATCCGATGCTTCATTCTAAGGCCAAACACATTGAGGTGCGATACCACTTTCTTCGCGATCATGTTCAAAATGAGGATATAGTCATAAACCATATAAGAACTGATCACCAAATAGCTGACATCATTACCAAAAGCCTTAATCAAGCCACTTTTGAAAACTTACGAGCAAAGTTAAGTATGATGACTTACGATACCATTGCATAGTTCTATCATTTGCATTTGAAAAATAAAGGGGGAGATAGAATAAGAA
Source organism: Eustoma russellianum (assembly GCA_036186865.1). NCBI lineage: Eukaryota > Viridiplantae > Streptophyta > Magnoliopsida > Gentianales > Gentianaceae > Eustoma > Eustoma russellianum. Next base: position 13,570,503 of record AP025044.1, on the reverse strand, counting down.
CATGATTTTAGTTGGTAAGTCATGCTAAGTTTTAATTGGTATAAGTTGAGCATAGGTTAAGGGGGATAGTACAATTTGAGGGGCAGCATATGAATACATGAGAGTTGAAAATTTAAAAACAATGTGAAAACAATTGGTAATTGGTTGGAAATTTGTTTCTGAAACAACTGGTACAAATTTGGTGATAAAATTGATAGATTTATGATAAACAATTGGTTATAAGTTGTGATATTAAAATCATGTTAGGTTATTTTGAAAATCATCCAAAAGGGGGAGAACGTTGAGAAATATGTTTGGATAATTTTCAAAGTCTTGATTTTAAGTGGTGAATACATAAAACTATCATACATTGTGTTATATGTGATTAAAAGTTGAAAAAGTTGACATTGATCTCTCAGGTTGTTGCACATCGATCGATCTATGTACACAGATCTCTCACATCGATCGATCCATTTAAGGCAGTGAAAGTTCAAGACCTTACGGTGAGCCATCGATCTCTAAACCTGAGACACATCGATCGATCAATGTACATAGAACCCTCACTTCGAACGATCGATGTAGGTCAGAGACAAACTCTGAAACTTTCGGTGAGACATCGATCTCTGAAGCTGAGGCACTTCGATCGATCGATGTATAGAGTTTTTAGAAATAATTTTCTAAAAAGTGTTAAAATGATTGTTTTCATTTGTATATGATTTATACATGTTTATTATGTGATTACCATGTGTTTTTGGTGATGATAATTGTCTTGTGACTGACGTGCCTTAGAAGTTTCTACAACTTATCAAAAAGGGCAAAATTGGTATTTTGAGTTTTGTAGGAACATGATATGGTGGATATATATATCAAGGTCTTGTTCTCATCTTATTTATCATGAAAAAGATGATATCATGATTATTTCTGACCATCGGGTCATTTCTGAAGTTTTCTCTCACCATGAGTATTTTGGTCATTTTACCCCCAAGGGTATTTTTGGTATTTTCACTCAAGGAATCTCTTGAGCATATTATTATCTTCATTCTGAAGTTGAGCTATTATTATCTTGAAGATTATATGGTGGTTCTTTTGTAGGATCTGCAAGGCACCACTAGAAGAGGGGGAGGGGGGTTGAATAGTTGGTGCGGAAAGTGTGGTTTTTAAAATTGTTTTGACTCAAGAATTCAACTTCTGAAAACAGATTCTGTTTTCAGGACCAGTTTTAAAACGTTTTTAAAACTAGGTTGTAGGTCTTCAAAAATTCTGAAACTTTGATAGAACTTAGCCTCAGATGTTATGAGTGTCTCCTAAAAATTTCAGATTTAAATTCAACCTTTAACCCTTTCAAAAATCGTTAGTGGTCAGATTGCGCGAATCTGCCAGAAACGGTAGACTGTTTTGAAAAATTATTCCTATTTGTACGTAACTCCAATTGCTCTGAAATTTTAACCACTAACCCCTTATGTGCTATATTTAAATGGGTTGAAACAGTTTTGAAAAATTCTTTCGGGAAGTTAGTCAAATACACTCAAAGTCTTAACCTTTGCAAGCCTGAAAATCAGACTGCACTAGTCTCAGAACTTTGGATGTTTGATCAACTTATACTTGTCCAAAAGGATTTGAAACTTGTGCCAAATTAACCCTAAGACGTGTGGCTATGATTCTGGAAAGTTTCGTAATTTTTGAAAAACATTTACTATTTTTACGAACGTAATCAAAAAGAGTAAACAATGCTGAAACAGAATATAAGTGCTGAAAGTAAATCACACCGAGAATTTTATACTGGTTCGGTTATAAACAACCTACTCCAGTCTTCGAGGAACACCTTCCTTGGTTCACACTAGTCACACAACACAAATACACCTTACTACAGGGTTGATGGAGTTACACACCAACTCCAACCCTTTACAAACCTTGTATGATGAATACAATTACGCACGAACACCACCACCTTGCAAGATTGAAGATTGATCACACCTTGATCAATCTTTTATAAATATAAAGAATGTGTGGTGATCTAAGATAAGCCTATTCAAGAACATGAATGTAAGTACAATAGGCTTTTAGGAAGAAGAAAGAAAGAAAGTGTAGAAGAAGAGAGCTAGGGCGTTTTTGATCTTCAAGAATGTAATGCTTGTTCTTGTCTTTGTTTTGCTCATCTCCTTTCCTTTTTAACATATGGCCGTCCCCCCTAGGAGTCCTTCTCCTCTTGAAAATTATCTTCTAAGTCCTTGGGAGAATGTGTGGCATCATTGTGACATGATCTTGCTTACTTGGCACCTCCTCATTGAATGATCATTTAACTTTTGCTTACTTGGCACTCATTGATTGGTTGAATGTTGTCATCATTTGATGACTTGGAAAATCTGAGAATTCCACTAAAAACATGTGCCAAAATCAACATAAAATAGTTGCCATAACTCATAAGATTATCACCCAAATCAAGCAAGATAATTTCTCCACCACATTAAGCAAAAAATCGACCATAAAGAATACTTGACATGCTGAAATTTCAGCATTTGATACATGGTGATATAATTCAAATTATTTCCAAATTTTCATTGATTTTTTTTTAAATAAATCACCAATTAGTAGACAATCTTCTTATCTATTTTGGAAATGAAATTGGACACTAATATGGCCAACATTTCGGCCAAGATGCATACACACACATGCTGAAATTTTTAAGCATGTGTGATATTCAAGATATCATACTTTATGAATTCATATCTTATTCAAATTACTTCCAATTCTTCTTCCAATTGATCACATGTTTCAAGACACAAAATATCCCCTCATGAATGATAAAAATCGGCCAGCCTATCTTCCACATGCTGAAATTTTCAGCATGTGTTTCAAATGAGATAAAATTTGAAACATTACCTTTTGTAGCTTCTTTCTTCAAATCACCAACATTGTATGATTGATTCTTGACCAATCAATATGCCAACAAGGCTCCACATATGCTCCATCTCAGCTGTATAGGCGTGTATAACATGTATATGTATGTGCTGAATTTTATTTTTGCAAATAGTGCACATTTAATAATACACACATGGTATATTCCAATCAGCCCTTAATTTAATTTTCTAGAACACTTTAAGATGTATGACATATGTAAAAAGTGTCTAGATATGTGTCATATTATGTGCCAAAAATGTTCCATGTGTTGTGTACGTAGAAAACCGAATTTTCGATGTTTATCGATTACCCGATGTTTCTCTAATTAAATTCCAACTTTTTGCACATGTTATATATATTATGTTGCACATAATATACATAATATAAACTTTAATATTCAGCTTATAAGGCTGATTAAAGTGGCGCTATTTACGTGTGACAAAATTGAAATTGGAATCTCCACAATTTGGCCTTAATGTGGGATGATTTGTGTGTGCCAATATAGAATGATTTTATGGCTGGAAATAACATCATAGGAACGAAAATTATAATGATTTTTGAGGTGTAGGGGCTGGCCATCTATTTATGCCAAGTACGTGACACGTTGGCGAAGTTTCGGTATTCGCCCGATATGACAATTTTTTGTTTAGAACCTTTTAACGTGTCGTATTTAATTTGTCATCAACATGACTTATATCATATGATGTAAGACATGAATATACTCATAAATATGAGTTAAGTATGGTGGTGTGATGTTAACGTACGTACGTAAAATATATAACGTGGCGGTAGTACGTTGGAATACATGTGTATGTGCCTTTTAAAAAAAAATCTGAAAATATATATTTTTGTATATATATATATGCGTGTGTATTGAGTGGTAAATGAGGAGGAGGAGACTTTCCTTTCTTAGTCTTGTTGCCTTGTGCCTTGTCCAAATGTTGCTTCCTTTAGTGAACTACTTAGTTTAATTAACTAAGTACTTCACTTAATGAACTAGTTTAGTTCATTAATGGTGGCACCTGAAAGTAGTATAAACGCAACAAATGTTTGCCATTTGATGTAATCTTTAAAGCTTCATGACTCGTTAGTACGGCAACATTATATATGAACTATATAAGGCAAGTAATATGCAATATATCATGCACATTCATGTTATACACGTTTTTAAACATATTTAAATCATGTATTTGAAAATCACTCAAACCCCTTTTTCTCTACAATCTACCCCTTTTGATGATTTTCAAAATAACCTATACTCATGATTTAAATCTTATCACTCCCCCTTTAATCATGCATAAATTCAAAATTTGAATTTTAAATTTCAAAACCGCCCCCCCCTTGATTTATGCAATCAGCATCTAATCAGTATCTCTCTCCCCCTTAAATCATGCTTTCTCTCCCCCTTTATTTTGGAAAGTAAATCAAAAGATGCCTGTAAATTAGGAAAGAGAATCAAATCAAATTATATCAGCAGAAATCATGCCTAATTTAGAACGAAGAGATTCATACGTGGCTTGATTTAAGGCTTTCGTGAAAATATCCGCTACTTGTGCCTCGGTGCATACGTGATCTATGACAATCTTACCATTATTTACGTGATCACGAAGAAAGTGGTAGCATACTTCTATATGCTTGGCCTTAGAGTGTAATACGGGGTTTTTGGACATGTTAATTGCACTCATACTATCACAATATATAGGAATTTTTTTTACGGTAATTCCATAGTCCGAGAGTTGTTGTTTTATCCACAACAAATGTGTGCAGCAAAGGCTAAGTGCCATGTACTCAGCCTCAGTAGTGGACAAAGCAACGCTGGCTTGCTTTTTGGAAAACCATGAAATGAGTGAGTTTTCTATAAATTGGCAAGTGCCACTCGCGCTCTTTCTATCTATTTTACAGCCACCGTAATCTGCATCAGTATAAGCATGTAAATTAAATTCGGAATCCTTATCGTGTCAAATTCCTAAGGTGGGCATGTGCTTAATATAACAGAATATTCTTTTTACCGCATTATAGTGAGACACCTTAGGTTGACTTTGAAAACATGTACACATGCATACACTGAACATGATATCAGGTCTACTAGCAGTAAGATATAGCAAAGAACCAATCATAGATCTATATAAGGAATTATCAAAATCTTTACCATGTTCTTCTTTGTCCAATTTAGTAGTGACACTCATAGGGGTGGGGGACGGTTTCAAATTTTCAAAGTTGAACTTTTTAATCATGTCATTTACATATTTAGCTTGACTTATGTGAATGCCTTTACTCGTTTGCTTAATCTGCAAGCCAAGAAAATAGTTAAGTTCACCAACCATAGACATTTCAAATTCGGATTTCATGCAATTTTCAAAATCTTCAACAAGTCTATGTGAGCTAGAACCGAAAATAATGTCATCAACGTAGATTTGAATAATAAGTAAATCCGATTTATCTTGTTTCAAAAATAGTGCACTATCTATAGTACCTCGTTTAAAATCATTTTCTAAAAGGAAAGTAGCAAAACGATCATACCATGCTCTAGGTGCTTGCTTTAGTCCGTATAGTGCCTTCTTTAGTTTGTACACGTGATCGGGATGTTTCAAATCTTCAAAACCGGGTGGTTGCTTCACGTATACCTCTTCTTGTATAAATTCATTTAGGAATGCATTTTTTACGTCCATTTGATACAATTTGAAATCTTTCATGCAAGCAATGGCAAGTAAGAGTCGTATAGCTTCTAAACGTGCTACGGGTGCAAATGTTTCATCATAGTCAATTCCTTCCTCTTGATTATAGCCTTGTGCTACAAGTCTAGCTTTATTTCTAACGACCTTTCCTTCTTCATTTATTTTATTTCTAAATACCCACTTTGTGCCTATTATGGTCTTATCTTGTGGTCGTGGCACTAAATTCCATACATCATTTCTAACAAATTGGTTAAGCTCATCATGCATAGCATCAATCCAAGAAGAATCACTCAAAGCATCATGCACATTTTTGGGTTCAATTTCGGAAATCATAGCATGAAATTGATTTATTTCATCCAAAGTTATTCTTCTACGTGGTCGCACACCGTGAGTGATGTCGCCTATAATGAGATCATGTGGGTGATCTCTATGCCATCTTGGTTGATTATTTTCTATGTTATCATGCATTTCTAAGTGATCATGCATTTCTAGTGTCTCATTCATGTCATGCATATCAAATGTACCATCATCTTCATTCAACACGGGTTTCAATTCAAAGTCATCATCATATTCTTTATCTTTATCAATCTCACCAAATTCATTAAACTTCACATGAATAGATTCTATGATTTGTCTAGTGAGAGGATCATAACATCTATATGCTTTTGAATTTATAGAATAGCCAACAAAAATGCATTCAATTAATTTAGATTCAAATTTATCTAAATTATCTTTTGTATTCAAAACAAAACATTTGCATCCAAACACACGAAAATAGTCAATCTTAGGCATGCGATCATTTAATATCTTATAAGGCGTCTTGTTTATTTTCTTTCTAATGGATAGGCGATTTACTATGTAGCATGCACAATTTACGGCTTCCGCCCACAGAAATCTAGGCAATTTATTTTCGCATAACATAGTCCTAGCGATTTCTTGTAATGTTCGATTCTTTCTTTCTACTACTCCATTTAATTGTGGAGTTCTAGATGGCGAAAACTCATGCTTGATTCCTTTTTCTTCGCAGAAGGAAATCATATCTCTGTTTTTAAATTCACCGCCTCTATCGCTTCTTATCTTTTTCATATTGACACCGTATTGATTTTCAAGTTGTTTGATTAATTTCGCAATCTCAATGGCACTATCATCCTTATGTGCAAGAAATAAAGTCCAAGTATAACGAGAAAAATCATCAACAATCACGCATGCATAGTGGCGCCCACCAAGGCTTGTAGTGCGACTAGAACCAAACAAATCAACGTGTAATAGTTCTAAGACTCTAGTCGTGCTTATTTCATTCTTAGGCTTAAGTGACTCACGTGTTTGTTTGCCTTTTATGCAAGATTCACACAACTGAAAGTTGTCTAAATCAAGTGTAGGCAATCCTCGTACTAGGTTCTTTCGTTGAAGTTTTTCTAGTGTGGAAATACCAATGTGTCCTAAACGTCTATGCCATAAATTTACATTAGGTTTTTTTGACATAAAGCACTTAACTTTAGCGTCTACCATATCATCCATAGAAAGCGTAAAGATGTTTCCTTCTCATTTTCCTTTTAAGACGGTTTCTCCATTTTTATTTAATATATTGCAATAAGGGTGAATGAAACACACATCGAAGCCATTGTCAATAAATTGAGAAATGCTAAGAAGATTATAGGATAAGTTGCTTACCAAAAAGACGTTGGAGATTTGAAGAGTGCTTGGATTACCAATTGTACCTTTTCCGATGATCTTGCCTTCGTTGTTGTCTCCAAAGGTCATGGATCCGCCTTTTGTGACCTTCTTTAGCTTCGTGAACAAGCTCGGGTCACCCGTCATGTGCCTCGAGCAGCCACTGTCAAGGAACCACTTTATGGATGTATCTTTTGATGTGTGGGCTCCCTGCAATGTGCAAAAATGGTTTAGGTACCCTTTTAACTTTGGGTCCTTGCGAGTTAGTTAATCACCTCTTGGTAAAGTACCTTTCGGTACCCATACTTGGGTGATCCTTCTCGGTCTAGCAAATGGCAAGAATGTAGATGAAGGTGCAATATAGTAGACATGTGATGAATGCACTTTGGGTCTTTGGCCAAGGACTCCCTTATACTCATTGTATGTAGGACGTTTTTGATATGTCCTTGTGTTTGTGTGCATAGTGCGTGGATGAAATGAATGCCGTGTATGCATCACTCTTTTCTTTTCATATCTATATGGTACAAAATTGTATTTCACATGATATGAGAAAGAAGTGGGGCGTGACGAGGGAAGAGGGGTTCTTTGCATCATCTTAGACGCCGTTTTTGGCATTGGGGTGTCTACTTTCTAGACACAACGAACTTAGTTGGTTTGGTGGATACTTCATTTGTTTTAACGTATCCCAAACCCGTTTTATCACTATCATGCTTTTGTGATAAGATAATACGATGCAGCATGTTAGATCCCGTATCAAACTGTTTCATCATTTTTTCTAAGTCTGTATTCCTTGATTTCAAACTTGAAATCTCGGATTTCATTTCATTATTTTGAGTGGTCAACGATGAAATTTCTGTCTTTAATGCAGTAACGATGCATGATGACTCTTTCTTTGAATCGTTTAATTGAGCGACAAGATTCTCGTTAGAAGATTCTAACAGTTTCTTGTCTTCAATTAATCGCTTCTTTTCTTTAACGAGAGTCTTAGTAAATTTATGCAATTCTAAATACTGACTAAAAGATCATCATAAGAAGGCTCAGAGTCAGAATCAGAATCAGATGATACCTTATTAGATGCTTTGGACACAAAGCATACTTGTGCAGTCTCCTCTTCGGTTTCAGTCTTGGAATCCGATGTATCACTCCAAGTGGAGGCTTTGAGAGCATGTTTCCTTTGCTTGGGTTCTGAGACGAGTCTATTCTTGTTCCGTTCCTTGTCAGGGTATTTATTTGTTTGCTTTTCCTTATTTGGGCAGTCATATAATAAATGTCCAAGTTTGCCGCATTCATAACATTTAACTTCCTTATCATTGGTGTTGTTCTTATTTCTTTTAGTTGTAGTACCCTTATTTTTTTTTCTAAATGACCTTCTCATAAATTTTCTTAAACCTTTAGCCAATAGAATTAGGTCATCGTTATCCGATTCAGAATCACTATCATCTACGTGATCGGAAGAAGTAGAGACGTATTCATTTGATTTAAAAGCAATTAGCTTTACCTTGTTTAGATGATTCCGATTTCCGTATGGTGAGTTTATTCTCATAAACCTTAAGTGATCCAATAACTCTTCCATCTTTATTGAGTTCGTTCTTTGCTTTCTTCTATTGCGGTTACTTTAGGGTCCCACTCTGATGGAAGGTTTCACAAGACTTTCTGTACTTTTTCCTGCATGGTAAAGGCTTTACCAAGAGGGTCAAGAGAATTGTAGATGTTAGTCAAACGAAGATCCATATCAACAATAGATTCATTAGGCAATAGTTTTAAACGACTCAAGTGTAGACATAAGCATGTTTATCTTTGACTCTTTTACTTGACTAGTGCCTTCATGTTTCATTTCGAGTATTCTCCACATTTCTTGTGTACTAGAACAGTTTGAGACATAACTAGACTCAGTCTTACTTAAACCATTTAAGAGTAATTGCATAGCCCTAGCATTCATGCTAAGTTTCTTTTTATCATCACTTGTATATTCTTGTCTGCGTTTGACAACTTCTAGTGTGACTCCGTCTACGGTGGCTAACTTAGATGGAACAAAGGACCATCTTCTATAATCGACCAAAGATCAATATCTATTGCTATAGGAAAAAGCTTCATTCTTAGTTTCCATTAAATAAACGACTCACCGTCAAAAGAGGAGGGCATTTGGCTCGACATACCTTCTTGCTCGGTTTTGAGATTTGTGGTTGCCATCTCATTGAATCGTTGGATCCTTTGAAGTGAGTGTTCCTGCGCTCTGATACCACTTGTAGGATCTACAAGGCACCACTAGAAGGGGGAGTTGAATAGTTGGTGCGGAAAGTGTGGTTTTTAAAATTGTTTTGACTCAAGAATTTAACTTCTGAAAACAGATTCTGTTTTCAGGATCAGTTTTAAAACATTTTTAAAACTAGGTTGTAGGACTTCAAAAATTCTGAACTTTTGAGAGAACTTAGCCTCAGATGTTATGAGTGTCTCCTAAAAATTTCAGATTTACATTCAACCTTTAACACCTTCAAAAATCGTTAGTGGTCAGATTGCGCGAATCTGCCAGAAACGGTAGACTGTTTTGAAAAATTTATTCCTATTTGTACGTAACTCCAATTGCTCTGAAATTTTAACCACTAACCCCTTATATGATATATTTAAATGTGTTGAAACAGTTTTGAAAAATTCTTTCGGGAAGTTAGTCAAATACACTCAAAGTCTCAATCTTTGCAAGACTAAAAATCAGACTGCACTAGTCTAAGAACTTTGGAGGTTTGATCGACTTATACTTGTCCAAAAGGGTTGAAACTTGTGCCAAATGAATCCTAAGACGTGTGGCTATGATTCTGGAAAGTATCATAATTTTTAAAAAACGTTTACTATTTTACGAACGTAATCAAAAAGAGTAAACAGAGCTGAAACAGAATATAAGTGCTGAAAGTAAATGACACCAAGAATTTTATACTGGTTCGGTTATAAACAACCTACTCCAATCTTTGAGGAACACCTTCCCCGGTTCACACTAGTCATACAACACAAATACACCTTACCACAGGGTTGATGGAGTTACACACCAACTCCAACCCTCTACAAACCTTGTATGATGAATACAATTACGCACGAACACCACCACATTGCAAGATTGAAGATTGATCACACCTTGATCAATCTTTTACAAATATAAAGAATGTGTGGTGATCTAAGATTAGCCTATTCAAGAATATGAATGTAAGTACATTAGGCTTTTAGGAAGTAGAAAGAAAGAAAGTGTAGAAGAGAGCTAGGGCGTTTTTGATCTTCAAGAATGTAATGCTTGTTCTTGTCTTTGTTTTGCTCATCTCCTTTCCTTTTTAACATATGGCCGTCCTTCCTAGGAGTCCTTCTCCTCTTGAAAATTGTCTTCTAAGTCCTTGGGAGAATGTGTTGTTAGGTCCGAAATACACTCTAGAGGGGGGTGAATAGAGTGTTTGGCTCTTTTGCAGAATTTTCTCGTTTGGCTCAACTCAAAAGATATTCAAAATCAGAGCAAGAATGGGAGATGAGAAATAGTGAATGAGTACACTGGATATAGAGTGGTTCGAATCGTAAATGATTCTACTCCACTACCACTTTGTTGCCAAAGTGGATTTTCAACAACTACTCTTCTTATTATGAACAATAAGAACAACCACAGCAATACTTACACTAACACCTTAGTGTAAGCAACAACAACAGCAACTTTTTGCACAAAACACACTTGTGCAACTACAGCAACTAGCTCTTAGCAAGAACACCTTCTTGCTTCCTCACAACTTCAACAAAAGTTCTCTCAAGAACTTCTCACAGTGGGTTGAAGAAATATGGTAAGGTTCACACTTTCTCACAAGTCTAAGCACAAACAAGAGATCAAATATTTATGGTTCCTCTTGTGCTTGACTCACTTTCTCTCAATATACAACAATGAAGGACAAAGAAAAGCTAAACAAGCTTTAAGCAAATTTACAAGTATGAGAGAACTATACAACAATGGAAAATGAAGCTAGATGATGTTGAAAGTGTATTTTTGACTCATTCAAGCCTCCTCTATTTATAGATAAAGTTCACCACGTTTTTGAGGCTCTCCACAAGTCTTCATCTTCAAAAATGTCAAGATAATGCTCAAATAGTCTCTAGCCACCCTATGGAGTGATTTGATCTTGGATAGCCACCCTAAGAATCTTAGACATGTATACAATAGTCAGGGAATCATGTAATAGGTTGGGTTAAAGTCCACAAGAAATTTGAGCAAGATTGGAAAGAGAAAACATCAAATCTCCCTTGGATTTTGTTGCAGCGTTCAGAAAATTTGAATTCTGGGGGACATCGATCGATCGAAGTGCCTGGAAGGGAGAGATCGATGTCCTCTCTGACATCGATCGATCGATGTCAGTGGCTGAAGTGACATCGATCGATCGATGTCACTTGGTTTAGAGATCGATGTTCGCTGAACAACATCGATCGATCGAAGTCCTTTAGCTGAGAGTTCGATGCTCTCTGATTGACATTGATCGATCGATGTCAGAGGCTGAAGTGACATCGATCGATCGATGTCCCCAGCTTGAGAGATCGATGTCAACTAGTGAGTTCTAATCTCAACCATTTTTAGCCATAGAGTGATTTTCTCATTTTGCATCAAATATCAAACACAAATTTAACTCATTCAAAACATCTTTTCATCATCAAAACATTTCACAACTTAACATGTGTGGCATCATTGTGACATGATCTTGCTTACTTAGCACCTCCTCATTGGATGATCATTTAACTTTTGCTTACTTAGCACTCATTGATTGGTTGAATGTTGTCATCATTCAACCAATGAGAAAATCTGTGAATTCCACTAAAAACATGTGCCAAAATCAACAAAATAGTTGCCATAACTCATAAGATTATCACCCAAATCAAGCAAGATAATTTCTCCACCACATTAAGCAAAAAATCGGCCATAAAGAATACTTGACATGCTGAAATTTCATCATGTGATACATGGTGATAATTCAAATTATTTCCAAATTTTCATTGATTTTTTTAAAATAAATCACCAATTAGTAGACAATCTTCTTATCTATTTTGGAAATGAAATTGGACACTAATGTGGCCAACATTTCGGCCAAGATGCATACACACATGCTGAAATTTTTAGCATGTGTGATATTCAAGATATCACACTTTATGATTCATATCTTATTCAAATTACTTCCAATTCTTCTTCCAATTGATCACATGTTTCAAGACACAAAATATCCCCTCATGAATGATAAAAATCGGCCAGCCTATCTTCCACATGCTGAAATTTTCAGCATGTGTTTCAAATGAGATAAAATTTGAAACATTACCTTTTGTAGCTTCTTTCTTCAAATCACCAACATTGTATGATTGATTCTTGACCAATCAATATGCCAACAAGGCTCCACATATACTCCATCTCAGCTGTATAGGCGTGTATAACATGTATATGTATGCACTGAATTTTATTTTTGCAAATAGTGCACATTTAATAATACACACATGGTATATTCCAATCAGCCCTTAATTTAATTTTCTAGAACACTTTAAGATGTATGACATATGTAAAAAGCGTCTAGATACGTGTCATATGATGTGCCAAAAATGTTCCATGTGTTGTGTACGTAGAAAACCGAATTTTCGATGTTTATCGATTACCCGATTTTTCTCTCATTAAATTCCAACTTTTTGCACATGTTATATATATTATCTTACACATAATATACATAATAAAACTTTAATATTCATCTTATAAGGCTGATTAAAGTGGCGCCATTTACGTGTGACAAAATTGAAATTGGAATCTCCACAATTTGGCCTTAATGTGGGATGATTTGTGTGTGCCAACATGGAATGATTTTATGGATGGAAATAACATCATAGGCACGAAAATTATAATGATTTTTGAGGTGTAGGGGCTGGCCATCTATTTATGGCAAGTACGTGACACGTTGCGAAGTTTCGGTATTCGCCCGATACGACAATTTTTGGTTTAGAACCTTTTAACATGTCGTATTTAATTTGTCATCACCATGACTTATATCATATGATATAAGACCTGAATATACTCATAAATATGATTGAAGTATGGTGGTGTGACGTTAACGTACGTACGTAAAATATGTAACGTGTCGGTAGTACGTTGGAATACATGTGTATGTGTCTTTTAAAAAAAATCTGAAAATATATATTTTGTATATATATATATATATGCGTGTGTATTGAGTGGTAAATGAGGAGGAGGAGACTTTCCTTTCTTAGTCTTGTTGCCTTTGTGCCTTGTCCAAATGTTGCTTCCTTTAGTGAACTACTTAGTTTAATTAAATAAGTACTTCACTTAATGAAATAGTTTAGTTCATTAATGGTGGCACCTGAAAGTAGTATAAACGCAACAAATGTTTGCCATTTGATGTAAGCTTTAAAGCTTCATGGCTCGTTAGTACGTCAACATTATCTATGAACTATATAAGGCAAGTAATATGCAATATATCATGCACATTCATGTTATACACGTTTTTAAACACATTTAAATCATGTATTTGAAAATCACTCAAACCCCTTTTTCTCTACATCTTTATCTTATTCTCTCACATGATGATATTATTGACTATCGCTGGATATGTGACGATTTGAGCTGTCATATTCTGTTTTTTCTTGAAGACCCTCTTATATATGTTATGAGAGCATGTTTATCATCATTATTCAGAGATATCAAAGGTGTTAAAGGTGTGGAAATGTTCACGACATATAAGAAGAAATATTAGGAATTTTAGTATTACACGTTGACATAATCTTGTCAACTATTATCTATTGGCTTCTTCTTCAAAAATGTGATTTGCCACACATATATGTATGCTCAAAAATGTGTGTTATACAGTTGGATATGATGGTGTACTCATTTTATAGCTTGGTGACAAGTGGACGAATAAAAAAGGAGCTAGTTGGCAAAAATTGCCAACTAGGATATTTTCAAATGTAGCCAACGGCTACATGACTATTTGTGGCAGATTTTTTTAGTCAAAATAAAGCTCTCAAATGCCCTATTGTGCTTGGAGTTGAGGGTATTTTGGTGGTATTATCCTCTCTTATTATCTTCAAGTTACAAAGGATAATTAAGGTTATTTTTTGGAAAATATGAATTGGCTACTATCCCATTTTTGGAGTTGATTTTCATTTGAAATGTTCAAAGTCTCAAATGCCTATTTTTAAGCCAAGAAGTTGAGGGTATAATGGAGGAATATGCCATCTTATCTTTGGATATTATCTTCACATTTTCAAGACATTCAAAGGTGTAATTTTCGGCCAACAAGGTGATGTCCAAGGTGGACCAATTATGTTGTCTTATTTGCCAAGTGTACAAAGCCAACCAATGATGTAAAGACACTTGTACTTGATGATAAAGATGGTGACACATGTGCATTCTTATCTCCAAGGCTCAAATTCACACTATAAATAGGAGGCAATGGTGAAGAAGATGAAACACACTTGAAGCTCACAAGCATTTGTTGAATTGTCTAGCTACCATCTTCTTATTGTTGTTGTTTTGTTCCATTCTTTGTAGCAAAGGTGTTCTTGTTGTTTTTGTTGAGCTACAAGTCTCTTGAGATTCATTTTTAAGATTGATTAGCCATTTTTATAAGGCTATATCAATAGGTGGTAGAGGTGTTGCAACTAAATGTTGCATAGAAGGTGATTATCCAAGTATTGAATAGAGTTGGTGTATAACCCAAAGATTAAGCTTGTTCTTATTGTAAAGTGATTCATTTTCATAGTGAAATCCAAGGAAAGGTGTTCCTTGGGACTGGAGTAGGTCACATTGACCGAACCAGGATAAATTCTCGGTGTTCTTGTCTTGTTTCTTCATTTCTGGAGTTTTCTCTCACCAGGGGTATTTTGGTCATTTACCCCCAAGGGTATTTTTGGTATTTTCACTCAAGAAATCTCTTGAGCATATTATTATCTTCATTCTAGAGTTGAGCTATTATTATCTTGAAGATTGTATGGTGGTTCTTTATCTTATTCTCTCAATAATATTATTGACTATAACTGGATATGTGACGATTTGAGCCGTCAAATTCTGCTTTTTCTTGAAGAATTTTTATATATGTTATGAGAGCATGTTTATCATCATTATTCATAGATATCAAAGGTGTTAAAGGTGTGGAAATGTTCACGACATATAAAGAAATATTAGGAATTTTAGTGTTACACGTTGACATAATCTTGTCAACTATTATCTATTGGCTTCTTCTTCAAAAATGTGATTTGCCACACATATATGTATGCTCAAAAACGTGTGTTATACAGTTGGATATGATGGTGTACTCATTTTTAGCTTGGTGACAAGTGGACGAATCAAAAAGGAGCTAGTTGGCAAAAATTGCCAACTAGGATATTTTCAAATGTAGCCAACGGCTACATGACTATTTGTGGCAGATTTTTTTAGTCAAAATAAAGCTCTCACATGCCCTATTCTTGTGCTTGGAGTTGAGGGTATTTTGGTGGTATTATCCTCTCTTATTATCTTCAAGTTACAAAGGATAATTAAGGTTATTTTTTTGGAAAATATGAATTGGCTACTATCCCATTTTTGGAGCTGATTTTCATTTGTAATGTTCAAAGCCTCAAATGCCTATTTTCAAGCCAAAAAGTTGAGGGTATAATGGAGGAATATGCCATCTTATCTTTGGGTATTATCTTCACATTTTCAAGACACTCCAAGGTGGAATTTTCGGCCAACAAGGTGATGTCCAAGGTGGACCAATTATGTTGTCTTATTTTGCCAAGTGTACAAAGCCAACAAATGATGTAAAGACACTTGGACTTGATGATAAAGATGGTGACACATGTGCATTCTTATCTCCAAGGCTCAAATTCACACTATAAATAGGAGGCAATGGTGTAGAAGATGAAACACACTTGAAGCTCACAAGCATTTGTTGAATTGTCTAGCTATCATCTTCTTTTTTTTGTTGTTCTTGTTCCATTCTGTAGAGAAAAAGGGGTTTGAGTGATTTCAAAATATATGATTTAAATGTGCATAATAACGAGCATAAGATAAATGTGCATGATATATTGCATATTACTTGCCTTATATAATTCAATATTATGTTGCCGTACTAACGAACCATGAAGCTTTAAAGCTTACATCAAATGGCAAACATTTGTTGTGTTTACACTATTTTCAGGTGCCACCATTAATGAACTAAACTAGTTCATTAAGTGAAGTACTTAGTTAATTAAACTAAGTAGTTCATTAAAGGAAATTATATTTGAACAAGGCACAAAGGCAACAAGACTAAGAAAGGAAAGTCTCCTCCTCCTCTCTTCATAAATATACACGCATATATATATAAATATATGTTCAGATTTTTTTGAAAAAGGCACATACACATGTATTCCTACGTACTATCGACACGTTATATATTTACGTACGTTAACGTCACACCACCATACTTAACTCATATTTATGAGTATATTCAGGTCTTATATCATATGATATAAGTCATGGTGATGATAAATTAAATACGACACGTTAAAAGGTTCTAAACCAACAATTGTCGTATCGGGCGAATACCGAAACTTCGCCAACGTGTCACGTACTTGCCATAAATAGATGGCCAGCCCCTACACCTCAAAAATCCTTATTATTTTCGTGCATATGATGATCTTTTCAGCCATAAAATCATTCCATGTTGGCACACACAAATCACTCAACATTAAGGCCAAATTGTGAAGATTCTAATTTCAATTTTGTCACATGTTAATGGCGCCACTTTAGACCAGCCAAGTACTGAAAATTAAACTTTATATTATATATATTATGTGTAACATAATATATATAACATGTGCAAAAAATTGGAATTTAATTAGAAAAAAATTGGGTAATCGATAAACATCGAAAATTCGGTTTTCTACGTACACAACACATGGAACATTTTTGACACATCATATGACACGTATCTAGACACTTTTTACATATGTCATACATCTTAAAGTGTTCTAGAAAATTAAATTAAGGGCTGATTGGAATATAACATGTGTGTATTATTAAATGTGCACTATTTTACAAAGTTAGCAAAAATAAAATTCAGCACATGCATATACATGTTGGACACGCCTATACAGCTGAGATGGAGCATATGTGGAGCCTTGTTGGCATATTGATTGGTCAAGAATCAATCATACAATGTTGGTGATTTAAAGAAAGAAGCTACAAAAGGTAATGTTTCAAATTTTATCTCATTTGAAACACATGCTGAAAATTTCAGCATGTGGAAGATAGGCTGGCCGATTTTTGGCATTCATGAAGAGATATTTTGTGTCTTAAAACATGTGGTTAATTGAAAGAAGAATTGAAAGTAATTTGAACCAGATACATAGTCATAAAGTGTGATATTTTGAATATCACACATGCTGAAATTTTTCAGCATGTGTGGGAATGTATCTTGAACGTTTTTATGGCCATGTTGGTGTCCAAATTTCATCACACATGCTGAAATTTTTCAGCATGTGTGGGAATGTATCTTGAACGTTTTTATGGCCATGTTGGTGTCCAAATTTCATTTCCAATATCATAAGAATATTTGCTACTAAGTGGTGATTTATTTTAAAGAAAAATCAATGAAAATTTGGAAGGAATTTGAATTATATCACCATGTAACACATGCTGAAATTTCAGCATGTCAAGTAGTCTTAATGGCCGAAATTTTTACCTTATTTGGAGAAATTTTGTCTTGTTTGATTTGGATGATAATCTTATGAGTTATGGCAACTAATTTATGTTGATTTTGGCACATGCTTTTAGTGGAATTTTCAGATTTTCCAAGTCATCAAATGATGACAACATTCAACCAATCATGAAGTGCCAAGTAAGCAAAGGTTAAATGATCATCCAATGAGAAGGTGCCAAGCAAGCAAGATCATGTCACAATGATGCCACACATTCTCCCAAGGACTTAGAAGACAATTTTCAAGAGGGGATAGCACCTGGGGGGGATGGGCATTTTGCATAAATGGAAAGGAGAAGAGCAAAACAAGAGACAAAAACAAGCATTGCAAATTCAAGTGAAAAAAAAGCCTAGCTCCTTTCTTCTACACTCTCTTTCTTTCTTCTTCTTCAAAGCCTATTGTACTTATATTCTTATTCTTGAATAGGCTTATCTTAGACCACCACACATTCTATATCTTTGTAAAAGATTGATCAAGGTGTGATCAATCTTCATTCTTGCAAGGTGGTGGTGTTCGTGACAATTGTATTCACGTACAATGTTTGTAAAGGGTTGGAGTTGGTGTGTAACTCCATCAACCCTGTGGTAAGGTATTTGCATGTGTGACTAGTGTGAACCGAGGAAGTGTTCCTCGAAGACTGGAGTAGGTTGTTTATAACCGAACCAGTATAAAATTCTCGGTGTCATTTACTTTCAGCACTTATATTCTGTTTCAGCACTGTTTACTCTTTTGTTTACGTTCGTAAAAACAGTAAACGATTTTCAAAAGTTATGAAAATTTTCAGAAACATAGCCACACGTCTTAGGGTTAGTTTGGCACAAGTTTCAACCCCTTTGGATAAGTATAAGTCAATCAAACATCCAAAGTTCTGAGACTAGTGCAGTCTGATTTTTAGGCTTGCAAAGGTTGAGACTTTGAGTGTATTTGGCTAACTTCCCGAAAGAAGTTTTCAAAACTGTTTAAACCCATTTAAACCCATTTCAGAGCAATTGGAGTTAAGAACAAATAGGAATAAATTTTTCAAAACAGTCTACCGTTTCTGACAGATTCGCGCAATCTGACCACCAACGATTTTTGAACGGGTTAAAGGTTGAATTTAAATCTGAAATTTTTAGGAGACACTCATAACATCTGAGGCTAAGTTCTCCCAAAATTTCAGAATTTTTGAAGACCTACAACCTAGTTTTAAAAACGTTTTAAAACTGGTTCTGAAAAAGAATCTGTTTTCAGAAGTTGGTTTCTTGTGTCAAAACAATTTTAAAAACCACACTTTCCGCACCGACTATTCAACCCCTCCTTCTAGTGGTGCCTTGCAGATCCTACACATTCTTTTTAGCAAAGGTGTTCTTGTTGTTTTTGTTGAGCTACAAGTCTCTTGAGATTCATTTGTAATATTGATTAGCCAACTAAGTGTTGCATAGAAGGTGATTATCCAAGTCTTGAATAGTGTTGGTGTATAACCCAAGGATCAAGCTTGGTTCTTATTGTAAGGTGATTCACTTCATAGTGAAATCCAAGGAAAGGTGTTCCTTGGGACTGGAGTAGGTCACATTGACCGAACCAAGATAAATTCTCGGTGTTCTTGTCTTGTTTCTTCATTTCTGTTTTTTGCCCGTTTTTACTGCAGTTTTCACACAATTTCTCACAATTTGAAAAAATAGCTAAACACTTTCAAAATTCAGGATTTTTGGTGGAGTTATACTTCAGACTGTTAGCTTTCATTTGAAACAAGAATCACTTGATTTGAGCAAGTGAAAGTTAGTCTTTCAGTCTTTTCAAGATAACTGCTCCAATCTGGTTGCAATCTGACCAGTTTTAAGAAATCTTAAATTATGTTTTTATCAAAATTTTGTTTAAGGTCAGGGCCTTTTAGAAACATCAACTACATATCCTAAGGAGTGCTTTGATATAAAGATCAACCTTTTTGGTTGAGTATTCAAAGAGAAACACATTTTTCAAAATCAGCAACGTTCTGTCCAATTCTGTCCAGATTGACCATCTGAATCTTTTTATTTGTTTGAAGGGTCAAACGATCTTATTTTTTCTGATTTTTGGACTGAGTCTTTTTAACACATTGAAGTTAAATTCTAGAAAGTTTTATAATTTTTGAAGTTGTGTACAATTAGTTTTGAATTTTGCAAAAACGGGTTCTGAATCTGAAGTGGTCTCAGATTCTGTTTTCAGAGGGGATTTTTACAAGGGGTTATAGTGTAATTTCCACTAACCACTATTCACTCCCCTCTAGTGGTGTTTATTGCAGGTGCACGGTCCAACACACCTTGCTCAATGGTGACGGTAAATTTCCTTTAAGTTTAGAGACATCTCGAGTCTCATCTCGGCTTTATTCTTCTATTTGTCCTTCTGTCAAGCGTCATAATATTGTTGATTTCTTCATTCCAGCATCTTTGACTATCATATAGTTGTTGGTTGCGTATGTTTATTGTCACCAAATTTAATCGAATTCTTCATATACCAGACCCCCTTTGTATGATGTTCTTACTCATCTTGTTGAACATTAAATTTATGTCACAGAGTTATTTCATTTGAATATCTCTTGTCCATGTTTGGTACTATATCGTGCAAAATTTTCCAACAAAATACACATATTCGACACATAGATAAAACAATTACATGCATATATATATATCAATCTATGCAAATCATAATTACTAATGCATGATCCAATTTGATACAAAAATAGCATAATAACTATGAAACATAGTAAATATAGTAGGATACTTCCTCTGTCTCGATTATACGCGATATACGAAGAACCGAAGTTGAGGACAGATTAAAATCACTTGATTTTGGCTTAGGAGGCTGGCGGCCGATTATGTATTTTGGAGAATAATTAACAGTTGCTTTGATGAAGGTTAGCCGGTGGTTTAAAATATGAAGAATGCAGAATTAGGTTTGGTGAATAAGGGTGATTGAATATTTGGACACAAAAAAAATAAGGCTGCTGGCGTAATCTTGGGGCTGGCGGCTTTGTGGAGAAAGAATGAAAAAAATAAACAAGGCATCATGGCTACCATTCAGCTGGCGGCTGCCGAGGGGGGTAGGAAATTTGGTGTGGGACTTGGGTTATTTTATAGGTATAGGTTAGCATTATTCTAATATGAATATGGTTTGTATCTAATTGAAATTCTATCTTTACTTTTTCTTTTCCTAAGTATATTAGGATGCTAAATAGTAAACTATATTTCAATTCCTCTTTCTTTCCTATTAAGATACTACTACTTAGGCTTTATTTTTTTTGTATTTTCTTTTATTTTCCTCTTTTTTTTCTTTGCACTCGGGTTATAACAAATAATGTCCACGATAAATACCCCCAATGCAAACGTATACTTTCTGTGTCATTCTTAAATTCGGTTTTGGCCTTTTCTGGTCGATGCATTCACATATACAACTAACCAAAATTCTCAAAATTCACCTATTCTGGAATTGACACAAACATCAACATAATATTTTTATCCTGACATTGAATGCAACAACTCCTACCAATTTTATAAAACCAGTTCATAAACGGGTTGCGGCGAGAGAAGGTTCACCAAAATAGCATGTAAAATTTTGCCCCAGCTCCATGTCACTATCAGTCATAAGCAAGCATTATCAAAGCAACATCTGAAAGGAATTACCTAAGGATATTGAATTGTACTTAATTTGGATAAATTCTCCCTCTTGTCGATTTGTCTCAGCATATCCAACTATCCTACGGCAATTATACAACATATTCTGATAAAACAGAAATATAAAAAAAAAAATCATCAAGAACTTTAATTCATTTTTTTTTGAGAAATAGAACTTTAATTCATTAAACCAAGATTTGTATTTTAAACCTACCATCAGAGCAGGCATATGTGTAGGGGTATTAATGAACCGAGCCGAGCCGAATACTAGGTTTTTGAATTCTGATTCGTTAAGCTAAACAAACTGTTTGGCTCGGTTCGTTTAGCTAAACAAAGTTTAAAATTAGCTCGAGTTCGGCTCGTTAACCCTAAACTGTTTAAACGAGAACAGTTCGGCTCGTTTAACTAAACAAACTCGAATATGTGTTCGAATTCGGCTCGTTTAGGTAAAATTAATGAACGAACTCGAACCCAATATGAATCGAACTCGAACAGTTCACGAACTGTTCGGTTCGTTTAACAACCCTATGTATATGTGAAGTGATATTTAAGGGTGTGAATTACTTACTTTTGTTGTAAGGTCCATAACAAACGCTCTAGAGGGGGATGAATAGAGCGTTGGGCAATTTTGTGGATTTTTTTTCCTGATTTTTGGCTTTCTTCAACTCAAATGGAATTCAAAATCAAAGTAAAAACGGGAGATGAGAGACGATGAATGAGTACACCGGATATAGAGTGGTTCGAATCGTAAATGATTCTACTCCACTACCACTTTGTTGCCAAAATGGATTTTCAACTACTCTTCTTATTAAAGTTAATAAGAGCAACAACAACAATACTTACGCTAACACTTTAGTGTAAGTAACCACAACCACAACTTCTTGCACAAAACATTTTTGTGCAACTACAACAACTTCAGCTCCAAGCAAGAACAACTTCTTGCCAACTCACAACTTTAACAAAGTTCTCTCAAGAACTTTCTCACAAGTAGTGGAGGTTTACGTTTTTTTCACTAGTCTAAATGCAAACAAGAGATCAAATATTTATGGTTCCTCTTGTGTTAGACTTGCTATCTCTTAATATACAACAATAAAGAACAAAGAAACACTTAACAAGCTTTAAATACTTTTTACACATATAAGAGAAATATACGACAACGAAGAATGAAGCTTGATGATGGTAAAAGTGTGTGAGACTCATATGAGTTCTTCTATTCATATCCCAACATGTGTGTATTCTTGGTGTGTAAAACGGTTATCTTGTAGCTACATGAAAATGTGGGCCATGGATGATCACATTTAAACACACCACTTCGAGGCAAGATCTAACGGAGTTAACAACTGGAGTTGCCTAGCGGCTATCAGTCAAATTGCTCATAAAAGATAAGCTCCAGATTTTTTCTTTTTTTCTTTTCCTGTTTTTTTTTTTTTTGAACTCTTCGACACCTTTTTGAATAATTCCTTACCTTCGAAGTTTTATGACACAGAAACATGATGTATACATACATATTTTTTAGTCACAATACATTATGTGCGCACCTACACACATATTGTCTTACTACTCTATCCGGTCCAATAAATGTTCTAGTAAACACTCTTGAGAAATATGTTTGGATAATTTTCAAAGTCATGATTTTAAGTGGTGAATACTTAAAAATGTCACACATGGTGTTATATGTGGTTAAAAGTTGAAAAAGTTGACATCGATCTCTCAGGTTGTGGCACATTCGATCTATGTACATAGATCTATCACATCGATCTATCCATGTAAAGGCAGTGAAAGTTCAAGACCTCACTGTGAGACATCGATCTCTAAACCTCAGACACATCGATCGATCGATGTACATCGAACTCTCACTTCGATCGATCGATGTAGGTCAGAGACAAAACCTGAACCTTTCTGTGAGACATCGATCTCTGAAGATGAGGCACTTCACTCGATCGCTGTCTAGGGTTTTTAGAAATAATTTTCTAACATGTGATAAAATGGTTGTTTTCATTTGTATATGATTTATACATGTTTATTATGTGATTATTATGTGTTTCTGGTGATTTTAAATGTCTTGTGACTAACGTGCCTTGAAAGTTTCTACAACTTACCAAAAAGGGCAAAATTGGATTTTTGAGTTTTGTGGGAACATCACATGATGAAAATATTTCAAGGATGTATTCTCATCCTATTTATCATGACAAAGGTGATATCATGAGCATTTCTGACCATCCGGGTCATTTCTGGAGTTTTCATATATCAGGGGTATTTTTGTCATTTTACCCCCGATGGTATTTTTGGTATTTTCACTGAAGGAATCTCTTAAGCATATTATTATCTTCATTCTAGAGCTGATTTATTATTAACTTGAAGATAATATGGTGATTCTTTATCTTATTCTCTCACATGATGATATTGTTGACTATAGCTGGATATGTGACGATTTGAGATGTCACATTCTATTTTTTCTTGAAGACCCTCTTATATATGTTATAAGAACATATGTATCATCATTATTCAGAGTTGTTCAAGGTGTTAAAGGTGCGTAAATGATCACGACATTTAAGAAGAAATATTGGGAATTTCGGTGTTACACGTTGACATAATCGTGTCAACAATTATTTAGTGATTTCTTCTTCAAAAGTTTGAGTTGATATACATATTTTCCAGCCTCCAAACGTGTATAAACAGTTGGATATGATGTCTAATTCATTTTGTGAGTTGGAGACAAGTGGACCAACCAAAAAGGAGCTAGTTGGCAAAAATTGCCAACTTGGATTTTTCAAATATAGCCAAATGGCTACTTGGTGTATATGACTATTCTTGGCAGATTTTTTGAGTCAAAATGGAGCTCTCACATGTACTATTATTGTGCTTGAATTTGGAGATATTTTGGTGGTATTATCCTCTCTTATTTTATTAAGAAAAATCAAGATTAATTTTTGGAAAATGCAAGGTTGTAGCAAACGGCTACATTGTTTGAATGAAGCTGAATTTCAGTTGTTTTTATCCAAGAAAAGTCAGCCTCACATGTTCTATGTTTATGCCAAGAAGTTGAGGTATTATCTTCTCCATATTATCTACATTTTGCAAAGGATAAATGGGACTTGCCATGATGAAAATTCCGGCCAACATGACATTGCCAAGGTGGACCAATCATTGTGTTTTATTTTGTCAAGTGTACAAGGCCAACCAATTATGAGAAGACATTTGGACTTGATGATGAAGATGGTGACACATTGGAAGTCTTATCTACAAGGCTCAAATCACACTATAAATAGAGGCAATGGTGAAAAAGACAACACACTTGAAGCTTACAAGCATTTGTTGAATTGTCTAGCTATCATCTTCTTGTTGTTGTTGTTGTTCTTGTTCCATTCTTTGTAGCTAAGGTGTTTTTGTTGTTTCTGTTATGCTACAAGCCTCTTGAGCTTCATTTGTAAGATTGATTAGCTTTTCTTATAAGGCTACATCAATAGGTGGTAGAGGTGTTGCAACTAAGTGTTGCTTATAAGATGATTATCCAAGTCTTGAATAAGGTTGGTGTATAACCCAAGGATCAAGCTTGATTCTTGTTGTAAGGTGATTCATTTGATAGTGAAATCCAAGAAAAGGTGTTCCTTGGGTCTGGAGTAGGCCACATTGACCGAACCAGAATAAATCCTCGGTGTTCTTGTCTTGTTTCTTCTTCATTTCTGTTTTCTGTCTGTTTTTACTGCAGTTTTCACACAGTTTCTCACAATTTGAAAAAATGCTAAACACTTTCAAAATTTATGATTTTTGGTGGAGTTATACTTCAGACTGTTAGATTTCATTTGCAACAAGAATCACTTGATTTGAGCAAGAGAAAGTTAGTCTTTCAGTCTTTGCAATATAACTGCTCCAATCTGGCTGCAATCTGACAAGTTTTGAGAAAACTTAAATTCTGTATTTATCAAGAATTGTTTAAGGTCAGGGCCTTTTGAAAAAATCATCTACACATCCTAAGGAATGTTTTGATATAAAGATCAACCTTTTTTGTTGAACATTGAAAGAGAAACATGTTTTGCAAAATCAACAACATTCTGTCCAATTCTGTCCAGATTGACCATTTGAATCTTTTTATTTATTGAAAAGCCAAACGATCTTATTTTTGTCTGATTTTTGGACAGAGTCTTGTTAACACATTGAAGTTAAATTTTGGAATGTTTTATAATTTTTGGAGTTGTGTACAATTAGTTTTGAATTTTTCAAAAATGGATTCTGAATCTGAGGTGGTCTCAGATTCCGTTTTCAAAGGGGATTTTTGCAAAGGGTTGTAGTGTAATTTCTGCTAACCACTATTCACCCCCCTCTAGTGGTGTTTATTGCAAGTGCACTGTAGCGCCCCACCCAAAACCAGAGTTCCGGCTCAGTGCACCCGCCATACTCTACTCCATAGAGTACAAGGCGTCGATACTATACATGTGCATGTCGACATGAATTGTAATCGATATAGCGGAAGCATCTTAAAATAAGCTCACGACATGCATAATATTATTACAAGCCGTTCAAATCCACACATCCACAAATACAGCTTCTCACGATAATTTTATTACATCACAATAAATAAAGCTCACACAACAGGTACATAGCTTCAGCCTACATCTTTGCTCACGGATACTCTATCTGGGGTTCCTCCTCAATGAACACGGCATCAGGGTCCCTGTTCTCTGAAATGTTAAGAGGCAAGTATGAGCGATAACCACCATCTTTTAATCGCTCAGCAAGTATTCTTTATAGATACTTCATGTGGATCATACATGGGGAGACAAGTAGTAATAAAGTAACAATATATATAAGTACATCTTCATTTACAAATGACAGCATTATATATAAGGGTAAAACAGAACATAAGATTTTGCATCATACCTTATGGGTCATATCATTCTTCCTCCGCATATCCTTAGCCTACCTTCCATGCTTGAACACTAATCCATCTTATACTTACAACCATCACCTCTATGTACATAATCTTCCTTAGTCATCTTAAGGCATCATGATTGTATAAATACTAATCACCACCTAAGGGCATGATCATGACATGATGCATAAAACGCGACTTTTCATAAAATGGCTTTTCGTAAACATGGCTTTTCATAAAATAACTTTTCGTAAACATGACTTTTCATAAACATGACATTTCATAAATTGACAAGATTTTCATAACTTGCGTAAAATGACATATTCATAACTTGCATAACATGACATTTTCATAACATGAAGACATAACATTTTCATCATTGGCTATAGCACTTTTCATAAGAATAATAACACACGACATACCGATCGATTTCCCATGTAGTACATATACGACATAAAACATGATAAACATATGTACATGTACTAACGGTGACGCGCTATGACGGAGATCCCGTGTCCCAGACCCGGTGTTACACTCGGCCATATACGTAATCATATGCCCCTGACATCTATCACCCCGATACCGATGTCACGCCGGCGAACATAACATAGTCATAATCATGAACATAACATAACATATCGTGTGTCAATGAAATCGATCGTCTCGTATTTATTATTCACATGCATATGAACTTTTAAAATAGGATATGCGTAAAACAACTTTCAAACTTTATTTTCGTGCAACGTGAGACTTGTTCGTATGAGGTGTTATGGTAAACTGCAGCTTATAACGTCACTTACTTATTTTCATACTACATATCATAACTTAAAGAAAACGCCACTTTGAACATCAAGTGGACATTCGTCCATAGCAACCCAAAACAGTCCACTTTCTCATTTTTCATCCAACACTACTTTCTTAATTTGTATTTCCAAATACACCTCATATTCCAACACTTAAGGGATTCAACCTTAAAGTCCTAATTTCTTCAACTTCTCACTTACAAGTACCTCAACTATATCATACTTTATTCATCACTACATCTTATACATGTATATGAACTTAATATGAAATTTGAATCATTTTTATTTCATAAAGGCCTTAGGGCCGAATATATGTGTGTATATATATAATGTATTTTACACTTTTATTACCTTAAGCCATGTCTATATATATATATATATATATATATATATATATATATATATATATATATAATTATATCCATATATACTTATTTAACATGTAACATCTCATTTTACAAAATACATTATAAGGCCGAAAGTTAGGCCATATATTATACATATTTATATTTCATTTTTTCTTCTTTTTATGCATATGTTGTAAGTTGTAAATTCTCATAAGTAACATATACTTATTTCTTTCCTTTCTTTTACTAAATCTTAAAATTATAACACTAGGAAAAATACATAATCATAAACATGATGAATAACATGAAGGGTGTACTTCTTGAGCCACATTCATCATCTAATACACATCTTATAAATGGTTATGATGAAACTCAAATGAAGTACTAAAGTAGGCCACTTGGCCGTGTATGTGTGATGTATATGTGAAGATGATGATCATCAAACAACCATTTAGACCATGTATATAAGTCATGCTTATGATGCATACATGAACATGTTAAAGACATGATCTTGGAACATATGAACGCTAAAATACATATTAATACAAACATGATGATCATCATAAAAGAAACATAATCAAAACACAAGAGTTGAATTCTTTATACATCTTTCTTAAGGTTCTTCATTTCATATTATTTGTTCAAAGTTTATAGTTATATATATATAAATACATAAATAACCATAGGTAGACACCTATATATGTATATATATATTAGCCGTGTATATATATGTTATATTTATATATATAGCCTTTTATATGTATATTTACATATATTTATATATTTATAACACTTACAATCATAGATCTTTCATATTCTTATGGCAAAACTTGAACATACTACATGATGATCCCTTTTTTTTATATAAACATAAGTATTGAATTTGAAAATCATGAAGGATCTAGGAAGAGTACTTGCCTTGGTTCACCTTTCTTACACTTAGATGATGGTTCCTTCACTTGGTTTGGAAGAGAGTTCTTCTTCCTTCCTTCCTTGATGTACACGGTTTTTAGGGGTTAAAAAGGAGGGTTAGTGAGCAACTTATGGAACTAATCATATAGAAGA
Organism: Eustoma russellianum; assembly: GCA_036186865.1. Lineage (NCBI taxonomy): Eukaryota > Viridiplantae > Streptophyta > Magnoliopsida > Gentianales > Gentianaceae > Eustoma > Eustoma russellianum. The sequence continues at coordinate 13,541,847 of AP025044.1, read as the reverse complement.
ATCAAACTTAAACTTCATAAAGTTCTTACCTTGATTGTCTTTGATCCTAGATGCTACACCCTTCTTGAATCTTTCTTAGTTGATGGAGTGTTTATAGTACTTGATTTGAGTGATGTTGGTGTGAAGAAAGGAGAAAAAAATCTTTTCCTTGATGAAGGCAAACTTTCGGCCTCTATAGGGACTAAGGGGGTGTTGAAGTGTTCTTGAGATTTTTCCTTGGAGGTAGTATGAAATTGGTTGGTTGGGGATGCAATTATGTGAGGGGTTAAAGAAGAAATAATATCCTACTTTTCTAAGGGGGTGGCCGGCCAAGGAGTGGGAGGAATGGGGTTGGAGACAAGCTTTTGACAAGCATGGGGTGGAGGGATGGGTTAAGGTAAGATTCTTGAGCATGCCATTATTTTATTCTAAGTGTAAGACAAGTTGTCTTCACCTTTCTTTTTCTTTTTCCTTTTCTTTTACTTTATATGTGTATAATTGTTTTTTTTCTTTTATTTAATGTAGTATGAAATTGTTGTGACATTTATTTCTTTTTGATTTAATTTATCCTAATAGTTTAAGTTGTTACTAACTAATTTAATTGGGTTTTTATTGTATATACTCAAACGTTTGTAATATTTGCTATGTATTTGGTAATACAAGTCTAGTGTTATGAATCGTACACTTACGAACTTATATTTACGATATTGGAAGTCGTTACGACATAACGAATTTCCGGGTTGTAACATGCACTGTCCAACAATTGGTATCAGAGCGAGGTCTGTACTACTCAAAGAAGCAAGATTCAACACCGTACAATCAATACAAAGCCAAGAAATAATTATTCTTTGTAGCCTGCTAATCTCAGATTAAAGGTACTTACAATGGCAATAGTTTCTCACAAAGATGAGTTGGAAGGTATGTCCATTCAACGCCCTCCTCTTTTTTATGAAAATAATTTTGTTCATTGGAAACTAAGAATGAGGCTATTCTTAATGGCTATAGACATTGATTTATGGTCTATAGTTGAAGATGAGTCGTACATTCAAATGAAAGTTATACAAGTTAGTGGAGGCACTCAAGAAGTTGAAAAATATAAAAGTGAATGGACATCAGAAGATAAAAAAGAAAATGTCAATGAATGCTAAAGCTATGCAATTACTCTTGAATGGACTTACGACTTCTGAAGCAGGATATGTTTCAAATTGCACAAGCGCACACGACATGTGGAAATCACTTGTATTAAAGCATGAAGGTACTAGTGGTGTTAAAGAATCAAAAACAAACATGCTTATTGTTGGAACGTGCACCTGCAATAAACACCACTAGAGGGCAGTGAATAGTGGTTAGCGGAAATTACACTACAACCCTTTGTTAAAATCCCCTTTGAAAACAGAATCTGAAACCACCTCAGATTCAGAACCCGTTTTTCAAAAATTCACAAATAATTGTACACACTCCAAAAATTATGAAACTTTCCAGAATTTAAACTAATGAGTTAACAAGACTCTATCCAAAAATCAGACAAAAATAAGATCGTTTGACCCTTCAAATAAATAAAAAGATTCAGATGGTCATCTGGACAGAATTGGACAGAATGTTGCTGATTTTGCAAAACTGTTTCTCTTGAATACTCAACCAAAAAGGTTGATCTTTATATCAAAACACTCCTTAGGATGTTAGATGAAGTTTCCAAAAGGCCCTGACCTTAACAAACTCTTGAAAAATACAGAATTTAAGTTTTCTCAAAACTGGTCAGATTGCATCTAGATTGGAGCAGTTATCTTGCAAAGACTGAAAGACTAACTTTCCCTTGCTCAAATCAAGTGATTCTTGTTGCAAATGAAAGCTAACAGTCTGAAGTATAACTCCACCAAAAATCACGAATTTTGAAAATGTTTAGCTATTTTTCAAATTGTGAGAAGTTGTGTGAAAACTGCAGTAAAAAGGGCAGAAAATAGAAATAAAGAAACAAGAGAAGAACACCGAGAATTTATCCTGGTTCGGTCAATGTGACCTACTCCAGTCCCAAGGAACACCTTTCCTTGGATTTCACTATCAAATGAACACCTTACAACAAGAGCCAAGCTTGATCCTTGGGTTATACACCAACCCTATTCAAGACTTGGATAATCACCTCTATGCAACTCTTGATTACAACACCTCTACCACCTATTGATGTAGCCTTATAAATTTGGCTAATCAATCATACAAATCCAACCAAGAAGGTGTGTATAGTGTAGCTGGACAACGAAAAATTGGAACACCTTAGCTACACAAAGTATGAACAAAATATGAGAAGAGAATAGCAAGACAACAATCTTCAATTTTTGCTTTCAAGTGTGTGTCTTCTCTTCTTCACCTTGCCTTCTATTTATAGAGTGAATTGATGGCATATTCCCTCCAACTTTTAGACCATGTGATGGCTGAGAATTTTGAATTAAAACACCTCCATAATCATCTCCAACAACTTGTCTCCATTACATTCAAATTTGAAATTTCAAGTTGGCAACTTTTGCCAACTAGCTTGCTTTTGGTTTGTCTTCTTGTCTCCAACTCATAAAATGAGAAAAACATCATCTCCACCTGTATAATCACGTTTTGGAGGCTGTGTATATGTATACCAACTCAGATTTTTGAGGAGAAATCAACAAATAATAGTTACAAGGTTATGTCAACATATAATATCAAAATTCCCATTTCTCCTTGACATATTGTGATGAATCTTGCACCAAGGACACCTTGTAATCTCTGAAAGATGATGATTAAGAACCTCCAATAACATATATATAAGAGTCTTCAAGAGAAAATAGAACGTGACATCGAATACCGTCACATATCCCGCTACCGTCGATAAAATCATCAAATGAGAGAATAAAAGAAAACAACCAAATAATCTTCAGAATATACTAAATGAACTCCAGAATGAATATAATAAGATACTCAAGAGATTCCTTGAGTAAAAAATACCGAAACTGTCTTCGGGGGTAAAAATGACCAAAATGCCCCTAGTGAGATAAAACTCCAGAAATGACCCCGATGGTCAGAATTAAATATAATAACACACCTTCTTGATAATAAATAAGATGATAATATCTTCTTGAATCATATTCACCATGTCGAGTACCTACAAAAACCAAAAAATACCACTTTTGCCTTTTTGTAAGTTGTAGAAACTTCGAGGGCATATTAGTTCACAAGATATTATGATCATAAAAATCACATAATCACAACATGATAAACATATATAAATAAAACAACTATTTTATCACATTTTAGAAAAATATTTCTAACAACCCTAGACATCGTTCATTTTCCTTCACTTATTCAACTCTTTCATTTATAACACCATATGTGACATTTTTAAGTATTATCATCACTTAAATCATGACTTTGAAAATTATCCAAACATATTTTCTCAACATTCTCCCCCTTTTGATGATTTTAAAAATAACCTAACATGATTTTAATGTCACAACTTATAACCAAAAGTTTAACCAATGTTTCAACTATGTTTTCACTTTTAAATATTATGCCGCTCCCCCTCAACTCATACTCTCCCCTTAACCTATGGCTCCAAAAATTTATACCAATAAAAAACATAGCATATGATTCATCATGACTTACCAACTAAAACATGACTTAACCACTAAATCATGTTCTTATTCTATCTCCCCCCTTTATTTTGCAAATCATGCAAAAGATAGAACTATACAATGGTATCATAAGTCATCATTCCTATTTGGCTCGTAAGTTTTCAAATGTGGCTTGATTAAGGGGTTGGTGAAGATGTCAGCGATTTGGTGATCAGTTCTTATATGGTTTATCACTATGTCCTCATTTTGAACATGATCGCGAAGAAAGTGGTATCGCACCTCAATTGTTTGGCCTTAGAATGAAGCAACCGGATTCCGGGAAAGATTGATTGCACTTGTGCTATCGCAAAAAATTGGAATCTTATTCATTTTAATGCCAAAATCACTAAGTTGATGTTTAAGCCAAAGTATTTGGGTAGTACATAAACTCAAAGCGATATACTCGGCTTCAGTGGTAGAAAGAGCTACACTAGCTTGCTTTTTAGAAAACCAAGAGATCAAATTAGTTCCCTATAAATTGACATGTACCGCTAGTGGATTTTCTATCTAACCTGCAACCACCATAATCAGCAATCACTATATGCGTGTAATTCAACTTAGCGTTTCTATCATACCACAGTCCTAAGTGAGGTGTAATGCTTAAGATATCTAGAAGATCTTTTTCACTACATTGGTAAGGTGATACCTTAGGACACGATTGAAACCTAGCACACATACACACACTAAACATAATATCAAGTCTTGATGCAGTTAAGTATAACAATGAGCCAATCATAGACCTATAAAGTGTGTCATCAAAAGGTTTAACCATTTTCCATCCTTATCAAGTTTGGTACTAACACTCATAGGCGTAGTTGTAGGTTTCAACTCTTCAAAGCCAAACTTCTTAATCATATCATTGACATACTTGATTTGGCTAATGTGAATCCTTGAGGGGTTTGTTTGATTGAAGTCCTAAGAAATAATTCAAACTCTCCTACCATTGACATTTCAAAAACTCTGACTTCATACATTCTTCGAAGTCTTTTACTAAAGTAGGGTTTGTTGAACCAAAGATTATATCATCTACTTATATTTGAACTATTACAAATCATTAACCTTTTCTTCTTAGGAATAATGTGTTGTCGATGGTCCCCCTTTGATAATTATTTGCGATAAGAAAGTTTGCAAATCTATCATACCAAGCTCTTGGAGCTTGGTTTTAAAACCATAGAGAGCTTTCTAAGCTTATAAACATGGTTCGGATTCTTCGATCTTCGAATCCAGGAGGTTGTTTGACAAACACTTCTTCTTGGATGTATCCATTCAAGAACGCACTCTTGACATCCATTTGGAAGAGCTTAATTTTGCTTATACTTGCAATCGCAAGTAACAATCTAATTGCTTCTAGTCGTGCAACGGGTGCAAAGGTTTCTTCATAATCTATTCCTTCTTTTGATTATAAACCTTGTGCGACTAGTCTAGCCCTTATTCCTTGTAATATTCCTTGTTCATCCATTTTATTCCTAAAAACCCATTTAGTTCAATGATAGATTTGTCTTCAGGTATAGTACTAAGTCCACACGTTGTTCCTTGTGAATTGATTTAATTCCTCATGCATAGCATCTATCCATGATATGTCACCTAAGGCTTCCTTTACGTTCTTAGGTTCTAATTGTGAGATTAAGCTATGTCATTCAAGTTGACTTATATTTCTATGTGTTTTAACTCAACACTTGGATCCCCAATGATTAGTTCTCTAGGGTGCCACCAATTCCTAGATTGATTAAGTTCACCCTCATCTTGTTCAAATATTTCATTAGTGTGAACGTTATCATATGTAATTGGATCATTAGTTGTATCTTCTAATTGCAGAGTCTCTTGATTTATTTCATCTAAGGGTTCATGTTTGTCTTGTTCAGAGGGGAGTTGGTTCTAGATGATCAAAGTACAGGCTCAAGTAATACATCATCATCAAACATATTTCATCAACATTTGTTTCTTGTTTATGTTGATGTTTATCACTAACTTTAAACATGCATTTTCATTGAATTTCACATGTATGGATTCAATTATTTTCTAGATGCAGAATTATAACACCTATATGCTCTTGAGTTAGTTGAATACCCAACAAATATGCATTCAATAGACTTTTGTTCAAATTTATCTAGAATTATCCTTAGTGTTCAGCACAAAACATTTACAATCCAATACTTTAAGATAATCTATCTTAGGTTGTCTATTGTTTAGCAATTCATAAGGCGGTTTTATTTAATTTCTTTCTAATAGTAAGCCTATTTAATAATATAGCATGCACAACTAACAGCTTCAGCCCATAATATTTAGGTAATTTATTTTCACAACAGCATTGTCCTAGCAACTTCTTGAATCGTTCTATTTTTAACGTTCAACAACTCCATTGAGTTGTGGTGTTCTAGGTGGTGAGATTTCATGTTGATTCCATAATAGTTCGCAATATTTTGATTATGTCTTTGTTTTTAAATTCTCCACCACCTCTACTCGCGTTCTAATTCTTTTAACATTTTCTTCATAAATGTTTTCAAGTTGCTTAATAAGGGTTTCGATTGCTAATGGAGCATTGTCTTTGTGTGTTAAGAACAATGGTCCATGTGTAGCGTGAGTAAATCATCTACTATGACACACACATAGTAGTGTCCACCTAGACTTCTTGTCCTACTTGGACCAAATAAGTCTAAGTGAAGCAATTCTAGTACATGACTAGTACTCACTTCATGTTTCGGTTTTAAGGTTTACTTTAATATGTTTTCCCTTAATACATGTTTCACACATTGAAAATTATCTAAGTCTAACTTAGGCATTCCTCTAATTAAATTCTTTTTAGACAATTTCTTAATAGTTGAAATTCCTATATGGCCGAATCTTCTATGGCCATAAATTTACATCTAAGTCATGTGATATTAGACACTTAACTTTAGCATCTAACATGTTATCTAAAGTAAGAGTATAAATATTTCCATCTCTATTTCCTTTTAAAACTGTTTCTCTCCTTTTTCATTTATTATATCACAAGAATTGGGAAGAAAGGAGACATTATAACCACATCTATAAGTTGAGAAATGCTAAGTAAATTATAATAGATTGCTTACTAATAACACATTTCGTATTTGAAATGTGTTAGGGTCCCCAATTGTTCATTTTCCAACAACTTGTCCTTGTTGTTGTCACCGAATGTTACTTTTCCTCCATTCTTGATATGTTCCAATTCGATGAATAGTTTGGGGTTCCCCGTCATATGCCTCGAACATCCACTATCTAAAAACCATTTGGGTTTTTAGATTCTTTGACTTTGCCTCCTTCTTGCATTCCTTGCGTTTATCCTACAATGGAGACAAAGTTTTAGGTACCCTTTATTTGGGTCCTTGAATGTTAGGAGCACTATTCTTGTTTAGATATCCCTTAGGTATCCAAACTTGAATATACCTTCTAGGCACATTTTTAGCATTGTTATAATTTGGAAAATAAGAAGAAATTAGCATATACATGATTATTCCACATAAGTGAAGATACATTGTTGTACATGTTGTGCCATGGTTGATAATCATTATAGGATGGCCGAATTTTATAATGTGCATAAGGAATGCGATTTTGGTTTCTTGTATGGGCGCTATATAAGTGTGTTTTGTAGTCATTCTATAAGACTTATAAGAGTGGTTGCCTATATTTAGGTTCATATAAGTTTATGCATTTTATTTGGTCTAGTTGCATTTGTATACATGTAGGCATAATTTCTAGGGTTGTCTAGATGCAAAGTTTGGCCTAGATGTATAGTTATGCGTGTGTGTTTTTATGGGTGCATGCTGCATTTTTATCTTTGAATAAGAAGAAGGAGTAGAAGAAATTTAGCAGACAAGTTTGTTTTTATAACTTTATAAGGTTGTTTCGTAGTTGATGATACGAACTTAGTCTTTTTATCTAATTTGGCATCTTCTTCTTTATATCCCAATCCAGTTTTGTCATTTCCATACTTTTGTGATGATATGAGTGTGTCTAACATGTTTGGTACCAGATTTAAACTGTTCTAAGGTTTTCTCTAAGCCTAGTTTGCATGATTTAAGTGTAGACACTTTCATTTTCATAATCATGCATCTTGGTTTTCAAACGCACTATTTTCGGTTCTTAAGGTTTGTTCATTATTTCTAGATGACTCAATTTTAGTTCTTTAATGAATCAAGAGCATTTGATGACTCTTGTTTGAAAGACTCTAATTGATTAGAAAGTTCCAAGTTGGTTGTCTTCAACTTGTCATTTTCTTCATTAAGTTTCTTTTCTCTTTTGACAACCTTTTACAATGAGCATGCATTTTCATGAATTCATCATACATTTCCATCGAAAGTCATCTCATTATCAGAATCAAAATCAGGAGTAGATGTTACCTCTTTCGTAGACTTTGAGAACGCTCCTTTATGAGAGATAGATGACATGATGTATGATTTTAGATGAATACCTTGAATCTTTAATCAAGTGAATACAAATGCTCCAAACCTTCTTGAAGTGTTCAAATGCTTCCAAACCTTCTTGATTTGGGATTAGCAAGGCAACTATGATTTCTTGCTTCTTAGCCTTGTCTTGTTTGTACGGTGTTGAATCTTGCTTCTTTTTAGTGGTGGTGGTCTGGCTCTGATAACCAAATGTTGGACCGTGCACCTGCAATAAACACCACTAGAGGGGGGTGAATAGTGGTTAGCGGAAATTACACTACAACCCTTTGTTAAAATCCCCTTTGAAAACAGAATCTGAAACCACCTCAGATTCAGAACCCGTTTTTCAAAAATTCACAAATAATTGTACACACTCCAAAACTTATGAAACTTTCCAGAATTTAAATTCAATGAGTAACAAGACTCTATCCAAAAATCAGACAAAAATAAGATTGTTTGACCCTTCAAATAAATAAAAAAGATTCAGATGGTCAATCTGGACAGAATTGGACAGAATGTTGCTGATTTTGCCAAAACGTGTTTCTCTTTGAATACTCAAACCAAAAAGGTTGAATCTTTATATCAAAACACTCCTTAGGATGTTAGATGAAGTTTCCAAAAGGCCCTGACCTTAACAAACTCTGGAAAAAATACAGAATTTAAGTTTTCTCAAACTGGTCAGATTGCATCTAGATTGGAGTAGCAGTTATTTTGCAAAGACTGAAAGACTAACTTTCCCTTGCTCAAATCAGTGATTCTTGTTGCAAATGAAAGCTAACAGTCTGAAGTATAACTCTGCCAAGAAATCACGAATTTTGAAAATGTTTAGCTCTTTTTTTCAAATTGTGAGAAGTTGTTTGAAAACTGCAGTCAAAAACGGACAGCAAAAAGAAATAAAGAAACAAGAGAAGAACACCGAGAATTTATCCTGGTTTGGTCAATGTGACCTACTCCAGTCCCAAGGAAACCCTTTTCTTGGATTTCACTATCAAATGAACACCTACAATAAGAGCCAAGCTTGATCCTTGGTTATACACCAACCAGATTCAAGACTTGGATAATCACCTATGCAACTCTTGATTACAACACATCTACCACCTATTGATGTAGACTTATAAATTTGGCTAATCAATCATACAAATCCAACCCAAGAAAGGTGTGTATAGTGGTAGCTGGACAACGGAAAAATTGGAACACCTTAGCTACACAAAGTATGAACAAAAATATGAGAAGAGAATAGCAAGACAACAATCTTCAATTTTTGCTTTCAAGTGTGTGTCTTCTCTTCTTCACCTTGCCTTCTATTTATAGAGTGAATTGATGGCATATTCCCTCCAACTTTAGACCATGTGATGGCTGAGAATTTTGAATTAAAACCCTCCATAATCATCTCCAACAACCTTGTCTCCATTACATTCAAATTTGAAATTTCAAGTTGGCAACTTTTGCCAACTAGCTTGCTTTTGGTTTGTCTTCTTGTCTCCAACTCATAAAATGAGAAAAACATCATCTCCACCTGTATAATCACGTTTTGGAGGCTGTGTATATGTATAGCCAACTCAGATTTTGAGGAGAAATGAGTCAAATAATAGTTAACAAGGTTTGTCAACATATAATATCAAAATTCCCATTTCTCCTTGACATATTGTGATGAATCTTGCACCAAGGACACCTTGTAATCTCTGAAAGATGATGATCAAGAACCTCCAATAACATATATATAAGAGTCTTCAAGAGAAAATAGAACGTGACATCGCATACCGTCACATATCCCGCTACCGTCGATAAAATCATCAAATGAGAGAATAAAATAGAAAACCACCATATAATCTTCAAGAATATACTAAATGAACTCCAGAATGAATATAATAAGATACTCAAGAGATTCCTTGAGTAAAAAATACCGAAACTGTCTTCGGGGTAAAAATGACCAAAATGCCCCTAGTGAGATAAAACTCCAGAAATGACCCCGATGGTCAGAATTAAATATAATAACACCTTCTTGATAATAAATAGATGATAATATCTTCTTGAATCATATTCACCATGTCGAGTACCTACAAAACTCAAAATACCACTTTTGGCCCTTTTTGGTAAGTTGTAGAAAAAACTTCGAGGGCATATTAGTCACAAGATATTATGATCATAAAAATCACATAATCACAACATGATAAACATATATAAATAAAAACAACTGTTTTATCACATTTTAGAAAAATATTTCTAACAACCCTAGACATCGTGTCATTTTTCTTCACTTATTCAACTCTTTCATTTATAACACCATATGTGACATTTTAAGTATTCATCACTTAAAATCATGACTTTGAAAATTATCCAAACATATTTTTCAACACTTATGACTGGATTAGAGTCTTTCAAAATGTTGCCAAACGAATCCATAACATCTATGGATTTGAGGATTACTAACATTTTTAATGCCCTTGAAGCTTTAGGCAAATCATTCATGAACAATGAAAAAGTTCAAAAGGTGCTACGAGGCCTTCCTGCTGAATGGGATCCAAAGGTGACTGCAATCGAAAAGACAAAGTCAATCACTAAGATGGATGAATTGATCGGGTCTCTTAAAGTCTATGAGGTAAAACTAAACCAACGGAAGTCCGAGTCGTCTAAATCATCAAGTCAATAGCTTTCAAAACAACTGAAACACATACAAATATTGATGATAGTAATAGTGATACTGAATTAGATGATGACTTGATATTAATAGCAAGAAAACTCAGAAAGTTTTTCAAACGTCCTAATAGGAATAGATAACGTTCTTCTTCTTCTTCTTCTTCTCAACCTAGGAAAAATAACACAAACAAATGGTATAATAAATAATTAAAGTGTTATGAATGCGGTCAAAAAGGACATAATTCATATGATTGGTCCCACGAAGAAAAATAATAATCACAACAATAATAAACAATCCAAGGACAAGGAGGCACAAATGACAAAGACAAAAGGAGTCTAAGGCAAGGAAAGGGAAACGAGCAATGAAGGTGAGCACATGGAGCGACTCATCCGACTCAGAATCCGAAACTGAGGAAGCTCAAGTCTGCTTCATATTCAACGAGGTATGTTCTTCATCTGATAGTGATTCTGATAGTGACATGACATTTGATGAAATGTATGAAGAGTTCTTAAGCATGCATGCTCACTGTAAGAGGCTCTCTAAAGAAAAGAAGAAACTAATTGAAGATAATAACAAGTTGAAGACGTCCAACTTGGAATTTTCCGATCATTAGAATCTCTTAAACAAGAGTCTACTAATACTCTTGATTCTTTAGAGAATAAAATTGAATCATATAGGAAAGATGAACGAAATATAAAAATGGAAAATAATATGTTAAAGTCCAAGTTGGAAAGTTTGTGAACATGAATAATACACTTAAGTCTTCTAAACTTAACTTAGAAAAAAATGTTAAAACAATTTAAGTCGAATGCAAATATGTTAGATACACTAATCTCATAACAAAAGTATGGAAATGATAAAACCGGCTTAGGCTATAAAGAGAAGATGACAAAGTAGGTAGAAAGACTAAGTCTGTATCTTCAACTACTAAACAGCCTTATAAAGATACAAAACAACTTTGCCTGCTAAATCTTCTTCTACTACTACCTTCTTCCGTTTATTCTAAGACAAAAATGCAACATACACCCACAAATATACACACGCATAAACATACATCTAGGCCAAATTTTGCATCTAGACAACCTAGAAATTATGCATATATATATAAGAATACAACTAGAAAGAATAAAATGTATCCAACTTATTATGAACCTAAGTATAGGCAACACTCATATAAGTCTTATAAAAATGCCTATGAGCACACTTATATAGCGCATTCAAGAAACAAAATCGCATGCCTTATACACATTATAAAAATCGGCCATCATATAATGATTATCAACCATGGCGTAACGTGTATAACAATGCATCTTCACTTATGTGGAATGATCATCTATATGCTAATCCTTCTTATTTTTCAAATTATAATCATGCTAAACATGTGCCTAGAAGGTATGTTCAAGTTTGGATACCTAAGGCAAATCTAAACAAGAATAGTGCCCCTAACATTCAAGGACCCAAATAAAGGGTACCTAAAACATTGTCTCCATTGTAGGACCAACGCAAGGAATGCAAGAAGGAGGCAAAGTCAAAGAATCTAAAAAACCAAATGGTTTTTAGATAGTGGATGCTCGAGGCATATGACGGGAAACCCCAAACTATTCATCAAATTGGAACATATCAAGAAATGGAGGAAAAGTAACATTCGGTGACAACAACAAAGGACAAGATGTTGGAAAAGGAACAAATGGTGACCTTAACACATTTCAAATACGAAATGTGTTTGTTAGTAAGCAATCTCTCTTATAATTTACTTAGTATTTCTCAACTTATAGATTGTGGTTATAATTCTCTTTTCTTCCCACTACTTGTGATATAATAAATGAAAAAGGAGAAATAGTATTAAAAGGAAATAGAGATGGTAATATTTATACTCTTACCTTAGATAACATGTTAGATGCTAAGGTTAAGTGTCTAATATCACATGACTTAGATGTGAATTTATGGCATAGAAGATTAGTCAATATAGGAATTTCAACCATTAGAAAATTATCTAAAAAAGATTTAATTAGAGGTATGCCTAAGTTAGACTTAGATAATTTTCAAATGTGTGAAACATGTATGAAAGGAAAACACATTAAAGAAACATTAAAACCGAAACATGAAGTGAGTACTAATAATGTACTAGAATTGCTTCACTTAAACTTATTTGGTCCAAGTAGGACAAGAAGTCTAGGTGGACACTACTATGTGGTGTCATAGTAGATGACTAGTCACGCTACACAGTGGACATTGTTCTTAACCACACAAAGACGATGCTCCATTAGCAATCGAAACTCTTATTAAGCAACTTGAAAACATTTACGAAGAAAATGTTAAAAGGATTAGAAGTGATCGAGGTGGAGAATTTAAAAACAAAGATGTATTCAAATTTTGTGAACTACATGGAATTAAAAATGAATTCTCACCACCTAGAACACCACAACTAATGGAGTTGTTGAACGTAAAAATAGAACAATTCAAGAAGTTGTAGGGCAATGCTTTGTGAAAATAAATTACCTAAATATTTATGGGCTGAAGCTGTTAGTTGTGCATGCTATATTATAAATAGGCTTACTATTAGAAAAAAATTAAATAAAACGCCTTATGAATTGCTAACCAATAGACAACCTAAGATAGATTATCTTAAAGTATTTGGATGTAAATGTTTTGTGCTGAATACTAAGGATCTAGATAAATTTGAAACAAAAGTCTATTGATGCATATTTGTTGTATTCAACTAACTCAAGAGCATATAGGTGTTATAATCATGCATCTAGAAAGATAATTGAATCCATACATATAAAATTCAATAAAATGCATGCTTTGAAGTTAGTGATAAAACTCAACATAAACCTGAGAATAATGTTGAAAATATGTTTGATGATGATGTAATACTTGAGCCTGTACTTGATCATCTAGAACCAAATCCCCGTGAACAAGATAGCATGAACCCTTAGATGAAATAAATGACGAGACTTTACAATTAGAAGATAATACAACTAATGATCAAATTGTATACGACAATGTTCACACTAATGAAACATTTGAACAAGATGAGGGTGAACCTAGTCAATCTAGGAATTGGTGGCATCCTAGAGAATTAATCATTGGAGATCAAGTGTTGGGGTTAGAACACGTAGAAACATAAGTCAACTTGAAGGACATAGCTGAGTCTCACATAGAACCTAAGAATGGTTAAGGAAGTCTTAGGTGACATATCATGGATAGATGCTATGCATGAGGAATTGAACCAATTCACAAGGAACAACGTATGGGACTTAGTACCTAACCTGAAGACAAGTCTATCATAGGAACTAAGTGGTCTTTAGGAATAAAATGGACAACAAGGAAATATTACAAGAAATAAGGCTAGGCTAGTCGCACAAGGGTATAATCAACAAGAAGGAATAGATTATGAAGAAATATTTGCACCCGTTGCACGACTAGAAGCAATTAGATTGTTACTTACTATTGCAAGTCTAAGTAATATTAAACTCTTCCAAATGAATGTCAAGAGTGCTTTCTTGAATGGATACATCCAAGAAGAGGTGTTTGTCAAACAACCCTCTGGATTCGAAGATCCAAAGAATCCTAACCATGTGTACAAGCTTAAGAAAGCTTTATATGGTTTAAAACAAGCTCCAAGAGCTTGGTATGATAGATTTGCAAACTTTCTTATTGCAAATAATTATCAAAGGGGAACCATACACAACACATTGTTCCTAAGAAGAAAGATAATGATTTGTTAATAGTTCAAATATACGTAGA
>AP025044.1:13500686-13522397 GCA_036186865.1 Eustoma russellianum | reverse complement strand
TTCAAAAAAGATTAAGTGATTTGGATGACTGCTTCTTCCTCCACCTTCTTCCTCCACCTTCTTCCCAACCTCTTCAACAACTTGGGATGGATAATAGCTAACTAAATTAGTTGTTATTCAGCTTCAAAGACCGAGATTTATGCCTTCCTGGGTGCCAAGTATGTAACTCCTTGCCAACATGTCATCTAGGAGTGTTTTGGTTGATCCATGTGGTGTAGTCTTGCACATTTGTAATAATCTGATTTGTCAGCCTCATATATACATAAATGGAATTTTTAATGTTCAAAAATGAGTATAACATTGACAACTAAAAACCTGGAGGCGGCGGCGCACAATGGCGATCGCTGGCATTGATTCCGGCGATCTCTCACGCATCTTCTTTGCTCCCTCTGTATTCGACACTCTTCTGCGATCATCCCAACACAATTGCGTATTGTATTATTTGGTAGGTCTACAGCAACGGCGCCGTCATGCAATCCACAGCCGCAAAACCGACATTGGCAGAAATCCTTGCTCCTAAGTCCTTACCGTCTCCTTCTACGATTCGGCCAATACACCGTTTCAAGGGTCTACCCTCGTTGACATTTACAGCTGATGAGGTAGCGTAATTCTCCATCCCTTATTGTTTTTCTTTGATTGGCTCGTTTTGGAATGGTCGTCCTATTATGAAGCAATTGCATTCTTGTTTTGAACGTATTGGATTCACACAAACCCCAAAGTTAGGTTTATTGGATGATCAACACATTTTAATTACCTTCGCTGTTCAAGAAGATTACCAGAGATGTTTTCTACGTCGATCATGGATGCTTAACGGTTTTCATATGCGTGTTACCAAGTGGACACCAGAATTTGATCACAAAGTTGATAACTCGATAGTGCCGATCTGGATTTCAATCTAGGGTTTACCGCTTTTCCTTCATAATAAAGCAGCCCTCTGGGATGTAGCACATAAGATTGGAGAACCATTGCGCATGGACTCGGTTACATTGCAAGGTCTTTGGCCATCTATAATTCGACTGTGTGTGGAAGTTGATATTTCAAAGCCTTTGCCTGGAAGATTACATATTCAAGCTGGTCATAATGAATTCTATCCCACTGTGGAATATGAAGATATTCCACTTTTTTGCTCAGAATGTCGTGTTCTTGGTCATGAGGTGAAAGCCTGTCCTAAGGTTATTGGAGGTGATGGTGCACAACTGGACAACCCACTGCCAGTCAAACGACAATCGAGACCCAGACTCGTTGGACCCCTAAAAAACATACTGCGTCAGATGATCAGCAAGAAGTAGATGTTCCTTCTGAGGATCATTACTTAGTCGACCCTATCCAGCCTGATAAGAACTCATCACCGGTGGCTCCATTTGATTTGCAACATCTTATAGAGGCACAAGATATGGAAGTTTTGGGACAATCATGTGAGTAGGTTGATGCACCGCCGGATGGCCCTTTGGTGGCAAATGTATCTGACACAGAATTGCAGGAAGCAGGTAGACAGGCATGTCTTCACTCTATCATGAAACTGTCTGATGGAGAAATTATGGACGACTTTCGTCATTCTATTGAGGAGATGGTTCGTACAACATGGGTACGTGACTTACGAAATGATGAACAGAATTTAGCTCGTCGTTTAGCTATGTCAGCAGAAAGTCGTGATGAACATATTCTATTGGTGGAACCAATTATTCATCCCCGTAGGGTTCGACGCACAAAAGCCGAGATGCCTATTCCACCGCCTTCAACTCGTGTGATGCGTTCTTCATCTATGTCATCTTCCAAGTTATCTTCTAATCCTACTCAATAAATCGTTTATTTTGGAATGTCTGAGGCTTGCGTACGTCGTTCGTTTGTCTTAAGAGGCTTATACGTCATCATCATCTCACTTTTTTAATTCTTATTGAAACACATCAATCAATTGAGCAATTAATCTGGTATCAGCTGAGGTTTTCTTTTACACATTCTATTTCTACATGTCAAAATAAGGTATGGTTTTTTGGCAGCATACTGTGCTTGTTACTAGATATTACTCACGGGGAACAGGCTTCACACTTCCAATATTCTATTGTTGCAACACGTCAAAATATCTCGCTTATTCCGGTGTATGGCATGCATACTGTTACTAACAGACGTCGATTATGGTTAGAGCTTCAGGACATTCATGCATGCGCTAACCCATTGTGGGTGGTAGGTGGTGATTTTAATACTTATTTATCTGTTGACGATCATGTTGGTGTGTCAATGCCACATCTCTCGTCTATTGAGGAGTTTGTGGATTGTATCAATCACTATGATTTAATTGATATCCCATATGAGGGTGTGCGGCAACTTGGGTTGGGGGTTGTGGTTTGGGAGTAGTCAAGAGGCGGTTGGATCGAGTCCGTTGCTCCCTTCCTTTTTATCAGCAGTTTTCTACGCTTAAGGTTAAGCATTTATCACGAGTCACTTCGGATCATGCTCCGTTATTTCTTACTTATGTTCCTTCACAATTGGTAGGTGCTAAATCCTTCTGATTTCTGAATATTTGGACTGAGCATACGGATTTTATGGCATTTGTCAGAGATAAATGGCCGATTATCCCATGACGGGTGGAATGAGGGGACTTTATAATAAATTGCATTGTTGAAAGAAGGATTTAAAACATTGGAATATCCATATCTTAGGCAATGTCTTTAACGCTTTAAATGCTGCTGAGCAAAAGGTGCAGCGACTGGAAGCAGCATATGACCTTAATTCCACTCCTGAGTTGAGAACTCAATTGCATGCGGCTCAAGCTGATTATAATCGGGTAGCTAAGTTAGAGATGCGATATTGGAAGCAGAAAGCTTGAGTCAAATGGACTCAGGCTGGTGATGCGAATACTCAATATTTTCATAGTCTAGTCCGTGATCGATGGCGTCGGCAAACTATCACTTCTATTCATACTACCACTGGTGAGATTTGTGTAGGACCTCAGACGCTACCAACTCTCCCAAAACCAATTGGTAACGTCTGAGGTCCTACAATTGGTATCAAAGCGCAGGAACACTCACTTCAAAGGATCCAACGATTCAGTGAGATGGTAACCACAAACTCAAAACCGAACAAGAAGGTATGTCGAGCCAAATGCCTCCTCTCTTTGACGATGAGTCTTTCATTCAATGGAAATTAAGAATGAAGCTTTTTCTTATGGCAATCGATATTGATCTTTGGTCGATTATAGAAGATGGTCATTTTGTTCCATCTAAGTTATCCACCGTAGATGGAGTCACACTAGTTTTTGTTAAATCTAGACAAGAATATACAAGTGAGGATAAAAATAGACTACGCATGAACGCTAGGGCTATGCAATTACTTTTAAATGGATTAAGTAAGAGTGAGTCTAGTTATGTCTCAAACTGTTCTAGTGCACAAGAAATGTGGAGAATACTCAAAATGAAACACGAAGGCACTAGTCAAGTAAAAGAGTCCAAGATAAACATGCTTATGTCCACACTCGAGTCATTTAAATTATTGCCTAATGAATCTATCGTTAATATGGATCTTCGCTTGACTAACATCTACAATTCTCTTGAGTCTCTTGGCAAAGCCTTTACTATGCAGGAAAAGGTACAAAAGGTCTTGCGAAGCCTTCCATCCGAGTGGGACTCTAAAGTAACGGCCATAGAAGAAAGCAAAGAACTAAATTGATTAAGATGGAAGAACTAATTGGATCACTAAAGGTATATGAAAAAACTCGCTTTAAGACATTCCAAGTCTATTTCCAATAATGATAAGGTTATAGCATTTAAATCAAATGAATACGTCGTAGATGATAGTGACATAGATTCCGATGATGAGGACTTAATCACGATGGCTAAAAGATTAAGAGAAATATTGAGAAAATCGATTAAACATAAGTCTACCTACCTCATCTAAGGATCATAAAAATAAAAATAAGGAAATAAAGTGTTATGAATGCGGCAAACTTGGACATCTATCATATGACTGCCCTAATAAAGAAAAGCAAACAAACAAATACCCTGACAAGGATCGGAACAAGAATAGACTCGTCTCAGAACCTAAGCAAAGGAGAAGAGCCTTCAAAGCCTCCACTTGGAGTGACACATCCGACTCTGAGACTGATGATACGGAAGAACAAAAGGCACAAGTATGCTTTACATCTAAGGCATCAAATGAGGTATCTTCCGACTCTGATTCCGATTTGAATGGTCTTATGATGATTTATTTAGTCAATATTTAGAATTGGATAAGTTTTCAAAGACTCTTGCAAAAGAAAAGAAACGTTTAATTCAAGACAAGAAGTTGTTAGAATCATCTAACACAACCTTGTTTCTCAATTAAACGATTCAAAAGAAGAGTCGTCACGCATCATTAATGCATTAAAATCAGAGGTCTCATCATTGACTGTGCAAATAATGAAATGAAATCCGAGATTTCAAACTTGAAATCAAGGAATGCGAATTTAGAGAAAATGGTGAAGAAATTTGATACGGGAACAAACATGCTAGATCACATTATTTCTTCACAAAAGCATGATAGTGATAAAACGGGTTTAGGATACATTGAAACAAATGAAGTATCCATCAAACCAACCAAGTTTGTAGTGTCTAAGAAAGTAGACACTCCAAAACAAAAACGGCGTCTAAGATGATGCAAAGACCCCCTTTCCCCACATCTCGTCATACTTCTTCTTCATATCATAAGAAATACAATTTTGCACCATATAGATATGAGAAGAAACAAGTGATGCATACACGACATGCATTTCATCCATCTAGATCACACACTACGCACATTAACACAAGGACATATCAAAAACGTCCTACATATAATGCGTATAAAGGAGTTCTTGGCCAAAGGCCAGATGCAGTTGCACCTAAAGTATATTATGTTGTGCTTTCATCACATTTCTCACCTTTTGGAAGAACTAGAAGGGTCACCCAAATTTGGGTACCAAAAGGGACATTTTCAAAGGTTGAATAAATAACCCTTAAGAACGCACCTTTGAGATTATTCAAAATGCATGATTTTCTTTTCATCTTTACTTGCGCTTTTGATTGTCTTTCCAAAATAAAGGGGGAGAGAAAGCATGATTTAAGGGGGAGAGAGATACTGATTGCATAAATCAAGGAGGAGCGGATTTGAAATTTAAAATTCAAATTTTGAATTTATGCATGATTGAAGGGGGAGTGATAGGATTTAAATCATGAAAGTAGGTTATTTTGAAAATCATCAAAAGGGAGAGATTGTAGAGAAAAAGGGGTTTGAGTGATTTCAAAATGTATGATTTAAATGTGCAAGAAAATGCATGACATAAATGTGCATGACATATTGCATATAACTTGCCTTATATAGTTCATATATAATGTGCCGTACTAACTAGCCATGAAGTGTTAAAGCTTACATCAAATGGCAAACATTTTTTGTGTTTTACTATTTTCAGGTGCCACCATTAATGAACTAAACTAGTCCATTAAGTGAAGTACTTAGTTAATTAAACTAAGTAGTTCATTAAAGGAAGCAACATTTGGACAAGGCACAAAGGCAACAAGTTTAAGAAAGAAAGTCTCCTCCTCCTCCTCTCACTTAAATATACACGCCATATATACATTTATATATATATATTTTCAATTTTTTGAAAAAGGCATATACACATTTATTCCAACGTACTATCGACACGTTACATATTTTACGTACGTACGTTAACGTCACACCACCATACTTAACTCATATTTATGAGTATATTCAGGTCTTATATCATATGATATAATTCATGGTGATGACAAATTAAATACGACATGTTAAAAGGTTCTAAACTGAAAATTATCGTATCGGGCGAATACCGAAACTTCGCCAACGTGTCACGTACTTGCCATAAATAGATGGCCGGCCCCTACACCTCAAAAATATCAATAATTTTCGTGGCCTACATATTATATGCAGCCATAAAATCATTTCATGTTGGCACACACAAATCATCCCACATTAAGGCCAAATTGTTGAGATTCCAATTTTGTCACATGTATATGGCGCCAATTTAAGACCAGCCAAGTGCTGAATATTAAAGTTTAATTTATGTATATTATGTAACATAATATATATAACATGTGCAGAAATTTAGAATTTAATTAGAAAAAAATCGGGTAACCGATAAACATCGAAAATTCGGTTTTCTACACGTACACAACACATGGAACGTTTTTGGCACATCATACGACATGTATCTAGACACTTTTTACATATGTCATACATCTTAAAGTGTTCTAGAAAATTAAATTAAGAGCTGATTGCAATATACCATGTGTGTATTATTAAATGTGCACTATTTTACAAAGTTTGTAAAATAAAATTCAGCACATGTATATACATATTACACACGCCTGTACCAGCTTGATGGAGCCTATGTAGAGCCTTGTTGGCATATTGATTGGTCAAGAATCAAACATACAATGTTGATGACATAAAGGAAGGAGCCACACAAGGTAACAATTCAAACTTATATCTCATTTGTAACACATGCTGAAAATTTCAGCATGTGTATTAAGAGCTGGCCGAATTTTATCCATTATGAGGCTATATTTGTGTCTTGAAACATGTGATTAATTGGAAGACAATTTGGAAGCAATTTGAATAAGATATGAAATTAAATTGTGATATTTTGAATATCACACATGCTAAAAATTTCAGCATGTGTGTGAATGAACCTAGGCCGATTTTTGGCCATGTTATTGTCCAATTTTATTCCCAAAATTGATGAGAATATTGTCTACTAATTGGTGATTTATTTTAAGAGATAAATCAAAGAAAACTTGGTAACAATTTGAAATGAAAACCCATGTATCACATGCTGAAATTTCAGCATGTCAAGTCTCATTATGGCCGATTTTATCAACCTTTTTGGAGAAATATTATCTTGCTTAATTTATGTGATGATCTTGGAAGTTATGAAAATTGTTTTATGGTGATTTTGGCACATGTTTTTAGTGGAATTCTCAGATTTTTATAGTCATCAAGTGATGACAACATTCAACCAATCAATGAGTGCCAAGTAAGCAAGAGTTAAATGATCATCCAATGAGGAGGTGCCATAAGCAAGAACATGTCACAATGATGCCACATATTCTCCCAAGGACTTAGAAAATAATTTTCAAGAGGAGAAGAGCATAGGGGGCAGCTAACAATGTGATAAAAAGGAAGGAAGAAGAGCAAAACAAAAACAAGAACAAGAGTTGCAAATTCAAATATCAAAACGTGTTCTATCCTTCCCTTCTACACTCTCTTTCTCTCTTCTTCCTAAAAGCCAATTGTACTTACATTCATATACTTGAATAGGCTTCTCTTAGACCACCACATATTCTTTATCTTTGTAAAAGATTGATCAAGGTGTGATCAATCTTCAATCTTGCAAGGTGGTGGTGTTCGTGACAATTGTATTCACGTACAAGGTTTGTAAAGGGTTGGAGTTGGTGTGTAACTCCATCAACCCTGTGGTAAGGTGTACTTGTGTGTGATTAGTGTGAACCGAGGAAGGTGTCCTCGAAGACTGGAGTAGGTTGTTTATAACCGAACCAGTATAAAATTCTTGGTGTCATTTACTTTCAGCACTGATTTTCTGTTTCAGCACTGTTTACTGTTTTTAATCACGTTCTTAAAAATAGTAAACAAATTTCAAAAATCACGAACCTTTCAGGAAATATAGCCACACGTTTTAACTTTCTTTTGGCGCAAGTTTCAACCCTTTTGGACAAGTATAAGTCATTCAAACGTCCAAAGTTCTGAGACTAGTGCAGTCTGATTTTCAGGCTTGCAAAGGTTGAGACTTTGATTGTATTTGACTAACTTCCCAAAAGAATTTTTCAAAACTATTTCAAACCAATTAAATAAAACTTATAAGGGGTTAGTCTTTAAATTTCAGAGCATTTGGAGTTAAGGACAAATAGGAATTAATTTTTCAAAACAGACTACCAGTTCTGGCAGATTTGCGCAATCTGACCACCAACAAATTTTCAAGGGGTTAGAAGTTGAATTTAAATCTGAAATTTTTAGGAGACACTCATAACATCTGAGGCTAAGTTCTCTCAAACTTTCAGAATTTTTGAAGACCTGAAACCTAGTTTTAAAAACGTTTTAAAACTGGTCCTGAAAACAGAAACTGTTTTTAGAAATTGGGTTTTTTTTTTAAAACTATTTTAAAAACCACATTTTCCGCACCCACTATTCAACCCCCCACTTCTAGTGGCGCCTTGCAGATCCTACAATTTGTACCACGGTTGAAGATATACAAATGGAGGCGATTTCATATTATTCACATCTTTTCACTGTTGAGCCGATATCTGGGGTGGATGACTTGTTCACTACATACTGTAGCGCCCCGCTCCCGAGCCCTAGCATCGGGAACAGTGCACCCCCGTATCTCACTAAGGAGAATACAAGGCGTCGAATAAATCTCTTACATGTCAGAAATGACGTAGAAATTTTTCTCCTATTTCCAGTCTATAGGAACCTATTCTAAGGCCAAAACACAACTTCTTAAAGACTCCTAATGTAAAAGTTCCCCATTTTCCCCATTTTTTTAAGGATATTTTTTTCGATTCAATCATATCACCAAATTCACACACACACACGCACATAGCAGCTATAAACAATATATCTCATGCTTTCCAGCATATGCAAAATTAACAACTTAAACAAATAAAAACAACGAAACGCATTATTATATCATCAAAGTATGCATGAAGCATATCCGTTTGAGGGGGAAGAGGCACCTACCTTTTTGACGAATTAACTTCTTCCTACGCGGAATCTCTTCTTCCAAATCCCACTGACCTCTATGCTTGGTGTTGGGCAAATCCTTTATTTCTTCCTAAAGTCCTGGGATGGTTGCTTTGGAAAAGAACAAAAAAAATTTAACTTCCATACTTAATCTAGGAAGTTGACAAGTACAAATTTTAACACCTTTTCATTTACCGTTATACTTATTCGTTTGCCATTTTATTTCCGTTTCAATTCCGTTTTACCTCCTACATATAAGTATACTCATGTATATAGCAACCCATATATGCCTATTTGCCAATTTAAAACCAACCCCCTTTTTATATGCTGAACATTTCGGCCCCCTGTTTCCTTTTTTTCTCAACATTTGCAAATTATTACACACATATAAATATCAAGCAAGCAGTTTCATAGCACAACTAACACATATGCACATACTACCTCATATTATAATATTATATTAACAAAATCCCCTTTGGCACCAACATTTTGGCCACTGCCCGTGAATGGACAATGGCCTAACAACCATTAGATGAGCATAAAGAAGAGTAACTCCCATTTGGCTGCCAATTTCCATCTCACAGCAAAAGTTCAATTTTTTTTTTCGATTTGTGCGTGTGCAAAAGTTCAAATTTAAGCAAATATAATTGAGGCCCATAATAAGACAACTGAGGTCATGGATCTCTTTATACATAAATATCTATTTTGAAAGTAAATATTTTGGTCCGCTGAGGAAATATTAAATCTACTTTCATATGCCATTTTCAAAAAATTTCAATAGGAAATGTATATCTTTTGGGGGCGAGCATTTCAGCCCATTCAACCTTTTAATCCATCAGACATATAATATATATATTCTGTACACCATCGACAATATATGTATATTTAACGTATAATTCAACCATGTATCCAAAAGTATTCATGTATGATCCGATTTTGATAAGAACATAAAGCCATACGATTCATGAAAACATAGAAAATATAGCAAAAGTACTTGCCTTGTGTCTCAATTATATGCGATATACGAAGAATCGGGGTTGAAAATGGACCAAAATCACTTGTTGATTCCCCTAGGGCTGGCGGCATAATTGTTGTAGATTCAATCACTTGTGGCCAATTGTTGAATGTTTAAAAAGTGTAAATTGCTTGCTTGATAAAGATTTGTCAGTGTTGGCCTTTTGTTTGCAAATTGCAGGAATAAAGAAATCAAATTTAGAGGTGGAAGGAATTGAGGGTGGCTGCTGGAGTGAATCTTGGGGGAAAAGAATGGCAGCAATCATTGCTGGGGAATAAGGCATCCTGCGGCTGAAAACCTAGAGGAAAATTTTGAGCCAAAATTTGCATTGTATAGAACGTATATATATAAATAGGGTTTGGATGGGGCCTTTTTCTAATATACTTAGGATTTATCTATAAGTATAATTCTATCCTTTTTCTATTTCTTTTCTATTCTAATCCATATATCTCCTATACCAATCTTATAACTTAAAGATAATTATTATCACTACTTAAGATATTACCTTTTCCAATTATACAATTTTCTTTTCTTTGTTTTTTTAATATACCCGTTCGCGGGACATAACATTCCTCTCCCCTTACATTAGTTTCGTCCTCGAAACTTGCGTATGGCGTAGTGAATGACTCAGTTTAGTTCTACTTGATCCATTCACCTAGATCATGATCGTACTAAATATCCATTGCGTATTCTGATGTGTTAACCCCTATACTTCTCAACATAAGACTAAGTCTTCACAATCATTTCTTGTATAATGACAAGAGAATTTCTAAGTCCATTGTTCTCCGCTTATTTAAGGTCATAACCTATCTTCTTAAAATTCTAACATCAAACTTAAGGGTATTGTCATCATACTGGGTTCCATATCCCAATCGTCAACCGACATCGTACCTGTATTTGCGGTCATCGGCAACCCTCTAAAATCAGTTCTTAGGGGTACTATAACCTTTAGTTTAATTCTCTATAATTATAACTCATAAACTCTCACTTATACCACTTGACGTGTGTCATCCAACTTATTGCAACCTACGATTCTAAATTCTTAACTTAGCATACATGATTCATCTCCTAGTTACGTGACCATCCAAAATGTCCATCAAGTCCTCCGATGTATTAATCGTTACACCTCATAAATATAGAATCAAGTCCTCAAGATTAATTCTTATATACTTATAAACTAGTTCTATAATCAGGTCCTTACTTTCCTTAGAAATATTGTCAATAGCCTATTATACGAAGTACGTGTATGTACTTGGTTTTCTTTAAAACACAAGTAGCCTACGTAGCTATAATTTGGAATTTAGCTTTAACTGTTTAAAATAATATACCTTTTAATATTGTAAACACAAACCAAAAGTATCATATATTTGTTTTCGCAACGCGATGTCTCAACTGACCATTTATAAAATAATGGTACAACTTACTTTGCAAAAGTATTACTGTTAAAACAAATTTTTTTTAAAACAATTGAGACACAACAATCGTAAAATTTATTTTTTTTTTTACAAAACGATTTGTACGCGATGCCTTTTTTTTTTTCCAATGAAATAATATTTTGAAATCTGTGTTTTGTTTCGCAAAATACAACAATTGAAAAGTCAAAAAATATAAAAGTACCTCTCTTTTCAAAAAAGAAGTATATATATTTTGAAACCATTTCTGCTTCACAAAAATTCAATAAGTCCATCGCAAGTAGATAAGTATATTCAAAAGCATTTAATGGTAAAATGCTTGCAATATCGATAGTTGTCAAATAAAATTATTTTAAAAAAATCGATATAGCTAAACAAAAGTTTGAGAAATAGTATAAGAAATATATAGACATATCGATGTTCGAAAACATCATTATTTTAAAATATATCAGTTTTGTCAGGGTAGTCGTAATTCCGTTAGGTTGCTATACGAATTCGTAAGAGAATAGAGCCTTGTGAAGTAATATACTATATAAAAAGAGAATGACAGTAGTCGGAGTGTTTAGAAGCAAAATATTTGAAATACCTTTGAATATAGAGTGTATTTTAGTATACCTGCTTATAAAAAATCGTTTAATTATTGGTAAAATAATAGTCCATACTTCGTAATTTTTTTTCTAAGTCACCCCTTAACGTTAGTGAAAAATCCACCTATGTACTATTTTATGATTCTTTAACTTAAGTTGGGTAATGCTAGCATGTCACCCTAAATATTAATCGACTTAGCGTATTCTAATTCACCATGCTTCCGCGTGCCAGACTGATCCGCCATACTTCTTTACTTGGTTGTTTTAACATCTAACTCTAACTTATTTAGGTCTCTCTGAAAAACATCCACTACTTGTTCATACTTACTTCATTTCAATTCAAGCATTCTCGATACATCAGTACTTATATGTTCCTATGAATCAACACTTAATCTAGATTGGTAATAATTTGTCATTCACTATGCTTATTTTAGTAGTACTCACTTATCACTATCAATCAATATCTCTAATGAAACTAATATTTTCGGCCTATTTGATACTCTACCATTCAACATCTTAATCATAACTATAAACCCCATTGCACGATATTCTTTGCTAACTGTACTAAGTATACCGCTAATAAATCATTTCCTTAGTAATTCTTTTCACTATCAACCATCTCTTAGGAACTACAACCCCAACTTACACCTAGTCACGTTCCGAAAGTATTGTCAAGGTGAAGGCATGAACCCATTTCATTTACCATAATGGTAACGGGTTACAGGGGTCGGATCTAAGGAATTATATAAATGGTTATAATCAACACTCAGGTAAAGGAAATAATCCAGAGTCGTATGGAGTGCCCTAGGTATACGTGGGCATATCCCTTATCCGATCATCACTTAGGTCTAATGTCATGACTTATTTCTAGAATCGATACTTGGTATCATCGTTCCTTACGTCTAAAATCATTACTTATTTCTAAGTTCAATACTTAGAATATAATCAAAGCTTACGACTAAGACCGGTGCTTGTGTTTAAAGTCATGTCTAAGATCACTTCTTAGTTACAAATCTTACTTAGTATATAATCAGGTTTATGACTAAAATTAATGATTAAGTCAAAGATCAACTCTTAATCAAGATCGCCGCTTATGTCTAAAATCATGGCTTACGCGTGGGATCATCAGTTAATTTCTAAGGTCACGTCTTACTTCCAATAAGATGCTTCATATGTAATCATTGCTTACGACTAAAAATCGATACTTATTTCTAAGATCGTGACTTAAGAGCAAAATCATAACTTAATTTCTAAGGTTATAGCCTAAATTTATGCTTCCGCCGTGGGTCTAGAGCCATGCTCTGATAGATCGCACTGTCGAACACGTAGTACTTCTTAAACTCATTTTGAAATTAGATTCAAGTGATTGGCGGTGTCAGTTGTGCTGCGCCATCATTCCTCCGCATCTCCTTCTCGAAGAATCTCATGTCTAAGTGCAATGGTGGTGGAGGCGGTGCATGCTAGTTCAGCAGCTAGTGCCGCTGTGCTAAGGTGCTGGTCATGGTGACTATGACATCTTCAAGTGCTTGGGGATGATCCCTGATTTTGGTGGTTCTCCCCACCGTTCCCAGCTGGCTCACGTCGTGGAGGCATTTCCTGTTATCAGAGTTCATGAGAAGAAATCGCATTAGTCAAAAATAAATCGAAAGGTTGAACGCTGATAAATCGATAGTTAGACAAGGAAAGCTCACCATCGGCACACACCTCCCATAACCGATCATAACCTAGGTCTAAGATCATATCTTAAGTCTACTTTGTTTATTAGGGGTAAAATCGAATTTTTTTTAAAAGATCGTAACTTATGTCTAAATGATCTAATTAAACCTGCGTTTCTGAGGCGGATCTGAAGCCTCGGCTCTGATACCACCGGTAGCGCCCCGCTCCCGAGCCCTAGCATCGGGAACAGTGCACCCGCCGTATCTCACTAAGGAGAATACAAGGCGTCGAATAAATCTCTTACATGTCAGAAATGACGTAGAAATTTTTCTCCTATTTCCAGTCTATAGGAACCTATTCTAAGGCCAAAACACAACTTCTTAAAGACTCCTAATGTAAAAGTTCCCCATTTTCCCCATTTTTTTTAAGGATATTTTGTTTTCGATTCAATCATATCACCAAATTCACACACACACACGCACATAGCAGCTATAAACAATATATCTCATGCTTTCCAACATATGCAAAATTAACAACTTAAACAAATAAAAACAACGAAACGCATTATTATATCATCAAAGTATGCATGAAGCATATCCGTTTGAGGGGGAAGAGGCACCTACCTTTTTGACGAATTAACTTCCTACGCGGAATCTCTTCTTTCAAATCCCACTGACCTCTATGCTTGGTGTTGGGCAAATCCTTTATTTCTTCCTAAAGTCCTGGGATGGTTGCTTTGGAAAAGAACAAAAAAATTTAACTTCCATACTTAATCTAGGAAGTTGACAAGTACAAATTTTAACACTTTTTCATTTACCGTTATACTTATTCGTTTGCCATTTTATTTCCGTTTCAATTCCGTTTTACCTCCTACATATAAGTATACTCATGTATATAGCAACCCATATATGCCTATTTGCCAATTTAAAACCAACCCCCTTTTTATATGCTGAACATTTCGGCCCCCTGTTTCCTTTTTTTTCTCAACATTTGCAAATTATTACACACATATAAATATCAAGCAAGCAGTTTCATAGCACAACTAACACATATGCACATACTACCTCATATTATAATATTATATTAACAAAATCCCCTTTGGCACCAACATTTTGGCCACTGCCCGTGAATGGACAATGGCCTAACAACCATTAGATGAGCATAAAGAAGAGTAACTCCCATTTGGCTGCCAATTTCCATCTCACAGCAAAAGTTCAATTTTTTTTTTCGATTTGTGCGTGTGCAAAAGTTCAAATTTAAGCAAATATAATTGAGGCCCATAATAAGACAACTGAGGCCATGGATCTCTTTATACATAAATATATCTATTTTGAAAGTAAATATTTTGGTCCGCTGAGGAAATATTAAATCTACTTTCATATGTCATTTTCAAAAAATTTCAATAGGAAATGTATATCTTTTGGGGGCGAGCATTTCAGCCCATTCAACCTTTTAATCCATCAGACATATAATATATATATATATTCTGTACACCATCGACAATATATGTATATTTAACGTATAATTCAACCATGTATCCAAAAGTATTCATGTATGATCCGATTTTGCTAAGAACATAAAGCCATACGATTCATGAAAACATAGAAAATATAGCAAAAGTACTTGCCTTGTGTCTCAATTATATGCGATATACGAAGAATCGGGGTTGAAAATGGACCAAAATCACTTGTTGATTCCCCTAGGGCTGGCGGCATAATTGTTGTAGATTCAATCACTTGTGGCCAATTGTTGAATGTTTAAAAAGTGTAAATTGCTTGCTTGATAAAGATTTGTCAGTGTTGGCCTTTTGTTTGCAAATTGCAGGAATAAAGAAATCAAATTTAGAGGTGGAAGGAATTGAGGGTGGCTGCTGGAGTGAATCTTGGGGGAAAAGAATGGCAGCAATCATTGCTGGGGAATAAGGCATCCTGCGGCTGAAAACCTAGAGGAAAATTTTGAGCCAAAATTTGCATTGTATAGAACGTATATATAAATAGGGTTTGGATGGGGCCTTTTTCTAATATACTTAGGATTTATCTATAAGTATAATTCTATCCTTTTTCTATTTCTTTTTCTATTCTAATCCATATATCTCATATACCAATCTTATAACTTAAAGATAATTATTATCACTACTTAAGATATTACCTTTTCCAATTATACAATTTTCTTTTCTTTGTTTTTTTTAATATACCCGTTCGCGGGACATAAACATACCCTCAGTGGTATCTCCGGATATGGATGTTCAGCTTTTGGCCATGCCGACTTTGAAGTAAACCAAGGCTGCAGTGTGGGCTTTGGACCCTCATAGTGCAGCGGGACCAGATGGATACAATGATTATTTCTTCCGTCATTGTTGGGAGATTATAGCTTTGGATGTTTATAAAGCAGTACATGAGTTTTTTCTGGGTATTGGAATCCCTCGAGCCATGGGCATCACTTTAATTACTTTAATTCCGAAGAAGGACTCTCCTCATACGTTTGCATATTTTCGTCCATCAGCCTATTGAACTTTATGTCTAAGGTAGGTACTTGGATTCTTACCTCCCGCCTGGCTCTTTTACTTGATGAGATTATATCTGTTGAACAAGCGGGTTTTATGCGTGGTCGTGATATTTCTGAACATATTCTCCTTGCCCAAGAACTAACACAGTTGTTGAATAAAAAGGTTCCGGGCGGTGGTAATGTAATGGTGAAATTAGACATGATGAAAGCCTTTGATCGTGTTAGTTGGGATTTTTTACATCAGCTTTTGGCTAAAATGGGTTTCACAGTCGCTTTATCAGGCTAATTCTTAATCATTTGGAGAGTACTCATATGTCCATTCTCATTAATGGCAAACCTTGTGGCTTTTTTCTGCCAACCAGGGGGTGAAACAGGGTGACCCTCTTTCTCCTTTATTATTTATTCTGGCGTCAGAAGCATTCTGACGGGGACTCAAGTCTTTAGTCTTGGATGGTTATATTAATGCTTTTTCTATGGGCAGGACACGCCCCTTGATTACACATCTTTCTTTTGCTGATGATCTTTTAATATTTCTTAATAGATCGGTGAGTTATATGCAGCAATTCAGGCGGTTTCTTGATCTGTACCAATCAGCATCTGGACAACGGGTAAATTTTCAAAAGAGCCATTTTATACCATCCTCCCTTGCGTCTTCCGGTGCTATTAGACGTTTTTCTCGTGAGTTGGGCATGTCTTCTACCACGCAGACAATTAAACATTTGATTGTTTAACTATGTCGTGGACGTTTTTGCCCTATATAATTTTGGATCTGTTAGCTCGAATGAACTCACGGTGCTTGCTTGGAAAAATAAATTTCTTTCTTCAGCAGGCAGGTTAATTTTGCTCAAGCATGTTCTTGCAGCGCTGCCTGTGCACACTCTTTCGGTTCTTTCATTACCAAAAAGTATCATGCATGCCATTCGACATCGCATATGCAACTTTTTCTGGTGGTCTAGAGATGATACAAACAAACATCATTGGGTTAAATGGACTACATTATTTACACTGCAGGATGAGGGCGGCCTTGGGTTGCGCAATTTTAATTATTTATCGCTTGCATATGCGACTAAATTATGGTGGTCTTATAACACCACCCAGTCTTTGTGGTCGTCTTTTATGCATTCTAAATATGATGGTCGGTTGGGTTTGCCTCCTCGGCTTACAGACTCTCTTTGTTGGAAGCGCATTTATGCGGTTCATTCTCTATGTATTTCGAATGTTGTTGGTACTCTGGGTAGCTATATGTGGAAACCGGACCCAGCCGGTGTATTCACTTTTAAATCGGCTTATCTAGGGATTCGACCTAAGGGGATAAAATTTCTTTCGCATTCTTTTATCTGGCACAGATTGCATATTCCGGCTGTCCGCCTTTTTATGTGGAAGCTGTATCATGAAGCCCTTCCTTTGCAAGATAATTATTGTCTGATTCTGATTCAAGTACCTACCTGTTGTCCTTTATGTGGTGCTTCTTCGGCCACTATATAGCATATTTTTCTAGATTGTGTGCCTATACGAACGACATGGTCAATTTATGCTGCAGCTCTTGATGGCCCAGTCTCCTTTCACTTACCTCTTCATCGGTATCATCTTGCTTGGGATTTCCACCCGTGGAACTATTTGCAAAGGTTGTATAAGGATTGTTGCGCCAGGAATTATTTTGCCAACAATATGGCATATATATGCCTCTATTGTATTTGGTAATGATCGCTGGTCACTACACAGATTACAGGAATCGATCAGACGTGAAATTTATCATTGGTCATATGCTCAGTCTGGAACCAAGCATGCTTCCTTGGATCTACACTTAATTTCGCTGGGTTTATCACCACGCCTTCTTCTACGGCGGATACGGATTGTACGTTGGTTAGCTCCTCCTTCTGAGCGATTTATGTTGAATGTGGATGCTGCTCTAGGCTCTTTCTCTGCTGCAGGAGGTGTTGTGCTTCGGGATGCACATGGCCATTTTTTAGGTGCCGTCATCTTTTATTTGCATGTAACGTCACACTTTCAAGCTGAGTTGCAGGCAGCCACGCTAGCTCTTCTCTATTTTCTACAGCGTTATACATCTACTGACATAGAGGTAGATTCTAGTAGGGTTGTGGATTATGTGCAGATGAATTCTTCACCATGGTTGGCCCGCCTTCTTGCTTTGGAGGGGTGGAAACATTTCCCATGGGTCTTGGCAAGTAAATTCAGTTGTGCATCTCTTGGCACGACATGGGTAGCTTAATGCTGGGACACATTCTTTCTCGCGTGTTACTAAGTTACCTAGGATTGTTCAGGCTGCTTTACAGACACATCTCTTTACACCATACTTGCGTGAATAACCTTACAATAGGTGATTTTTGACACACTCTGCAATTCTGTTTCCTGTGTCATCCTTTGACACAGGCAACACTGGTAAATTTTATTTCCTTTTGCTTGGATTTTGATGCGTTGACTGATTGTTACATTTTCTGGTTTAAGGCAATGCGTTCAAAGTTGTTGCCTGTATCCTCGGATGCAGGCAACGATGCTATTTATCCCCCACCACTTATATACACTTTAAATTGGTCTGATCTCATTCGGTTGCTTACTTGCTTTTCTATATTGTCTTGCATGGATACACTATGTCGATACACCAGGAGGATTTCATTCGTCTTTCCACCATCTATGCTCTTTGATGCCAGCAATCCTTGGGACTTTATTTTGGTGATCCATATTGCGGCTAGCTTTTGCTCTTGCCAATGTTCTCTCATTACTTTGTTGTTTTTATATTCTAGTTCACATTTCAACACTATAAATATGTACGCTTTTTTCTTCGAGTAAGGTTTTGTCCACAAGGGTGGCTCTTCTTGCCAAGGTTTTAATACGGCATATCATATGGTGTTGAATGTGTCCCTGCCCTTCAGAGTTAGCACAGATTTTAACAGATGCATTAGTTTTTGGATATCTTGTTTCATAATCAATTTGGGAATGTATTATGGCTTTCATCTGCCATAAACGAGGCTTTATTAATAAAAACAAATCTTTTTGTTAAAAAAACATTTGAAAAATATGGCTGGATAATAGTGACAATTAGTTGATCATATAATGTGACAAAATAAATGTCATAATGTAAAAAACCCAAGAAAACCGAAAACCATAATATATATATGGTTAATATAAATATGAAGTCCATGAACACTAAGAATGCGATGAAGACTTGAACAAAATTTTCAAATATACATTGACATCGATAATATATGTCTCAATTTTAGTGACCGATGTATAAATTGACTGCTCGATGTACCTTTAGTTGAGAGATCGATGTCTCACAGTGAAGTTTTGTTTTTAATCTGTCCAACATCGATTGATCGATGTTTGGGATGACGTATACATCGATCGATCGATGTATCTTAGGCTGAGAGATCAATGTCTCATAGTGAGGTTCTATTTTTAATCTGTCCAACATCGATTGGTTGATGTAGAGGATGATGTACACATCGATCCATCGATGTGTCAACCTAAGAGATCGATGTTACTTTTTCATTTGTTTCAAATTTTTGATATTTTTGTAATGGTATTCCTTAAGCATTTTAGCACTTAATAAAATCATGCTTTTGAAAATTATTCGAACACATTAATCTCAATACTATCATGTCATACTTGATTTTTGGATATACTAATAGTTGCTTTGTTGTTGCACATCAACTGAGTCGGCATTTTCGACGGAAATCTAATTTCGGTCATTAACATCTTTAACCATAAATCCTCCATTACTCCTTTAGCAATCCATCTGAACTCGACCTTTGCACTAGATATCACAACTATTGTTTCTGACTTCTACATTTTAAGCAAGTTAGTGGAGCTGAGCTGACCTGAACATAGGGGTGGCATGGCTGAGCTGAGCTGATAAAGTACTACTGTCGTACTGAGATAATCAAGGCAGTGAAAGGAAGAATGACCGAGGTGAAGAAGGATAATAAAACAGGACAAGAATGAAGATGTGCTGAGCCAAGGTGACGAGGTAAAACTCAGGTCAGACAGCAAAGTTGAGGCAGAGCTGAAACACTTAGTCAAAATAACTTAGGCCTTTTACTATACATAGTTCAGAGAAAAACAAGCAACTAGTCGTTATCTTGCAGCCGTTAGGAATTACTTTAGATAAACGGTAACAATTGTACAAGTGGTAAAAAAGCCGTTAGAAGCTGAAAAACTCCTATAAAAGGAGAGAAACTTGTAAATTTGATTTTTAACTTGAATAAATTTCTAATTCTTTCAACATCGACAATAGCAATACAAAACACAAAACCATCATCATATTAAGTTACACCATAGAATGTATGCATGACCTAGTGTAATACATCATATATTAGCTTTCACGTATTCCACTAAACAAATATCTAGATTAATTAGTAAAAAAACTCTCTGCTCTTTTTTTCTTCTTATTAAAGAACACATGACATCTATAAATACATCGTGACAGACAAAACCAACAACAGATTCCATGAGAAATTAGTTATATTATCCACATAAGTTTACCATAGATACGTCATGTGGATTATACATGGGAGACGGGGTAATCAAATATCGATACGTAAATAAGGAACATAACATTTCACGTCTCCAACGTTAAGAAATAAAGTACGTAACAAAAATGTAAGTAAATATATGTAACACCTATATCATCATCAAAGTAACCATTTTATGCTATAAGTCTCTAAGAACATCATTTCTATACATGCCCATACTTAAGGTCTCAATCTATGTCTAAGATAATAATTTACTTAGTCTCATCATCTAGGTGTATAAGTCCCTATACGAGTCATGTAAATGCGATATACTTACGATGCAATGTCATAAACGATGCCATAAAAATGCTATAACGATGAACGATAAAACATGGTGTTCATATCCATTTTCTATAAACATGTCCAAGACATAACATTTTCATAAACATGACATTTTTTTGTGATGGCTATAGCACTTTACCTTACATGTGAATGATATCATCATAGTAACGGAATATCCCCCATATAGTCACATGTACAAAATATGAATCTTGATGAGTCCACATGGTGTTACATGATAGTGTACATAAACTAACGGTGACTCGATATGCCGGAGATCCCTTGCCCTTAACAAGGTGATACACTCGGCCGATAAAGAACCATAGGATATGCCTACGATATCAACCCTCTTGGGTTCCACTATCGTGATGGTCTCCAATCATCGATAATAATACGATATGACATAATACCAGCCACATCGGACATGGTATTATGATGGCCTCTGAATAATCAAATACATATGATAAACATGTCATGAGATATCCGACTATATGATATAATTCGATATGCAAGGGTGAACTTTTAAAAATGTTTCACGATATGAACATAAGTGCATTTGTCTACTTGGCTATTCCACAATATTTATACTCTAATACCTTCTCATCTCTTCAATTCCTACAACCCAACTTACCTACATATTCTCCATGTCTTAACCATGAAAATACACCCTACTCTACCCAAGGCTCTCGATCAATACATCTAAAAGCAGTCCACTTTTTTCTTTTATTTTATTTATCTATATTTCTTTAAAATATACGTACTACACTTTGTGGAAATAACCAAAAACCCTAATTTCATACTCATTTACATATGACTTCATAATTCATGACAAATATATTAACTAATTATATATTCCATCATACTTTATTATATCCATATTTATATCCATAAACATATCCAAAACTATTTATTTTACACCCAATATAAGTTTAGGCCAAATGTATATATATACCCAAAAATGGCCATATGGTCGTATA
>AP025044.1:13477206-13500676 GCA_036186865.1 Eustoma russellianum | reverse complement strand
ATTTTTGATCCAATGCATATATATGCCATGCTTATATATATATGTAAAAGGCCATTGGCCGAATACACACATATATACATATTTATATATGCCTTTTTATACTCTCATTTTTTATTCTATATTTTAATCATATGACCATTTCCTTTCATATCTAACATATTCATATTTATTACATGTCATAAACTCATTCTTTCTTTTCTTTTACCATAATGGCCGAATGTATTCATGTATATACATACATATACATTTTTTTTGGAATAAGGCTGGCATTTATTAAATTGATAATTCTCACTTGTGGTGGAGGCAACCATATTACAATAATGTATATCGTACAAAAATGGAAGTGTAAAGTAGAAATAATGTGCAGTCTCCAATCATATATGATATGCTGCATTAAAAACCTTGCCAAGTAAAACCACCCTTGTGGATAAAACCTTGGCGAAAGAAAAAGCATACATTTTTATATCATTGGAATGATGCTGCCTATATGCGAAAGCTAAGTAAATAAGAATGTAGCATGTCAAATCTTCATAGGTATTGACTGGAGGGCAGTGATTGATGTGATCTATGTTGTAGTGCCACCAAGGTAAGCTTGAAGCAGTGATATGTTGTGTTGAACCGTTGTTGAAACACATAAAAGGGTTCCGCCATTGTGGTTTGAGGAACAGATATTGGTTTCCTCGTAAGAAAGCATGACAAAGCATGTTAGTGTCAATCGATGTAATGAGGGTGTTCCAGATTATCATATAAGAATCATTGCAACATACCGATGTTGCCCTTAGTCCGAAGACTGCGGGCAACAATATAAGTAACTCGCTATCAAAAGACATATGTAGTTGTGGCAGGGTCATGACCAGACGTACCAGAGTTGTCTGTATCATGATAGTACAGGCAACGATACAAAGTGATGAGCCATGATCTTTATATGTGCAATGTATGTGGCACCCCATCTGCATGATAGAATATTGAGACCAAGATAAAATCGAGATAGTAGTACATTATGGCGAGTCATTGATGCAACACATAAGAGGGTTCAGCCATTGTGGATTGAGCAGCAGATAGTGGTTTCCTCGCAAGAAAGTTTGACAAATCACGTTAGTGTCAAGCGATGCAATGAGGATGTGCCAAGTTATCATGTATAGATCACTGCAACATACCGATGTTACCCTTAGTCCTAAGACTGAGGGAAACAATATAAGTAACTCGCTATCAAAAGACACATGTAGTTGTGTAAGGGTAGTGGCCAAACGTACCAGAGTTGCCTATATCACGATAGTACAGGCAACGACACAGAGGGATGAGCCGTAATAATTATATTCGAAAAGCTTGTAGAACCCTATCTGTATGATAGAAACCACGTGCCGTGGGTGGCAGCTGAATGGCAGAAGTGTATAGCCATGTAGCCGGCGTTGTACGTGCAAATTGACTCAAGTGATGAGCAACCATGTTGATCTTTCTAGGGATGAAAGTAAGTTGACTTCCCGTTAGCTGGAGAAAAGATGTAATTGCTTGTATTCCGACGAATTTGTCAAGTGTGTAGTCGGCTGTGTGACTTGAAGGCAGTCTGTTTCAATGATTAGTTGTCGATGCATTTGTCCAAAGAACATGAGACTATATAATATGGTTTGTGTTTCCGCGCATAGGGGTGTCATATAAGGAAGCCTGAAGGAAAGAGCGCAATCATGTGTCCTAATAAGTCCCAAAGAATTGCACCTGCCGAAGAGTAAGTTTTTGTTGCTGAGGCATCCACGTTGAGTTTTAATTTGCCTGATGGTGGAAGGCTCCATTTGAGTGGCAATATAGTTTTTGGCCTCAGCTTTGCAGAAAGCAGCTTCTATGAGGGAAAAGTCATATTGCGCAATTTTGTTCCATGTAGGGTAGAAGTCCAGTCGTAGCAAGATTGTCATGTAAGATTGTATACGTTTGTGAGTGGTAAGTCTGCATCTCCATATGTATGATTTTATAGATTCTCCAGATAGACCAACACAGCATAATAGGTCCAACAACACGAAGATTGTCTTTGAGTGTTCTAGCAGAAGACGATAGCCAACATTGTAGCAAATGTGATCGGAGTGTGGATGGTCAGC
Organism: Eustoma russellianum; assembly: GCA_036186865.1. Classification (NCBI taxonomy): domain Eukaryota; kingdom Viridiplantae; phylum Streptophyta; class Magnoliopsida; order Gentianales; family Gentianaceae; genus Eustoma; species Eustoma russellianum. Next base: position 13,498,589 of record AP025044.1, on the reverse strand, counting down.
TATGTGGTCCGTCTAGTAATATCGATAGTTTCTGCCATGTAGATTGGATTGTTGGGCACGTAATGAACATGTGCTGAAGATTTGCCGAAGCTGCATGGCAAAATGGACAAATACTGGGACAAGCAGTAGTAAATCGTTTCAGATTATCTTCTATAGGGAGTGCGCAATGTAATAGTCTCCAAGTAAAAATGCTGATTGTCTTTGATATTCCATGCCACCATATGAATTATGTGAAAAAAGTTTTGCTCGAATTGGTCTAACATCTTCATAGGCCTGTGAATGGAGAAAAGACCAGTAGCAGTGGTATTCCACACTGGGTTTGGATGCCAGAGATGACAGCTGATTGCATAGAGAGTGTATAGAGCATAATCTTTTCCATCCCAGAGAGTCGTAAATGCGTGGCAAATAATCATGTCGAGACCCATAGCGATGGTGCATGTAAGTTGACCATAGTGTCGTGGTATTATGATAAGACCACCATAGTTTGCAATCATAAGCAGTTTGAATGTGAGTCAAGTTACGAACCTAGTCCTCCCTCTGTTTCTGGGTAACATATGTCCGCGAATGATATCCAATGATGCTTGTCATTCCATATGAAGGATGCAATTTTCGATTAAGTGTATTGATAACACTTTTAGGCAGACGAGACGCTGCTAATATGTGTAATGGCATAGCAGTTAGCACTGATTTTAATAAGACCAATCTACTCCCTGGGGAAAGCAATCGGCTGGCCATCCAGTTAGAGTAGCATCAAAATGTTGAATCAAAGTGGTGCAGTATGTTGACCGATTAACACCGCGATAGAGATAGGAGCCCAAGTATTTTATCGGTAGTATTGAGGATGGCATTGTTAAAATCTGAGAAATGACATTGAGTTGCTGTTGTGAGATGTAAGAGCTTGCAACAAATTGACTCTTTGCATAGTTGACTAACTGCCCAGATGATTGTTGATAAGTGTGTAAGAATGATTGGAACCTCCGCAAGTTTTGTGTAGACGCATTTAAAAATAATAATAAGTCATCCGCATATGCTAGGTGTGAAATGGTTGAGTTCGCCCAATGAGAAACCTCGGAGTGAGCCAGTGTTGAAGAGACTGTTTATACCACGGCTGAAACCTTCTGAACAAATGATGAACAATAGAGGAGACAATGGATCTCCTTGTTTAACACCGTGTGGGGGAGAAAAATCCATAAGACGATCCGTTAATGGCGATTGAAAGCTTGGATATACTCATGTTATTCATATAATACGAATGAAACGTGATGCAAACCCAAATTTACTGAGCATTGCCTCCAAATACGACCAATTAACTCTATCAAAAGCCTTTGTCATGTCCAGTTTGATCAGCACGTTTCCCCCATGAACTTTCCTATCGATTAGATGTACATCTCATTTGCCATTAGAACATGTTCACTGATATCGTGGCCTTTGAGAAAACCAATTTGCTCAGGAGAGATGATTTTGGCAACACAGTATTTAGCCTCGAAGCAATGATTCTGGTAGTCACCTTACTGATGAAGTTTGATAGACATATTGGACGAAAGTCTGCATACATGATGGATGGGATTTTTTAGGTATTAACATTATTAGAGATGAGACCATTACCGGGGAGGAAGAACACCTAAAAAGAATTCTTGAATGGCGAGTGTAACATCCAAGTGTATAATATCCCAGCATGTTCTGAAAAAATGGCCATTGTAACCGTCTGGGCCAGCGGCACTGCTTGGACAAAGGTGCCAAACTGCGCTCTTTATTTCGTGTGCGTCTGGTACGGCAGCAAGTAGTTCGTTATCTGCTTGCGTTATCAATGTAGGAATGCAATGAAGAGAAATCTGCTACTCCAGTAACAGGCTCCTGCTTGAACAGATTTTTGTAGTAAGATACAGCTTCGTCCCTAGGGCAGCATTATCTTGCAATGGGCTGCCTGTACTGCTTTGTAAACCACGGATGAGTTGCTTGCGATGCTTGTCTTGACAAGTGCGTGAAAATATGCCGTGTTAGCCTCCCCTTCTGTTAGCCAATGTGTTCTAGATTTCTGTGCCCAATACGACGTTTGTGCTTTGGTGGCCTGCAGGAGCTGAGCATGTGCAAGGGACATTGCTGCCTATCATTTGGCGTAGGACTTGCATCAAATTGTGCTTCTTGGCGTTTGTAGTTATCTTCTGCCATCGCCACATTACTAAAAATGTTTCCATATATTTCTCGGTTCCAAACTTTGAGATCCTTTTTGAGAAGATTTAGCTTGGAATAAAGACCACGCATGCCCCAGGTCATTGGATATGCTTGCCACTTTTCTTTTACGTATAGGGTAAAATCGGCATGTAATGCCCAAGCATTTATGTATCGAAATGGGATATGAGGATGTGTTTGTGATAATGTACACTTGAGGAAAAGTGGTGCATGGTCAGATGTTGCTCTTGAGAGATGATGAACTATCATGTCTGCAAATAGGTTGGAGAAAGAGACTGTGCATAAGTATCTGTCCAGACGTCGCATAACCCGTCCCTCACCCATTCCACGCGCCCAAGTGAATAATGTGCCTGTAATGGGAAGATCTTGGAGGCCACAGATGTGTACACAGTCTTTAAAGTCATCCAGGATGCGAAGAGATGGTATTGATCTGCCTTTGTGTTCGTCTAATGAGAGGAAAGTGTTGAAATCTCCACCTATTATCCAAGGTATAGATATGTTGCGTGATGTCTCAATTAGTGTATCCCAGAGAGGTCGTCTATCCGAAACTGTATGTCGTCCATACACCACAGACCAAGCCAAAGACTGTGTTGGTATAATTAAAAGTGAAGAGGGATGTTTGTTCACCGTGACTTACATCAAGCAATTGTAAAGATGATGATTTCCAAAAAAACCCGATGTTATCATGGCAGGTTGACGTCGCATTAGAGAATCCCAACTTTAGTCTGTATGTGGTAAGTTGTAGGACGTTGTTTTGGCTCAATGATCACTAATATATCCAAGTGTGTATTATGTACCATTGATTGCAGTCTGTCTATTGAGGTTCGAATACCTCCAGCATTCCATGTGATGGCATTCATAATGATGTTTGGGGTGATGTAGAGCACGAACGAGTGGCACTTTGAGTAACTACGGTCGACGGAGGTCTTGGTGGCAATTCTTTGCGTAGTCGATGTTTTCGTCTAGTTGGAGCTGGAATAAACCCCTCGAGGTCAGTGTGTGCCTCTGTTAAACAGTCATGAAGAATATCCTCGTCGTTTGTATTGGTGGACGAGAGGAAAGATGTTTGTTGATGTTTTCTGCATCATCAATCATTCGATGTTTGAATTGAGAGCGCGGAGTATCGTCTAATATTTTCTGGGATCACCATGTTGAATCTCTGAATCCGATACTTGACAATAGTCAGGATCATCAGCAAGGGTCTGGGTTTGCGTTAATGTGTCATCTGCTATACCTAGCATTGTGTGCAGCGTATCTGTTTGATGCACCAAGAAATCATCCTTCTCATCCGTGTGTTGTGAAGGCAGTGTTGTGTCAGAGATGTGATCGAGTCTGGCATTGAAATCATCAGTTTCGTTGAGGTTATTCTCCTTGTTAACAGCATTATTATCTAGAATTGGTGCATCATTTTTTTCTGGATTGGATATCTGCGGATCAGAGAATGCAGTAGTAACCGTTTCTGCATGGGATGGCTGTAATACAATTTTTTGACTTTCCTCGAGTTGTAGTAGCCTTTTTTTGGAGCAAAACAACGTTTTCCATATCAAAGGCGTGATCTTTTTGGCTCTTCTTAGGAGTCCATCTGGTGTATTTCGTTGGGGTTTGGAGGGTTTGTCAATAACCTTGTCTCCACATTGTGGCGGCTGTGTGGACCTAACCTGCGTTTACAAGATCATCTCGTATACAAGGTCTGGGGTTTTTGAATGATAGAGTTGCGGATCTGACGTCCTTGTTCTTTTTTTGGCTCTATACAAATTCAAAAAGCGTTTGAATACGAGAACCTTAAGAGCTGCGATTTCATATATATAGGAGCACATCAATCCGTCAATCTGCTACATCTGGAGTGTGGGGGCCTTCACGATTCACTGCTACCAGAGAGTGGGCTTCGAGATTCGCCGCTGTCGGAGTGTGGGCTTGAATATTTTAAGACATGAAGTTTTGTCACATCTGTGCTATTGCAGCCATAGTTACTGTTTTAATCTTCTTTTATGTGTGATAAATCAAAGAACCCAAAGTGCAAGATCCCATTGCTCCTGCCGCCGCCGCCATTCTGACCTTCATTTCCCTCCGCCGATTCTTCCTCCACTCTGCACTTTCTCACCGTAAGAAGACTCATTTCTGAAGGAGAGGAAATTGAAGATCTGAATTTTTCCTTAGATTTCTTATCTTCTGGCTAGAAGGCATCGTCTTTTCCGGCTATCCACCGATCCAGATCTGGTCTATTAGATCTTGGTGCGCAACAGCCCAACCAGGTGATATAATTTCATTTTTGTTTTATTATCATTGAAGTACTTTTGATTTTTTACATTTAGTTTCGAACTTTAGGCATCAGTAGTATACCTTGAATTTTTAGTTTTAGTTGCAATAATTGATAGAAGACGTCATGATTTTTCTATGAGACCATGTCTAAGGAAGAGGGGTGTAGGTAAGTGGAAGAAAAATGAGACAGTCTAAGGGTAGCCTCTTGGAATGTAGGAACATTAAGTGGTAAATTGTTTGAGATTATAGATACACTTAAGAGACGTAAGATAGATATAGCATGCCTCCAAGAAAACTAGGTGGAAGGGAATAAAGGTAAAGAGTGGAATGAGTATAAGCTATTGTATTCAGGGTCAGATGGGACCAGAACGGGGTAGGGTTCCTATCAAAGATAGAATTACACACGAACATGATTGATGTGATTAGATATAATAATAGAATTATGGTGTTAAGTTAGTACTAAATAAGGAGGTGGTGGCAGTGATTGCGCCTACACACCCCAAGTGGACTAGGAGAACATGAGAAGAAAAAGGTTTTAGGATTGCTTAGATGTAGTGTTAAAGGCAATATCCAGGGAGGAACGAATTTGTATCGGAGGTTATTTTAATGGACATATTGGAAAGAATAGCGATGGTTTTCAGTCGGTACATGACGGGTTTGGTTATGGAGATAGAAACGAACAGGGTAGAGATCTGCTAGACCTAGCAGTAGCCCATGACCTAGGCATTATAAACTCGTTTTTAAGAAAAAAGAATCGCAATTGATCACGTTTAGCAGCGGAGGATGTAACACGCAGATCGACTATTTTCTGATGAGGCGTTGAAGACCGATGGTTGTGGAGGGACTGCAAGGTTATACCATAAGAGACAGCGGTGATGCAATACCGTTTATTAGTGGTAGTTATAGCATTGAGCCAAAAACTGAATAAGGCGATTGGAAAATTCCCACCCAGGATTCGATGGGGAAGTTTGAAAGACGAAAAAATTAATATATTTAGAGACAAGGTGTAGCGCCCCGCTCCCGAACCCTAGCATCGGGAACTGTGCGCTCGCTGTATCTCACTAAGGAGAATACAAAGCGTCGAATCAATTTCCAACCTGTCCGAAAAGACGTAGAAATTTTTCGTGTGGAAACGAAATACAATAACGTAAAGTTCTCTGATAAAGAAAATCCTCAATACAATAATGTACCGACTTCTGGGAAGAGTACTAACATCTACTATCTATCATTTAATGCAAGGTAGTGTCTGGTATAATCCCAATAAAATAAGTACAGACAGCCGCAAGGTCTCTTCGTATCCTAGGTGCGACCATCAGTCTGCCAATACTAATGTGTCAGCCACGTCCTCAGCAAAGATTAGTCGTACATTCGTTCTCACCTGGTGGGGGGGGAAGTAGGGATGAGTGACTGGAAAATCACTCAGTAGGCACCTGCCTCCAAGTAGTACAAGACAAACATACAATAATGATATAGCACATAGCACATAGGACATGACATCACATAAGCATATGAATGCGAAAAAGTAATTCACTCCAGATAAAGAATGCGCAACGTCGTGATGCATGTCCTACTATGCATGTCACACGCAACTAAGTCATGTCACACAAAATGCCGATATCTCCACCATGCAATGCATGAATCCGGGTCCTACTGAGTGGCTGCAGGTCGTACACCCCACAGTCACCATACTGAGTGTGCGTGGCCGCGCCACCGCACACCATCCTGAGTGTCGTGGCCCCGCCACCGTACACCATCCTGAGCGTCCGTGACCCGTACGTCACGACCCGCCATCATGCAATGCACGTGCCATGAATGCAAAAACACAAACGCCTGAGGCCCCTGGCCCATCCTCACCATCCTCCGGCACTCAATTCTAGGTTCACTTACTATCGAGTACTGATTCAGCGTTGTTCGGAGTCAACTCCATTTCCCACTTTTCGTATACATTCATCGGGCTTTTTCCATATTTCTCCTTATTTTTCTCCTATTTATTTCTATTTATTTCCTAATTATCTAAATTAGATAAATTATCACAATTACCGAATTTTAAATGAAAATAACCTAGTTTCATCAATTTATAATTTCTGGAATTTATATATAATTTTCCGATTTTATTTACATTTTTTTCTATAATTATTACTATTTAAAATTAATTAAATAACATTTATAGAATTTCCAGAAATTCAGAATTATATTATTTTTTATTTTATATATATTATATATATATATATATATATATATATATATATATATATATATTGAGCAAGCCAACTGGGGCCCGGTCCGTTGGCCGTTCGGCCCGGCCCGCGGTCAGCTCAGTAGATTATTTTATTTTATTGTATTTTATATATATTAAGTAAATGAGTGAGACCTGCGCACAATCGGCCCCGCTACACAGAAATTGATGAAAATTATTTAATTTCAGTATTTTATAATTTCTAGAATTTATTTATGATTTTCTGATATTTACTTATATTTTTCCTATATTTAATACTATTTTTAATCAATTAAATAACACTAATAAAATAAATCCTAGAATTTCTTTGATATCAAATTCATCCCTAACTTCAAATCTGCAAGCATCGTATAGACCGCAGCATTCCACAGAGTCAAAACGCATGCGCAAAGCTTATACTATTTTGATTATCAAATTTTTTCCCTAAAATCAAAACCAAGGCAGTTTTAATATTTTGATTATCAAATTTTTCCCTAAAATCAAAACCAAGGCAGTAGTTTTACTATTTTGATTATCAAATTTTTTCCCTAACATCAAACCAAGGCAGTTTTACTATTTTGATTATCAAATTTTCCCTAAAATCAAATCCAGTCCATGCAAAACAGTATACGCATTCCACAGTCATCAAACACAGTAATCAAACGCATTCCACAGTAATCAAAACTCATGCTTTTCACAGATTAAGCAACATAGTATAGATTTCAACAATTAAAAACAACAAAACACGTAATATATCACCAAAGCATGTTTGAATTTGTACCAATTGGAGGGGAAAAGGGAACCTACCTGGACTGCAGACAAAAACAACACGACTAGAATAAACCTTTTTGGACTTTTCTTCTTCTTCCTTCTCCTTCTTCCTTTCTTTTTCCTCTCTTTCTTCTGCAGTCATCAATTCTCTGTTTTTTTTTGTTCATTATGCTACCTTTCCTTTTTCTTCATTTTTTTTATCCTTCCTTTTCCTTTTGTCGATTTCCCCTCCCCTGCTGCCCTCTTTTAATCTCGTCAGTTGTGCGACATGTTTGGGGGAAAACGGTTTTCCCCCTGAACCCACGTTTGACATTTTTTTTTGAATTTATTTTAATCATCATTATCTCAAATCTCATTTACTCCTCATTTGTTCATTTATTATTATTATTTTATTTTTATCTCTTTCTCCTTTATCCCTATCCTACGAAAACCTCCTTTCTCTCTCTTTTTTTTTATTGATTTATCTTATATTGTTCACTTTTATATTTCTTTTTACTTTATACTTGTATACCACTTTTATATATAATTATACAATTACTTGAATGTAATCGAAAGGCTACAGTTAATTAAATTTCGGAGGATTGTTACATCCAACGGCTACTTAATTCCTACATTAGCACATCGCAACTAATTCGAAAATTTCTGGGTGTAACACAAGGTCATCCCTACGAAACTAGATCGTCTCAGTGATGACACAAATCAGATGTGGGAGGCTATATCGGCTACTATTACTCAAGCGGCGAGAGAAACGCTCGGGGTAACAACAGGAAAGACTTCCATACATAAAGAGACGTGGTGGTTGAACGAGGATATGCAAACAAAAATTAAAAGACAAACAAAAGATTTTTAGAGAGATGTTAAGCTGCACAAATGGGAAAGAGAAAGTGAGATTGAAGGAGAATTACAAAATCACCAGAAAGGAGGCGAAGAAGGCAGTGACTGAGGCAAAGACTACAGCTTACAAAAGGATGTATGAGAGACTAGAAACAAAAGGAGAGCAGGATATGTTCAAGATTGCCAAAGCTACGATGAACTCAGGTTACGATGAGCCAATTTGGTTTTATGCCAGGAAGGTCAACTACGGAAGCAATACACATTCTTAGGAGATTAATGGAGAAGTATCAGGAGAAGAAGCGCGATTTACATATGGTTTTCATCGATCTTGAAAAAGCGTATGATAGTGTGCCACGTAGCCTGATATGGGATATCTGGATGAAAGAGGGATCCCTATAAAGTATATAGACATAATTAGAGATATATATACTAGGACAAAAACAACCGTTCGTACGCCTGTGGGGAATACGGACTTTTTTCCGATAGAGGTCGGTCTCCATCAAGGGTCTGCGTTGAGTCCATTTCTTTTTGCAGTTGTCCTTGACGAGTTATCAAAGCCGATACAGGAGGCAGTCCCGTGGTGTATGCTTTTTGGTGACGATATTGTATTAGTCACAGAAAGTAGACATACCCTGAGTATGAGACTAGAGCAGTGGATAGGTGTTTTAGAGAGAAAAGACTTAAAGATTAGCCGTTCTAAGACCGAGTATCTGCATTGCGACTTCAGCGGTGTAGCAGACAGTGAGGATAACCAGCTCACCATCGATGGTCAAGTGGTACCACATGTAAGTAAGTTTAAGTACCTAGGATCATTTGTGTAGCAGAATGGCGACATAGATAGTGATGTAGCACATCGAGTTCAAGCAGGCTAGTGTAGATGGAGGGCTGCCTCAGGGGTTCTGTGTGACAAAAATTTCCCAACTAAATGAAAGGGAAAATTTTATAGGGTGGCAGTGCGGCAGGCAATGCTATATGGGACAGACTGCTGGGCCATCAACCCCGGATCTGAGCGGGTCCAGAACATATCATCAGACCAATTAACCCCGGGTATGGGACGGGTCCAGAACAGATATCAGATCAATTAACCCCGGATCTGAACGGGTCCAGAACAGATATCAGATCAATTAACCCCGGATCTGAACGGGTCAAGAACAGATATCAGATCAATTAACCCCGGATCTGAACGGGTCCAGAACATATCGTATCATCAGACCAATTAACCCCCGGGTCTGGAGTCGGGTTAGTCGCATGCTTGGCCGGCAAAGGAATCATGAAGCTTTCTTTAAGAACATGGGACCGTAAAAAAAACTTTTCATGCATAACGAAAACATAGTTGCTTATAAAACTTGCTTGCATAAGTAAAATCCATAAAATCCAGTTTCATGATCATGCGTGATACATGTAGTGATATGCAATGCAAGTCATGACATGAATAATCGTATGCATTCCTTATAACATGTCAACATGCATAGTTTCGGAACCGAATATTTCTAGACTTTTACTTCATATTCACGGGGGGGTTAAGCTAACCAAATAGGTCTATTTCCATAATCTTTTGTCACAAATACGTTTGGTGGAACCTTAGATACATGTCGTAAAAATTTCAGATTATTTCAATAACCATAAAGGGGCTTATTTAATTAATTTCCGAAATGGGTTAGATGCTGAAGCTGAACTGACCTATTTTACCAAAAATTCAATTGCGGCAAATCCGTGATTCGTTTTTCAGAAATTCTAACTCGCACAAATCATAAACATGTGGAACTAGTATCCTACCGAAATTTAGCCTATTTTCATATCTCTAAGTCCCCTTTCTGAGTCTAGAAAATCGTTACTGAACTTCAGGTTGGTTCCAGTGATTTCAGTTGAGTAGTTCGACTAATTAATTCATTAAAAATAATCCAGAACTTTTTTTATCAAAATTCCAGCTGGGTGTTCACTTCACTCATAATATTATTACCATGCCAAAAATCAGCTTTATTGGTCCTCTACAAGGTCTCTTTTCAAGCCATTCAAAACGTTGCACCATTCTGTCATGTTCCAGAATTTACAGCCCGAGCAGTCTCACCAATTATTTTATTAAAAATTAACCATACTTATTTTACCAAAATTCCAACTCTCATCTCTGCTATACTCATGGACCTAGCTCTGTGCCAAAAACCAGATTTATTTAAGGTCCCCAAGGTCCTCTTTTAAGTCGTTGAAATCAGTGTTCAATTCTGCCTAGCTCCAGAATTCTCAGCTGGAGCAGTTTTACCGCGTAATTTCTTAAAAATAATCCGTAGCTGATTTTAACAAAATTCGAACTCTCACTTGTGCTATACTCATAGGGCTAACTTTGTATCAAAAATTAGCTTCATTTAAGGTCCGTAAGGTCAGTTCTTAAACTGTTTAAAATGTCATTCCATTCTGCCCTATTCCAGTAGTTTGCTATTTTGTCATCTATACAAATCAAATGTCCATGTACACCTTCTATCCAATCCCTTAATCCGAAACTTGTGTGGTGTCTTAACCTGTTTTGCAACATATTTTCAAGCATGTATTCACATTCAAGAGTCATCTTAGTCTAATCCTACAAACAACCTCATAAAGCTCCTATCTTTCACATGTATACTTTTCTTAGGACCTTTTGTGTTATATTCACAAATTAATCTTGTCTAGACCTACTTAGGTGAACCTTATTTCACTCAAGATCAGCCTCATTCCATAATGCATATAGGAAAAGACTCCATCTTTGAAGAAATAAATCACATGCAAGGCATTGTTCTTAGGAAATCACTAAGATATAGTCTTAAACTTAAGATATTCAACTAAAGGTCAATCTTAAGGACCTCTAAGCATTCAAGTCACTAACTCTTTAAATAAATCATGAGAGATCATTGTATACTTGCCTCTTCAAGCTAAAGCTCTTGTCTTTGCTTGGTTATGGAGTGAGTTGAGTTGAAATCCACCTCTTTCTACTCCCTTGGTCACACGGTTTTGATGGAGAGGAAAGAAGAGGGTTAGTCCTCATTCAATAGTGAAAATAGGATATGTTTGAGGCTAGAGCATCTTACCAAAATGAGCTTGAGTGGAGATTCAAGTACCACAATATGTCTCCACCTAAGAAAGTTGATGGCTTTTACCTATTTGAACCATGAATGTCACAGTTTTGATGTGAATGGAAGGATTCATGTTAGCTTCATTATGTACCAAAATAAGAATTCACTTAAGGAAGCTTGGAACAAGACTTACCTAGATGTTTCTTGAGTCTTGGAAGTGAAGTTGAGCTCCTATTCTTCAAGATGAAGGGCCGAATATTGGTGAGGGTGATGGAGATTGTCTAAGTGTTATGCTCTTGCTTGAATGTATCTTGAGAGGAGTCTCAAGATGACAAGAAGGTAGATGTTTCTAGAAGGGTTTAGATCAAAACATGTTGATGACTTGGGAAGGGGAGGGACGGTTTTGGAGGGAGAAATATGAGAGTTAGGGTTCTCATGAGTGTTAATCAAGGTTAGGTTAGTAATAACCTTGGTTACTTTATTCTAACTATGGTTACTTTAGTGCTAACCCAAGTTACTTTATCAAATCATGGTTATCTTAACCTTGGTTTAAGGAAAAAGTAACCATGGTAGGATTTAAAAATCCTCCATGTCTAGACATAAAGGGGGCGGTTTGGGTTGGGGTCTTTATGACCTCAACCATACTACCTCCTTCTTTAATGAGTTGTCTTACTTGTTCTTTAAATGCATGTCTACTTTGTTTTCTATTTATCTATTTAAGTTTTCTAATAATGGATTGAAAAATCAAGAGGATTCTAGAATCCTTTGCATGTCTTGGCCGAATTTTAGGGCCTTTGGGCAACTTGATATTTCTTGTAATTTTAATTCATGTACTATATTGTTTTCTTTATTTTATCATATTCCAAGATTAGCATATGCATGTATATATATGTATATACACGCCTATATGTTCGTGTACTAGATGTAAATATATACCTTCCTATGTATACGCATGTAGGTATTTATACACATATATCATATACATGTACATACATATATGGTGGTATGTATCGTTCATATAACTCTATATTTCATGTATCACTTCAATAGTATTTAAGTAAAGAGAGTTAAGTTGACTTATGTAACACGCGGTTTTAAAGAAATTGTCGCTTTCATTTCGTCTCTTATTCATAGTTTTTACGTACATGATCGTTGGGGTACAACAGTATACATCCATGTTCCCAAACAAGACCGTACCAAACTTGACTCATGTGCTGAGAAATGTATCTTCGTCGGCTCTGCCACTCACCAAAAGGGCTATCGGTGCTATAATCCACTCACATGGTGAATCCAAATCACCCTTGATCGTGTATTTGTTGAAACTGAGTATTATTTTACACACTGTACTCAGACCCAAGGGGAGACCTACAGTGAGCCTTTCGACTGGTTACACGATCTTAAGAGGTCCGAGGATGTCCAATAAAGACAAACAGGTGGCGTCACCGAGCATCCCCAGTCGAGGGTCGATAGTCCCAAAGCTAAAGTGCCATAACCTGGTGAATCTCTCTCCGTAGATGTCCTACATGAGGTATGTGAGTTACTTTCTGAACTTATTGAACTGCATTATGATAATTTCCTTGAACCTACTGAACTACCCGAACTCACTGAACATCCTGAGCCCCCTAATGAGCAACATGTACACATTCTCACTCCAAGAAAAAATCGAGGTATTCCACCCCGAAGATACTCACCTGAGAGGACAACCAGAAATGCCATGCACCCAACAAATGTGGCAGTATCTGATGGAAGGCCTTGTTTATGTCCTTATGCACCGAGAAACTTCCACAAAATGTCAATGAAGCAGTCCAGCAGAGAGAGTGGAAAGAGACAATGGAGGTTGAAATGGAGGCACTAAGAAAAAAAATACATGGGAAAAGTGTATACTGCCCAGAGGAAAGCGACCCATGGGATGTCGGTGGGTGTTCACAGTGAAGTATAAGGCAGACGGTACGACTGAGCGATATAACGCCAGGCTGGTGGCGAAGGGATACAGACAGACATATAGAATCGATTATTCAGAGACTTTTTATCCGATTGCCAGGATTGATACTATTATAGTCTTATTCTCCATTGCCGTAAATAAAGGATGGTTGTTGTGTCAGTTTGATGTGAAAAACGCTTTCCTACACGGGGAGCTAAAAGAGAAAGTTTATATGGAGGCATCACTTGGCTTTGCACACGACTTTCAAAAAAATGAAGTGTGTAGACTCAGACGAGCACTCTACGGGCTAAAACAGTCTCCAAGGACGTGGTTCGGAAGATTTACTCTCATCATGAAACAAAGTGGATACAAGCAAAGTAACGCGGATCACACACTGTTCCTAAAACAAATGGGTAAATTAATCACGTGTCTTATAATTTATGTGGATGATATGGTCATTACATGTAATGATGAAGAAGAGATGGCTCCACTCAGAGACACTTTATTTACTGAATTCGAGATGAAAGACTTGAGTTAAAATATTTTCTCGAAATAGAAGTACCTCGTTCAGAAAAAGGGTTGTTTATATCTCAGAGAAAATACATGCTGGATCTATTGACCGAAGTAGGAATGCTGGGCTACAGGCTGAGTGAGACACTTGTTATAATCAATCAAAAGCTACAAATCAAAAAGGGAGCCCGACGGTGGATAGAGAACAGTATCAGAGGCTAGTCGGAAAGTTGATATGTCTCCCTCATACGCGACCAGATATAGCATACGCAGTTGGAGTGGTTAGTCAGTTTATGCACCAACCGTAGGAAGAACATATGACAGTAGTGATGCGAGTCTTGCGGTATTTAAAGAAAACCCCCGAGAGAGGAATTTGGTACAGAAACCATGGACACCTAGAGGTAGAATTATTTACAGATGCCGACTGGGCAGGGAACCTAAGCGAGAGAAGGTCAACCTCCGGATACTTTTCACTAGTAGGGGGAATATCGTTACGTGGCGGAGTAAGAAACAAAAGGTGGTAGCCTTGTCGAGTAAGGAGGCCGAGTTCAGAGGAATTTCTAAAGGAACCATGAAGGTCTTATGGATCGATAAATTGTTAAAGGAAGTAGGCTTCCCAACTCAACAACCAGCGAAGCTAAAGTGTGACAATCAAGTAGCTATCAGCATCTCAGAGAATCCGATACATCATGATAGAACAAAGCATATTGAAGTTGATAGACACTTCATAAAAGAAAAACTTGATGCAAGGATAGTAGCAGTGCCATTTGTTCGATCTGAAGACCAACTTGCAGATATTATCACGAAAGCGGTGGGTGGACGAATGTTCGAAGCGACTCTGCTCAAGTTGATCATTAGTGACCCTACTAATCAACTTGAATGGAGTGATGAAAAATATCTTAACTTACATAGAATTAAGGAGAAGATTGGGATAGTATCAAATCATATCAAATCAAATTAAATCAAATGATACGTAGGTAGAATTTTTCATACTTAGCTATACGCAATGTACATTGTACTATAAGTAGAGGGCCGTGTAACAAATCAAAATCAATGAAAAACAATTTTATTGAAGTCTTTCAGATATCGCAATTCCAGGTTCAATCTGCAAGATATCAATTATGAAACGAGTGCAAAAGTAACCAGTAATACTTGGTAAAATTATCCAGCAATGTGACATTTACACAGCAGAGGTGTTGAAGAGGCTATCGATATATATGTCTTACTCCATTCAACGTGCCTGTATACAAAATCCGCCCAAATGCCAGAAAGAACCTTAATCAAACTCCTCTTTCTGTTTTTAACTTTCTTAAATGCGTTTCCAATTCAAATCGGTTCCTAAAGTAGGGAATTTCAGAGCCCGAGTGTGACCGCCCCTTGTAGCTCAAGGGTTTCGGTTGTTCCCCCACAAAAAATGACCGACGAAGGCTTGGTTTCTCCTGTTCAGAAAAGAATCCCCATCAAATCCTCAGGTACGTCCCTCTAATTGTTTTCTCTTTTTTACCAGTGAATATATGCTGCTATTTGGATTTGTTCTTTTGGGTTTCGCGAAAATGAAAGGAATTTTGATTCTCTAAATTTTTTTTTTTTTTGATGTGGGCTGTGTTGTTCTAGAGAGAAATTTGATGGGTTCTTTTTGGTGAAATGAGTAGTACAATAAATTCTTAGTTGGCTGTTCTTTTGTTTGGTTATTTGCGAAAAGTTGAGCGCTTGATAGTTAGCTGGGCATGACTTGTTTGTGTAAAATTTTCAGTTGGCGATGTTGCGGCACAGAAGAGACGGCAACTTGCGAATACAGTGGCCAAAGAAAGAAGGGAAACGTTGGTCAGAACGAAACGACTTTGTAGAGTTGGTGTTAATGGTGAGGGTGATGTTCCTATTGCAGAAGGTGATATGCTGATTGATGAGGAGCAATCTGTGTTGGAAGTTCAAACAATCTCTGCAGTTGAAGGATTGAAGCTTGCTTTGGCTATCCAGTATGTTCAACTCTGGTCTTTTCTTTGACATGATTTATTTTTTAAAACTAGGATTTTAAATGATTGAAATCTGTTTTGATGGATGTGAAAATATCTTTATTGCGTTGGATGTGCCTATATCATATTGAACATGTTTCTGTTAAATAGATGGTTTGATGGATGAGAAGATTTTACATTTACTTTCTCCCAAGTCATGGTCAAATGTGGAGCTGAAGTCAATCTTGCTGCATACTTCTTCTTTACTAGCTAGTTCAGCATCAGTTGGGGAACTCTTTCATGTTCAACATCTTAAATGATCAGTTATGCACGACTTGCTAACTTTGTCCTTAATGGAAAAATGAGGTAAATTGAACAGCTGGATCTGTTACGTCACAAGAAATGTGGGGCGTATTTGTTTAAATACTTCTTGAAGTATATCTTGGAGAAAATCTTGTAATATCAATGCAAAAGATGATAAAAATTCCATCTTTCGGATGCTTGCATCCTTAGACAATGTCTTTCTCTTTTCTCATTTAATGTTCTGGCCTCTTTGATTTCCTCAATTAAATATATTTTTGTTGACAGTCTACTTTCTTATTGCTAGCCAGTTAAGTCGCTATTTCCTTAGTCTCTTCCGCAGCTTTCTTTGTCTCATTCCATGATTATTAGGGGGAAAGGTGCGATGCAAAAAAGATTAGCTGCTCTTCGTGAATTGAGACGCTTGTTGTCTGGAGTTGAGTTCCCTCCTGTGGAAGCCGCTCTCAAGTCTGGAGCAATTCCTTTACTTGTGCAATGTCTTTCATTTGGCTCACCTGATGAACAGGTCAAGAAAGAAAAAAAAAAAGAAGCTATAGAAATCACTGTTTATTTTCCCACAGGCTATGGTTAAAGCTTTTATGCGCTTTTTGAACCTGTGGATCACATTGTTCATATGGCTTTTAGCTGCTAAGTGCCTGAAATAATTTCTCGTTGTGGTCTGTATATATTTTTGGTGCCATGCAGTTACTTGAGGCTGCTTGGTGTTTGACAAACATAGCTGCTGGAAGACCAGAAGAAACAGAAGCATTGCTGCCTGCTCTTCCATTGCTTATTGCTCATATGGGAGGTTCGTGGTTTCTTCTGCATGTTTCTTTGAAAAGTCCCTTTTTTCTTTTTCTCTCTTCTCGTTTCTAATCTATCCTGCTGAGTGATTAGGTTGGATCTTGAATAAATTCTCGAAACTGGAGTCATCATTAAATGGAGTTAAAAGAAATTCTCACTAGGAAATCAAGGATATTATTTGGGTGATTGTAAGACTCCAGCTCCGTCCTTATCAACTACAACATTAAGGCTTATTCGACTAGATGGTGGTTGTCTATTATTGATCCATTGTTAGCATTGCATCCTTTCCTATACAATGTCCTCTTTAATTCCCAAGTATGCGTAGTCTATCTCTTTTTCTTCTTTTCGTGGCTAATTTTTCCCCCTCTTTGGGTTAAAATGGCTTGATTTTGAAGCATGGTTTATGTAGAAAGTCATTTTGGATCGTTGATGCTGGTTTTGCGAATTTCCTATAATTTATACCTTCTCCAATGCCAGTCATTTAGATGATCAGGGGCTGCCTACAGTAGTCGCTCTATTATACATCTCATCCCCACCCGTCTCCAACTGCTCTGCAAATTATTTTTTCCTCTTCCCTTCTTTGTCTATTATTTATAAAATGTAAAAGGTGTAAAAAATAATAATGTCTGACGACATGTTTAGGAGGTTCTTTATGATTTCTTATCTGGTTATCAGAAAGTGGTTTCTGTTTTTTTCTTATCCACTTTGGTTTGAAAGTGCTTTCCAGAATGCCAAACCAGCACCTATTTTCCTTTATTTGGTAAAAGAAAAATGCAGCCTTGTTTTGAGAATCCTTAATATACAGCCTAACAAAACTGTATTTAATGAGCACAGGAGAAAAGTTGGTATGGTTTCACTTATCTGGAACCTTTTTGTGGTCTAAACCTGGCAATGCAGCATCCCATTGCAGGTTTGGATGAAGGTTCAATCATCTGACCTTTTTCTAGCTTATCGTATAATTTAAAGATCGTGCTTAAAAATTTATGGATGAGCGGACTCACCTTTTCCAACTGTGTTGGATTTAAGACAGTCCAAAAAGATTTCAACCTACCAAGAATTGTGCTCCAACTTGCGGCTGATTGGTTTGTTTAACTAACTTCAGTTTTGTTTTCTTTATGCCTTGCACATCCCTTTATGATCTTGTTGGGAAAAAGTGAATTCAATTTTTGCAAAAGGGAGTATTTGTGATATGATGGCCAACATTTCTATCCTCTCTTCCGTTCTCCACTCCCCCACTGCACCGCTCCCCACCCCCACCCCTCACCCCCACCACCACCCACTTCATCCTTTTTTGTGGTTTTTTTTTTTTGGGGGGGGGGGGGTCAGGAAAATCTTGACTCATATCATTGTTTTCTGTATCATATTCATTTCTCCCTCCGCTTCCTGAGTTACTTTTCAGTTAGCTTGTCTCTTATGAATCAGGATATTATTCCTCAAGATTGCCTTTTGATGTCTCTTTTCCCCTTTGATTTTCCAAACTTGCATATATTATGCAGAAAAGGGTTCCTTGCCAGTGGTGGAACAATGTGCTTGGGCAATTGGAAATGTTTCTGGAGAAGGACAGGAGCTGAGAAATATTCTACTATCACAAGGTGCCCTTCCTCCACTTGCAAGAATGGTGCTGCGAGAGAAGGGTTCAACTGTGAGAACAGCTGCTTGGTCCCTATCAAATCTAATCAAGGTTGTATGGTTATGCAAATATTAACATTACCTTCTTACCCTGAACCAGTTTGAAGAGCTTTAGGTTATGCGAATACTCTTGGTTCACTAGAAGAAGTTCTCCTTTGGTTCTGAGGAACATAAAATTTTCAAATATAGGTCTTATAATGAAGTTTTCATGCATCTTAATCAATTCTTCACCATTTAATGGATTTTACGCAGGGACCAGATAGTAAAGCTGCAAATGAGCTGATAAAGATTGAGGGCGTTCTAGATGCAATTCTTCGGCACTTGAGAAAAGCGTAAGTTGGTATTTGCGTAGGCTTTAACCTCATAGCTGCTTTTATAATGTTATCACAATGCTGTGGGTCCATTCTCTGCATTTGTCCTTGACTTGCAGTGGTTTCTGTATATCGTCGAGCTCTACAGCTTGTTCTGTTGCAGGCGGAGGTTTCCTTGAAGGGATATGCTGAGAATAACCTTTTAGCTTGTTGAATTTATTACAGAAAGCTGCTAGTTTAGAATAAATGGCTTGCAACTCTGGTGTTCTTGTTATTTTTTAAAACATAAGAAGAAAAGAAATGGAAACCCCTGATTTTGAGTGTGTATCTGCCACACATTAGCTTTGACAATAATCCATCATCTCAACCATCTCGCCACACTATTCTATTTTAGTATGGGCAGGAACATATAATATTGTTCCTTTAAAATAATAGTAATAATAAAAAGATACACCCTTGACCCTTGAGTTTGGCTGGACTCATAAGGCAATCATGTCTTCAGACTCAACACTTCAATTTTATTTACTGACTTGTTTTTTTGAAGTGGAGGAAATAAAAAAATTTCATTGTTCTCTATGACGATAAATGATTTTTTTTTATATTATGGACAGGGATGAAGACTTGGCAACCGAAGTTGCTTGGGTGGTTGTGTATCTCTCTGCACTTTCAAATGTTGCTACCAGTATGTTGATCAAACGTGATCTACCTTCTTTACTTGCAGAAAGAATGGAGAAATCAGATAATTTGCAACTGCATATTCCAGTAAGATACCGCATTGTGAGCATAACAGCCCATTTGTTTGTTTATGTGCAATGGATTGTAGTCTAGTATCACTGAAGTTGACGTTTCATCCTTGGCTTCTAAGCACCTGCAGTAAAGAGGAGTGTCGTCTGCCAGGTTGTGAACATAAAGCTAGCTGTTGTTTGTTGAAAGGCATGTTTGCTTGCACTATATTGTGTGATTGTTGAGGTTGTGTTTTACATGTATGGCATTTGTTCATACTCTGAAGTGTGTTGTAATCACCTGAGGAACCTTTTGCAATAACTCAATATAATTATTTTATTTTTATTTATTTGTTTATCTATGTAGGATGGATTAGAAAATAAGAATACATCCTTCGTGATGCATTGTCTCGGGGTCTTAAATTTGGTTTGTTGTCTTCATTGAATCCTGTGCTGATAGTGCAATCTCTACCTCTGTTAGGTGCTTAGGAGTTTAGGTAATCTTGCGTCCAGTGATGTACCTATTTCAAGTGTTTTTGCGGTTGGACAAAAGACTACGGGTCAGTTCTAACTTTTGTTTCCATCACCAATAGTTCTTGCTTTGTCACTAGAGGAAAAACACCTGTTTTCAACTACTGATGTTGTAATACATTTTCTTTCAGATGATCTCATTCAGTTTCTAGTCAAATGTCTGAAAAGCGAACATCGTGTTTTGGTGAAGGTAGGGTATTATTGTTGGTTCTTTTGATGTCCTATTGGGAACTTGTATCAGGCAAACCCTATGCTTTGCAGGAAGCAGCTTGGGTGCTATCTAACATAGCTACTGGATCAATGGAAGTTAAACAATTGATATATCATAGCGAAGCAGTGCCAGTACTATTGCACCTTCTTAGTACAGCAACTTTTGACATAAGAAAGGAAGCGGCATATACTGTTGGAAACCTGTGTGTTATCACTTCGAAATCCTCTGAGCAACCGGATGTGATAGTAGATCATCTGGTTTCTCTAGTCAGGGGAGGTTGTCTTCCTGGTTTCATTCAATTGGTGAGATCTGTTGATACAGAAGCTGCAAGACTTGGAATTCTATTCGTCGAGCTGGTAAGATTGTAGTTTGAACCAAATTTTGAAGTCCAGTGACTTATCTGCGAAAATGAGCCTTATTGTAAGTCCAGCAGTTTATTGCTTAGAGTCCCATAATACTTTTAATGCATTTATTAAGATCTTGCTACATGTTCTGTTCCTATAATTTTGTGTGAATGCTCATGTGTGTCATGTGCATAAAAGGGAATATAGAAAAAACTGAGTGGATGGAAATCCCTATGCTGTAAATGACATGTGTGTCAGATTTTTCTTTTTTAATGTGGTCCTTGGTGTGGGGGTGGAGGAGAAAGAAGGGGGGGGGGGGGGGGGGGGGGTAGAAGAGAAAAGGAAAAGTAAAGATTTGAGGTGGTGAAACAAATTTGGGTCTTGGCATTTAAACTGTTGTGTTATCTTTGCAGGTGCTGAGGGGCATGCCAAATCGCGAGGGTCAAAAGCTGGTTGAGGAGGAGGATGGTATTGAGGCATTAGAAAGGTATCAATTTCATGTGAATGAAGAACTGAGATGCATGGCTAATCAATTAGTCGACAAGTACTTCGGCGAGGACTATGGGATCGAGGAGTAAAACATGAAAAAGCTTTAGTTTTTCAAAGGTACGGTGCCACAACTTGTTATGAATGCTTGAAGGACAAGAGGTTTTTATCCGGTAACTATTCGTTGATATGTGTGAGGGGAACGACACTAAGACTACAGGAGATGGTAATAAATATCATTATTCTTCTGTCTGCGAATTTTAAATTGGTCAATGACAAACTGCTAATACGCGATGCCCCTTCATCAAGTTTTAGTTGCGCGGAGTGTGAATTACGACATTCTGTATTGGTT
>AP025044.1:13452327-13463206 GCA_036186865.1 Eustoma russellianum | reverse complement strand
AACAATGAAATCAGAATTTGTTGCTTTAGAACTTGCTTGTTCAGAAGCGGAATGATTAAGGAATTTACTTGTTGAGATTCCTTTGTGGACTAAACTTATGCCTTCCATGTTTATTCATTGTGATTCACAGGCAGCGATCGCTCGAGCAAGAAGCAAAATATACAATGGGAAGAGCCGGCACATCCGTTTGAGGCACAACATTGTGCGTGACTTGATTAGTTCGGGGGTGGTTAACTTGGAGTACGTAAGAATCAAGTTGAACCTTGCATATCCCCTGACTAAAGGACTGAACCGGAAAATGGTTCTAAAACATCAAGAGGAATGTAACTTTTTCCGTCGGATGTGAATTCTTTATGACAGGAACCCAACTCGCAATTAGTAGAGATCCTACAAACGGAGTTCAATGTGGTAAGCACATGTCATAAAAGAATTCTGCAAAGTACTATCATATATGTCCCTTTCAATGTTGATGTCTGAGGGTAGTACTTACTGCATGTTTGAGGGTGAGATTCAATTCTCTCAATGGAAAATTCATAGCCATTATAAATGGTGGTATGTTGCAGTACATACTTGATGAATATCACCTATATAAGTGTGGAAGTGGGGCCGCTTCCTATGAGAGCCTGGAAATCTCTCTAGAGCACTTATGAATCCTGGGATTGGGTGCAGGGCCATTAATGCACCACACCGCGAACTTGTAAGAAGTTAGATAATGGCATGTCATTTGTATGTTAACAGTAGAGAAATATGTGGTTCAAGACGGTTGTCACCCTATTTCCGTTTATATAACTTCAAATAGTATTATCGGACAGTTGAAGACGTTTGTCACTGCTCCTTATGTGTAATTATCTTTATTTGATAGTGAAGAAGTCTGTTTTTACCATTTTGAAAGGTTATATGTAAGTTTGGATCATGTGGAGATTTGTTGGAAAAGTATGTTACCGTACTCTTTCAAAGTGCTCCATGTTAGGAAATCCGACAAGATCACTGCAAAACGCGCAGCAGAAAAACAAAACTTGATCTCCGATTTTCTACCAAGGATCCATGTTGTTCGTTTAATTCGATGAAAGAAACTCAAAAATTACCTCTGTAGATTCGAAATCCGCAAATGGAAGAGGTGCGAAAACACGAACACCCTTTGTCGGTATCCACACGAATGCTTCCGCCCTGAGAGCTAACTCAGGAACGGCACGACTGAGAACTCTGCTTTTCTCAAAAATGATTTTTGTCTTTTCGTTTTCTGCTGATTGCTTAGTGTACGAGATACACCATGCTATATATATATATATATATATATATATATATATATATATATATATATATATATCAAAATCCGATTCCAGATCGGATTGGTTAATGCCTATCATAATCCGCACCAAATACGGATTCTGTTAAGATTAGATATAACCAATCAAAATCCATATCAGATGTGGATTCTATTGTTATTATCCGATGATATAAATATATACATAAAAAACGAAAATAATAATAATGATAATTAATATCCAATATTAATATTATTAATATTAAAAACGATAATAATAATAATAATTAATATCCAATATTAATATTATTAATATTATTAATCTCAGCCATACGCATTCTCGTGTGTGATCCGATAGGCCCACATTAATTGGTAGTTGATTAAATCTTTATTAAACCAACAAGTCGTAATTGGCCTCTAGCAAGGCATTACGACTACCCAATTAATACGAGTACAGTCCAACTAGCCTAATAATAACACATGCATTAATCCCTTTGTCACACGATATCTAGTTTGAACATAAGTCATGGTCAACGTCATACTTATATTGTTCAAACATATGATTACTCGATCTCTAAGTAGACTGATAAAACAAATGATATTGATCACACTATCAATTCATTTGAGCACGGCCATGCATTTCACAGTCTCACTAATCGAGGGGCCCAAAGATATCTTTCTCAAAAGAGAGGGACAAATTCTATCTTGATTGTTCAATATCCTCTACATAATTTCTATCACATTCAATCATGATCTTTATTATTATTCAGTTACGGATAACGTTTGATCATGTCAAAATATAATAGTCCTTATGTTGGAAACTATGACAATCTCAAGTCAAAGGATTAAACATGACTATCATGAGATTTACTTATGACGCTAATCCATGTAGTAATCTCATGATGGGTCTATCCAATACACTGTTCTCTAACAAGTATCTATGAGATTGATTTGTATCACCATACACATAATCATCTCATGATTATCAAATCAATACTTATACTGATTATAAATTATCTTATCTCTATAACAATAATGAACCAGGGACATATATCAAAATTGTGTAACATACTAACTAACAATAATGATAATAAAACCTCTTTTATTAATAATAAATGTATAACATAAATATCCAAATCATGGCCTAGGGCACATACACTAACACTCCAAACTTATAAAAATCTTGCATGTTGTTTGGGAGTTTAAAATGATGTAATGAACACTTTAAACTTGAAATAGGACACTTGGATCGGTCCATATTTAGGCTGGTTCGAACCAACTGAAAGCTGAAAAAGTTAAGTGTTCTGGAAGACTTGGATCGATCTATGTCATAAACATCGATCGATTGATGTATACATCAATCGATCGATGTGATGCGTTGCAATACTGGAAGCTTTCTGTCCAACTTCGATCGATCAAAGTGGCATCGATCGATGTAAGACAGAATAAAAGAAGAAAGTTTCTGTCCAACTTTGATCGATCACATCGATTGATCGATCGATGTGATTGATCGATCGATCGATGTGCCAACGGACAGAACTTTTCATGCTGAGTTGCATCTTTTGATCCAAGAATCATCTCCCTTCGCCCACAAACGATAAACAACGACAAGGAAGAGTAGAAACTACTGAAATGAGATTCAAAAAGAGTTTTTAACACAACCCAAGGCCTATATATAGTAGACCTTGGTATCTTAAACATTACACAACAATCTTTGCAAAACTATAGAGAT
The DNA here is from genome assembly GCA_036186865.1 of Eustoma russellianum. NCBI lineage: Eukaryota > Viridiplantae > Streptophyta > Magnoliopsida > Gentianales > Gentianaceae > Eustoma > Eustoma russellianum. The sequence continues at coordinate 13,460,210 of AP025044.1, read as the reverse complement.
TTCAGCATTCTCTCCTCCATCTATCTTCTCTATCACTTCCTTCAACAAAGCAAGTTCAATCTTTCTCTCCTAGAGCAAAGCAAAGAAAGATAGCTGTTATATCCTGGGAAGCATTTGCTTGAATACTACCTTGCTCTTCGGTAGGAGCAAAATTGCTTTAAGAACAGTGACAATCTAATCAAGTCTCGGTTTTGTTCCTGTTGGTTTCCATATTCACTTCCTACAATTTTCTTACAATGTCAAATGTAAATCCCTCGTTTCTTCCCGTCATTTTCATTCTCTATATTGGCCTGAGATGCAACAAACAGACAGCCAGCAACCCCATGAGAAAGGAACAATTTAATAGGACACAGCTGACACCTCACTAAAAAGGGAACGTTTGGAGGAAACATATTCATATATGCAAAAACGGAACACGAAACACTATCAAAAAACAGATCCAAAGGGAGCATCATAAAGTCAAATACTGCTGCAATTATTACCATAAAATCCTACAAGCCTGGACATTATCTGCTGTCTTATTCACAATACCTGAGATTCATTAAGGAGCTTTCGGATGCTCTCCAAGTCCCTTTTGAGCGTGGTAACCTCATCTGTCAAAGATTTTCCTTTCTCTTCGGCATCGCAAAGGATCTTTGACTTTTTCTCCAGTTCACTTTGCAGTTGTTGAAAATCTACCCTTTCCTGTGAATCCAGGGACAGTCCAGAAGCTCCTTCAGAAGGTAAGGCAATTGAAGGCTTAGACGTACTGACAGCCATACTAGTTGCATGTGCAATTCCCTCATCCGCTGGTAGTACAAATTTTCCCTCCTTGTCAAGAGACCGCTGCTCCTCATCTCGCTGTGGATCTATCATCGACGAATCCAACTGATTGGTCGCCAAAACAGATGAATCTACCATACTATCATCCAATACTTCTAGCTCCTTATCTTGTTCAGAGAGAATCCCTGACTTAGCATTTGTAGTACTAGAGGTGCAGGACACCTCATCCATGGCTTCACTTGAAGCAAGACTCTGACGAGCTTCTTCGATTCCAGCTATTCCCTTGTCATCATCAGATTTCACAGCAGCATTTTCATCAGTTGGAAGCTTAGACATTTGTCGATACTGATCAGACAGCCTTTCCTCCAATTTTGTGATCCGTTTCTCATAGGATTCACACTGCATATGCTTCATTTTCAGCATATGTTGCAGGTGTTTCTCATACTCACTTTTCAAGTGCAGTGCCTCAGTTGTCTTCTCAGCAGCAGTTCTCAGGAAACTCTCAACCTTAGATTCATCCAAAACTTCATAATCAAATTCTGCACTAATTGAACACATCAAAGCTATTTTGGAAGCAAGTTCAGCCTTCAGCTTGGCATTCTCCACCTCCAACTTGCTTGTTCCAGCTATCTCGACCAACTCGGAACTTTCAAATAATTCTTCATCATCAAGTTTCTCGCGAAAGTCCGCAGCAGTTTCTTCAACCTCAACGGAGTGACAACTATCACTGGGTGCAGAATGTGAACACTTTGAAGTCCTAGGCTTATCATGCTTAAAAGAAAGTCCTAAGAAATGCTCCGGAGCATAGCGATCCACATCAGATAAGTCGATATCAATCAAATTTGTGTCAAAAGGAGTCATATTGACATCACACTGGGTAGGGGTATCATATAATCCCATGGATGCTAAGATGTCTCTCGGAATAAACAAACAGATTTCTTTCATAAATTCCTCTCGCCTCCTAACCTCGGACTCTCGCTTGGAAGCAAGCCTTTCAGCCAATTGCCCAGCCATGCCACTGTAGATCTTCATTGTTTCCTTTCGCCTCACTACCTCAGCTAGGCATGCTCTATATGCTGGACCAATTCCACGCACCACCCTCAAATGTTCGAATTGATCACTTTGGCTTTTCAAAGCCTCCTGGAAGACTGAAAACTTAAAGCGTATATCCTTGATCATGTACTGTATATATGCTATCTTCTGCATGTAATTGTGCACAAAGATATTCATCTCGTTCTTTTTGTTCAGACAAAAATCAAGCAAGTGAGAAATAGCACTATCACAGCTATGCATCTTAGGAAGACAACTTTTTTCGTGGTTCTCATAGATGGGACCCAAGGCTGAAACTGCATCGTGAGGACGGAGTGAGAAGAGCTGGCTAGTTAAGCAGTCATCGACAAGTTTCTTCACAGTGTTGACGTCCTTGCTGAACAGCCATGTTCAGAACAGTATTCATAAGTGACTTGTAGACAACACAACGACTAAAAGGTTTAAAACAGGGAGAAGAGAAAATAAAGGCGGCAAGACGTCGTAATTGAAGAGATAAAGAAGAGATATGCACAAGCACTGACACAATGTCAGGAAAATGTTCTCATGCCATAGCTGATAATAAAAAATGTAAATGCTGCAATATGCCTAGATAAGAATCACTCCCTCTAGCCGAAAAGTGGTCAAACTTTGCTTCTTTAACTTATTGAGCAGACACAACCAAATTCAGTCTCAGCTCAAGTCAAGGGTAACTGAGAAGATATAAACTGGCAATTTGAGAAGGTTGCCACATATTTAGCATACCAAAGTAGGAATTTAGGTCATCTTGGAAAGGAAAACAAGGCCATAAATTAGGGACACAGTATGACGACATCATGCATTAGCTTTAAAGTATACCTACATCCTACTCCATTTCTCTCTATATTTTGACAGGAAGACACTACCCTCTGCACATAAATTTGTGAACAGATCACAATTTTCAATAATCAAATAAAGAATGCACCAAAATACACAAACTACCCACTAGTGATACACAAGTAGTGACTACAAAAAATATATATAGATCATGAAAAGGTGGCCAGTGTCCAGGAAGTTAAAAAAAAAAAAATATAAACATGGAAAGGGACTTGTAAGACCAGATGTACGCATAGGTACAAGGAACATAAGCCATGCGACCTCTAATTATAAGATTATGAAATACAGATGACGAAAGCAATAACTTGTAATTATGAGTAGGAAAGATAGCCAAAAGGCAGAAAAATACACAAAGAACGCACCTGAGAGTTTGCATCACACTTTTTTGCCCATTGGTATACCGTTGATGATCTTCTATCATTGCTTCAAGTTCTCCAATTAGAACAGATGTTTTACTAGAAAATAAATGTTCAGCATTAAGCTTCAGCTCTCCAATCTCCTGCTTAAATTCAGAAACTTTGTTCTCAAATTGCCTGTGCGAATTGCTACAGTCGTCTACAATCTTCTGCAAGTTCTCTTCCTTCACGAAATCCAACAAGCACTTGCGGTTAGCAGTCTGCAGCAGTGGCATAAGCTTGCAAGATCTCAATTTTTCTAAGTCCCTTCCGAAATTCGTCAGAAGATGGGTATGCCTTCTATTCTGCAGCGAATTAAATTTCTCAAAATCCTTGTAATTCTGGAGAATCATCTTATAATAATGATCCAAATTACGACCCGCAATATCCAATGCCCTCTCTTGAACCTTCACCTGTCTAAAGAGCCTCTCACATATATTCATTTTTGCCAAGGTCCGGTTGTAAATGGCATGTCCATACTGGACATGATATCTGAATTGCCTTTCATAAGAAGGCAAAGCCTTCATTGCAGGGTCTGGAGCATCATCCAAAGGGTGGGGATTGCAGGAGGAGGTTGGTGGCGGTGGATCGGGAATATCAATGGCCTCAATTTGTTCAAGTGCAGGAGGTGATGAACTACTCTTCATTCTTGCTTTGTTGAACACAAAAACATCCCGGTCACTGGAAGGGAGCCTGTAATAGGACAAAGATCGCTGCGGTTCCAACTTCAAGTCTAAGCACAAAAGAAGCTGGTCATTTAATTGGATTCCTGTAACTGACTCCAAGTCTCTCTGAACAGATTCAACAAGTGTATATTCATCAACATCAAGTCCAAATGAGTGGCCATTCTCTGCAATATAAACCAGAAGCTTGCCCCTTTGAATTACACCTTGGGAACTGCTTGAACTCATCTTATCCTCTTGGAAGAGCAAATCAAATCTGCTGACTGCACGAGATTAATCTGCGGCAGCAAATATAAAACGAAGAACCTTTGAGACCAAAACACGCCAGCAAAACACGTAATCCCTCTGCCACTATCAAAATCTCAAAAGAAGAGCAACTGTCTCCAGTTAAACCACCAGCATAGTTGCTAAACAATCTCGCTGTTTCAATGACTTGAAGCTTAAATTTAAGCAATCACGGCAGCCAACTACATACACAATCCTCCAGTACAATCAGTGTAAAAAATCCTCATTAGCCCCGTAAACCACAAGGTATTTTGGTCAGAAAAGAAACAGGTTCCAGATTACAGAAAATTATCTCAATTCATACTCAATTGGCTACCAAAGATGCTCTCAAAATTTGACCCACCGACAAGAGATTCTGCAAAACAAGACCCAAAGAAATATTACAAAATTTTTAAGTCCCTATTCCATCTATTGGCAAACAATAGTATTTCAGCAATGAAACTTCAATTTCACACAAGCCCATCACACAAAAAATCACTAAAAACGCATTCTTTTTATCCGCCAAAAAAAAAACACCCCACAAAATCCTTCTGCTAGAAAGCTTTAAGCTTTAAATCAAACAGTACAAGCAAACAAACGAAAGAAAAAAACAGAAAAACCCAACTAATGAACAAACAGGAATAAAATCTAAAAAGCCTACAAACTAACAGATGAAAAAAACAATTACCTTTGAGAAAATGATAAGAAGAAAGTTACTTCTGACTTGCAGAGAACGAGTTGTTTTTTTCACACAGAAAGTAATCTTCTGATATCACTAAATTGATGAAACATAGATTGTTCTTCTGATTACTTCTTCAGGTAGCGTGCTGAGTATACCATACGGAGTATTTTTTCCTTTTAAATCAAAACATAATAAAATAAAGAAGATATATAAAAATATGAATTTAATTGCTGATTTTTCTTCGTGGGGAAAAACAATCTTCCCAGTGAAGTAACCAAAAGGGCAAGGCAGAGGTAGTAGACGCAGTAGGCGTGTTTGTACGCGTGTCGTATTTGTTTCAACTTCTTGCTGGGGACTTTGCCAAATCCTAATCCAATGTGTATTTGGTATTCCCAGCTTCGAATCATTGTTAACTTCCGCTAAGAACTCTAAAACGGATTCCGATGGCATCTACTGTAACACTTTATTATTATTATTATTATTATTATTATTATTATTATTATTATTATTATTATTATTATTATTATTATTATTATTATTATTATTATTTGAACAGTTAAAAATTAATCACATTTTAGAGATAATCTTTTATATACCGATAATTTTAATGCATAGAGAACCTCAATTTCTATAATTTTCTAATTTATTTCACCATTTTAATAGAATATATATGCATATTTCGATATTTTAATATAAAGTCTGATAGATACGAGGTTTTTTTTTTATTTCGGGTTGTTGGATAAGAGTTTAAGTTTGATGTATCACGGACAGTAAATTTCGTATGTTTTCGTTATTTTTCTATATATTTTGGTTGTTATTATGTACTTTTCCTTTTCTCGAATTTTTGTTTTAGGTGATATGTATCTTTTTCGGTTTTTTTGGATATACCTTTACGTTTATATGTATAAAATAATTAAAGATAGATGTATTGTTTGTCTGTCACTCATCTTCCACAGAGCTTAACGATCCCAGAGCTTAACGATAGTTTTTGATGTCGTTGGAATATACTAGGTATGATGATGAATTAAAGATAAAAATAGCATATGTAATAGCACTAAGTCCGTACAACTTGAGGTCTATCTGATTCGGCTGACCAAAGGGAAGAAAATTCATAAGCATATATTCACTTTAATAACTGCTCGAGGAAGGTTAAAAATTGAACAGCTCTATATCTAGGGGTGAGAAAAAAGCATGAGAATCGTAAAATCGAACCGAAACCGAACCGAAAATATGAGTTTTAAACTGAAGTAGAACTGTATAACTTTAACAGTTCGGTTCTTGAACCGGATTTTTGGTTCACGGTTCCGGTTCGGTTCCTAATTTTCATAAACCGTTAGAACCGGAATCGAACCGTATAAATAATAATATTTTATTTTTTATATAAACAATAGTTAATAGTTTTTTATATGAATAATAATAATCTATGAGAAATTATAGTTGTTTAATTTATCTAATCCTAGTTATTATCAGGATTTTTGTTCTTATTTATTGTTGACGTGTTTGAGGAACGAATAGGTCACAAACATAAATAAAAATTTACTTTGGGTTAAGTTGAATTAAATAAGTTATAAAATACATTAGGGTTTGATTCATAAAAATAATTAACCTTAGAGATATATGTGATAAATAATATTAGCTATGGATCTAATTTTAAAAGATAACTATAGTTGACTTTCTAATTTATATATGTTATAAATAAAAAGGTCAGGTGTCATGATCTGATTTTTTTTCCTTTCTCATTTGCTGAAATTTGTTTCTAACTCACTGTTTCTCCTCTTTCTTCGTCATTTTACTCTTCTTGATTATAGATAGGGACTATGTTCTTCACTCTTCATTTGCTTTGCTGTTCTGAATTGTGATTTGAAAATTTTTTCTGTTAAATTTGCTTTTCTGTTATTGTCTTGCTCGGCGATTCCAACTCTTCCTGGGTAAGTTCCTTTCTTATGCAAGTTGATTGATTGTTTCAGTGTAATTTACCTATTCATTGAAATCAAGACCAACTTTCGATCAAAACAATCGCGTACTTCCACTTACGCCGCCGCCGCCCTCTTCGACTATCCCTGTACTCTTCGCTACTGCGTGCTGTTGGATGTGTCGTTTCCAATTTATAGCATAATTGTCAAAAAGAAAAATTAGAGCATTACCGAAGCAAACAAAGAAAAAGTTGCAATTTTGTTTTGGTGATTAGGCCAAATCACAGACGCATTCATTTTGAAAATTAGTCAACATAGTGTAGATTTGATAGATTTGATACTTTTGATTGTTTACATTTAGTTTCAAACTTTCTACATCTGTAGCATACCTTGGATCTGTAGTTTTAGTTGCAATAATTAATAGGATACGTCATGATTTTTCCAAGAGACCATGTCTAAGGAAGAGGGGTGTAGGTAAGGGGAAGAAAAATGAAGATAGTCTAAGGGTAGCCTCTTGGAATGTAGGAACATTAAGTGGTAAATTGTTTGAGGTTATAGATATACTTAAGAGACGTAAGATAGATATAGCATGCCTACAAGAAACTAGATGGAAAGGGAATAATGGTAAAGAGTGTAATGGGTATAGTTGCTGTATTCAGGGTCAGATGGGACCAAGAATGGGGTAGGATTCCTAGTAAAGATAGAATTACACACGAACGTGATTGAGGTGATTAGATATAATGATAGAATTATGGTGTTGAAGTTAGTAGTAAATAAGGAGGTACTAGTAGTGATTTGCACCTACGCACCCCAAGTTGGACTAGGAGAACAGGAGAAGAAAAGGTTTTGGAATTGCTTAGATGTAGTGTTAAAGGCAATACCCAGGGAGGAACGAATTTGTATCGGGGGTGATTTTAATGGACATATTAGAAAGAATAGTGATGGTTTTCAGGCGGTACATGGCGGGTTCGGTTATGGAGATAGAAACGAACAGGGTAGAGATCTGCTAGACCTAGCAGTAACCCATGACCTAGGCATTATAAACTCGTTTTTTAAGAAAAAAGAATCACATTTGATCATGTTTAACAGCGGAGGATGTCACACGCGGATCGACTATTTTCTAATGATGCGTGAAGACCGACGGTTGTGGAGGGACTGCAAGGTTATACCAGGAGAGACAGCGGTGATGCAACACCGTTTATTAGTGGTAGTTATAACATTGAGCCAAAAGCTGAGTAAGTGGGTTGGAAAATTCCCACCCAGTATTCGATGGAGAAGTTTG
>AP025044.1:13397673-13433803 GCA_036186865.1 Eustoma russellianum | reverse complement strand
TTCAAACGGTGCCATGCCGATTGCACTATGATGGCTATAATTATAGGAAAACTCCATCAACTTCAGCATGCTATCCCAGTTTCCCTTGAAATCCAAGGCGCATGCTCTCAACATGTCCTTCAAAGTTTGGATGGTTCTCTCCGATTGTCCGTCCGTTTGAGGGTGGTACGCGGTACTCATTCTTAGCTCGGTACCCATCGCCTTCTGAAATGCCCTCCAAAACTTAGAAGTAAACTTGAGATCACGGTCTGATACAATGCTGACGGGAACTCCATGCAAGCTCACAATGTTATCCACATATAGGTTGGATAATTTCTCATACGATGTACCATGTCTCATAGCTATGAAGTGAGCTATCTTTGTCAAGCGATCGACAATTACCCAAATCATCTCATTTCCATTTCTGGTTTTGGGTAGCCCCATCACGAAGTCCATAGTCACGTGCTCCCACTTCCATTCTGGAATCTCTAGTGGCATCATCAAACCACTAGGTCGTTGATGTTTAGCTTTGACTTGTTGGCATACTAAACATCTCTCGACATACTCCGCTATGCTTCTCTTCATCCCTATCCACCAATAATTCCTTTTGAGGTCCTTATACATCTTTGTGCTGCCGGGGTGGATAGATAACCTTGAGTTATGAGCTTCGCGTAGTAACTCCTTTCGAAGCCCATCATTATCAGGTACACATAACCGATTCTGGAACCATAGACTTCCATCTTTCCTCAAATGGAAATCTTTTACTGGTCTCGTAGACAACTTGTCGCGGATTTCTTTCAGTGTTGTATCATCATACTGCGCTCCTTTAATTCTGTCTACCAAGTCTGGGCTGATAGATAGAGCTGTGAGAACATTTGCTACCGAATCCACCACATCGAGACCAAACTCCTCGATCTCTCTTTCCAACGAGGACTGTCTAGCGTGACTAGTTTTTCTGCTCAGTGCTGTTAGTTTATAAATGTTTTGATGATACAAAAAGATGTTTTAAAAGGACTAAGATGAAGTTTCATATCTTTAGTTTGAAGCAAAATTGATGTAAACATGTGCGAGACGAAAAATCTCTCATGAATCGGATGAAGGTTACATCAGCCCTTCAAGAGATCCATGTGAAGCTTGGTAAAAATTTAAGCACTTAGATCCACGTCATACTCTCAGCCAAGAGACGTAGATCGATTGACGTATATCTGAGAGACGTCGATCTCTCAGTTAAGCATACGTCGATCGATCGACGTATAACTGAGAGACGTCGATCTCTCAGCTTCAGGTATGTCGATCGATCGACATACATCTGAGAGACGTCGATCTCTCAGCCTACTGACGTCGATCGATCGACGTCATTCTGAGAGACGTCGATCTCTCAGCCAGGCTGACGTCGATCGATCGACGACTGACTGAGAGACGTCGATCTCTCAGCTCTGGCACGTACATCGATCGACGTCTCCAGGATTAAAAAAATTTTCAAACGTTGGAACAAAATCCAAGGGAGATCTATGATATTTTCTCTCTCCAATCTTGCTCAAATTTCTTGTGGACTTTAACCCAACATACTACATGCTTCCTTGACTATTTTAAACATGTCTAAGATTCTCTAGGGTGGCTATCCAAGATCAAATCACTCCATAGGGTGGCTAAAGACTATTTGGGCACTATCTTGACATTTTTGAAGATGAAGACTTGGTGGAGAGCCTCAAAAAACGTGGTCAACTTTATTTATAAATAGAAGAGGCTTGGATGAAGCAATTACACATTTTCAACATCATCTAGCTTCATTTTCCATTGTTGTATATTTCTCTCATACTTGTAAGTTTGTTTAAAGATTGTCTAGATTTTCTTTGATCTTCATTATTGTATATTGAGAGAAAGAGAGTAAAGCACAAGAGGAACCATAAATATTTGATCTCTTGCTTGTGCTTAGACTTGTGAGAAAGTGTGAACCTTATTATATTTTCTCAACCCACTGTGAGAAGTTCTTGAGGGAACTTTTGTTGAAGTAGTGAAGAAGCAAGAAGTTGTTCTTGCTAAGAGCTGTAGTTGTTGTAGTTGCACAAGTGTGTTTTGTGCAAGAAGTTGCTGTTGTTGTTGCTTACACTAAAGTGTTAGTGTAAGTGTTGCTGTGGTTGTTCTTATTGTTCATAATAAGAAGAGTAGTTGTTGAAAATCCACTTTGGAAACAAAGTAGTAGTGGAGTAGAATCATTTACGATTCGAACCACTCTATATCCGGTGTACTCATTCATTATCTCTCATCTCCAATTCTTGCTCTGATTTTGAATATCCTTGTTGAGTTGAGACAAACGAGAAAATTCCCGCAAAAAGAGCCAAACACTCTATTCACCCCCCCCTCTAGAGTGTATTTCGGACCTAACAATTGGTATCAAAGCTTAACCTTGATTGCTTGGCTTATCTTTGCAAGTAGCAAGGTTAAAAATCATGGCAACCTCAACCTCAACTTCAACCTCTTCATCTCCTAAGCCTACTGCACTATTTTCCAGATCAAACACTAAAGCACCTATGTTTGATGCCCAAAATTATTCCTTCTGGAAATTTCGAATGATCAATCACTTGAAAGGCTGTGGATTCGATATATGGAGAGCCGTTGTCAAAGGAATTGAAGTTCCTATGATTACCAACTCAAAAGGAGAATCAATATTCAAAGATGAGGATGACTACACCGATGAAGAAAAGATAAGATTTGCCATTAATGGCAAAGCATTTGATATTCTCTCAAGTGCTCTCACCACCACCGAGCTTATAGGACTTTCAAGGTCTTGAAACAGCTCATGAGGCATGGAAAAGGATTGAAATGATACATGAAGGAACTGATAAAGTAAGAATGGCCAAACGGCTTATGCTCATGAAAGAGTATGAGATGTTCGGAATGAAAAGCGGTGAGAAGATTGAGGAGACAATCGATCGATTCACACGAATAGTGAATCAACTCTCCATGGTTGACAAGAAAATCTCAAATGAAGACCTTGTCTCAAAACTCCTCAACTCTTTGCCAAGAGAATGGACACCCAAAGTCACCGCCATCACCGAATCAAAGAATCTCAAGACTCTTACCCTTGATGAGCTATCCGGTAATCTTCTTACTCATGAAATTCTTATTGATGAACAAAATAGGATGAATCCCATCAAGCCTACACAAACATCACACAAAGGATTGGTAGTAGAGTCCGATGAATCGGATGAGGAAGTTGCCCTTCTAGTAAGAAAATTTAGAAGAATGGCAACTAGAAACAAAGCTCAGGCAAAAAGTTTTTCAAGAAACCATCTAAAGAAAAGGAAGCAAGTGAAAATTGCTATAGATGTGGTCGACCCCGGTCACTTCATTGCCGATTTCCACGTAAAAGAACCACAAAAGCAAGAGAAGAAGGTCTTTCCTCAAAAGAAGAAAGCCCTCAATGCAGAGGTAACCACGTGGGATGATCTCCTTTCGGAATCGGAAGGAGAAGAGAGTGAAGATCAAGGTGTTGGACTTGTGGCAATGGTTGACAATCCAAAGTTTCAACATACTTGTCTTATGGCGATTGAAGATGACCTTGAGGGTAACTTCTAACCCTTCAAATTTACATGATGAAATAGGAGATTTGCAAGATGACTTTGAGAAATTAAATTTGAAATATAAGCATTTAAAGAAAGAATTCAAGAAATGCATTTTAGAAAATAAGAGCTTGCATGACAAAAATATTTTGATGTTTCAAGAGCATGATATCATACTTACCATGCATAAAACCGTAGCTCTTGAAAATGAAGAAATTAGAAAAGAATGTGAGAAACTAAAGTTAGACTTACAAAGACTAACAAATGGTAAAAACAACTTAGACATACTACTTGGAAATCAAAGAATTGGAAATGATAAATCCGGATTAGGATTTAACTCATCATCTTCTTCTATTAAACCTAAGTCCTTAAAGAAAAAGGCAAACAATAGAAAAACACAACAAAATTCATCATCTTCTAAACCAAAGCATGTACCCACTTGTTTTTATTGCAACAAACTAGGACATGTAAAGAAAGCATGTAAAGCTCGATTTGAGAGCACATATGTTTGGAAGCCTAAGGGTCGAAAAACTAACCCTAAAGAACCCAACCATCAAAGGGTACCAATGCATACATCTTTTGGTTTTGTAGGCTCTCAAGATAAATGGAGTAGCCAAAGAAGAAGGAACCAAATGGCTTATGGACAGTGGATGTTCAACTCACATGACCGGAGACAAGATGTTGTTCACCAAGCTCAAGCTCCAAGATGGTGGAACGGTGCATTTTGGCATTGGGAGAGCCAAAATCCTTGGACATGGAGAAATTGGTAACTCTTCCTTTACTATTAATAATGTACTATATGTAGAAGGGCTTAAGTATAATTTGATAAGTGTTAGCCAACTATGTGATGCTAATTTTCAAATAGAGTTTGTGAAAAGAAAATGTGTTGCGAAAAAGAACGATAGATTGTTTTTGAAGCTATTCGTAAAAATGATGTTTACAAATTTAGCACACATGATTTGATATCACAAAATTTTTCTTGCCTAGTTGCCAAAATGATTTGACTCAACTATGGCACAGACGACTTGGACATATTAGCTTTAAAAACTTCAAAGAGATTTGCAAAAATGAAAAGGTCCAAGGTCTTCCAAAATTAAATTTCGAAAACCATGGCTTATGTGACACTTGTCAAAAAGGCAAAGCTTGTTAAAACAAGCTTCAAACCCAAAAGTGAAATCTCCACCACCAAAACCCCTACAATTGCTTCATATGGATTTGTATGGGGATATTGGTACAGCAAGTCTAAGTGGAAAACATTACACCTTTGTGGTGGTAGATGACTACTCTAGGTACACTTGGGTAATGTTCTTAGCTAAAAAGAATGATGCATGCCAAGAATTTATAAAGCTTTGTAAGAGATTAGAAAATCAAAGAGAAGACACAATTAAGGAAATTAGAAGTGATAGAGGTGGTGAGTTTGATGGAGAATTTCAAGAATTTTGTGTATCCAAGGGGTATGGACACAATTTCTCAGCTCCAAGAACTCCTCAACAAAATGGTGTTGCGGAAAGGAAGAATAGAACACTTCAAGAAATGAGTAGAGCCATGCTAAACGAATTTGAGTTACCCAAATATTTTTGGGCCGAAGCGGTAAATACCGCTTGTCATGTGATCAATAGAGTTTATTTGAGACCATTTCTCAAAAAGACTCCTTATGAGCTTTGGAAAGGTAGAGTACCAAATATTGGTTATTTCAAGGTTTTTGGTTGTAAGTGCTTTATGCTTAACACCAAAGATAACTTGGATAAACTCGACTTCAAAGCGGATGAAGGAATCTTTATGGGCTATGCTCAAAATAGCAAGGCATTTAGAGTATATAATAAAAGAAGCATGAAAGTTGAAGAATCAATTCATGTCAAATTTAGTGAACTCAATAAGGACAAATCAAACATTAATGATGATGATGATGATGAAATAATTGAAGTAAGCCATATAGAGAAATTTGAGAATCCAAAAGGTAATATTGTTATTGACCTTAGGATTGATCCACTTCAACCTAAGGTTGAAAATGAAGAAGTAGGAGGAGATACCTCAAATTTACCGGATTCATACAAGTATAGGAAAGATCACCCTAAAGAGTTGATATTAGGTGAAACTAGCCAAGGCATAATGACTAGGAGAAAATTCAATGAAAATGCCTTCATTTGACAAGTTGAGCCTAAAAACATAAAGGAGGCAATAAATGATGAAGATTGGGTATTGGCTATGCAAGAAGAATTAAATCAATTTGAAAGAAGTGATGTTTGGGAATTAGTTGCTACACCTAGTGATCATCCCGTAATTGGTACTAAATGGGTATTTAGAAATAAAATGGATGATAAAGGAAACATCACTAGAAACAAAGCTAGGTTAGTAGCACAAGGTTATAGGCAAGAGGAAGGCATAGACTATGATGAAACGTTTGCCCCCGTAGCTAGGTTAGAAGCTATTAGGATGCTATTAGCATATGCATGCTATAAGGATTTCAAACTATATCAAATGGATGTGAAATCCGCATTCTTGAATGGAATAATTCAAGAAGAGGTCTATGTAGCTCAACCTCCGGGGTTTGAAAATCATGATTATCCAAATCATTTTTTAAACTCAAAAAGGCCCTTTATGGACTTAAACAAGCTCCTAGGGCTTGGTATGATATGTTAAGTAACTTCCTACTTGAGAACGAGTTTTCAAGAGGAAAAGTCTACACTACTCTTTTATTAAAGAACAAGGAAACCATCAATTGCTTGTTCAAATTTATGTGGATGATATTATATTTGGTGCTACTAATGATTCTCTTTGTGAGCATTTTGCAAAATTGATGGAAGGAGAATTTGAAATGAGCATGATGGGTGAACTCAACTACTTCCTTGGTCTACAAATCAAGCAAACTCAAGATGGAGTGTACATATCTCAAACAAAGTACACAAAGGATTTGCTCAAGAAGTACGAATTCGAGGATGGAAGAAGTGTAAGCACTCCGATGAGCACAAGTACAAAGCTTGACAAAGACGAAAAAGGAAAGCCGGTTGAGGTAACCAAATATAGGGGTATGATTGGTAGTTTACTTTATTTAACAGCTAGTAGACCGGATATTTTGCATGCTGTGTGCTTATGTGCTAGATTTCAAAGTATGCCTAAGGAATCACACTTAGTTGCTGTTAAACGTATCTTTAGGTATTTTAAAAGGAACTTTGAATTTTGGATTGTTTTATCCCAAAAATGGATGTTTTGATTTAAGAGGGTATAGTGACTCCGACTATGCCGGAAATCTTGTTGATAGGAAAAGCACCTCCGGGACGTGTCAATTCCTTGGAGATTGCTTGGTTTCTTGGTTCTCTAAGAAACAAAATAGTGTGTCACTTTCAACGGCGGAATCCGAATATATATCGGCCGCTTCATGTTGTGCACAACTACTTTGGATGACAAACACATTGAATGATTACAATGTTAAGTTTGATAAAGTTCCCATCCTATGTGACAATACCTCAGCCATAAGTATAGCACAAAACCCGGTTCATCATAGTAGAACAAAACACATTGAAGTGAGACATCACTTCATAAGAGATTGCATTCAAAAAGGATTGGTATGCATTGAGTTTGTTCCAACAAATGACCAACTGGCGGACATCTTTACCAAATCTCTCCCCACTGAGACATTCGAATCAATTAGAACGAGACTGGGAATGATAAACATCAGTTAAAGGGATGAAAATTGAAAATTTAAAAATCAGGGACACGTCGATCGATCGACGTATCAAAACAAGAGATCGACGTACGTCGATCTCTGACATCGATCGATCGACGTACGTCGAACTCAGACGTCGATCGATCGACATAGACGAATTTCAGCAGGTATAAATACTCTGCAAAACGCGAATTCCTCTTCACTTTCCAACATTTCATCGGCTAAACCCTACAAAAACGCCGCCCCTTTCCTTCCCAAGCCATTCATCTCTTCAATTTCATCTCCAAAACAAAACTTCTTCATCTTTACACTTGATTTTCATCTTCTTCATTCATTCCTCTCTAGAAATCCCTAAATTTCAAATCCAAATTCCTCTCAAAATGTCTTCAAGGAGCAAAAATACCACAAAAAGGCCAAGATCCTCTAGGGGTGGAGGAGAAGGTTCAAGCTCCTCTTCTCAACCCAGGATGAAACAATCAATGGACATGAGTCAAGGGCGCGTACTAGCTGGGATTAGAAGTGAGCTCACCCTCTCAAACTTCCCTTGGATTAAAGCAAAAGATGCCAAGGAGGCCTTGACGGAACCCTTGCCCCCGGGGCAAATAAGGTATATAACTAGACATTCTCAGATTATATATGATAAATGGGATGATGATGAAAGAGCAACCATCCCACTCAAGTTGCTTAGAATAAATGATATTCTAAGCAATAATGAACTAAGCCCAATCATTGAATGGTTAGATGTTCAAGAGTGGAGGAGTATATGGAATGAGAATGAGATGTCAAAAATGTCCACTAGGTATACTCGACTATTTTATGCAAATTTGTGGATTGAATACATAAATAACCTTCCTTTAGCCCTACACTCTGTTATTGATGGCCACCATATCAAATGGAAAGTTGAAAAGATTTGTGACTTGATTGGTGTACCCAACGAAGGGTATTTTGAGTTTGATGCCTGGAAATGGGATGCTGCTAGGTGGAAGATCTCTGAAGATGAAGTAAAATCTTTCTTAGGTTCCATCCTAGTAAAAATACAAATGACATGCCTTTAGTTTATCGTACTCTTCTGGCCATTGTTACATTTTGTATCAATGGTAAATCCGCAAAATTGCCAAGTAACCTTGACTTCTTCATAGCATACCGAATAGCTAACCGTGAAAAGGTTAACTTTGGGGAGCTTTTCATGACGAATGTTATCGAAGCCGCAACCAAGCAAAACAAAGCCCTACCCTATTGTAACCTTATTTATAGGATGCTTGTGAAGTCGGGTATTCAGGTAGATGACACGGATGTTGACAACATTACGCACAAGGACTTCTATGATAAGTCAACATCCAACAAATACTGAAGTCTAGAAAAGAGGCAATGAGGAGAGAACAAGAGGAGGAAGAAAGAGAAGACGAAGACCTTCCGGATGAGGCACCCATTCCCGAACCAGAAACTCATGAAGAACCAAGTAGCTTGAGCTCAAATGTCCCAGAACTTCAAGCTCAAGTTGCTAGTCTTCAACACGAGGTTGGGGAGCTTCGTAGCAAGGTATCCGTCCATGAGTCGAGGTTTGCAAAGCTCAAGGCAAATATGAAAGCTTGCATTCCTGGCATCGCATTCTCTTGAGACGAAGACTAGGGTGGTTGTTTTAGCTTGCATCTTGATTTAACTTAGAATTTGTTGTTGGTTGTAAAACTTGGATGTGTCTTTGAATTTAATGAAGTATTATTGCTTATTTTTTGATGCTTTCAAAAAGGGGGAGAAAATGCTTATTGTTGCTTAAATGGCTTACTTGACTTATTTGTGCTTAATGGTTTATTCGTTAAAATGGTTTATGGTTTATTGCATAGCTGGCAAAATGAGGTAAGCTTGACAATTGAAATCCTTGTTAATTGTTGATGAGCATGAACAGTTATTTGGTTGAGGGGGAGCAAATTTCAAAGAAAAGTATTTTGGTTGAAATTGCAAAATTTTGTTCACATTGACCACTACGGAAGTTATAAAGCGCATATACTCAGGGGGAGATTGATATTTTTCAAGTTTGAAACATGCGAACAGTTAAAACAAAGAAAAAACATCTTTTAGAATCTCGGTTTTTGAAATCATCAAAAAGGGGGAGATTGTTAGTTTATAAAATGTTTTGATGATACAAAAAGATGTTTTAAAAGGACTAAGATGAAATTTCATATCTTTAGTTTGAAGCAAAATTGATGTAAACATGTGCGAGACGAAAAATCTCTCATGAATCGGATGAAGGTTACATCAGCCCTTCAAGAGATCCATGTGAAGCTTGGTAAAAATTTAAGCACTCAGATCCACGTCATACTCTCAGCCAAGAGACGTAGATCGATTGACGTATATCTGAGAGACGTCGATCTCTCAGTTAAGCATACGTCGATCGATAGACGTATAACTGAGAGACGTCGATCTCTCAGCTTCAGGTATGTCGATCGATCGACATACATCTGAGAGACGTCGATCTCTCAGCCAGGCTGATATCGATCGATCGACGTCTGACTGAGAGACGTCGATCTCTCAGCTCTGGCACGTACATCGATCGACGTCTCCAGGATTAAAAAAATTTTCAAACGTTGGAACAAAATCCAAGGGAGATCTATGATATTTTCTCTCTCCAATCTTGCTCAAATTTCTTGTGGACTTTAACCCAACATACTACATGCTTCCTTGACTATTTTAAACATGTCTAAGATTCTCTAGGGTGGCTATCCAAGATCAAATCACTCCATAGGGTGGCTAAAGACTATTTGGGTACTATCTTGACATTTTTGAAGATGAAGACTTGGTGGAGAGCCTCAAAAACGTGGTCAACTTTATTTATAAATAGAAGAGGCTTGGATGAAGTAATTACACATTTTCAACATCATCTAGCTTCATTTTCCATTGTTGTATATTTCTCTCATACTTGTAAATTTGTTTAAAGCTTGTCTAGCTTTTATTTGATCTTCATTATTGTATATTGAGAGAAAGAGAGTAAAGCACAATATGAACCATAAATATTTGATCTCTTGCTTGTGCTTAGACTTGTGAGAAAGTGTGAACCTTACTATATTTCTTCAACCCACTGTGAGAAGTTCTTGAGGGAACTTTTGTTGAAGTAGTGAGGAAGCAAAAAGTTGTTCTTGCTAAGAGCTGTAGTTGTTGTAGTTGCACAAGTGTGTTTTGTGCAAGAAGTTGCTGTTGTTGTTGCTTACACTAAAGTGTTAGTGTAAGTGTTGCTGTGGTTGTTCTTATTGTTCATAATAAGAAGAGTAGTTGTTGAAAATCCACTTTGGAAACAAAGTGGTAGTGGAGTAGAATCATTTACGATTCGAACCACTCTATATCCGGTGTACTCATTCATTATCTCTCATCTCCAATTCTTGCTTTGATTTTGAATATCCTTGTTGAGTTGAGACAAACGAGAAAATTCCGCAAAAAGAGCCAAACACTCTATTCACCCCCCCCCTCTAGAGTGTATTTCGGACCTAACAAGCGCGTCCGCCACTCTATTTGCTTTACCCGGATGATAGTTGATGGTTATGTCATAATCCTTAAGTAACTCCAACCATCTTCTCTGTCGCATATTTAGCTCTTTCTGCGAGAATAGGTACTTCAAGCTCTTATGATCAGTGAACACAGCACACTTTTCTCCATACAAATAGTGTCTTCAGATCTTAAGAGCAAATACCACAGCTGCGAGCTCCAAGTCATGCGTCGGGTAGTTCTGCTCATATGGTTTCAATTGTCTTGACGCGTACGAAATGACTCGTCCATTTTGCATCAAGACACAACCTATAAACAGAAAGTTAGTTCAAGACTAGCATATGTATATACAATGCATTAATTGTAATGATGTACATACCTAGTCCTTTCTTGGACGCGTCACTATAGATCACAAAACCGTCGGTGCCGGAGGGTTGTGCCAACACCGGGGCTGTGGTCAATCTCTTCTTGAGCTCAGAAAAGCTCTGTTCGCATTCAGCAGTCTATTCGAACTTAGTCTTCTTCTGCATCAGTCGGCTCAATGGAACTGCTATGGTGGAGAATCCCTCGACAAACTTCCTATAATAGCCTGCTAAGCCTAGGAATCTTCTGACTTCGGTCACATTTGGGGTCTTGGCCATTCCGTGATGGCTTCTATCTTCTTAGGATCCACAGAAATCCCATCCTCCGAAATCACATGACCGAGAAAGGCTACACTTCTTAGCCAGAATTCACACTTGCTGAATTTGGCATAAAGCTTTTGTTGTCTCAAAATTTCCAACACCACTCTTAAGTGTTCAGCATGAGCTTGCTCGTCGGGGGAGTAGACCAGAATGTCATCGATGAACACCACTACAAATTGGTCCAACTGTTCTCAGAATATGGTGTTCATCAAATCCATAAAGGCTGCTGGGGCATTAGTCAATCCAAAAGGCATCACCAAAAATTCATAATGCCCATATCGAGTCCGAAAGGCTGTTTTAGGTACGTCTCCTGCTTTCACAAGCAGCTGATGATACCCCTGATGAAGGTCAATCTTTGAAAACCATCGGGCTCCCTTTAGTTGATCAAATAAATCCTCAATCCTTGGCAGAGGATATTTGTTCTTGATGGTGATCTTATTCAACTCTCGGTAATCAATGCACAACCGCATACTGCCATCTTTCTTCTTCAAAATAATACAGAAGCTCCCCAATGTGATACACTGGGGCGAATCAACTTCTTGTCCAACAACTCCTGAAGTTGTCCCTTTAGCTCCTTAAGTTTAGCTGGGGCCATTCTGTAAGGTGTCTTAGATATAGGCTCGGCTCCCGGAATCAAATTGATTTCGAACTCCACTTCTCTCGATGGCAGAACTCCCAGTAAATCATCCGGAAATACGTCCTTGAACTCATTGATTACCGGAATCTGATCTATGGAGGGAACTTCTTGCTTAGCATCTACAGCATACACCATAAATCCCTCTGCTCCTTTTTGCAAAGCCTTAAAAGCCTTAATTGCTGTCAAGTATATCTTCTTTGGGGCTTTTGTTAACTTGACGTTTCCTTGTACCGTTATTTCATTCATCTCAGGGTCCTTAACGGTCACTTGCTTAAGTCTACAGTCAATATTGGCATGATTCTTGATCAGCCAATCTATGCCCAATATCACATCAAAATCCTTCATCGGAATTGGAACTAATGTCACAGAAAACACCTTTCCATCCAACTCTAACTCACAGTCTTTGTACTGGTGGTGGGAAACCAGCACTTGTTCGCCGGCTGCCTGCACCCTGAAGGGGTTTTCAAGCCATTCGGGTAGGCAGTCGAGTCTTTTGGCGAATCGCTTAGAAATGAATGAGTGACTTGCTCCGCTATCAAACAATACGTTCGCAGGTACTTTATTAACTAGAATCACACCTACACACAAAAAGTGTAGCACATAAATGTTTTCACCTAAAGCACATTTAATCTCCAACTTAAACGACTAAAATTCAACTTAAGCAACTAATATTTAACTTAATTCGTACCTGTCACAACATCGGTGACCTCCTGCACTTCGGCGTCCGTCATTGCATGGACTCTCGCGTTGGGCCTGCCCCTCTGCTGCTAT
This sequence comes from Eustoma russellianum, assembly GCA_036186865.1. Taxonomy (NCBI): domain Eukaryota; kingdom Viridiplantae; phylum Streptophyta; class Magnoliopsida; order Gentianales; family Gentianaceae; genus Eustoma; species Eustoma russellianum. Next base: position 13,421,032 of record AP025044.1, on the reverse strand, counting down.
GTCGGCCCTGCTTCTCCCTGTGGCTTTGGTTTCCACTCGGGGCAATCCTTTATTCTATGGCCTGTCTTCCCACACTTGAAGCATGCTCCTGTCTTCTTTCAACATTCACCCACATGGCTCTTCTGGAAGTGTGGGCATACCACTGGTGCTTGGCGGTCGGGCTGATTCTGTTGCGGTGCCCTCTGAACTGGTCCTGTCTGCCCCTTCCTGGGAATTTTGATCCAATGTCCGGGTCTACCTCCACTTCTCTCTTCCCTCGGTCTCTTACTGGTTTCGTCACGAGCCTCTTTAGGATGTGACCTGCGCATGTCACTCTTCACCCGGTAACATGCATCCAACATCTCTTTGAACGTTTTCAGACTAGACCCCGCTATAGCCGTCCGTATGCAGGGGTTCAAACCTTCCTCGAATTTCAACATCTTCATCCTGTTGTTTTCCAACACCATGGGCGTGAATTTGCCCAAGGCATGGAATCTATCGGCATAGTCAGAGATGGACATCCTCCCTTGTTCAAATTTATCAAACTGCCTCATCTTCTCCAAAATGGCAGTTTCAGGCACATAGTAATCCTTGTAGGCCTGTGCGAACTGTCTCCACAGAATAGGGGGAGTCATCTTAGGCAGAATACCATTCCACCATGCGTTTGCTCTGCCGATCAGCAACGGTGTGGCCACATCCACTTTCAGTTCCTCAAGCACTTGTACCAGCCTGAATCACTTTTCCACCTCATCCAACCAAAATCCAGCCACTGAGACATTCGAATCAATTAGAACGAGACTGGGAATGATAAACATCAGTTAAAGGGATGAAAATTGAAAATTTAAAAATCAGGGACACGTCGATCGATCGACGTATCAAAACAAGAGATCGACGTACGTCGATCTCTGACATTGATCGATCGACGTACGTCGAACTCAGACGTCGATCGATCGACATAGACGAATTTCAGCAGGTATAAATACTTTGCAAAACGCAAATTCCTCTTCACTTTCCAACATTTCATCGGCTAAAACCCTACAAAAACGCCGCCCCTTTCCTTCCCAAGCCATTCATCTCTTCAATTTCATCTCCAAACAAAACTTCTTCATCTTTACACTTGATTTTCATCTTCTTCATTCATTCCTCTCTAGAAATCCCTAAATTTCAAATCCAAATTCCTCTCAAAATGTCTTCAAGGAGCAAAAATACCACAAAAAGGCCAAGATCCTCTAGGGGTGGAGGAGAAGGTTCAAGCTCCTCTTCTCAACCCAGGATGAAACAATCAATGGACATGAGTCAAGGGCGCGTACTAGCTGGGATTAGAAGTGAGCTCACCCTCTCAAACTTCCCTTGGATTAAAGCAAAAGATGCCAAGGAGGCCTTGACGGAACCCTTGCCCCCGGGGCAAATAAGGTATATAACTAGACATTCTCAGATTATATATGATAAATGGGATGATGATGAAAGAGCAACCATCCCACTCAAGTTGCTTAGAATAAATGATATTCTAAGCAATAATGAACTAAGCCCAATCATTGAATGGTTAGATGTTCAAGAATGGAGGAGTATATGGAATGGGAATGAGATGTCAAAAATGTCCACTAGGTATACTCGACTATTTTATGCAAATTTGTGGATTGAATACATAAATAACCTTCCTTTAGCCCTACACTCTGTTATTGATGGCCACCATATCAAATGGAAAGTTGAAAAGATTTGTGACTTGATTGGTGTACCCAACGAAGGGTATTTTGAGTTTGATGCCTGGAAATGGGATGCTGCTAGGTGGAAGATCTCTGAAGATGAAGTAAAATCTTTCTTAGGTTTCCATCCTAGTAAAAATACAAATGACATGCCTTTAGTTTATCGTACTCTTCTGGCCATTGTTACATTTTGTATCAATGGTAAATCCGCAAAATTGCCAAGTAACCTTGACTTCTACATAGCATACCGAATAGCTAACCGTGAAAAGGTTAACTTTGGGGAGCTTTTCATGACGAATGTTATCGAAGCCGCAACCAAACAAAACAAAGCCCTACCCTATAGTAACCTTATTTATAGGATGCTTGTGAAGTCGGGTATTCAGGTAGATGACACGGATGTTGACAACATTACGCACAAGGACTTCTATGATAAAGTCAACATCCAACAAATACTGAAGTCTAGAAAAGAGGCAATGAGGAGAGAACAAGAGGAGGAAGAAAGAGAAGACGAAGACCTTCCGGATGAGGCACCCATTCCCGAACCAGAAACTCATGAAGAACCAAGTAGCTTGAGCTCAAATGTCCCAGAACTTCAAGCTCAAGTTGCTAGTCTTCAACACGAGGTTGGGGAGCTTCGTAGCAAGGTATCCGTCCATGAGTCGAGGTTTGCAAAGCTCAAGGCAAATATGAAAGCTTGCATCCTGGCATCGCATTCTCTTGAGACGAAGACTAGGGTGGTTGTTTTAGCTTGCATCTTGATTTAACTTAGAATTTGCTGTTGGTTGTAAAACTTGGATGTGTCTTTGAATTTAATGAAGTATTATTGCTTATTTTTTGATGCTTTCAAAAAGGGGGAGAAAATGCTTATTGTTGCTTAAATGGCTTACTTGACTTATTTGTGCTTAATGGTTTATTCGTTAAAATGGTTTATGGTTTATTGCATAGCTGGCAAAATGAGGTAAGCTTGACAATTGAAATCCTTGTTAATTGTTGATGAGCATGAACAGTATTTGGTTGAGGGGGAGCAAATTTCAAAGAAAAGTATTTTGGTTGAAATTGCAAAATTTTGTTCACATTGACCACTACGGAAGTTATAAAGCGCACATACTTAGGGGGAGATTGATATTTTTCAAGTTTGAAACATGCGAACAGTTAAAACAAAGAAAAAACATCTTTAGAATCTCGGTTTTGAAATCATCAAAAAGGGGGAGATTGTTAGTTTATAAAATGTTTTGATGATACAAAAAGATGTTTTAAAAGGACTAAGATGAAATTTCATATCTTTAGTTTGAAGCAAAATTGATGTTAACATGTGCGAGACGAAAAATCTCTCATGAATCGGATGAAGGTTACATCAGCCCTTCAAGAGATCCATGTGAAGCTTGGTAAAAATTTAAGCACTCAGATCCACGTCATACTCTCAGCCAAGAGACGTAGATCGATTGACGTATATCTGAGAGACGTCGATCTCTCAGTTAAGCATACGTCGATCGATCGACGTATAACTGAGAGACGTCGATCTCTCAGCTTCAGGTATGTCGATCGATCGACATACATCTGAGAGACGTCGATCTCTCAGCCTAATGACGTCGATCGATCGACGTCATTCTGAGAGACGTCGATCTCTCAGCCAGGCTGACGTCGATCGATCGACGTCTGACTGAGAGACGTCGATCTCTCAGCTCTGGCACGTAGATCGATCGACGTCTCCAGGATTAAAAAAATTTTCAAACGTTGGAACAAAATCCAAGAGAGATCTATGATATTTTCTCTCTCCAATCTTGCTTAAATTTCTTGTGGACTTTAACCCAACATACTACATGCTTCCTTGACTATTTTAAACATGTCTAAGATTCTCTAGGGTGGCTATCCAAGATCAAATCACTCCATAGGGTGGCTAAAGACTATTTGAGCACTATCTTGACATTTTTGAAGATGAAGACTTGGTGGAGAGCCTCAAAAACGTGGTCAACTTTATTTATAAATAGAAGAGGCTTGGATGAAGTAATTACACACTTTCAACATAATCTAGCTTCATTTTCCATTGTTGTATATTTCTCTCATACTTGTAAATTTGTTTAAAGCTTGTCTAGCTTTTCTTTGATCTTCATTATTGTATATTGAGAGAAAGAGAGTAAAGCACAAGAGGAACCATGAATATTTGATCTCTTGCTTGTGCTTAGACTTGTGAGAAAGTGTGAACCTTACTATATTTCTTCAACCCACTGTGAGAAGTTCTTGAGGGAACTTTTGTTGAAGTAGTGAGGAAGCAAAAAGTTGTTCTTGCTAAGAGCTGTAGTTGTTGTAGTTGCACAAGTGTGTTTTGTGCAAGAAGTTGCTGTTGTTGTTGCTTACACTAAAGTGTTAGTGTAAGTGTTGCTGTGGTTGTTCTTATTGTTCATAATAAGAAGAGTAGTTGTTGAAAATCCACTTTGGAAACAAAGTGGTAGTGGAGTAGAATCATTTACGATTCGAACCACTCTATATCCGGTGTACTCATCATTATCTCTCATCTCCAATTCTTGCTCTGATTTTGAATATCCTTGTTGAGTTGAGACAAACGAGAAAATTCCGCAAAAAGAGCCAAACACTCTATTCACCCCCCCTCTAGAGTGTATTTCGGACCTAACAAGCGCGTCCGCCACTCTATTTGCTTTACCTGGATGATAGTTGATGGTTAAGTCATAATCCTTAAGTAACTCCAACCATCTCTCTGTCGCATATTTAGCTCTTTCTGCGAGAATAGGTACTTCAAGCTCTTATGATCAGTGAACACAGCACACTTTTCTCCATACAAATAGTGTCTCCAGATCTTAAGAGCAAATACCACAGCTGCGAGCTCCAAGTCATGCGTCGGGTAGTTCTGCTCATATGGTTTCAATTGTCTTGACGCGTACGAAATGACTCGTCCATTTTGCATCAGACACAACCTATAAACAGAAAGTTAGTTCAAGACTAGCATATGTATATACAATGCATTAATTGTAATGATGTACATACCTAGTCCTTTCTTGGACGCGTCACTATAGATCACAAAACCGTCGGTGCCGGAGGGTTGTGCCAACAACCGGGGCTGTGGTCAATCTCTTCTTGAGCTCAGAAAAGCTCTGTTCGCATTCAGCAGTCCGTTCGAACTTAGTCTTCTTCTGCGTCCGTCGGCTCTATGGAACTGCTATGGTGGAGAATCCCTCGACAAACTTCCTATAATAGCCTGCTAAGCCTAGGAATCTTCTGACTTCGGTCACATTTGTGGGTCTTGGCCATTCCGTGATGGCTTCTATCTTCTTAGGATCCACAGAAATCCATCCTCCGAAATCACATGACCGAGAAAGGCTACACTTCTTAGCCAGAATTCACACTTGCTGAATTTGGCATAAAGCTTTTGTTGTCTCAAAATTTCCAACACCACTCTTAAGTGTTCAGCATGAGCTTGCTCGTCGGGGGGAGTAGACCAGAATGTCATCGATGAACACCACTACGAATTGGTCCAACTGTTCTCAGAATACGGTGTTCATCAAATCCATAAAGGATGCTGGGGCATTAGTCAATCCAAAAGGCATCACCAAAAATTCATAATGCCCATATCGAGTCCGAAAGGCTGTTTTAGGTACGTCTCCTGCTTTCACAAGCAGCTGATGATACCCCTGACGAAGGTCAATCTTTGAAAACCATCGGGCTCCCTTTAGTTGATCAAATAAATCCTCAATCCTTGGCAGAGGATATTTGTTCTTGATGGTGATCTTATTCAACTCTCGGTAATCAATGCACAACCGCATATTGCCATCTTTCTTCTTCACAAATAATACAGGAGCTTCCCAATGTGATACACTGGGGCGAATCAACTTCTTGTCCAACAACTCCTGAAGTTGTCCCTTTAGCTCCTTAAGTTTAGCTGGGGCCATTCTGTAAGGTGTCTTAGATATAGGCTCGGCTCCCGGAATCAAATTGATTTTGAACTCCACTTCTCTTGATGGCGGAACTCCCGGTAAATCATCCGGAAATACGTCCTTGAACTCATTGATTACCGGAATCTGATCTATGGAGGGAACTTCTTGCTTAGCATCTACAGCATACACCATAAATCCCTCTGCTCCTTTTTGCAAAGCCTTAAAAGCCTTAATCGCTGTCAAGTATATCTTCTTTGGGGCTTTTGTTAACTTGACGTTTCCTTGTACCGTTATTTCATTCATCTCAGGGTCCTTAACGGTCACTTGCTTAAGTCTACAGTCCAATATTGGCATGATTCTTGGTCAGCCAATCTATGCCCAAAATCACATCAAAATCCTTCATCGGAATTGGAACTAATGTCACAGAAAACACCTTTCCATCCAACTCTAACTCACAGTCTTTGTACTGGTGGTGGGAAACCAGCACTGTTCGCCGGCTGCCTGCACCCTGAAGGGGTTTTCAAGCCATTCGGGTAGGCAGTCGAGTCTTTTGGCGAATCGCTTAGAAATGAATGAGTGACTTGCTCCGCTATCAAACAATACGTTCGCAGGTACTTTATTAACTAGAATCACACCTAAACACAAAAAGTGTAGCACATAATGTTTTCACCTAAAGCACATTTAATCTCCAACTTAAACGACTAAAATTCAACTTAAGCAACTAATATTTAACTTAATTCGTACCTGTCACAACATCGGTGCCCTCCTGCACTTCGGCGTTCCGTCATTGCATGGACTCTCGCGTTGGGCCTGCCCCTCTGCTGCTATGTCGGCCCTGCTTCTCCCTGTGGCTTTGGTTTCCACTCGGGGCATTCCTTTATTCTATGGCCTGTCTTCCCACACTTGAAGCATGCTCCTGTCTTCTTCCAACATTCACCCACATGGCTCTTTTGGAAGTGTGGGCATACCACTGGTGCTTGGCGGTTGGGCTGATTCTGTTGCGGTGCCCTCTGAACTGGTCCTGTTCTGCCCCTTCCTGGGAATTTTGATCCAATGTCTGGGTCTACCTCCACTTCTCTCTTCCCTCGGTCTCTTACTGGTTTCGTCACGAGCCTCTTTAGGATGTGACCTGCGCATGTCACTCTTCACCCGGTAACATGCATCCAACATCTCTTCGAACGTTTTCAGACTAGACCCCGCTATAGCCGTCCGTATGCAGGGGTTCAAACCTTCCTCGAATTTCAACATCTTCATCCTGTTGTTTTCCAACACCATGGGCGTGAATTTGCCAAGGCATGGAATCTATCGGCATAGTCAGAGATGGACATCCTCCCTTGTTCAAATTTATCAAACTGCCTCATCTTCTCCAAAATGGCAGTTTCAGGCACATAGTAATCCTTGTAGGCCTGTGCGAACTGTCTCCACAGAATAGGGGGAGTCATCTTAGGCAGAATACCATTCCACCATGTGTTTGCTCTACCGATCAGCAACGGTGTGGCCACATCCACTTTCAGTTCCTCAAGCACTTGTACCAGCCTGAATCACTTTTCCACCTCATCCAACCAAAATCCAGCCACTGAGACATTCGAATCAATTAGAACGAGACTGGGAATGATAAACATCAGTTAAAGGGATGAACACATGGCAAGACATGAGTAATATATAATTCAAGGGATTGATGGGGCACATGTCTTGTATAACTTCAAAAATATAGACTAGTAGCATACCAGAACAAGATCCGTAATTCATACGCATTTAACAGTTCAATGACAATCCAGTTACAAACCAAACATAACGTAACGACTCGTGTGATGCATGACAAATATGCACTATACTACACAGTCACAAATGCGTATGCAATTTCTTTTCAAACAGTGCAATGCATGTCACAATGTCCGGTCACATAACTTTATACCCTGTGGTGGGTCACAGCTTATATTTCCACCCCATGACGCACCACAGCTCAACTTTATACCCTGTAATGTGCCACAGCTTATATTTCCACCCCATGACACATTACAGCTCAACTTTATACCCTGTATTGTGCCATAACTTATATTTCCACCCTATGACACAATACAACTCAACTTTATATCCTGTAATGTGACACAGCTTATATTTCCATCCCATGACACATTACCAGCTCATTTCGTAAACTTTATACCCTGTGCCGAAGCACAGCTCTTATCAAAACATTATGCAAATGCAAGTGCCATGATGCAAGAATGCAAGACTCCTCATATCAATCACATTATTCATTCACATACTTCAAATCACATTCAAGTATCAATCAGTCACACGAGACTCACCTCACTTACACACTCGAGCTTATTCTTTCCGGCATGTCAGCATCACCTAAACATTGATTCTAGAACCCCAAAGGATACTGTAGGAACCATCACATTCCTCTTCTTGAACTCTGTAAAGCCTCGTACATTCATTCCTAACCCTTAGGTCATTCACGTTGGAGTCCGATTCGAATACCCTACGAAGTCTCCACATTTGATTCACCGTCTTAAGTCATGTTCCCAAAGACATTAGACTAACCTCATTCAGGTCCTAAGAAGTCCCTAAGGTCCCAAAGGCTCCCCTAACTTCCATTTTTCTTCCCTTACCTTTCCCCCAAACAAGTGGACGTCATACCCTGACGTCGATCGATCGACGTACGTCATACCCTGACGTCGATCGATCGACGTCTATCTGAGGCACGTCGATCTCTCACCCTATCCTACGTCGATCGATCGACGTACATCTGAGACACATCGATCTCTCACTCTTTATACGTCGATCGATCTACGTTCATCCGAAGCACGTCAGTCTCTCACCAACTAGACATCAATCGATCGACGTACGTCATACCCTGACGTCGATCGATCGACGTCATCAATTTCCAGAATTTCCATCCTGCGATTCTGCAGAAACTGCAGATCTAAATCCCAATCGGTTTCCAACTTTCTTCCAACCATTCCAAGCCTAATTCTCCCTATCAATCCATACTTAATTCACCAACACAAACCTTTCACAAACCAATCACGGATTCAAGCCTAAAACGCATATCATTCATCAAACGAACCCAAAATCTCACATTTTTCACTCCCCTTTCCTTCCATCCGAGAATAGCACAAATGGGGATTCAAGGGATTGGGTTTGCATGATCTCACATAGTCAACAACAACAACAATGATCTAAATCAAAATAGCGTCCAAATCTTGGAAATCAAAACATATAAATCACATATAGATTCACAAAAAGAAACTACAGCATGGTGATCCAATTTTGATATCAAAATAGGCCTTTTTCTTTCGCAAATCGTAAGAACTTATAAGATGATTACTTGCCCGTGATTACTCGAAGACGGATTGAAGAACGAATGAAGAACGGATTGATTGCTGTAGAAATTCTTCTCCTAGGGTTGCAAAGGTGAAAAAATCACCTAAGGGAGAGAGATGGGGCGTCGGTTTTTCTTTGAGGGAAAACTGACGATCTGTCAGTTTAATATGGGAAAGGGTGAAATTTGGAGTTTCTAAATTATATCCTATTATCTTATTTATCTTAAAGGATTAATTTCTAATATTCAATTCTAAAATTAAATACTACTTAATTCTATATTTAATCCTTTCAATAAATTCCAATTAATCCTATACTTAATTCTTAATTCTTTATCATTAATTGTCCTTAACCTATTTAATTTCCATTTATCCTTTATTTATTTTACGGAGGGTGCAGGACATAACACTGTGTACGTGTATATGTAATATATATATATATATTATTTTGTTTGATGTGTGATGTGTGCCGGTGTATATTACATGGCAACTTACGTAATAGAGTTTACGGGCTGTGACAAGGTTGGGTTACCGTTATAAAGATTCTTGGGTAGTAGGCTTAAGTCCCATTCCGTTTGTCAATTTTGACATCTGATCTCTAGGCAAGCCTTTGTAAGCGGATCCGCCAAGATTCTCCTTTGATTTATGTAATCAATGGAAATCACACAATTAAAGATCATTGCTTAATGGTATTATGTCTCTGACGTATTTGTCGTGACTTACCATTATAGATGCTGCTTTGTGCTCGTCCTATAGCAGACTGACTATCACAGTGTATGCTGATAGGAGCGATTGGCTTAAGCCAACATTTAACATCTTTTAGGAAATTTCGAAGCCATTCAGCCTCTTCTCCAGCTTTATCTAGTGCTATAAAACTCGGCTTCCATAGTGGACCGAGCTATGTACGTTTGTTTTGTGGACTTCCATGACACAGCACCACCACCAACAGTGAATAGGTATCCACAGGTGGACTTAGAGTCCTTGCTATCTGATATCCAATTCGCATCGCATTATCCTTTCAATACTGCTGGATATCTTGTATAGTGCAATCCAAGATTCATTGTGTATTTTAGGTGTGTCATCACTCTATTTAGAGCTTTCCAATGATCTTCACTTGGATTACTCGTAAACCTGCTCAATTTGTTTACTGAACATGCTAAGGTTCAATTGAGCTACAGGTTCACCTCGGTTCTTTTTTAAGTGTGTACTTAAGTCTAATGGGGTCTTTATGGGTTTGTATGAAACATATTGAATTGTTTGAGAACGTATTCAATATAATGAGTTTGTGACAAAACGAGGCCTTCAGTTATCCGATAAATTTTAATTCCTAGAATACATTGGCAATCCCATATCTTTCATATCAAAATTTCGTGTTAACATCTTCTTGGTATTCAAGATAATGTCACGAGTACTGCTCATGATGAGCATGTTGTCTACATATGACATACTATCACATAGGCATCTGGTGTGTTCTTGATGTACGCATACTTGTCACACTCGTTGATCTGAAGCCGCTTAACAACATTGCCTCATCAAACTTCAAATGCCAGTGTTTGGGTGTTTGTTTAAGTCCGTACAAAGACTTAACAAGTTACCACCTTTTTCTTTTGCCCTGGTACAACAAACCCTTCATGTTGCTCCATATAAATTTCTTCTTCTAACTCACTGTTCAGGAAGGCAGACTTCACATCCATCTGATGGATTTCTAAGTCATAAACAGCAGCAATAGCAACTAGCATCCCTATTAAAGTGATTCTAGTTACTAGTGAGTAAGTATCAAAAAAGTCAAAGCCTTCCTTTTCTCGATAGCCTTTAGCTACCAATCAGGCCTTGTACTTGTCAATAGACCCATCTTCTTTCAGCCTTTTTCTTAAAGATCCATTTGCATCCGAGTGGTTTACTTCCTGGTGGAAGATCAACCAGCTCCCAAGTGTGATTTTGATGAATCGATTCTATTCATTGTTTACTGTCTCTTTCCAGAAGGGAGCTTCTTGAGTTGACATAGCCTCTAAAAGGTTCTTGGATCGTTTTCTACCAAGCACTTAAGATAATCTGGTCCAAAGGACGTTGGTGTTCTGGCTCGTTTTCTTTGACGCGGTTCCTCAATTTCTTGAGAGGTCGTCTCACGCACTCGCTTACTAGTGCTTGTTTCTTCGTTGTTTTTGTCTTCTTTGGTAATACATCTTCAAAGAACACTGCATTTCTTGATTCCATGATAACATTCTCATGTATGTCAGGAATGTACGACTTGTGCACCAAGAATCGATATGCACTACTGTTAGTTGCATATCCTATAAATATGCAATCAATTGTCTTAGGCCCAATTCCTACTTGTCTTGGTTTGGATACTGCAACCTTTGCCAGACACCCCCCACACTTTCAAGTAATTTTAACTAGGCTTATGGCCTCTCCAAAGCTCGTATGGGGTTTCATCCACCTTCTTAGATGTAATTCTATTTAAAATGACGTTGGCCGAGAGAATTGCTTCCCTCCACAAGTTCTGAGGTAAACCCGAACTTATCCAACATAGCATTCGTCATCTCTTTCAGAGTTCGGTTTTTGCATTCAGCAATACTATTTGATTAAGGTGAATATGGTGCAGTCGTTTGATGAATAATGCCATGTTCTGAACAGAACTCATTAAAACGGTGTGTCATATTCACCACCTCTATCACTACGAATTGCTTTAATTCGTTTGCTAAGTTGATTCTCAACTTCATTTTATAGTCCTTGAAAGCATCAAAAGCCTCATCTTTGCTACTTAGCAAATAGACATAACAGTATCGTGTACAATCGTCGGTAAAAGTTGCGAAATACTTTTTATCACCTCTCGTTTGCACAAATTTTAAATCACACACATCGGTATGAATTAAATCAAAAGGTTCAGTGTTCCTTTCTATTAAAGGAAATGACGTCTTTGTCATTTTTTTGCTTCAACACAGACTTCGCATTTTTCTATATTAATGTTCAGTTTGGGTAATAAGTCAAGATTAATCATCCTTTGTATTGACTTGTAATTAACATCTCCCAAATAAAAATTCCATAATCAAGAAGACTCAAGCATATAAGCAGAAGTAGAAGCATTCTTATTAGCCACTTCGGGTTGAAGTTTTCTTGGGTACAACAGTCATCACACTAAGTTTGAACATGTTGTCGGTCAAGTACCCCTTCCCAAAAATATCCCATTCTTACTCAGAATAAATTTATTACAATCAATACTAGTCTAAATCCATGACTGACTAGTAAAGCTCCAGAAACTAAGTTCTTGCAGATGTCAGAAACGTGTAATACATCTCGCAAAATCAATTCCTTTTCCTGAAGTCATCTTTAGAATCACATTGCCCGAGCCTTCAATCTTCGAGCTATCAGAGTTTCCCATGTACAGCTTTTCATTATTCTTCACCGGAGAATAGTGTCTAAACATAGCCCTGTTGTGCAGACGTGTTGAGTGGCTCCAGTGTCCATCCACCATTCACGAGGATTTCCTACTGCGTTGCACTCAGAAACAACAGCGCACAAATCCAGATCATCCATCTGGCTGACAAGGTTGGCTTTTGCTTTTTCCTGCTTCTTCTTGGGCTTATGGCAGTCAACACTGCGGTGTCCCTGAATTTCCATAGTTATGACATTTTCCAGCCGAACTTTTTGGCAACTTTCTTTCCTTTAGGGTTCACTCCGACATGATTACCCTTTTTCCTTTTTCTTCGCCTCTACGACATGAGCCTTTGGCATGACTAGAGCTCGAGTTTGGCTTTCTTTCGGATCTGCGGTTGTCCTCCTCTATACAAAGTCGAACAATCAGATCCTCCAAATTCATCTCCTTTCGCTTGTGTTTGAGATAGCTTCTGAATTTCCTCCACAAAAGAGGTAGCTTCTCAATCACAGACGCCAATATGAAAGATTCACTGAGAGACATGCCCTCTTCTTCTATTTTGGCAACTAACATATGAAGTTCCTCAATCTAAGAAACAACAGGCTTGGAGTCTGACATTTTAAAATCAAGAAATTTGCGAACGACAAACTTCTTTGTACCGGCATCCTCCGTGCGGTATTTCTTATCTAAGGCCATCTACAGTGACTTTGCAGTTTTAAAGGTACAATACAATCCGTACAACGAATTGTCTAAACAACTTAAAATATGAATCAAGCAAACATAATTACTATAATTCCACGCTTCAGCCATCAAACTGTTTTGCATATTCTGATTCTGATCATCAACCGGAACCACCTTCGGAGGATCCTCAGTCAGCATTTTAGTCAAACCCATCGTTGTCAATAAAAACAACATCTTTTGCTACCAACGTTTGAAGAAACTACCTCCAAACTTTTCTGGCTTCTCAACCTGTCCAACCACAGGGACAAGAGCAGAAACAGTTGCAGCAACAGTAAGTACAATCGGAACAACACTGTTCTGTTCCTGAGATCCAACGTGCACAACATTGAACGAATTAGTGCTTTCGCTCTCCATCACGTTTCAATTTCTGACAAGTGTAGAAACTGTAGGACCTATAAGGCACCAATAGAAGGGGGTGAGGGGGGTTGAATAGTGGGTGTGGAAAATTTGGTTTTTAAAATATTTTGACTCAAAAACCCAACTTCTGAAAAAGTTTCTGTTTTCACATCCTGTTTTGAAACGTTTGAAAGACCAGGTTACAGACCTTCAAAAATTCTGAAATTTTGAGAGATTCTACTCTAAGATGTTTTGAGTATCTCCTAAAAATTTCAGATCAAAACTCAACCTCTAACCCCTTGAAAAATTGTTTGTGGTCAAATTGCACAAATCTGCCAGAAAAAGTAGTCTCATTTGAAAAATTTATTCTGATTAATCCATAACCCCAAATGGTCTGAAAATTTAATGAAAAACAATTTACTATGTTTATTTAATTGGGTTGAAACCGTTTTGAAAAATTCCTTTGGGAAGTAAGTCAAATACGTTCAAGTCTCAACTTTTGGCAAGTCTGAAAATCAGACTGCACTAGTCTCAGAACTATTGACGTTTGAATGACTTATACTTGTCCAAAAGGTTGAACTGCGCCAAATGATACTTAGAAGATGTGGCTATATTTATGCAAAATATTACATTTTTTGATATTTGTTTACTATTTTTACTACTGCAATGAAATAGATGTAAAGTGCAGTAAACTGAAAGTCTGTGCAGAAAAGTAGAGAACACAAGGAATTTTATACTGGTTCGGTTAAATCAACCTACTCCAGTCTTCGAAGACACCTTCCTCGGTTATCACTAAACAAATAACACCCATACCACACAGGGTTGATGGAGTTATACACCAACTCCAACCCTTTACAATTGAAACAAACGATCACAATGATCACGAACACCACCACCGAACGGATGAAGGTTGATCACACCTTGATCAACCTTTTACAATAATAGGGCGTGTATGGTGGTATGAATGAAGCCTATACAATATGTATGAATATAGATACAATAGACTTTTAGAGAGAAGAAGAAAGAAAGGTAGAAGAAGAAAGTGGAAGACACATTTTGCCTGTTGAGAGAATATGAGAATTGTCTTTGCATTTTAGTGGCTCTTCTTCTCTTCTTTTTATCTTGCCTTGGCCGCCCCCCTAGGGCATTTATCCATCTTGGAAATTCTCTTTTAAGTCCTTGGAAGAATGCCTTGTATAGATGTGACATCAACTTGCTCACTTGGCACAACTTGATTGGATATTTGTCTTGGTCTTGCTTAGTTAGCACTTCTTGATTGGATGAGATTTGTCATCATTTGATGACTGTACAAATCTGAGAATTACACTTAAAACATGTGCCAAATTAGTGTTTAAAACATTGCCAAATATCACATAATTAATCCCATAAAATTTGCCAAGAAAATTGTCTCCATTATCACATTAAAATCGGCCATAACATTGATTCACATGCCGAAATTTTCAGCATGTGCAATATTCTAGACATGTTCAAATTATTGCCATATTAGTATTATATCAATCCCTTGAAAATGAGAGGCAATTTATTACAATTTCGGTACAAAAATTTCGGCCATTATAACTCTCATATGCTGAATTTTCAGCATGTGTTATATTTGTGACAAAGTTGAAACATTACTTTGTGTAGCTTCCTCCATTATGTCACTAATCTTGTGTGGCTTATTCTCCATCAATTGAGATGCCAACTAAGCTCCACATAAGTTTCATCAACGCTGAGTAGGCATGTGTAATGAGCTTAAACATGTGCTGAATTTATTTTTGTAAGCTTTGTAAAATAGTGCACAATAATTTTACACATATGGTATATTTCAATCAACCCTAAATTGAATTTTCTGGAACACTTTAGTATTTATTGAATATGTAAAAAGTGTCTAGATACATGTTACATGTCATGCCAAAAACGTTCCATGTGTCGTGTTCGTAGAATACCGAATTTTCGACTTTTGTCGATTACGCGATTTTTCTCCGATTAAATTCCAACTTTTTGCACATGTTATATATATTATGTTACACATAATATAATTAAAATTTAATATTCAGCTCTCATGGATGAGTAAAGTGGCGCCACATGTGACAAAAATGTTGAATTTTAAATCTCCACAATTTGGCCTTAATTGGGGCTGATTTGTGTGCCAACATGGAATGATTTTATGGCTTAATATACCAAAGTAAAGCCACGAAATTTGTGGCCATTTTTGAAGTGTAGGGGCTGGCCATCTATATATGGCAAGTACATGACACGTTAGCGAAGTTTCGGTAGTCACTCGATACGACAATTTTTGGTTTAGAACCTTGTAAACGTGTCGTAATAATTTTGTCATCACCATGACTTATATCATATGATATAAGACCTGAATATACTCATAAATATGAGGTAAATATAGTGGTGTGATGTTAACGTACGTTCGTAAAATATATAACGTGTCGGTAGTACGTTGGAATATATGTGTATAGTGCCTTTAAATAAAAATATGAATATAGATGTGTGTGTATATATATATAAACGTGTGGCTTGAGGGTATAGAAGGAGACTTTCCATTTCCATGTTTGTTGCCTTTGTGCCTTCTCCAAATATTTCTCTATTTAATGAACTACTTAGTTCATTTAACTAAGTACTTCACTGAATGAACTAGTTTAGTTCATTAATGATGGCACCTGAAAATAGTTCAACACAACAAATGCTTGCCATTTGATGTAAACTTTAAAGCTTCATGGCTTGTTAGTACGGAAACATTATACATAAAGTATACAAGGCAAGTTTGTCGCAAAAACGTATCAAGTCATAAAATATATCATGCATTTCTTTAGCACACGTTATTTAAATCATACATTTTTGTGAATCACTCAAACCCCTTTTTCTCAATAGAAACAGGAAGTCAGTATACCAATAGAATACTGCAAATAAACCGGTACAGAACCACAGAAAAATTCGTCTTAAGATTGTTGCCTCATATACAAACTCAAATTTATTGGAGAATGAAACTAACATTCTGTACAGCATAAGGATGAGCAGAGCTCAGCACAGGGAAGAGCCTGAGGTTAGCACACGGAAGAGCTGAGGTCAGGGTAGGGATGATCAGAGCTCAGCACAGGGATGAGCTGAGGCCAGCACAGAGAAATGAGCTGGGCTCAACGCAGGATAAGCAGAGCTCAAGGCAGGAAGAGCTGAGCTCAAGGCAGGAAGAGCTAAGCTCAACGCAGGATGAGCTAAGCTCAATGCAGGAAGAGCTGAGCTCAACGCATGATGGGCTGAGTTCAACACAGGATGAGCTGAGCTCAGAGAAGAGCTCAGCACAGGAGATAGTCAACACAAGGGAAGAGCTCAACACAGGGAAGAGATCAACACAGAGATGAGCTCAACATAGAAATGAGCTCAACACAGAGAAGAGGTCAACACATAGATGAGCTCAACACATGAAAGAGCTCAAACAGGGAAGAGCTCAACACAGGGATATGCTCAACACAGAGATGAGGTCAACACAGAGAAGAGCTCAATACAGGGAAAGAGTTCAAATAGGAATGATCTCAACACAGGGATGAGCCTCAGCTTAGAGATGAGCTCAACACAGAGAACGAGGCTCAAACAGGGATGAGCTCAGGACAGAGATGAGATCAACACAGAGAAGCGCTCAACACCAAGGAAAAGCTCAAACAAGGATGAGCTCAGCACAGAGATGAGCTCAACACAGGGAAGAGCTCAACACAGGGAAGAGCTCAAAGAGGGATGAGCTCAGCTTATAGATGAGCTCAACACAGAGAAGAGCTCAACACAGAAGAAGAGCTCAAACAGGAATGAGCTCAGACCAGAGATGAGCTCAACACAGAGTAGAGCTCAACACAAGGAAGAGCTCAATCACAGAAAAGAGCTCAACACAAAGAAGAGCTCAACATCCAAACCGAGACGAGTCCACGACTCTGTCCTTAAGATGAATTGCTCCAGTATACTGTGTCCAACCGGAAAATCGCAAACGTCTTCCAGGATACAACGGCTAACAGCTCCAATGAGTGGCACTACTACATAAGAACTCAATGAACCTGACAAGTGTTCTGACTTCTGGAATTGATGAAATGCAGCAGTGTGCAATATGCAGTAATAGTTTATGCGGAATGCTCGTATGCAACAGGAGAAGAAGAAAAATTTCAGTGTCATCCAGAAGCAGAGCACTGCCTCCATTTATAGAGAGAAATCTTGGAGGTTACAGCAACCCACGACCGCACTGATCGGCCAGTAACCCGCACGTTCACCATGCACCCCACGACTGCTTCTGATCGGCCAGTAACTCACGACTGGTAGGAATTAGACAACTGAAACTATCAGCTTAATCTAAGCCGTTAGATCGTAGGATTAAATCATAATCGTAGGATCTGGTGACTTATTTTCAGAAAAAAAGTAAAAGAAAATTTATCCAAAAAGATAAGAACCGGGAGGGCGAGCCATGAGCCTGAGCCCGAGCACGAGCCGAGCAGAGCCAGCCGGACGGGCAGGCGCAGCGGCATGCGCATGCATGTGTGGCAGCCATCTGCGTATTTCCTCCAGTCAAAAATTCTCTTGCCCTTAGGGCACATCTAAAGTGCGTCTCCTAGCACTATATCTGGTGTCATTTTCCCTTTAATTTGCCCAATGTGGTATATTTGCAAAAGGTGATGTGTCTTCTTCTCATGAAGCCACATCACCAATTTTTCAATTTGCAACCAATTTTTATTCCTACTTTGAGCATTAATTTCTCATTCATCCGGTATCGAAACTGAGTGACCCAAAAGCCTAAAATCATCTACTCATTACGTAGATTGTTATGTCCGGCAGAGTTTAAAAAAATAAATAAATAAAAAGATTCTATCCTATCCTAATCATTTAGTCAACCCACTCTCTAAATTTTCTCTACCATCATCCCACCCTTATCTTCCCCCAATCTCTACTTAAATTATAATTAACCCTAGTCCCCTCCCCCTCTCTCTCTAAAAACGGCAGCCTCCCTTTTCCCTTCTCTCCTATTAAATCTCGGCCAAGAAGAAAAAGAAAAAGGGGGATCTTTGATCCAAGGTTTCAAGAGGAGCGGGAATCACAACCCTAACATCATCGCCATCATCTCTCGTATACAACTTCTTGCTAGGATCGAGGTAGATGCATACTATTTATTCCTTCAAAATGGTATGAAGATTGCATACGCAAAACGGTATTTTATGTGTATTGTTGTTCTTTCTTTTGGTTCAATCATGATCTTATTGATGTATTCCAATGTGTTTATTTTCTGTTCTTTGATTCTTGATTCAGTCATGAGCTTGTAGATGTCTCACAAAGTGTCTATGGTGGTTCTTTTATTCTTGATTCGATTCTTTTGTTCTTGATTCGATCCCTTTATTCTTGATTCGGTCATGATCTTGTGGATGTATTCTCCTCGTGGTGATATGATGCCTGTACGTGTATGGAAGTATGTGTGAGTGAGAATTGTAGAATGGTGTTGCGGAATGGACTGCAGAAATCACATGATGAATATCCTGAGAAAATAGTGACATCGATCGATCGATGTCAGAGGATGATGTACATCGATCGATCGATGTAGAGATCGATGTATCCCAGATGGACATCGATCGATCGACGTCAGCTGAGTGAGAGTTTGACGTGTCTCAGTTGGACGTCGATCGATCGACGTCAGGGGATGACGTCCAACTGTTTTTTCCTTTCTCTTGCATCCATGGCACGTGCATTTGCATGAGGTATACTGCGTCTATAGGACGTGGGTACCGGGATGATATACTGTGTCAATAGGACATGGGTGTCATGAGACATACTGCGTCTATAGGGCGTGGGTGTCCAAACAGCAAGTGGTGGCCAGAGACCACGACGCTGGATTTAGGACCCGGGAGCATGCATTGCATATAGGTCTAGGAGCATATTGCATGGCATGATTCTCGTTGCGTGTGACACGTTGATTGAGCATGCATCACGTACTTGCGCATTTTATGTGGAGTGTTTTATCTTTCCGTATAAGCCATGCTATCTTGTTTTATGTGCACGTGTTGATATCTTTTTGGGTATGTACGCTTTGTATTGTTTTGAGAGGCACCTACTGGGTGATTATCATCACTCACCCCCTACTATTCCAGGTGAGACCGACACTGGGTATGACTACATCTTCCTTGAGGATGGGGCTGATGTCGTGAAGTGGGCTGAGCGACCAGTAGCTACGATTGCAGCGAGGCTGGAGACGGGCTGTTTATGGTGTTCTTGGGGTGACAATGACACTTCTGTTTTTCAGCATTACTTTGAAACATTTTCAGACTTCTAAATTCAGACATTTGACTTTGACATGTATGGCCTGGTTAGCCTAATAATAAGGTCTTTATTTATTTGAGGTTCATTAAATCTAAATTAGTGTTGTGTTTTGTCATTCCGCAAAGAAAAAAAGAACATTTCTATGTCAGCACTGACGTGTAACAGGTCGATATGACTCTTTGTATCCTCCTTAATGAGATACGGCGGGTGCAGTGCTACCGAGGCTAAGGCTCGGGAGCGGGGCGCTACATAGATAATTTATGATTCATTAGTTTTCATTTTTGATTAACGAAAACTAATCATAATTAAGCTCAAAATATGTTGCTCACCCACTTTGGACAAACCCATTTCCACATTACAAATTTTCCTCCAACAATCCCCCACATGAATGAAAATTAATGCAAATGTAGATGCAGACTCTAACGAGAAGTCACACTAGAAAAATGTTGCATCAGAAGAGATAGCTTCTGCCTTTGAATCTTTCGTAGTGAAATACCATCGGATTCACTCGTCTAAGTAGTGACTTGATGTCTTGAACTAGTCAGCCTTTGCTGTGAATCTAGACAACAATACTCACACAACGTTTCCTTTAACACTCTTTTGGTTCTCATGGTTGTGCTCGTTTTGGCTATGAACAACCTGGTTTCAGAAAGTGTTTTAGAGATTTTTTTGCCTCACAGAATTCTCATTGAAGCGGCCCCACTTCACACTTACATAGATGATTCCTATCAGGAACATTCTGCCATACCCCACTTGATGTATCAAGATATAGGACATCATTAAAAGCTTTAGCTTACCCTAAATATTCTGTGCAGGCAGCACTTTTATGTAATGAAATGAGCAAGTGCTAAAGTGAACCTTAATAACTTAGTTGTCCCATTGAACCAAGATTCTGGGATCTCCAGTCAACAAGGTTGGGTTACTGTTACAAAGATTCTTATGTAGTAGGCCTAAGTCCCATTCTGTTTGTCAATTTTGACATCTGATCTCTAGGCAAGCCTTTCGTAAGTGGATCCGCAAGATTCTCCTTTGATTTTATGTAATCAATAAAAATCACACCATTAGAGATCAATTTCTTAATGGTATTATGTCTCCGACGTATATGTATTTACTTACCATTGTAGATGCTGCTTTGTGCTCCTCCTACAGCAGACTGACTATCATAGTATATGCTGATAGGAGCGATTGGCTTAGGCCAACATGGAACATCTTCTAGGAAATTTTGAAGCCATTCATCCTCTTCTCCAGCTTTATCTAGTGCTATAAACATAGCTTCCATAGTGGACCGAGCTATGCACGTTTGTTTTGTAAACTTCCATGACACAGCACCACCATCATTAGTGAATAGGTATCCACTGGTGGACTTAGAGTCTTTGCTATCTGATATCCAATTCGCATCAAAGTATCCTTCCAATACTGTTGGATATCTTGTATAGTGTAATCCATGAGTCATTGTGCACTTTAGGTGCCTCATCACTGTATTTGGAGCTTTCCAATGATCTTCACTTGAATTACTCATAAACCTGCTCAATTTGTTTACTAAACAGACTAACTCTTGTCTTGTACAGTTTATTATGTACATCAGACTTCCAATTACCTGTGAGTACTTCAATTGAGCTACAGGTTCACCTTGGTTCTTATACTTAAGTCTAGTGGGGTCTTTATTGGTTTTGTATCAAACATATTGAATCGTTTAAGAACAGATTCAATATAATGAGTTTGTGACATAACGAGGCCTTTAGTTATCCGAGAAATTTTAATTCCTAGAATAACATTGGCAACCCCCATATCTTTCATATCAAAATTTCGTGTTAACATCTTCTTGGTATTCAGGATAATGTCATGAGTACTGCCCATGATGAGCATGTCGTCTACATATAGACATACTATCACATATGCATCTGGTGTATTCTTGATGTACACACACTTGTCACACTCGTTGATCCTGAAGCCGTTTAACAACATTGCTTCATCAAACTTCAAATGCCACTGTTTGGGTGCTTGTTTAAGTCCGTACAAAGACTTAACAAGTTTACACACCTTTTCCTCTTGCCCTGGTACAGAAAACCCTTTAGGTTGCTCCATATAAATTTCTTCTTCTAAGTCACTGTTCAGGAAGGCAGACTTCACATCCATCTGATGGATTTCTATGTCATAGACTGCAACAATAGCAACTATCATCCTTATTGAAGTGATTCTAGTTACCAGTGAGTAAGTATCAAAAAGTCAAAGCCTTCCTTTTGTCGACAGCCTTTAGCTACCAACCGGGCCTTGTACTTGTCAATAGACCCATTCTCTTTCAGTTTTTTCTTAAAGATCCATTTGCATCTGAGTGGTTTACTTTCTGGTGGAAGATCAACCAGCTCCCAAGTGTGATTTTGAAGAATCGATTCTATTTCTTTGTTTACTGCCTCCCTTCTAGAGTTGCATAGCCTCAGAAAAGGTTCTTGGATCGTTTTCTACCAAGTACGTAAGATAATCTGGCCCAAAGGACATTGGTATTCTGGCTCGTTTGCTTTGACGCGGTTCCTCAATTTCCTGAGAGGTCGTCTTATGCACTCGCTTACTAGTGCTTGTTTCTTCGTTGTTTTTGTCTTTCTTTGGAAAGACATCTTCAAAGAATACTGCATTTCTTCATTCCATGACAACATTCTCATGTATGTCAAGAATGTACGACTTGTGCACCAAGAATCGATATGCACTACTGTTAGTTGCATATCCTATAAATATGAAATCAATTGTCTTAGGCCCAATTCTTACTTGTCTTGGTTTGGGTACTGCAACTTTTGCCAAACACCCCCACACTTTCAAGTATTTGTAACTAGGCTTATGGCCTTTCCAAAGCTCGTATAGGTTTTCATCCACCTTCTTAGATGTAATTCTATTTAAAATGACATTGGTCGAGAGAATTGCTTCCCCCCCACAAGTTCTGAGGTAAACCCAAACTTATCAACATAGCATTCATCATCTCTTTCAGAGTTCGGTTTTTGCGTTCAACAATACCATTTGAGGTGAATATGGTGCAGTCATTTGATGAATAATGCCATGTTCTGAACATAACTCATTAGACAGTGTGTCATATTCTCCACCTCTATCACTACGAATTGTTTTAATTCGTTTGCTAAGTTGATTCTCAATTTCATTTTTATAGTCATTGAAAGCATCAAAAGCCTCATCTTTGCTACTTAGCAAATAGACATAACAATATCGTTACAATCGTCGATAAAAGTTGAGAAATACTTTTTATCACCTCTCGTTTGCACAAATTTTAAATCACACACATCGGTATGAATTGAATTCAAAGGTTCAGTGTTCCTTTCTATTGAAGGAAATGACGTCTTTGTCATTTTTGCTTCAACACAGACTTTGCATTTTTCTTTATTAATGTTCAGTTTGGGTAATAAGTCAAGATTAATCATCCTTTGTATTGACTTGTAATTAACATGTGCCAAACGAAAATTCTATAAACAAGAAGACTCAAGCATATAAGCAGAAGTAGAAGTATTCTTATTAGCCTCTTCGGGCGAAGTTTTCTTGGCTACAACAGTCATCACACTAAGTTTGAACATGTTGTCGGTCAAGTACCCCTTCCCCAGAAATATCCCATTCTTACTCAGAATAAATTTATTACAATCAAATACTAGTCTAAATCCATGAATGACTAGTAAACCTCCAGAAACTAAGTTCTTGCAGATGTCAGAAACGTGCAATACATCTCGTAGA
>AP025044.1:13361584-13377537 GCA_036186865.1 Eustoma russellianum | reverse complement strand
TTATCTTATCTGCTATACTAGCCACGCCTAACCTTTCTCGAAACACCTCGTTTCTGATCTGGTCTAGCCTTGTATGCCCACACATCCACCTCAACATCTTCATCTCTACCACTTCCATCTTCTGTAATTGTGACCTCTTGATGGCCCAGCATTCTGTCCCATATAGCATTGCCGGTCGCACTGCCACCCTATAAAATTTTCCCTTTAATTTAGTCGGAAAATTCTCGTCAGACAGCACCCCTGAGACCGTCTTCCATCTACACCAGCCTGCTTGAACTTGATGTGCTACATCACTATCTATGTATGCATTCTGCTGCAGAAATGATCCTAGGTACTGAAACTTACTTACCTGTGGTACCACTTGACCATCGACGGTGAACTGGCTATTCTCACTGTAGGCTACGCGGCTGAAGTCGCAGTGCAGATACTCTCTCTTAGAACGGCTAATCCTCAAGCCTTTTCTCTCTAAAACACCTCTTTACTGCTCTAGTCTCATACTCAGGGTATGTCTACTCTCTGTGACTAATACAATATTGTCAGCAAAAAACACACACCACGGAACTGCCTCCTGCATCGGCTTTGAAAACTCGTCAAGGACAACTGCAAAAAGAAAGGGGCTCAATGCAGACCTTTGATGGAGGCCTACCTCCACAGGAAAGAAGTCTGTATTCCCCACATGCGTACGAACGGTTGTTTTCGTCTCAGCATACATATCTCTAATTATGTCTATATACTTCATAGGGATCCCTCTTGCATCCAGACTATCCCAAATCAAGCTACGTGGCATCATACGATTTTTCAAGATCGATGAAAACCATATGTAAATCGCGCTTCTTCTCCTTATACTTCTCCATTAATCTTCTGAGAATGTGTATTGCTTCCGTAGTTAATCTTCCTGGTATAAAACCAAATTAGTTCACCGTAACCTGAGTTTCTCTCCTAATTCTAGGGTCGATTACTCTCTCCCATAACTTCATGGTATGGCTTAGCAACTTAATCCCTCTATAGTTCCCACAACACCGTGCTTCTCCTTTGTTCTTATATAGGGAACCACGACACTCTTTCTCCACTCATCTGGCATCTTTACTATTTTGTAAATACGTTTAAACAGAGTAGTTAGCCATTGAACCCCTTCCTCTCCCAAATGCATCCATGCCTCAATGGGTATGTTATCTAGGCCGACCTCTTTAACTCTTCCCATCTTCTTCAGTGCTCTCATCACCTCTCCTTGTGCGATGTCCTAACAGTCAGAGTTATTATGTTGTCGTTGTTGGTTTACTACTTAAACAAATAGAAAATAAAAACAAGACATAATAAATAATTAGGGTAGAATAAAAATAAAATAAATATATATAGACATATATATAGGGTGGCCAATAGGAGAAAAAGAAAGAGCAAAATTGTGGTTAGACAAATACCCCAACAAAATACCAAATTAGAAAATTGTGTAGAAACCAAATGATGGTATTTCGTCCTATTCTACCCACCACAACCCTACTATGGCAGAATTTGCACATGCAAGTGAGAAGAAAAGATTTCTTCCATTTTGTATTCTACTACACAACAAAACCCTACACACTTTTATCCCAATCATCCCACTTTCTTCCACCAAGACCCCTCCCTATGTCCTTAGGCAGACCATGTGGTCTTCGAAGAAGGAAGATTTTCCTTTTCTTCCACTCAGCCCATCCATTTCAATCATAACCTACACCTAATGACACCAAACACCATCATTTAACAAAGAAAAGAATCTCCTTTTCCCCCAAACATCAATTCGACCGAGGCAATAAAGAAAGGGGAAACCCTTTTCCCTTCAAGGATTTTACATTACACACTTTACATATTTCATCTAAACTTCCCTTCTCTCTCTTCCAAAACACCAAGTCTTCCAAACCTCCCTAACTTCTTCCTCTTTCTTCTCCATAACCGATACCTCCCCTAAGGTGAGAAAGAAAGAGTTTTCTTCATTCCATCCCACCCCATATCATCCAAGCTAAGTTCAATAAACTCTCCATCATCCAAGGGTGATTCAAGAAGGTTTGATGGCTAAGAATCAAAGGAGAACAAGGTAAGAAACTTTATGTAGCTTAAGTTAAATTTCTTCCATTTACCTAGCTTCCTAAGTCGCTCACTAACCCTACCATTTTGCCTTGCAAAACCGTGTACCCAAAGAAGGAGAAAGAGATAGTTTTATTCCAAACCAAGTGAAGCAATATCACTCTTAGTGTAAGAAAAAGTGATAAAGACAAGTACCCTTCCTAGATCCTTCAAGGATTTTCAATGACTAAGTATTTATGTTTATAACAAAGATGGATCATCCATGTAGTATGTTCAAGTTTTCACCATAAGAATATGTAAAATCTATGTTCTATGTAATAAATATTTATGTATGTATCCACCCACATACACACAGTCACAGAAAAAAGAACATAAACTTCAGAAAAAAATGAAATAAAAAGAATATTCTTAGAAGAGGTATGAAGAAAATAAAGAAAAGGATGTTATATGTAATGTTAAGAAAAGTTTACAAAGATTACAACTTTGGTATATTTGTTTATGTATTTCTTAATGATGATCATCAAGTATGCATCTTGTATGATATTTTGGTTTTCATGTATTCTAAGATCACGTTTTAGCATGTTTATGTGTACATCATGAGCATGACTTACATACATGGTCTCAAGTGCTGTTTGATGATCATCATCTTCATATATGCATATATATCGGACTTGACCATATGGCCATATTTGGCACTTCACTTGAGCTTCATCATCCATCTTTAAGATGTGTATGTAAATGATGATTATGGCTCAAAAAGTGCATTTTTATGGTTTGCATTATGTTTATGTTTTGTGTTTTCATCATGTCATAATATTGAAAATAAGTAAGTTGATGAAAAATAATATGTACATGTTTAATATAAATATGTTCAACATATAACATGTATATAAAACGGAAGAAAGCTGAGATTTAAGTGACTATGCGTGAGTGTGATATATTCGGCCATAAGGCCTTAAATAGGGCAAAATAAAATGTGACATGTTATGAAAGTGAATGTATAAAAATATTATATATACACATGGCCTAAGGATGAATCTTAGGGTTTAAATGATTTATCATATGTTATATGGACATATAAGTATAATATGATAAAAACATATATATGTAGTATATATATTTATTGTATACGGACCTAAGGCCTATTTATAACATAAATGACCATATTTCATGATTATGTATACCTGTATGTATATTATGTAATAATGTATAAACTATAGTATACGTTATGTATTTTTAGGTGGCATGCTAAAGAAATTAGAAATTAAGTGTTTAAAATCTTTTTGAAATATGAATTGTACATGGAAAATACAATTTAAGAAAGTGGTGTTGGGTGAAAAATTATAAAAAGGGGGCTATTTTGGGAATATGGCCGAATGGTGCCTTTTGGGGGCAAAAGTGATATTTTCTTTAAGCTATGACATATAGGATGTAAATAAGTAATGGATGTTTGATGATAAATTGTAGAATGACTAAAATACCCTCATTTGGCCGAGTTTCATGTTGCATGAAATGAAAATTTGAAAATTTATTTTTATTGCATCATATGTTTTAAAAGTTTATATGCGTAACGAATAATAAACACGAGACCATTGATTCCAATGACATATGATATGTTATGTTTATGTTCATGATTATGATTATGTTATGGTACGCTGGCCTCACATCGGAGTTGTAGGTGTTAGGGGCATATGTTTACGTTATGACCGAGTGTAACACCGGGTCCGGGACAGGAGGTCTCCAACATAACACGTCACCGTTAGGACATGTACATATGTTTATTATGTTTTATGTCATACATGTACTATATACGGAATTAATCGGTATGTCGTGTGTTATTATTCTTATGAAAGTGCTATAGCGATTTATGAAAATGCTATATCTTCATGTTTATGAAAATGCCATGTTATGCAAGTTATGAATAAGTCATGTTATGTTTTATGAAAGTCATGTTGTGTGTATCATATTATGTACATGTTACCCATAAGTTATTCATAGGATATCCTTAAGTTTACGATGTCATCGAGTTGACTAAACTAGGATTTATGCATGAAATTGTAGTTGTTATAAGTCTATGACCTTAGTTTAGGATATAGATTAGGATGTAAGTATGGACATGTATGGGATGTTATGGCTTAGGTAAATGATTTATGATTCTTATGTTATGACGTTAAATTTTTATGTATTGCATGTTGTTTATTCTACTTATGTTATGTTACTTTAATTGTAAATGGAGACGCATTTTATTATGTTAATTATTATGTTTACCATTACTTTATTACCCCGTCTCACCATGCATGATCTCGATGGCGTATCTAGTAGGACTACTTGCTGGATGATTAAGTTTTTATCGCTCATACTTGCATTAAATCACTTATAGAGGACAGGGTTCCCGAGATTGGGTATGTTGATGACGAGCCTCATATAGACTATTTCTGAGAGAGACGTATGCTAGGACTTATCTATTAAGATCGATGCTTATTTTGTACTTGTAACATTTTGGGACATCGGATATTTTTGATTTGTATTATTTGTAATGATTTGTACGTTATGCATGTCGTATGTTACCTTTATATCGCTTCCGCTATTTCACTTTATGTTTCATGTCAATATGCACATGTATGTATCGACGCCTTGTACTTCTCATAGTAGAGTAAGGCAGATGCACCGGACCAGAACCTTAGTTTCGGGTGGGGCGCTATAGTTGGTATCAGAGCCACGACTCTAAGTCCATGGTGGAAGCAGTAAAATAAACAACTTAGAAAGTAAGTTATGATCTTAGAAATTAAGTAATGATCTTAGTTCGAGAGTAACAACCTTATTCTAAGATCACTAGAACGGTTAGGAATAGCTAGATAAAATTTAACTTTATGTAATTTACAAAGTAACTTTAATTTTAGGAACCTAAACGAATAGTTTGAACTAAATTTAGATTATATCGTTCCACTGTTCTATTGATAAAAATTGCTCCAATAGGATGTCTTCACGACTGAGAGGTAGACCTCGTGCTGACAGACTGGCAAAGTTACCTCCTCCTCTGCCACTGCATATACCTTCGTTGGCAGAGCCAGTACCACCATTTGCTGAGCCGGTACCACCATATACTGAGCCAGTACCTCCGCTTTAGCAGCAGCAGTATCATGACGATTTTTATCAGGCCGTACTTTATGATTTGGTATAGACTGGACAGCCCTTTGGGAACAACAGTCAATAGAATCAAGCTGCACCTCCACCGCCGCCGCCACCACCGTAGTAAGGTACTCGTTTCTATTATGGTGAGATGAAGAAGGCCAGAGTGCCGAATTTTGAAGGCAGATCAGATCCAGATGCAGCTAAGAAATGGCTAGACGAGGTAAAGAATAATTTTGATTGGATTCAGGTACTTGACAAGATGAAGACTCAGGTGATAAGATCTTTTCAGGTTGGTGAGGCCAATCAGTGGTGTAATACGAGCCTACAACATCCACCCAGAGTTACTTGGGTGCGATTTCTGACAGAGTTCTGTAAGTTCTATATCCCACCTTCAGTTACCTTGCGAAAGATAAGGATGTTTGAGACCTTGGCACAAACGGCCGGTATGACAGTGTTAGAGTATGATAATTAGTTTACCGCACTAGGGAGATATGTCCCATCTACCATGGGAGATGAACAACTTAAGATGATTAAGTTCGAGATGGGCATGAACCCCCAAATTCGCACTTGGATTGCGGATGCTAATGTACGAGATTTCAGGAGTTTCTAGATGTATGTTACTGAGTGGAGCGGGACATTATCTGATGAGATGCAGATACACGAGGCAAGAGGCCTCAAAAGTTTGGAGATGGTCAGGTTGGTAGAGGGACCAAGTTTGTGAGGAGAGATGATGACAGAGGATCGCAGCAGTTCCAGCATAGACCACATCCACAGCCTCAGCCACAACGTCAGATGCAGCTATAGCGCCAGCCATATCCTCAGCGCCTGCAACAGGCTACTGTGATTCCGAGATGCCCCAATTGTTAGAGACAGCACTTTGGAACATGCTTGTTGAGGACTGTAGCTTGCTTCAATTGTGGCAAGACTGGCCACATGATCCGAGATTGTCTTGAGCCAAGGAGAAGGCCACAACAGGCTACACCACACTAGAGAGATAGACCACGGGCCAACGCCCAAGTGCATGTTACGACTGATGCAGAAGTCGAGGACACCCCTAATGTAGTGACATTTATATTTAATTTCGCAAATTATGTGTTATTTTTTATACCTGTTTAGTATCATATCCTTGAATTATAAATTGTCTTAGGTGTTATATTAGAAAACAACGTACCTACCAATGTGTTGTTTGATAGTGGTGCAAGCCACTCCTTTGTGTGTAAAAGGTTTGCTAAGAACGTTTGCAGCTATACGACATGTTTGGATACGCCTTATCGTGTTCAGACAGCTGGCGATCAGGTGATCATTTCCCACCATCTATACAAGGATTGTGACATCGAGATGAAGGGACAAAATTTCGAGGCTACCCTAATTCCAATTCAGATTGCAGACTTCGATATTACTCTAGGTAAGGATTGGTTGTTCAAGCACCATGCCTATATCGACTGTCGCGGTAAGCGTGTTATGATTAAGGATCTGACCCGAGAAGAAGTTATATATCAAGGAAACTCTAAGTTGAAAATGATACCCTAGACTATCTACCTCATAGCAACCCAGGCGTTTCGAGCGTTGCAGAAGGGAGACAAAGGTTTTCTCGTTTACGCCCTAAGTGAAAAGTCAGAGACGCTATCGATTGACAGTATTCCGGTGGTGAGTGAATTTGCAGATGTCTTTCTGGATGACGTTCAAGGTTTACCTCTGGATTGAGAGATCGAGTTTGAGATAATTGTTGTTTCAGGAGCTGAACCGATCTCAAAAGCACCATATCGGATGGCCCCAACAGAGCTAAAAGAGCTGAAGGTGTAGTTAAAGGAACTGATAAAGAATAAATTCATATGACCTAGTGTATCACCTTTGGGAGCCCTAGTGTTATTTGACAAGAAAAAGGATGGCAGTATGAGACTGAATAAGATTACCATAAAGAATAGATACCCACTGCCCAGGATCGACGATTTGCTCGATCAGCTGAAAGTAAGTAAATTAAATACTTGAATAATAGAATTTTAATTGCGTTTACGTATATGAACATAACTTTGCGTACAGTGTGCTAAATTGTTTAGCAAGATCGATCTTTGCTCAGGGTACCATCATCTAAAGATCAAGTCCGAAGATGCTGCTAAGACTTCTTTTCGGACAAGATACAACCATTAGAATTTCTAGTGATGCCGTTCGGTTTGACTAATGACCCTACAACGTTTATGGACTTGATGAACATGGTGTTTTGAGATTAGTTGGACAAGTTCGTGGTTGTCTTGATCGATGATATATATTCACCTCATGAGGATACTAATGTGGAGCACTTGAGGATTGCGCTGAATGTATTCCGGGGAGAAACAGTTGTATGCTAAGTTATCAAGTGTGAGTTTTGGCTATGCAGGGTTGCATTCTTGGGTCATATTGTCTTTGAAGAAGATATATCCGTCGACCCTAAGAAGATCAAGGCTATCAAAGAATGCCAAGACCGAAGAATGTGATCGAGGTCAGGAGTTTCTTGGGATTTGTAGGTTATTACAGGAAGTTTGTCGAGGGATTTTCAAGGATCGCAGTTCCACTGACACGACTGACTTAGAAAAAGAAAAGATTTGATTAGGACACTAACTGCAAGCAAAGCTTCACTGAGCTGAAGAAGAGGTTGGCTTCAACACTAGTTCTAGCACAACCAGTCTCCAGAGAAGGATTTGTGGTATAGTGACGCCTCCAAGAATAGACTAGGTAACCAAATAAGCAACTCAAACTATGGGGAATTTCTTATATAATACTTGGGTAACCCTATCTCCTTGTAGGTTGCTTGTTGATGCAGAAAGAACGGGTAATTGCTTACGCGTCGAGACAGTTGAAACCCTATGAACAGAATTACCCTACACATGACTTGGAGCTAGCAACAGTTGTCTTTGCACTCAAGATTTTGAGGCATTATCTATATAGTGAGAGATATGAGATCTACACAGATCATAAGAGTTTGAAGTATCTCTTTTCACCCAGAAATAGCTAAATATGGACAACGGAGATGGCTTGAGTTGATGAAAGACTACGACCTTACGATGCAAAAACATCCGGGCAAGGCGAATAAGGTGGCAGATGCATTGACTAGAAAATCGAGTCACGCCTGACAGACACCATTTGACAGAGATTGCCGAGTTTGAGTTGGATATGATTTAGTCGGCCGTGAATTTTCTGGCTACACTGATAATTACACCGACCCTGATTGATCGGATTAAGGAGGCTTAAAGAATAATACTAAGTTGATGAAGATCACTGAGGATTTGAAAGAGGAATCCGGCAAGGACTTTGAGATTCATAGTGATGGAAGTCTATGGTTTTGCGGCAGATTATGCGTAGCTAGTGTTGATGACCTTAAGAAGGAGATCATGACTAAGGAACACAGTTCGAGATTATCGATTCATTCCGGAGCTACGAAGATGTATCAGGATCTTAAGAGAAATTATTGGTGGAACATGATAAGAAACAGATTGCAGAGTTTATCGAGCGTTGCCTTGTATGTCAACTAGTAAAAGCAAAGCATCAGTGCCCAACCAGTTTATTGCAGCCACTTGAGATTCCCAAGTGAAAGTGAGAGCATATCACTATGGACTTTGTTACCGGAATTCCTAAGACCTGCAGTAGATGAATACTATGTGGGTGATTATCGATAGGCTCACTAAGTCAACACACTTTCTACCGACGTCGATTCAGGCATCAATGGAGAAGTTAGTGGAAATGTATGTGGATAGTATTGTGAGCTTATATGGACGCCAGTCAATATCGTTTGTGATAGAGTTCTACGGTTTAAATCAAGATTCTGGAGGGTATATCAGTGGGCTATGGGTACTGAGATCAGGATGAGCACAACATTTCATCCACAGACATATGGGCAGTCGGACCGCACCATACAGACTTTGGAGCACATGTTACGTGCATGCGCATTAGGCTTCAAGGGTAGATGGGATAAGTCCATGAAGTTGATTGAGTTCTCATATAATAATAGCTACTACAATTCTATCGGCATGGCACCGTTTGAGGCGTTGTATGTTTGTAAGTGTTGATCGTGACTCTACTAGGATAATATTGGTGAGAGAGCCATCATATGTCTGGAGTTAGTAGAGAAGACCTTGGATAAGGTTAGGTTGATACATGATCGATTGAAGGCAGCTCAGGATCAGAGTAAGAGTTGGACAGACTCTAAGAGGAGACCAATTGTGTTTGATGTCAGAGAGAAGGTATACTTGAGAGTTTCTCCAATGAAGGGCATCATAAGGTTTGGTATCAAGGGAAAGCTGAGCTCTAGATTCATTGGTCCTTATGAGATATTGGAGCGAGCTGGAGCAGTTGCATATTGGTTGGCGTTACCCCCGATATTGTCGCACGTACATGACGTATCTCATGTATCGCAGTTGTGATGTTATGTGCATGATCCGAGCCACATCCTTGAGTGGCAGCCAGTGGACCGTAAGGAGCAAATACTGAGAAGAAGGTCGATTTCGTTATGCAGTGGAGTAATCATACCGTGCGAGAAACGACTTCAGAGCCAGAGCAGTAGATGAAGAAGCAGTATCCGCAGCTTTTTGTATGAGGTACGTAAGTTTGGAGGACGAAACTTTTTATAAGGGGGAGAATGTTACGTCCCGAATTCGTTGTTACGTCATAACATTTTCGATACTGTAAATTTAGTTTCGTCGGTATACGCTTTTTAAATTCTTTGGCATGTCAAAACCCTAACGAATTCGATAACAAACATTATCGAACATATGACGACACTAAAATAACTTGGTCGTAACAACTTAAGTTGTAGATTAAATTAAATAAAAAATAAAAGACATGACACAATAGTTTTCCACTAATTAAACAAATGGAAAATAAAAACAAGACATAACAAATAATTAGGATAAAAGAAAAATAAAATAAATATATATATAGACACATATATAGGGCGGCCAGTAGGAGAAAAAGAAAGAGAAAATTGTGGTTAAAAAAATACCCCAACAAAATACCAAGTATAGAAAATATTGTAGAAACTAAATGATGGTATTTAGTCCTATTCTACCTACCACAACCCTACTATGGCCAAATTTGCACATGCAAGTGGGAATAAAAGATTTCTTCCATTTTGCATCCTACTACACAACAAAACCCTACACACTTTATCCCAATCATTCTACTTTCTTCTACTCTATCCTACATGGAAACAAGACAAGCTACCAAGCCCCTTTCCGATGCCTTTAGGCTAGCCATGTGGTCTTCCAAGAAGGAAGATTTGCCTTTTCTTTTACTCAACCCATCCCATTCAATCATAACTGATACCCTAATGACACGAAACACCATCATCTAACAAAGAAAAAAATCTCCCTTCCCCCCAAACTCCAATTCGGCCGAGGCAATAAAGAAAGGGGAAACCCTTTTCTCTTCAAGCATTTTCCATTACACACTTTAAAAATTTCATCCAAACTTCCCTCCTCTCTTTTCCAAACTACAAAGTCTTCCAAAACTCCCAAACTTCTTTCTCTTTCTTCTCCATAACCGGGACCTCCACCAAGGTGAGCAAGGAAGAGCTTTCTTCATTCCATCCCACACCACATCATCCAAGCTAAGTTCCAGAAACTCTCCATCATCCAAGGGTGATTCAAGAAGGTTTGAGGGTTAAGAATCAACGGAGAACAAAGTAAGAAACTCTATGTATCTTAAGTTAAATTTCTTCCATGTACTTAGCTTCCTAAGTTGCTCACTAACCCTACCATTTTGCCTTGCAAACCGTGTACCCAAGGAAGGAGAAGGAGGTAGTTTTCTTCCAAACCAAGTAAAAAAACATCACTTTTAGTGTAAGAAAAAGTGATAAAGACTAGTACTCTTTTTACATCCTTCATGGATTTTCAAAGACTTAGTATTTTATTTATATCAAAGATGGATCATCTATGTAGTATGTTCAAGTTATCACCATATGAATATGTAAAATCTATGTTCTATGTAATATATGTATATATATATATATATATGTATGTATGTATCCACCCACATACACACAGTCACACGCACAAGAACTTAAACTTTAGGTAAAAATGAAATAAAAAGAATATTCTTAGAAGAGGTATGAAGAAGATAAAGAAAAGGAAGTTATATGCACTGTTAAGAAAAGTGTACAAAGATTACAACTTTGGTATATTTGTTTACGTATTTCTTTATGATGATCATCAAGTATGCATCTTCTATGATGTATTAGTTTTCATATGTTTTAAGATCATTTTTAGCATGTTTATGTATACATCATGAGCATGACTTACATACTGGTCTCAAGTGTTGTTTGATGATCATCATCTTCATATATACATATATATACCACATGACCATATGGCCATGTTTGGCACTTCACTTGTGGTTCATCATCCATCTTCAAGATGTATATGTAAATGATGATTATGGCTCAAAAAGTGCACTTTTTATAGTGTCCATCATGTTTATATTTTATGTATTTTCATTTTGTCATAACATTGAAAATAAGTAAGTTGATGAAAACTAGTATGTACATGTTTAATATAAATATGTTCAACGTATAACATGTATGTCAAATGGAAGAAAGATGAGATTTAAGTGACTATGTGTGAGTGTGATATATTCGACCATAAGGCCTTAAATGGAGCAAAATAAAATGTGACATGTTATGAAAGTGAATGTATAAAAATATTATATACACACACGGCCTAAGGATGTATCTTAGGGTTTAAATGATTTAACACATGTTATATGGAC
The DNA here is from genome assembly GCA_036186865.1 of Eustoma russellianum. NCBI lineage: Eukaryota > Viridiplantae > Streptophyta > Magnoliopsida > Gentianales > Gentianaceae > Eustoma > Eustoma russellianum. The sequence goes on along the minus strand of AP025044.1, from coordinate 13,365,612 downwards.
ATATATATAATATGATAAAAACATATATATGTAGTATATATATTTACTGTACCCGACCCTAAGGCCTATTTATAACATAAATGACCGTATTTCATGATTATGTATACTTATATGTATATTATGTAATAATGTATAAATTATGGTATACGTTATGTATTTTTATGTGGCATGCTAAAAAATTAGAAATTAAGTGTTTAAAATCTTGAATGTTGAAATATGAGTTGTACACGAAAAATACAAATTAAGAAAGTGGTGTTGGGTAACAAATTACAAAAAACAGGCTGTTTTGGAGATATGGCCGAATGGTGCCTTTTTGGGTGATAAAATGGTATTTTCATTAAGTTATGATATGTAGGATGTAAATAAGTAATGGATGTTTGATGATAAATTGTAGAATGACCAAAATACCCTCATTTGGCCGAGTTTCATGTTACATGAAATGAAAATTTGAAAATTTATTTTTATTGCATCACATGTTTTAAAAGTTTATATGAGCACCGAATAATAAACACGAGACGGTTGATTCCAACGACACACGATATGTTATATTTATGTTCATGATTATGATTATGTTATGGTGCACCGGCCTGACATTGGAGTGGTAGGTGTTGGGGGCATATGTTTACGCTAACACTGGGTCCGGGACAGGAGGTCTCCATCATAACGCGCCACCATTAGGACATGAACATGTGTTTATGATGTTGTATGTCGTACATGTACTATATGCGGAAAGGTATGTCGTGCGTTATTATTCTTATGAAAGTGCTATATCCATTATGAAAATGTTATGTCATCATGTTTATGAAAATGTCATGCTATGCAAGTTATGAATAAGCCATGTCATGTTTTATGAAAAGTCATGTTGTATGTATCATATTATGTACATGTTACCCGTAGGTTATTCATCAGATATCCTAAAGTTTACGATGTCATCGAGTTGACTAGTGTCGGATTTATGCATGAAATTGTAGTTGTTATAAGTCTATGACCTTAGTTTAGGATATGGATTAGAATGTAAGTATGGACATGTACGGGATGTTATGACTTAGGTAAAAAGATTTGCGATTCTTATGTTATGACGTTAAATTATTATGCATTGCATGTTGTTTATTCTACTTATGTTATGTTACTTTTATTGTAAATGGAGACGCATTTTATTATGTTCATTGTTATGTTTATCATTACTTTATTATCCCGTCTCACCATGCATGATCCCCATGACGTATCTAGTAGGACTACTTGCTGAGCGATTATGTTTTTATCGCTCATACTTGCCTTTAATCACTTGTAGAGGACAAGGTTTCCGAGATTGGGTATGTAGATGACGAGCCTCACATAGACTATTTCTGAGAGAGATGTACACCAAGACTTAGCTTTTGAGACCGATGCTTATTTTGTACTTGTAACATTTGAACATTGAATATTTTGGATTTGTATTATTTATGACGATTTGTACGTTATTGCATGTCATATGTTTACTTTTATGTCGCTTATTCTATTTCGATTCATGTTTCATGTCGACATACACATGTATGTATCAACGCCTTGTACTTTTTGTAATAGAGTACGGCAGGTGTATCGGGCCAGAGCCCTAGTTTCGGGCAGGGTGCTACAATATGTCCTTTTAATGAAGAATTATGTCTATGACAACAAACCATTTAATGAAGAATTATGTCTTTTATACTTAAAAGACATAACACTTCAAGATATCTCTTCACAAATAACCAATTAGGATATAATTCTAAATTATATAACCATTATATCACAAGGGACACAACCTTATATTCTCCCACTTGTTCCTTGTGATATCTTATATGATCTATTAAACCATAATGTGCACTTTAGTATATAATTAAATCTTTTAACCACAATATTGGTATCTTATAATGTTGTGAGTAACTAAAGTCCAATGTGAGTCATGACGGTTGTAAATCATCTATTTTGATACACTCTCTACTACATCAATAGACTTGTCCGTACTGCAACCTTTGAAGGGTAAGATACAACTTTAATGACATTCATTCCTGTAACATAATTCTGACACGTTTATGTATACATCATAATCAGAAACAAGAAATATTAGAAACAAATAACTTTTATCGTGCTCTGAGTGTCATTTTATTAATACATATCATTCATGACGTCCAACAATACCTATACTGTCATACCCGTACCCTCGTGGGGTAAAGAAAATAAGGAAAAGAAAAGCAAATAAAAGGGAAAAATCAATAAAAAGGAAAACAAATATCGGAAGGATGAATAAAATAAATAGGAGGAGGAATCCTAAGCAAGAGTGGAGTAGGAAAGATGAAGATAAAATTTAAATAGGAGTTTGACATTAAAAAAAAACAATATCCTAAACTTATTAGGAAATTACTAAACTTATACCTATCTCTACATAGATATATATACATACCTTAACCAAAATTAGGTCTTACCTTGCATACACACACAACTATTCATCTTCCTCTCCCGACCGTATCATATTCGGCTGCCTTCACCTGGCCGAAATAAATTGAGCAGCTTTATGTCCTCCAAGAAACATCAACAATCCTGCCACCATCAATTAAAAAGGAACGCAGCCACTCTTATTTCCTCAAAACTTTTAAATTCTTCAAACAGCCTATTTTTCTCAAGAAAGTTAATATGATGCAACCTATTCTTTTCTAGAAGCTTCTGTCGTTTATTATTCTCCCAAAGTGTAACAATTCTGCCGCTAGCCTTTAAGGCCAGAAACGAATGATTCTTCATCCGTTCAACCCCGATTCGTCGCGTAGTACGTTTAATCGAGACACGAAGCAAGTATCTTTGCTATATTTGTTATGTTTTTATAAACTTATTATGCTATTTTCATATCAAATCGGATCATTCATTAGTAATTGTGATTTGCATAGATTGATGTATATAAGTATGTATTTGTTATACCTATTTATTGATTATATGTATATATGTATAGAAATTGGATAAAATCTGGTTGAACTATATTGGTATGGGCCGATGTCCATATGTGTCCTATATGTATATATGGATATGTTGATTTATTCAAAAGTTGCTGAAGGGTAAGGAAACAAGAAGATCAATATTTTCCTATTGAAATTTTCGAAAAGTGCATATGAAGGTGAATTGAATAGTTGCTCATTGCATTCATGCACTATAGCATTTCTTTTGTTGATATGAATGAGAGTCGCTGTATGGTGTTTATATTCATATATTTGGCATGATTTAATTAAATTCATATAAGAGGGAATTAATCTATAACAACATGGAAAGGTTTTGAATATTGTGTGAATATCACACATGCTGAAAATTTCAGCATGTGGAAAAATGAAGATGGCCGATTTTATGGTCATTAAATGTGATGAATTGTCTTGCAAATTTTATGGAATTCATTATGTGACTTATGACAATATTTTTATGGCTAATTGACACATGTTTTTAAGTGTTATTTTCAGATTTACACAGCCATCACATGATGACAACTTTCATCTAATCAATGAGTGCCAAGTAAGCAAGGCTATAATGATCATCCAATGAGGTGTTGCCAAGTAAGCAAGTGAATATCACAATGATGTAAGATAATCTTCAAAAGAGTTAAAAGATAATTTCCAAGGAGGAAGAAATGCAATAAGAGGCGGACACATGTTGATAAAAAGAGAAGAAGGAGAGCAAACAAAATAGAAGACAAGTCTTAAAATTTCCAAGAGCAAAAACGTTGCCTACCTCTTCTTCTACACTTCCTTTCTTTCTTCTCTCTTAAAGTCTATTGCATTCATATTCATACATACTGAATAGGCTTCATATATAACACCATATACTCTATATTGTTGTAAAAGATTGATCAAGGTGTGATCAATCTTGCATCCGCTAGGTGGTGGTGTTCGTGATTGTTGTAATCACTTACAAGGTTTGTAAAGGATTGGAGTTGGTGTGTAACTCCATCAACCCTGTTTGGTAAGGTGTTGTTTATTGTTTTGTGATTAGTGATAACTGAGGAAGTTATCCTCGAAGACTGGAGTAGGTTTATTTAA
>AP025044.1:13348232-13361108 GCA_036186865.1 Eustoma russellianum | reverse complement strand
TAACACTCATGGGTGTAGGTGTTGGTTTCACCTCTTCAAAGCCAAACTTCTTAATCATATCATTGACATACTTAAGTTGGCTAATGTGAATTCCTTGAGGGATTTGTTTGATTTGGAGCCCTAAGAATTAATTCAACTCTCCTACCATTGACATTTCAAACTCCGACTTCGTACACTCTTCGAAGTCTTTTACTAAGGTAGGGTTGGTTGAACCAAAAATTATATCATCTACTTGTAGGATCTGCAAGGCACCACTAGAAGAGGGGGTTGAATAGATGGTGGGGAAAGTGTGGTTTTTAAAATTTCTTTAAACTTGAACAATTCAAGTTCTGAAAACAGATTCTGTTTTCAGGACCAGTTTTAAAACGTTTTTTAAAACTAGGTTAGAGGTCTCCAAAAATTATGAAATTTTGAGAGAACTTAGCCTCAGATGTTATGAGGGTCCCCAAATATTTCAAATTAAAATTCAACCTTTAACCCCTTCAAAAACCGTTGGTACTCAGATTGTGCAAATCTGCCAGAAACGGTAGATGGTTTTGAAAAATTAATTCCTATTTGTGTGAACGTCCAAATGCTCTGAAAATTTAACCACTAACTCCTTATATACTATATTTAAATGGGTTGAAACAGTTTTAGAAAATTATTTTGGGAAGTAGGTCAAATACAATCAAAGTCTCAACCTTTGCAAGTCTGAAAATCAGACTGCACTAGTCTCAACACTTTGGCTGTTTGGTTGACTTATACTTATCCAAAAGGGTTGAAACTTGTGTCAAATTAACCCTAGAACGTGTAAGTATGTTTATGGAAATTTTCGTAATTTTTGAAAATCGTTTACTATTTTTACGGATACGAACAAGAAGGATAAACAGTGCAGTAACTGAAAAGTAAATGCAGAAAGTAAATGGCACCAAGATTTTTATATTGGTTTGGTTATAAACAACCTACTCCAGTCTTCAAGGAACACCTTCCTTGGTTCACACTAATCACACACACACAACACACCTTACCACAGGGTTGATAGAGTTACACCTAACTCCAACCCTTTACAAACCTTGTATTGTAAGTACAATTCGCACGAACACCACCACCTTGCTAGAATGAAGATTGATCACACCTTGATCAATCTTTTACAAAGATATATGAATGGTGGTTTATCTCAAGCCTATTCAAGATTGAAAGATATGAAAACAATAGGCTTTTACAAGAAGAGAGAAAGAAAGAAGATGTAGGAGAAGAAGAGCTAGGCTTTTTGATCTCTTTGAATTGCAATGCTTGTTGTTCTTTTGTTTGCTCTCTTCTCTTCCCTTTTAATGATTGCAGCTGTCCCCTTGGTGTGTATCCCCCTCTTGAAAATTATCTTTTAAGTCCTTTAGAGAGTGTAAGACATCATTGTGACAAGGCCTTGCTTACTTGGCATCTTCTTATTGGATGATCATTTAGTCTTCGCTTGCTTGGCACCTCCTTATTGGTTTAACGTTGTCATCATGATGACTTGGAAAAAATCTGAGAATTACACTTAACCATGTGCCAAAATCATCACAAAATAACTTCCATAATTCATGAGATATTCACATAAATTTCAAGACAAAAAAAATCCTTCCTAAACCAATGCAAAAATCGGCCATTAGTAGTCTTGCCATGCTGAAAATTCAGCATGTGCAACATTCATTTTCTTTCAAAAATAATACCCAATTTACCTTGATTTTTTTCTTTAAAAATTGAATCACCAAGTTATGGTAAGTATTGCTATCACATAACAAATGAACTTGGACACCATATAGCTCTCAAATTCGGCCACACAAGTTGTACACATGCTGAAAAATTTTTCAGCATGTGTGATATATAAAATATCACACTTTATTCATTTAAATGATATTCAAATCATTTCCATAACATCCTCAATTAATCCTCATGATTCAAGATAGTAAAATATGGCATTTCTTAGTGCTAAAAATCGGCCATAATACAACACACATGCTGAATTTTCAGCATGTGTCATATATGTGACATAGTTTGAAATGTTACCTTTTGTAGCTCCTTCCTTTATGTCACCAACATTGTGTGATTGGTTCTTGACCAATCAAGATGCCAACAAGGCTCCACATATGCTCCAAAATGGCTGTTGTAGGCGTTGGAAATGATTGTGCATGTGCTGAATTTTATTTTTGCAAACTTTGTAAAATAGTGCACATTTAATAATACACACATGGTATATTCCAATCAGCCCTTAATTTAATTTTCTAGAACACTTTAAGATGTATAACATATGTAGAAAGTGTCTAGATACGTGTCACATGATGTACCAAAAACGTTCCATGTGTTGTGTGCGTAGAAAACCGAATTTTCGATATTTATCGATTACCCGATTTTTCTCTAATTTAAATTACAACTTTTGCACATGCTATATATATTATGTTATACATAATATATATAATATATACTTTAAATCTCAGCACTTGGCTGGTCTAAAGTGGTACCATTAACATGTGACAAAATTAAACTTGGAATCTTCCCATTTTGGCCTTAATGTGGGGTGATTTGTGTGTGCCAACATGGAAAGTATTTTTGGCTGATTTTTATGTCATGTGCACGAAATTTTAATCCAATTTTGAATTATAGGGGCTGGCCATTTATTTATGGCAAGTACGTGACACGTTGGCGAAGTTTCGGTATTCGCCTGATACGACAAATTTCGGTTTAGAACCTTTTATCGTGTCGTATTTGATTTGTCATCACCATATGTTATATCATATGATATAAGACCTGAATATACTCATAAATATGAGTTAAGTATAGTGGTGTGACGTTAACGTACGTATGTAAAATATACATAACGTGTCGGTAGTACGTTAGAATACATGTGTATGTGCCTTTTAAAAAAATCTGAAAATGGGTGTAAAATATGTATATAGCCGTGTGTATTAAAGATGGGGAGGAGGAGAAAACTTTCCTTCCTTAGCTTTGTTGCCTTTGTGCCTCTTCCAAATATGACTTCCTTTAATGAACTACTTAGTTTATTAAACTAAGTACTTCACTTAATGAACTAGTTTAGTTCATTAATGGTGGCACCTGAAAATAGTATAAACACAACAAATGTTTGCCATATGATGTAAGCTTTAACGCTTCATGGCTCATTAGTACATCAACATAATATATAAGCTAAATAAGACAAGTAATGGCAAGATATCATGCATACATGTACACGTTTATATATTTGCTTGTATACGTTTATATATATATGCATTCAAGTTACTTATTTTGAAATCACTCAAACCCCCTTATCTCTACAATCTCCCCCTTTTGATGATTTTTAAAATAACTTGTGTACATAATTTAAATGCTATCTCTCCCCCTTGAACCATGCACAAATTTGAAGTTTGAATTTCGAATTTCAAATCCGGCTCCCCCTTGATTTGTGCAATTAATATCAATCAGTGTCTCTCCCCCTCTTAAATCATGCTTTTCTCTCCCCCTTTATTTTGGACAGTAAATCAAAAGATTCCTGTCAAAAAGGAAGGAAAATCAAATCACGTCAAATCAAATCATATCTACGGCAATCATGCCTAATTTAGAACGAAGAGATTCATACGTGGCTTGATTTAAGGCTTTTGTAAAGATATCCGCTACTTGTGCTTCTGTGCGTACGTGATCTATGACAATATCATCATTGTTTACGTGATCACGAAGAAAGTGATAGCGTACTTCTATATGCTTAGCCTTAGAATGTAACACGGGATTCTTAGACAAATTTATGGCACTCATACTATCACAATATATAGGAATTTTATTTACGGTAATTCCAAAGTCCGAAAGTTGTTGTTTTATCCACAACAACTGTGTGCAACAAAGGCTAAGAGCCATGTACTCAGCCTCAGTAGTGGACAAAGCAACACTTGCTTGCTTTTTGGAAAACCATGAAATAAGGGAATTTCCTATAAATTGGCAAGTTCCGCTCATGCTTTTTCTATCTATTTTGCAGCCACCATAATCTGCATCAGTGTAAGCATGTAAGTCAAATATAGAATCCTTATCGTACCAAATTCCTAAGGTGGGCATGTGCTTAATATAACGGAATATTCTTTTTACCACATTTAAGTGTGACACCTTAGGTTGACTTTGAAAACGAGCACACATGCATACACTAAACATGATGTCAGGCCTACTAGCAGTTAAATATAGCAAAGAGCCTATCATAGATCGATATAATCCATTATCAACGTCTTTACCATGTTCGTCTTTGTCTAATTTAGTAGTGACACTCATAGGGGTGGGGGATGGTTTCAAATTTTCAAAATTAAACTTTTTAATCATGTCATTAACATATTTTGCTTGGCTTATATGAATTCCTTTACTCGTTTGCTTAATCTGCAAGCCAAGAAAATAATTAAGTTCACCAACCATAGACATTTCAAATTCAGATTTCATGCAATTTTCAAAATCTTTAACAAGTCTATGTGAGGTAGAGCCGAAAATAATGTCATCTACGTAGATTTGAATAATAAGCAAATCTGATTTTTCTTGTTTCAAAAATAGTGTACTATCTATAGTACCACGTTTAAAATTATTTTCTAAAAGGAAAGTAGCAAAACGATCATACCATGCTCTTGGCGCTTGCTTTAGGCCGTATAGTGCCTTCTTTAGTTTGTACATGTAATCGGGATGTTTCAAATCTTCAAAACCGGGTGGTTGCTTCACGTATACTTCTTCTTGTATAAATCCGTTTAGAAATGCACTTTTCACGTCCATTTGATATAATTTAAAAATCTTTCATGCAAGCAATAGCAAGTAAGAGTCGTATAGCTTCTAATCGTGCTATGGGTGCAAATGTTTCATCGTAGTCGATTCCTTCTTCTTGATTATATCCTTGTGCTACAAGTCTCGCTTTATTTCTAATGACCTTTTCTTCTTCATTCATTTTGTTCCTAAATACCCACTTTGTGCCTATTATAGTCTTATCTTGTGGTCGTGGCACTAAATCCCATACATCGTTTCTAACGAATTGATTTAGTTCGTCATACATAGCATCAATCCAAGATGAATCACTCAAGGCATCATGCACATTTTTGGGCTCAATTTCAGAAATCATAGCATGAAATTCATTTATTTCATCTGAGGTAATTCTTCTACGTGGTCGCACACCGTGAGTGAGGTCGCCTATGATGAGATCATGTGGGTGATCTCTATGCCATCTTGGTTGATTATTTTCTAAGTTATCATGCATTTCTATGTGATCATGCACTTCTAGTGTCTCATTCATATCATGCATATCAAAAGAATCATTATCTTCATTCAAAACGGGTTTCAATTCAAAATCATCTTCATATTCCTTATCTTTATCAATCTCACCAAATTCATTGAATTTAACAAGAATAGATTCTATAATTTGTCTAGTGAGAGGATCATAACATCTATATGCCTTCGAATTTATAGAATATCCAACAAAAATACACTCAATTGATTTGGATTCAAATATATCTAAATTATCTTTTGTATTCAAGACAAAACATTTGCATCCAAACACACGAAAATAGTCAATCTTAGGCATGCGATCATTCAAAATCTCATAAGGCGTCTTGTTTATTTTCTTTCTTATAGATAGGCGATTTACAATATAGCATGCACAATTTACGGCTTCCGCCCACAGAAATCTAGCCAATTTATTTTCGCAAAGCATAGTTCTAGCGATTTCTTGTAATGTACGATACTTTCTTTCTACTACTCCATTTAGTTGTGGAGTTCTAGGTGGCGAAAATTCATGCTTAATTCCTTTTTCTTCACAAAACGAAATCATTTCTTTGTTTTTAAACTCACCGCCTCTATCGCTTCTTATCCTTTTCACATTTACACCGTATTGATTTTCAAGTTGTTTGATTAATTTAGCAATCTCAGCGGCGCTATCATCCATATGTGCAAGAAATAAAGTCCAAGTATAACGAGAAAAGTCATCAACAATTACGCATGCATAGTGACGCCCACCAAGGCTTGTAGTGCGACTAGGACCAAACAAATCTATATGCAATAGTTCTAATATTCTAGTCGTGCTTATTTCATTTTTGGCTTAAGTGACTCACGTGTTTGTTTGCCTTTTATGCAAGATTCACACAACTGAAAGTTGTCTAAATCAAGCGTAGGCAATCCCCGTACTAGGTTCTTTCGTTGAAGTTTTTCTAGTGTGGAAATGCCAATGTGTCCTAAACGTCTATGCCATAAATTCACATTAGGTTCATTTGACATAAAACACTTAACTTTAGCGTCTACTACATCATTCATAGATAGCGTAAAAATATTGCCTTCTCGTTTTCCTTTTAAAACGGTTTCTCCGTTTTTATTTATTATGTTGCAATAAGGGTGAGTAAAACACACATTAAAACCATTGTCAACAAATTGAGAAATGCAAAGAAGATTATAGGATAAGTTGCTTACCAAAAATACGCTGGAGATTTGGAGTGTGTTCGGATTACCAATCGTACCTTTTCCGATGATCTTGCCTTCATTGTTGTCTCCAAAGGTCACGGATCCGCCTTTTGTGACCTTCTTTAATTTGGAGAACAAGCTCGGGTCACCCGTCATGTGCCTCGAGCAACCACTGTCAAGGAACCACTTTACTGATGTATCTTTCGATGTGTGGTCTCCCTGCAATGTGCAAAGATGATTTAGGTACCCTTTTAACTTTGGGTCCTTTCGAGTTAATTAATCACCTCTTGGTAAAAGTACCTTTCGGTACCCATAATTGGGTGATCTTTCTTGGTCTATCAAATGGCAAGAATGTAGATGAAGGTGCGATATAATAGACATGTGGTGCATGCACATTGGGCCTTTGCCCAAGGACTCCCTTATACTCATTAAATGAAGGACGTTTTTGATATGTCCTTGTGTGTGTGTGCGTAGTGCGAGGATGATATGAATTTTGTGTATGCATTATTCTCTTCCTTTCATATCTATAAGGTACAAAGTTATATTTCACATGATATGAAGAAGTGGGGTGTGAGGAAGGGGGCGCTTTCTGCGTCATCTTAGACGCCATTTGCGGCTTAGGGGTGTCTACTTTCTTAGACACAACAAACTTGGTTGGTTTGGTTGATACTTCGTTAGTATCAATGTATCCCAATCCAGTTTTGTCGCTGTCATGCTTTTGTGATAATATGATGCGATGCAGCATGTTGGACCCTGTGTCAAACTGTTTCATCATTTTCTCTAAATCGGTATTCCTTGATTTCAAATTTGAAATCTCGGATTTTATTTCATTGTTTTGAGTGGTTAATGATGAAATCTCTGTCTTTAATGCAGTAATGACACAAGATGACTCTTTCTTTGAATCGCTTAATTGAGCGACAAGATTCTCGTTAGAAGATTCTAACAGTTTCTTGTCTTCAATTAATCGTTTCTTTTCCTTAGCGAGAGTCTTGGTGAATTTATGCAATTCTAGATACTGACTAAAAAGATCATCATAAGAAGGTTCAGAGTCAGAGTCAGAATCAGATGATACCTCATTAGATGCTTTGGATGCAAAGCACACTTGTGCGGTCTCCTCTTCGGTCTCAGTTTCAGAATCTGATGAATCACTCCAGGTGGAGGCCTTTAGAGCACGTTTCCTTTGTTTGGGTTCTGAGACGAGTCTATTTTTGTTCCGCTCCTTGTCAGGGTATTTAGTAGTTTGCTTTTCTTTATTTGGGCAGTCATATGATAAGTGTCCGAGTTTGCCACATTCATAACATTTAACGTCTTTATCGTTTGACTTTTTCTTATTTCTCTTAGTCGTAGTGCCCTTATTTTTGTTTCTAAATGACCTTCTCATAAATTTTCTCAATCCTTTAGCCAATAGAATTAGGTCATCATTATCCGATTCGGAATCACTATCATCTATGTGATCGGAGGGAGGGGAGACATATTCATTTGATTTAAAAGCAATGGCTTTACCTTGTTTAAATGATTCCGATTTCCGTATGATGAGTTTATTTTCATAAACTTTAAGTGATCCGATTAGTTCTTCGATCTTTATTGATTTAGTTTCCTTGCTCTCTTCTATCGCGGTCACTTTAGGGTCCTATTCAGAAGGAAGGCTTCGTAGGACGTTCTGTACCTTTTCCTGCATAGTAAAAGCCTTACCAAGAGACTCAAGAGAGTTGTAGATGTTAGTCAAACGAAGATCCATATCTACAATAGACTCATTGAGCAATAATTTAAATGACTCAAGTGTGGACATAAGCATGTTAATTTTTGACTCTTTCACTTGACTCGTGCCTTCGTGTTTCATTTCTAGTATCCTCCACATTTCTTGTGCACTCGAACAGTTTCACACATAACTAGACTCACTTTTACTTAACCCGTTTAAAAGCAATTGCATAGCCCTAGCTTTCATACTAAGTTTCTTTTTATCATCACTCGTATATTCTTGTCTAGTTTTGGCAACATCTAAAGTGACTCCGTCTACGGTGGATACCTTAGATGGGACATAAGGACCATCTTCAATGATTGACCAAAGATCTATATCTATAGCCATAAGAAAAAGCTTCATCCTAAGTTTCCACTGAATAAACGACTCACCGTCAAAAAGTGGAGGCCTTTGGCTCGACATACCTTCTTGCTCGGTTTTGAGATTTGTGGTTGCCATCTCACTAAATCGTTGGATTCCTTGAAGTGAGTATTCCTGCTCTGATACCACTTGTAGGATCTGCAAGGCACCACTAGAAGGGGGGGGGGTTGAATAGATGGTGCGGAAAGTGTGGTTTTTAAAATTTCTTTAAACTTGAACAATTCAAGTTCTGAAAACAGATTCTGTTTTCAGGACCCGTTTTAAAACGTTTTTTAAAACTAGGTTAGAGGTCTTCAAAAATTATGCAATTTCGAGAGAACTTAGCCTCAGCTGTTATGAGGGTCCCCTAAAAATTTCAAATTAAAATTCAACCTTTAACCCCTTCAAAAACCGTTGGTACTCAGATTGTGCAAATCTGCCAGAAACGGTAGATGGTTTTGAAAAATTAATTCCTATTTGTGTGAACGTCCAAATGCTCTGAAAATTTAACCATTAACTCCTTATATACTATATTTAAATGGGTTGAAACAGTTTTAAAAAATTCTTTTGGGAAGTAGGTCAACTACAATCAAAGTCTCAACCTTTGTAAGTCTGAAAATCAGACTGCACTAGTCTCATAACTTTGGATGTTTGGTTGACTTATACTTATCCAAAAGGGTTGAAACTTGTGCCAAATTAACCCTAGAACGTGTAAGTATGTTTATGGAAATTTGCATAATTTTTGAAAATCGTTTACTATTTTTACGGATACGAACAAGAAGGATAAACAGTGCAGTAACTGAAAAGTAAATGCAGAAAGTAAATGGCACCAAGATTTTTATACTGGTTCGGTTATAAACAACCTACTCCAGTCTTCAAGGAACACCTTCCTTGGTTCACACTAATCACACACACAATACACCTTACCACAGGGTTGATAGAGTTACACCTAACTCCAACCCTTTACAAACCTTGTATTGTAAGTACAATTCGCACGAACACCACCACCTTGCTAGAATGAAGATTGATCACACCTTGATCAATCTTTTACAAAGATATATGAATGGTGGTTTATCTCAAGCCTATTCAAGATTGAAAGATATGAAAACAATAGGCTTTTACAAGAAGAGAGAAAGAAAGAAGATGTAGGAGAAGAAGAGCTAGGCTTTTTGATCTCTTTGAATTGCAATGCTTGTTGTTCTTTTGTTTGCTCTCTTCTCTTCCCTTTTAATGATTGCAGCCGTCCCCTTGGTGTGTCTCCCCCTCTTGAAAATTATCTTTTGAGTCCTTGAGAGAGTGTAAGACATCATTGTGACAAGGCCTTGCTTACTTGGCATCTTCTTATTGGATGATCATTTAGTCTTCGCTTACTTGGCACCTCCTTATTGGTTTAACGTTGTCATCATGATGACTTGGAAAAAATCTGAGAATTACACTTAACCATGTGCCAAAATCATCACAAAATAACTTCCATAATTCATGAGATATTCACATAAATTTCAAGACAAAAACAATCCTTCCTAAACCAATGCAAAAATCGGCCATTAGTAGTCTTGCCATGCTGAAAATTCAGCATGTGCAACATTCCTTTTCTTTCAAAAATAATACCCAATTTACCTTGATTTTTTCCTTTAAAAATTGAATCACCAAGTTATGGTAAGTATTGCTATCACATAACAAATGAACTTGGACACCATATACCTCTCAAATTCGGCCACACAAGTTGTACACATGCTGAAAAATTTTCAGCATGTGTGATATATAAAATATCACACTTTATTAATTTAAATGATATTTAAATCATTTCCATAACATCCTCAATTAATCCTCATGATTCTAGATAGTAAAATATGGCATTTCTTAGTGCTAAAAATCGGCCATAATACAACACACATGCTGAATTTTCAGCATGTGTTATATATGTGACATAGTTTGAAATGTTACCTTTTGTAGCTCCTTCCTTTATGTCACCCACATTGTGTGATTGGTTCTTGACCAATCAAGATGCCAACAAGGCTCCACATATGCTCCAAAATGGCTGTTGTAGGCGTTGGAAATGATTGTGCATGTGCTGAATTTTATTTTTGCAAACTTTGTAAAATAGTGCACATTTAATAATACACACATGGTATATTCCGATCAGCCCTTAATTTAATTTTCTAGAACACTTTAAGATGTATAACATATGTAGAAAGTGTCTAGATACGTGTCACATGATGTACCAAAAATGTTCCATGTGTTGTGTGCGTAGAAAACCAAATTTTCGATATTTATCGATTACCCGATTTTTCTCTAATTTAAATTCCAACTTTTGCACATGCTATATATATTATGTTATACATAATATATATAATATATACTTTAAATCTCAGCACTTGGCTGGTCTAAAGTGGTACCATTAACATGTGACAAAATTAAACTTGGAATCTTCACATTTTGGCCTTAATGTGGGGTGATTTGTGTGTGCCAACATGGAAAGTATTTTTGGCTGATTTTTATGTCATGTGCACGAAATTTTAATCCATTTGTGAAGTATAGGGGCTGTCCATTTATTTATGGCAAGTACGTGACACGTTGGCGAAGTTTCGGTATTCGCCCGATATGACAAATTTCAGTTTAGAACCTTTTATCATGTTGTATTTGATTTGTCATCACCATATCTTATATCATATGATATAAGACCTGAATATACTCATAAATATGAGTTAAGTATAGTGGTGTGACGTTAACGTACGTATGTAAAATATATAACGTGTCGGTAGTACGTTGGAATACATGTGTATGTGCCTTTTAAAAAAATCTGAAAATGGGTGTAAAATATGTATATAGCCGTGTGTATCAAAGATGGGGAGGAGGAGAAAACTTTCCTTCCTTAGCTTTGTTGCCTTTGTGCCTCTTCCAAATATGACTTCCTTTAATGAACTACTTAGTTTATTAAACTAAGTACTTCACTTAATGAACTAGTTTAGTTCATTAATGGTGGCACCTGAAAATAGTATAAACACAACAAATGTTTGCCATATGATGTAAGCTTTAACGCTTCATGGCTCGTTAGTACATCAACATAATATATAAGCTAAATAAGGCAAGTAATGGCAACATATCATGTATACATGTACACGTTTATATATATGCTTGCATACGTTTATATATATGCATTCAAGTTACTTATTTTGAAATCACTCAAACTCCCTTATCTCTACACTACGTATATTTGAACTATTAATAAATCATTATCTTTCCTTCTTAGGAATAATGTAAGACACATTTATTTCCTATTATAGACTTGTCTTCAGGTTTAGGTACTAAGTCCCACACGTTGTTTCTTGTAAATTAATTCAATTCCTCATATATGGCATCTATCCAAGATATATCACCTAAGGCTTCTTGTACATTCTTAGGTTCTAAGTGTGAGATTAAACTATGTCCTTCAAGTTGACTTAAGTTTCTACGTGTTCTAACCCCAACACTTGGATCCCCAATTATTAATTCTTTAGGGTGCCACCAATTCCTAGATTGACTAGGTTCACCCTCATTTTGTTCAAATGTTTCATTAGTGCGAACATTGTCGTATGTAATTGGATCATTAGTTGTATTGTCTTGCAATTGCAAAGTTTCTTCATTTATTTCATCTAAGGATTCATGCATGTCTTGTCAGGGGGAGTTGGTTCTAGATGATCAATTACAGGCTCAAGTAATATATCATCATCACCAAGCATATTTTCAACATTAGTCTCATGTTTATGTTGAGTTTTATCACTAACTTCAAAGCATGTATTTTTATTAAATTTCACATGTATAGATTCAATTATTTTTCTAGATGCAGGATTATAACACCTATATGCTCTTGAATTAGTTGAATAACTAACAAATATACATTCGCTAGACTTCTGTTCAAACTTGTCTAGATTATCCTTAGTGTTCAACATAAAACATTTACAACCAAAAATCTTAAGATAATCCACTTTAGGTTGTCTATTGTTTAACAATTCATAAGGTGTTTTATTCAATTTCTTTCTAATAGAAATCCTTTTTATAATATAACATGCACAACTAACAGCTTCGGCCCATAAATATTTAGGTACTTTGTTTTCACATAACATTGTCCTTGCTATTTCTTGTATATTTCTATTTTTACGTTCCACAACTCCATTGAGTTGTGGTGTTCTAGGTGGTGAAAATTCGTGTCTAATTCCATGTAGTTCACAAAATTTGATTACATCTTTGTTTTTAAATTCTCCACCTCTATCACTTCTAATTCTTTTAACATTTTCTTCGTATATATTTTCAAGTTGCTTAATAAGAGTTTCGATTGCTAATGGAGCATCGTCTTTGTGTTTTAAGAACAATGTCCATGTGTATCG
>AP025044.1:13332971-13348222 GCA_036186865.1 Eustoma russellianum | reverse complement strand
CATATTTTCAACATTAGTCTCATGTTTATGTTGAGTTTTATCACTAACTTCAAAGCATGTATTTTTATTAAATTTCACATGTATAGATTCAATTATTTTTCTAGATGCAGGATTATAACACCTATATGCTCTTGAATTAGTTGAATAACTAACAAATATACATTCGCTAGACTTCTGTTCAAACTTGTCTAGATTATCCTTAGTGTTCAACATAAAACATTTACAACCAAAAATCTTAAGATAATCCACTTTAGGTTGTCTATTGTTTAACAATTCATAAGGTGTTTTATTCAATTTCTTTCTAATAGAAATCCTTTTTATAATATAACATGCACAACTAACAGCTTCGGCCCATAAATATTTAGGTACTTTGTTTTCACATAACATTGTCCTTGCTATTTCTTGTATATTTCTATTTTTACGTTCCACAACTCCATTGAGTTGTGGTGTTCTAGGTGGTGAAAATTCGTGTCTAATTCCATGTAGTTCACAAAATTTGATTACATCTTTGTTTTTAAATTCTCCACCTCTATCACTTCTAATTCTTTTAACATTTTCTTCGTATATATTTTCAAGTTGCTTAATAAGAGTTTCGATTGCTAATGGAGCATCGTCTTTGTGTTTTAAGAACAATGTCCATGTGTATCGCGAGTAATCATCAACTACGACACACACATAGTAGTGTCCACCTAGACTTCTTAACATTCATGATAATATTAGTGTATCTAACATATTAGCACCCGATTTAAACTATTCTAACAATTTTTCTATGTTTAGTTCAGAAGACTTAAGTTGTACTATCTCATTTTCGCAGCTTTTTAACTTAGATTTTAACATACTATTTTTAGTTTATAATGTATGTTCATTTTTCCTATATGATTCAATTTTATTCTCCAAAGAATCAAGAGTATTAGTAGAATCTTGTTTAAAATATTCTAATTGATTGGAAAATTCCAAGTTGGACGTCTTCAACTTGTCATTTTCTTCAATTAGTTTCTTCTTTTCTTTAGAGAGCCTCTTACAGTGAGCATGCATTCTTAAAAACTCTTTATACATTTCATCAAATGTCATGTCACTATCAGAATCATTATCAGAAGAAGAACTTACCTCGTTGGATACGAAGCAAACTTGAGCTTCCTCAGTGTCGGATTCTGAGTCGGATGAGTCGCTCCATGTGCTCACCTTCATTGCTCGTTTGCCTTTCTTTGACTTGGACTCCTTTGCCTTAGTCGTTTGTGCCTCTTTGTCCTTGGCTTGTTTGTTATTGTTGTTATTATTATTTTTCTTTGTTGGGCAATCATATGAGATATGTCCTTTTTGACCGCAGTCATAGCACTTTATCTCTTTACTATACCATTTGTTGTTATTAGAGTTATTTTTCTTAGGTTGAGATAAAGAAGACGAAGAAGAACGTTGTCTATTCCTATTAGGAAGTTTGAAAAAGTTTCTAAGTTTTCTAGCTATCAATATCAAGTCATCGTCTAATTCAGTATCACTGTTACTATCATCATTACTTGCATGTGTTTCAGTTGTTTTGAAAGTTACAGACTTACCGGATGACTTAGATGACTCAGACTTCCGTTGGTTTAGTTTTACCTCGTATACTCTTAGTGAGCCTATCAATTCGTCCATTTTAGAGATTGACTTCGTTTCTTCATTTTCCGTGACCTTAGGATCTCATTCGGCAGGAAGGCTTCACAACACCTTTTGCACCTTCTCTTTGTTGGTGAATGATTTTTCTAAATCTTTGTTTTGAGACTAGCAGGCTACTTTGAAATAATGTGTCTTGGCCTTGTGTTGTTTGTACGGTGTTGAATCTTGCTTCTTTGAGTGGCGCAAACCTTGCTCTGATACCAATTGTTGGACCGTGCACCTGCAATAAACACCACTAGAGGGAGGTGAATAGTGGTTAGCGGAAATTACACTACTACCCTTAATTAAAAACCCCTTTGAAAACAGAATCTGAGACTACCTCACATTCAGAACCCGTTTTTGAAAATTCAAAACTCCTTGTACACAACTCCAAAAATTATGAAAACTTCCACAACTTAACTTCAATGTGTTGAAAAGACTCTGTCCAAAACTCAGACAAAAATAAGATCTTTTGACCCTTTAAACAAATAAAAATATTGAGATGGTCAATATGGACAAATTGGACAGAATGTTGCTGAAATTGGAAAACGTGTTTCTCTATGAATACGCAACCAAAAAGGTTAAACTTTATGTCAAAACACTATTTAGGATGTCTAGTTGATGTTTCCAAAAGTCCCTGACCTTAAAAAATTCTTGATTAATACCGAATTAAAGTTTTCTCAAAATGGGTCAGATTGGAGCATGATTGGAGCAGTTATCTTACAAAGACTGAAAGACTAACTTTCCCTTGCTCAAATCTAGTGATTCTTGTTGCAAATGAAAGCTAACTGTCTTAAGTATAACTTTACCGAAAATCACAAATTTTGAAAGTGTTTAGCTATTTTTTCAAATTGTGAGAAGTTGTGTGAAAATGCAATAAAAACGGACAGAAAACATAAAGGTAGAAACAAGACAAGAACACCGAGAATTTATCCTGGTTCGGTCAATGTGACCTACTTCAGTCCTAAGGAACACCTTTTCTTGGATTTCACTATAAAATGAATCACCTTACAATAAGAACCAAGCTTGATCCTTGGATTATACAACCACCCTATTCAACACTTGGATGAACCCCTTCTATGCAACACTTAGTTGCAACACCTCTACCTCCTATTGATGTAGCGTTATAGAATTAGATAATCAATCTTACAAATGAAGCTCGAGAGGCTTTTAGCTCAACAAATACAACAATAACACCTTTGCTACAAAGAATGGAACAAGAACAACAACAAGAAGATGATAGCTAGACAAATCAACAAATTATTTCAAGTGAGCTTCAAGTGTGTTTCATCTTATTCACCATTACCTCCTATTTATAGTGTGAATTGAGCCTTGAGGATAAGAATGCACATGTGTCACCATCTTCATCATCAAGTGAAAGTGTCTTCTAATCATTGGTTGGCCTTTTACACTTGGCAAAATAAAACAACACAATTGGTCCACCTTGGTTATCACCTTGGCTGATTTTTACACCTTGAAAATGGCTTGGAATTTGCTTGATTATCCTTTGCCAAATGAATATAATAAGAGAGGATAATGCCACCAAAATACCTCAACTTCTTGGCTTGAAAATAAGCACGTGAGAATTGAAGAATTCAAACACCAAAACAGCACCAAAATATACCTAGTAGCCGTTGGCTACCATTTTTGAAAATTCCAAGTTGTCAATTTTGCAAACTAGCTCCTTTTTGGTCGGTCCACTTGTCACCAACTCATAAAATGAATACCACATCATACTCATCTGCTAATAAACGTTTTTGAGCTTGTCTAAATGCATATCAACTCAAATTTTTGAAGAAGAAATCACCAAATAATAATTGACAAGATTATGCCAATATATAACACCAAAATTCCAATTATTTCTTCTTGTACGTAGTGATCATTTCCACACCTTTGAAACCTTTGATATCTCTGAATAATGATGATAAATATGCTCTCATAACATATATAAGAGGGTCTTCAAGAAAGAAATAGAATGTGACATCACAACTCGTCACATATCCCGCTATAGTAAATAATATCATCATTTGAGAGAAAAGGGTAAAGAACCACCAAATAATCTTCAAATTAATCATAGCTCAACTCCAGAATGATGATAAGAATATACTCAAGAGATTCCTTGAGTGAAAATACCAAAAATATCCTCAGGGGCAAAATGACCAAAATACCCCTGGTATGTGAAAACTCCAGAAATGACCCGGATAGTCAGAAATAAATATTATAACACCTTTGTCATGATGAATAAGATAAGAATATGTCCTTATGTATTTCCACCATATCATGTTCCTACAAAACTCAAAATACCAATTTTTCCCTTTTTGGTAAGTTGTAGAAACTTCCAAAGCACATTAGTCACAATGTATTTATAATCACCAAAAACACATAATAATCACATAATGAACATGTATAAATCATGTAAAATGAAAACAACCACTTTATCAAATTTTAGAAAAATATTTCTAAAAACCTAGACATCGATCGATCAAAGTGCCTAAGCTTCAGAGATCAATGTCTCACAGTAAGCTTCAGAATTTGTTTCTAACCTGCATCGATTGATCAAAGTGAGGGTTTGATGTACATCGATCGATCAATGTGTCCCAGGTTTAGAGATCGATATCTCACCGTAAAATCTTGAACTTTCACTGCCTGACATGGATCGATCAATGTGAAGGACCAAAGTACATCGATCGATCGAAGTGCAACAACCTGAGAGATCGATGTCAACTTTTTCAACTTTTAATCACATACAACACCATGTATAACATTTTTAGGTATTCACCACTGAAAATCATGACTTTAAAAATTATCCAAACATATTTCTCAATATTCTCCCCCTTTTGGCTGATTTTCAAAATAACCTAACATGATTTTAATGTCACAACTCTTTACCAATTGTTTATCATAAATCTACCAAATACCTCACCAATTTGTTTGTACCAATTGTTTTTTAAAAACCAATTACCAACTAATTACCAATTGTTTTCATCAATTCTCATGTATTTATGTGCTCCCCCTCAAATTATACTCTCCCCCTTAACCTATGCTCTAAAATTTTATACCAATTAAAACTTAGCATATTATTCGACCAACCAAATCATGACTTACCAACTAAAATCATGTTCTTATTCTATCTCCCCCTTTATTTTGCAAATCATGCAAAAGATAGAACTATGCAATGGTATCGTAAGTCATCATACCTAACTTGGCTCGTAAGTTTTCAAAATTGGATTGATTAAGAGGTTTGGTGAAGACGTCAGCTATTTGATGATCAGTTCTTATATGGTTTATAACTATATCCTCATTTTGAACATGATCTCGAAGGAAGTGGTATCGCATCTCAATGTGTTTGGCCTTAGAATGAAGTACCGGATTCCGTGAAAGATTGATCGCACTTGTGCTATCGCAGAAAATTGGAATCTAATTCATTTTAATGCCATAATCACTAAGTTGTTGTTTAAGCCAAAGTATTTGGGTAGTGCATAAACTCAACGCTATATACTTTGCTTCGGTGGTAGAAAGAGCTACACTAGCTTTCTTTTTAGAAAACCAAGAGATCAAGTTGGTTCCTATGAATTGACACGTACCGTTAGTGGATTTTCTATCGAATTTGCAACCACCATAATCAACATCACTATATGCGTATAATTCAAACTTAGCATTTCTATCATACCAAAGTCCTAAGTGAGGTGTGTGTTTAAGCTATCTAAAGATCTTTTTCACTGCATTGTAATGAGATACCCTAGAACAAGATTGAAACCTAACACACATACACACACTAAACATGATGTCAGGTCTTGATGTAGTTAAGTATAATAGCGACCCAATCATAGACTTATATAGTGTGTCATCAAAAGGTTTACCATTTTCATCCTTATCTATTTTGGTGCTAACACTCATGGGTGTAGGTGTTGGTTTCAACTCTTCAAAGCCAAACTTCCTAAAATGATATCATTGACATACTTAAGTTGGCTAATGTGAATTCCTTGAGGGGTTTGTTTGATTTGGAGCCCTAGGAAGTAATTCTACTCTCCTACCATTGACATTTCAAACTCTGACTTCATACACTCTTCGAAGTTTTTTACAAAGGTAGGGCTGGTTGAACCAAAAATTATATCATCTATGCATATTTGAACAATTAATAAATCATTATCTTTCCTTCTTAGGAATAATGTATTGTCTATGGTTCCCGTTCTATAATTATTTGAAATAATAAAGTTTGCAAATCTACCATACCAAGCTCTTGGAGCTTGTTTCAAACCATATAAATCTTTCTTAAGCTTGTATACATGGTTAAGATTCTTTGGATCTTCGAATCCAGGGGGTTGTTTCACAAACACCTCTTCTTGGATGTATTCATTCAAGAATGCACTCTTGACATCCATTTGGAAGAGTTTAATGTTGCTTAGACTTGAAATAGTGAGTAACAATCTAATTGCTTCTAGTCGTGCAACGGGTGCAAAGGTTTCTTCATAATCTATTCCTTCTTGTTGATTATATCCAATTTTTTGTACCAATTACCAATTACCAACTAATTACCAATTGTTTTCATCAATTCTCATGTTTTTACGTGCTCCCCCTCAAATTATACTCTCCCCCTTAACCTATGCTCTAAAACTTTATACCAATTGAAACTTAGCATATTATTCGACCAATCAAATCATGACTTACCAACTAAAATCATGTTCTTATTCTATCTCCCCCTTTATTTTTCAAATCATGCAAAAGATAGAACTATGCAATGGTATCGTAAGTCATCATACCTAACTTGGCTCGTAAGTTTTCAAAATTGGATTGATTAAGAGGTTTGGTGACGATGTCAGCTATTTGATGATCAGTTCTTATATGGTTTATAACTATATCCTCATTTTGAACATGATCTCGAAGGAAGTGGTATCGCACCTCAATGTGTTTGGCCTTAGAATGAAGTACTGGATTCCGTGAAAGATTGATCGCACTTGTGCTATCGCAGAGAATAGGAATCTTATTCATTTTAATGACATAATCACTAAGTTGTTGTTTAAGCCAAAGTATTTGGGTAGTGCATAAACTCAAGGCTATATACTTGGCTTCAGTGGTAGAAAGAGCTACACTAGCTTCTATTTTAGAAAACCAAGAGATCAAGTTGGTTCTTATGAATTGACACGTACCGTTAGTGGATTTTCTATCTAATTTGCAACTACCATAATCAACATCACTATATGCGTATAATTCCAACTTAGCATTTCTATCATACCAAAGTCCTAAGTGAGGTGTGTGTTAAAGATATCTAAAGATCTTTTTCACTGAGATACCTTTGGACAAGATTGAAACCTAGCACACATACACACACTAAACATGATGTCAGGTCTTGATGTAGTTATGTATAATAGTGACCCAATCATAGACGTATATAGTGTGTCATCAAAAGGTTTACCATTTTCATCCTTATCTATTTTGGTGCTAACACTCATGGGTGTAGGTGTTGGTTTCAACTCTTCAAAGCCAAACTTCCTAATGATATCATTGACATACTTAAGTTGGCTAATATGAATTCCTTGAGGGGTTTGTTTGATTTGGATCCCTAAGAAGTAATTCAACTCTCCTACCATTGACATTTCAAACTCTGACTTCATACACTCTTTGAAGTCTTTTACAAAGGTAGGGTTGGTTGAACCAAAAATTATATCGTCTACGTATATTTGAACTATTAATAAATCATTATCTTTCCTTCTTAGGAATAATGTAATGTCTATGGTTCCCCTTCTATAATTATTTGAAATAAGAAAGTTTGCAAATCTACCATACCAAGATCTTGGAGCTTGTTTCAAACCATATAAAGCTTTCTTAAGCTTGTATACATGGTTAAGATTCTTTGGATCTTCGAATCCAGGGGGTTGTTTCACAAACACCTCTTCTTGGATGTATTCATTCAAGAATGCACTCTTGACATCCATTTGGAAGAGTTTAATGCTGCTTAGACTTGCAATAGTGAGTAACAATCTAATTGCTTCTAGTCGTGCAACGGGTGCAAAGGTTTCTTCATAATCTATTCCTTCTTGTTGATTAAAACCAATTTGTTTGTACCAATTGTTTTTTAAAAACCAATTACCAACTAATTACCAATTGTTTTCATCAATTCTCATGTATTTATGTGCTCCCCCTCAAATTATACTCTCCCCCTTAACCTATGCTCTAAAATTTTATACTAATTGAAACTTAGTATATTATTCGACCAACCAAATCATGACTTACCAACTAAAATCATGTTCTTATTCTATCTCCCCCTTTATTTTGCAAATCATGCAAAAGATAGAACTATGCAATGGTATCGTAAGTCATCATACCTAACTTGGCTCATAAGTTTTCAAAATTGGATTGATTAAGAGGTTTGGTGAAGACGTCAGCTATTTGATGATCAGTTCTTATATGGTTTATAACTATATCCTCATTTTGAACATAATCTCGAAGGAAGTGGTATCGCACCTCAATGTGTTTGGCCTTAGAATGAAGCACCGGATTCCGTGAAAGATTGATCGCACTTGTGCTATCGCAGAAAGTAGAAATCTTATTCATTTTAATGACATAATCACTAAGTTGTTGTTTAAGACAAAGTATTTGGGTAGTGCATAAACTCAAGGCTATATACTCGGCTTCGGTGGTAGAAAAAGCTAGACCAGCTTGCTTTTTAGAAAACCAAGAGATCAAGTTGGTTCCTATGAATTGACACGTACCGTTAGTGGATTTTCTATCTAATTTGGAACCACCGTAATCAACATCACTATACGCGTATAATTCCAACTTAACATTTCTATCATACCAAAGTCCTAAGTGAGGTGTGTGTTTAAGATATCTAAAGATCTTTTTCACTGCATTGTAATGAGATACCTTAGAACAAGATTGAAACCTAGCACACATACACACACTAAACATGATGTCAGGTCTTGATGTAGTTAAGTGTAATAGTGACCCAATCATAGACCTATATAGTGTGTCATCAAAAGGATTACCATTTTCATCCTTATCTATTTTGGTCCTAACACTCATGGGTGTAGTTGTTGGTTTCAACTCTTCAAAGACAAACTTTCTAATCATATCATTGACATACTTAAGTTGGCTGATGTGAATTTCTTGAGGGGTTTGTTTGATTTGAAACCCTAAGAAGTAATTCAACTCTCCTACCATTGACATTTCAAACTCTGATTTCGTACACTCTTTGAAGTCTTTTACAAAGGTAGGGTTGGTTGAACCAAAAATTATATCATCTACGTATATTTGAACTATTAATAAATCATTATCTTTCCTTCTTAGGAATAATGTATTGTCTATGGTTCCCGTTCGATAATTATTTGAAATAAGAAAGTTTGCATATCTATCATACCAAGCTCTTGGAGCTTGTTTCAAACCATATAAAGCTTTCTTAAGCTTGTATACATGGTTAAGATTCTTTGGATCTTCGAATCTATGGGGTTGTTTCACAAACAACGCTTCTTTGATGTATCCATTCAAGAATGCACTCTTGACATCCAATTGGAAGAGTTTAATGTTGCTTAGACTTGCAATAGTGAGTAACAATCTAATTGCTTCTAGTCGTGCAACGGGTGCAAAGGTTTCTTCATAATCTATTCCTTCTTGTTGATTATAACCTTGTGCGTCTAGCCTAGCCTTATTTCTTGTAATATTTGTAGAGAAAAAGGGGTTCAAGTGATTACAAAATGCATGATTTAAATAACGTGTATTAAAGAAATGCATGGCACGTTTTATGACTTGACACGTTTTTGCATGAAACCTGCCTTATACAGTTCATATATAATGTTGTCATACTAACGAGCCATGAAGCTTTAAAGCTTACATCAAATGGCGAACATTTGTTGTGTTTGAACTATTTTCAGGTGCCACCATTAATGAACTAAACTAGTTCATTAAGTGAAGTACTTAGTTAAATGAACTAAGTAGTTCATTAAATGAAGCCATATTTGGAAAAGGCACAAAGACAACAAATTGAAGAATGGAAAGTCTTCTTCTTCCCTCTCATATCACACGCCTTCTACATATATATTTACATATATTCAGATTTTTAAAAAGGCACTATACACATATATTCCAATGTACTACCGACACGTTATATATTTTATGAACGTATGTTAACATCACACCACTATATTTACCTCATATTTATGAGTATATTCAGGTCTTATATCATATGATATAAGTCATGATGATGACAAAATTATTACGACACGTTACAAGGTTCTAAACCAAAAATTGTCGTATCGGGTGAGTACCAAAACTTCGCCAACGTGTCACGTACTTGACATATATAGATCGCCAGCACCTACACTTCAAAAATGACTAGAAATATCGTGGTCTACATGTTATTTTCATCCATGAAATCATTCCATGTTGGCACACACAAATCACCCCCAATTAAGGCCAAATTGTGGATATTACAAATTCAACTTTTTAAGCACATGGGGCGCCACTTATTTCAGCCATTAGAGCTGAGTATTCAAGTTATTCTATATATATTATGTGTGACATAATATATAACATGTGCAAAAAGTTTGAAACTAATTGGAGAAAAATCACGTAATCGACAAAAGTCAAAAATTCGTTTTTCTACGAACACGACACATGGAATGTTTTAGACATGACATATAACATGTATCTAGACACTTTTTACATACTCTATACATTGTAAAATGTTCTAGAAAAATCAATTAAGGGCTGATTGGAATATACCATATGTGTATAATTATTGTGCACTATTTTACAAAGTTTGCAAAAATAAAATTCAGCACATGTACAATCTACATCACACACCACTTCAGCCTTGTTGGAGCATATGTGGAGCTTTGTTGGTATTTTGATTGGCCAAGAATGAAGTACACAAAGTTGGTGACATAAAAGAGGGAGCTACACAAGGTAATGTTTCAAACTATGTCACATTTGTGACACATGCTGAAAATTCAGCATGTGTAAATAACGGTGGCCGAAATTTATAACTTAATTGTGCCATATTTACTTCTTTACATTGAATGGATTGATTGGAGGATAAAATGGCAATGTTGTAAAGATGTTATGGAAATATTGTGATGATATTTTAAAATATCACACATGCTGAAAATTTCAGCCTGTGTTGGAATGCACTTGGCCAATTTTGTCTTAAAATTCAGCATATTTGATTCTTCAATTTTTAGGAAATTAATCTATAACAACATGGAAAGGTTTTGAATATTGTGTGAATATCACACATGCTGAAAATTTCAGCATGTGGAAAAATGAAGATGTCCGATTTTATGGTGATTAAATGTGATGAATTGTCTTGCAAATTTTATGGAATTTATTATGTGACTTATGGCAACATTTTTATGGCTAATTGGCACATGTTTTTAAGTGTTATTTTCAGATTTACACAGCCATCAAATGATGACAACTTTCATATAATCAATGAGTGCCAAGTAAGCAAGGCTATAATGATCATCCAATGAGGTGTTGCCAAGTAAGCAAGTGAATATCACAATGATGCAATATAATCTTCCAAAGACTTAAAAGATAATTTCCAAGGGGGAAGAAATGCAATAAGGGGCGGACACATGTTGATAAAAAGAGAAGAAGGAGAGCAAACAAAATAGAACACAAGTCTTAAAATTTCCAAGAGCAAAAACGTTGCCTACCTCTTCTTCTACACTTTCTTTCTTTCTTCTCTCTTAAAGCCTATTGTATTCATATTCATACATATTGAATAGGCTTCATATATACCACCATATACTCTATATTGTTGTAAAAGATTGATCAAGGTGTGATCAATCTTGCATCCGCTAGGTGGTGGTGTTCGTGATTGTTGTAATCACTTACAAGGTTTGTAAAGGGTTGGAGTTGGTGTATAACTCCATCAACCCTGTTTGGTAAGGTGTTGTTTATTGTTTCGTGATTAGTGATAACTGAGGAAGTTGTCCTCGAAGACTGGAGTAGGTTGATTTAATCGAACCAGTATAAAATTCCTTGTGTTCTTTACTTTTGAGCACTTACTTTCAGTTTCCAGCAGAGTGCATCATTTTCATCACGTTATTAAAAATAGTAAACGAAATTCAAAAATCACGCAACTTTTTAGAAACATAGCCACACGTCTTAAGGTTCATTTGGTGCAAATGTCAACCCATTTGGACAAGTATAAGTCATCCAAACGCCAAAAGTTCAGAGACTAGTGCAGTCTGTTTTTCAGGCTTGCAAAGGTTGAAACTTTGAATGTATTTGACTAACTTCCCAAAGGAACTTTTCAAAACTGTTTTAACCCAATTAAATACACATAATAAGGGATTTGTCATTAAATTTTCAGAGCATTTGGAGTCACGGTTTAATCGGAATTAATTTTTCAAATCAGACTACCGTTTCTGGCAGATTTGCGCAATCTGACCACCAACAAATTTTAAAGGGGTTAAAGGTTGAATATTAATCAAAAATTTTGAGGAGATACTCAGAACATCTGAGACTAAGATCTCTCCAAATTTCAGAATTTTTGAAGACCTGTAACCTAGTTTTCAAAACGTTTCAAAACAGGTCCTGGAAACAAAAACTGTTTTCAAGTTAGGTTTTTGGTTTAAAAAAATTTTAAAAACCAAATTTTCCGCACCTACTATTCAACCCCCCCTTCTAGTGGTGCTTTGCAGATCTTACAAGTGGTATCAGAACGCAGGCACACTCACAACAAGGAGATCCAACGATCTTAGTGAGATGACAACCACTGGCTACAAAACCGTGCAAGAAGGAATGTCAACAGTAAGACCTCCTCTTTTTGATGGTGAGTCCTTTATCCAATGGAAATTAAGAATGAAACTTTTTCTTATGGCTATTGATATTAATCTATGGTCTATTATAGAAGACGGTCCATTCGTTCCCACTAAATATCCACTATAGATGGTGTCACACTAGAGGTTGTAAAACCAAAACAAGAATACACTAGTGATGATAAAAAGAGAATAAGTATGAATGCTAAAGCCATGCAACTACTCTTA
Source organism: Eustoma russellianum (assembly GCA_036186865.1). Classification (NCBI taxonomy): domain Eukaryota; kingdom Viridiplantae; phylum Streptophyta; class Magnoliopsida; order Gentianales; family Gentianaceae; genus Eustoma; species Eustoma russellianum. The sequence continues at coordinate 13,335,599 of AP025044.1, read as the reverse complement.
AACGGTCTAAGTAAAAGTGAGTCTAGTTACGTGTCTAACTGTTCTAGTGCTCAAGAAATGTAGAGAATTCTTGAGATGAAACACGAAGGGATCAGTCAAGTAAAAGAGTCCAAAATTAATATGCTTATGTCCACAATTGAGTCCTTTAAATTATTGCCAAATGTGTCTATTGTTGAGATGGATTTACGTTTGACTAGCATCTATAATTCTCTTGAGTCTCTTGGCAAAGCTTTCTCTACGCAAGAAAAGGTCCAGAAGGTACTACGAAGTCTTCCATCTGAATAGGACCCTAAAGTCACAGCAATAGAGGAAAGTAAAGAAACCAAATCAATAAAAATGGAGGAACTAATCATGTGGCGCCCTGCACTCGGCCCCGCCAAAGTCAGTGCACCCGCTGTACTTTACTAAAGTGAGTACTAGGCGTCGTCCATACGTGTCATGATCCATGATATAAATGCATGGATTTTAGCGCTTACATGTAGATAAGCAAGGGAAACCATGGCAGAATTTAAAACTTCGAAGTTTAGAACAGCATCACCACCAATCAAAGTTTACAACCCACATCAAATGTATCAGAAAGTGACAAAAGCAATTGTTTTTCCGTCTCAAATACATAAATCAGTCATCCCTTAAAGCTGACAAGTCCGGTCTCCTAAATATGTCCATCCTTCACTGCACTCACGGGTAAGGAACCCTAGGTTCGTCATCGATCCATTCTACTGTGTTTCCTGCAACCTCTGGAAGGAAAAATAAGGGTGAGTGACAATGTCACCAGCAAGTATACTATAATAATCGAGGGTTAAATGGAAAGTGCGAACAAGAACCGAACCCCAAAATTTTCGGTTTTGAAGCATACCTGTCCTCCGTCCAATACTCGATAAGGATCATCACTTAATGTAGCAAGATCATAATTTAAGAAAAATCATCACCCACAGCAGAACATAACATTAAAAGACTGTAACTTGTATTGATGAATACCACAACAAGGATAATCACTTAGGGATGTCATACTTAGGGTCTGCGAGGTCCTCACAACTTAAATCTCATAAGTCGCTACATGAATGTAACATGCATGCATATGTACGTGTGATGCATTGAGAGGAAAATGGAAATATGATCTTTCATGCTCTTCTTTTAAATCATCATCGTCGTAAAACAATAGAGTGTTCAGATCTATCTTCCCGGATCTGAGGCGGTAACTTCTCCCCTTCGAATCTATTATTCCCGGATTCGGAACGGTAACGTCATCTACTGGTGTTCAGATCTATCTTTCTGGATCTGAGGCGGTAACGTCTCCTCTTCGAATCTATTATTCCCGGATTCAGAATGGTAACGTCATCTACTGGTGTTCAGATCTATCTTCCCGGATCTGAGGCGGTAACGTCTCCCCTTCGAATCTATTATTCCCGGATTCGGAACGGTAACGTCATCTACTGGTGTTCAGATCTATTCTCCCAGATCTGGCGGGTTGTTACTGGCCAGGTTCATACTCACGCACGGTACCGGTGGGGAATTATTCTTTCAAAAATCATCTTTTGAAAATGCTTTTCATCTTTCTTTCACATAAAAATCATGCCATAAATCATATACATGACGATGATGCAATGCATGACATGTAATATGCAAACAGTGGCATAATGCGTGACATAAACGAATGGACACGTCTCATCGCTATGCTGGAAAATTTCCAGCTTAGTGGCACCAACTTCTCCTTGGTGATTTCCTACTGAAATAATCATTCTAGACCAATTGGTTCGCATGTATTCCTTCATGTACGTCTTAAGTGATTGTCATGCAAATTTTATGGAATTACGATATTGATAAGGGACTCATATATTCTTTTCATAAAGCGGTTACAAATTGAATTCTGGAATGACCAATTTTGCTATAAAATTTATTGTGACCGAACCTTTAGTCCTTTTTAGGTAATTCCAACTCTCGAGCTTAATAAACTCGTTGGACTATCATCCTAACAAAATTTGGCCCAGTTGTACTTTTCTAATGTCCAGTTTCAGATCATGCAACATGCCACACAAATTCTGTCAATCCAGCGCATTTCAGTCTGACCCATTTTACTAGAAAATTCATAAATAGTCATCAACCACTTAAATAGTCATCAACTTACTCTTTTTATAGAAAAATTACAGGCTTATCCAGGCTACAATCCCACATGCAAATCCCACATAAAACAGTTCATACACCCTTATACATCATTCTTTGACTCACATGCACATTCCTATTAACACAACACTTAGTAACAACTTTGGGTACACACGCTCCCCTTCATCAACAACCCCATTTTTGGTGCATGCAAGAAAATGATGTATCCAAGAGCATGTTATGCAAAACACACAACAAGACCGAAATCTTATCTCCATTTCTCACTAAGTTATCCTCTCCATGCAAAATCACACTCATTCCCTTCCCCCCTTCCACCGTGAACCCTCATCATGGAAAAGAGAGAATCTTTAACTTATTCATCTTAGATTATCACATAATAAGTCATATAACCCTCAAAGATTACACCTTTAGAACAAGATTTCGCACCTACACCCCACATGGCTTTGGCCGAAAGTTTTGACATTCAAACTTAGCATAATACAACTAAGATTAGACCTTAGGTATATC
>AP025044.1:13320934-13332961 GCA_036186865.1 Eustoma russellianum | reverse complement strand
AATACAACTAAGATTAGACCTTAGGTATATCTAGCCATTCATGCACACACTTTCACATTTAAACCACAAAGAGTATAGTGTACTTGCCTTTGAAGTCCTTGGATTTTGCTCGGATTGGTTGACACAAGAAGTACTTCCCCCTTTCTTTTCCTATCACACACAGCATAGGGCTTTTGTTAGCCATTATTTAGACTATATAATATATCCTAGGAGAGAATGAAGGGTTTATCATTTGCATTTTTGAATGGATTGAGGATGATCCACCCTTGCTAAGGCGTATTCCTTCTTCTATCGTCTTGAAGCCTCCTCCTAGTGCTGTGGTAGTCATGGTTTTACCAAAGAAAAGGAGGCATGGTGATCTTCGACTTCTAAGATGCATTTTATTAGCAACCATAGAGAGTAACCTTACCTAGACATGTCTTGGGAGGGAATGATCTTTAGCCCTCTCCTGCTTCATCCGAATGCTTTTGGGAGGAGGGGAAAGGTTTGAGAGTTATTTGAAAGAGCCTTAATGATAGAGAGTTAAGGTGGCTTGTTTAATAAGGGGGTATTATGCTTCTTCTTGGGAAAAGAATGCAGCTGGCGGCTGCATTTGGGAGGGGAAGAGGAAAAGGTTTCTTCTTTACTAAGTGTTGGTTAGTTACTCCTAAGCTTGATGGCTGAAACTAGTACCATATACCTTATGTGTATATGTCTTCCTTAATAACACACCCTTATGTATTCAGCTCCTATCCCATTCATTAAATGTTCTCTCTTAAATCCTCTAAGTAGCATCCCTTTTTGTATGTATAACCGGTATATATATATATATAAATATATATATCACACGTGCATAAAAAATCTTGATGGCGGCGGCGCTCATGGATGGCAACTTTCATGGCCTACCCTATTGACGGCGGCGGCGGTTTGCCGTTTCTCTTCTCGATTTCGTCTTCAGCATTCTCATTGCATTGTCATCCTTCATTCCAGAAAAGAATCTTCTTTTTCCGTATTTCAAGCATGATCACGGAGGTTATCCGCAATGGATCAGAAGCGCACTTATGCCTCCGTTCTCCATCCTTCATCAACACCACTCCCTCCTCGCAAGATCACAAGATTCAAAGGCGTTGCTGCTATAAAATTTACAAGCGAGGAGGTAAAGAAACTACCCGCCCCTTTCCAACATTGCCTTGTGGGTACTTTTTGGTATGGTCGTCCAAGATTAGACGCTATTCGCAAGTGTTTTGAAAAGATTGGATTTTCTGCAGCAGTTAAAATCACATTGCTTGATCCTACACATATATTGCTAAATTTTGACGCTGAAGTAGATTACTATCGTTGTTTCTCACGGCGTACATGGACAGTCCTAGGTTATCACATGAGGGTTACTAAATGGACATATGATTTTGATCCAAAATAGATGTCCCCATTGTGCCTGTTTGGATATCATTGCCGGGGCTACCTATTTATCTTCACAGCCACGAAGCACTATGTGAGATTGCTAGAATGATCGGAACACCTCTGCGGCCTGATACAGCAACATCAAATTTATTAAGACCTTCGGTTGCTCGAATTTGTGTCGAGATTGACGTCTCCCAAGAACTTCCACAGAAACTATTTATTCAAAGTGCAGATCATCAATTTTTCCAACCAGTTGAATATGAAAATTTACCCCTGTACTGTGCCACATGCAGAACGTTAGGCCATGCTGCAGCCTCTTGTAAAAAGGATAGTCCAACAGAACTGGCTGAGCCTGCTGCACCCCAAAACCTACATCCTGCCAAGCCAATTACTAAACGTCCTCAACGCTGGACCCCAAAAAAAGGAATATCAACAAGGCCAGATTTACACCCACAATTTATTCCTCCCACATCCACACGTGGGCTGTTGGAGGAGGATATCATAGATGTTGATCCTACGGATGTGGTTGATGAAAAGGCGACAGAAATCTTACAAACAGATCATATTACTGCCACAGTCGCGAACCTAGACTTGCCTGTACACCCTGATATTCAAATTCAAATAACCGACAAACAGGATGTTACACACCTAATTTCAACTTCGATGGAACCTTTACCACAAAATGACTATTCTGGCTCTCCAAGATCCGAGCATGCTACAGACACAGAAGAATATTTATCACTTCCATTAGAAGATCCATCTAAACTTTTGATTGCAGCTGAGGATATATCTTTGAGATTGCAACAAGAGGAAGGCTCACAACAAGATCTTCAGCAAACAGATCGCAATGTAGATAATATGGTGATGGGTGGAGTAATTGAATGCACACAGAAAAGACACCGCACGAAGAAAAGGACGTGGTTCGTCCACCACCTTCTGGCATAATAACTATATCCCCCTCAAGCTTGGAGCCTCAGTCTCCAAAATGAACTGCATAATATGGAATGTAAGGGGTTTGTGCACCTCTTATAATTGTGTGCAGTATTCGGTGCGTCAGCATCACATTCACTTGCTTGTGCTCATTGAACCAAAGCTGTCAGCTTCTAAGTTAGAATTATATCGTCTAAAACTTGGATTTACTAAAGCAGTAAGTTCGTCGGATGGAAATATCTGAGCATTTTGGGTTGAAGCACTGCTAAATTACTCAGAAATAAAACAAGGATATAGAAACATCTCATTTCGTTTCAACTGGATCCCAAATAACACATACTTTTGGTGGACGACAGTGTATGGTCCTCACACTATGGCAGCACGCAGAAATTTATGGTTTGACCCACTAAATTTTTCAGATAACATTCAGGAGCCTTGGATTGTAGAGGGAGATTTTAACACTTTCGCTACTTTGGATGAACATAGAGGAGCAGCAGTACCAACAGTCCGTCAAATAACAGATTTTGCTGCGTGGATCAACACAGTAGGTTTGGTTGACATTCCTTATCAGGGTTCTAAATACACTTGGTCAGATGGAAGAGGACTTGGAAGAGTAAGTAGAAGATTGGATAGATTGCTATGTTCTACATCGTTCCATGACACATTCGGTACAGTGCAGATTCAACATTTAAATTGCGCTACTTTGGACCACGCGCCTTTGTTCCTCACGTGCCGTGATACGCAAGTAACAGGTCCATGTTCTTTTCGATTTCTAGATGTGTGGTTGACTCACCCAGATTTTATGCAATTTATGAAACACTCTTGGACTTCATATCCAACAACTGGAGGTATGCGGGGTTTATACACTAAAGTACGCCAACTAAAAACTGATCTGCAACAATGGAATAAAACGGTCTTTGGAAATGTGTTTGATGCTGTAGCGGAGGCAGAATTAAAGGTAGTTGAGAAGGAACGAGCATATGACAATACTCCTACTGACCATAATCGGGAACAATATCATCAGGCAAAAGCTGTGTTGCAGTTAGCGCAGACAAGAGTTTGCCCATATTGACAGCAGAAAGCACGAGTGAATTGGATGAAGGAAGGCGACGCTAACACTGCATATTTTCATAACATTGTCAAAGACAAACAACGAAAACAAAAGTTAGTGCAGATCACCTCGGTGCATGGCCAAGTATATGATTAGGAGGCTGATATCCAAAATGAGGCAGTCAGATACTACGCTGCAATTTTTCAAGCTGAACCTACATCATGTCACGACAATGTGTTACAGTATATACAACCATTAATATCGGAATCAGAAAATGATATTCTGCTTTCCATCCCTCAGATATTGGAGGTAAAAGAAGCGGTCTGGAAACTTAGTCCGACTAGTGTTGCAAGCCCAGACGGGTTCAATGGTCGTTTTTACAGGCACTGCTTGAATATTACACAAACTGATGTTCTTAAAGCTGTCCAGGAATTTTTCATTGGGATTAAGGTACCTACAGCAATGGCAGCTTCCCTAATTACGTTGATCCCAAAGGTTACCTCGCCGACCACATTTGCGGACTTTAGGCCTATATGCCTCACTAATTTTGTATCAAAGGTCATAACTCGTTTGATTGCTACTCGTCTTGTTCCCCTCTTATCAAAATTGATTTCACCTGAGCAATCGGGATTTATGCCGGGGTGTGGCATTACGGAGCAAATTCTTCTAGCCAAAGAACTGGTACACGTTCCTGACAAACCACAAAGAGGAGGACGTGCAATAATTAAAATGGACATGGCTAAAGCTATTGATAGAGTGTCATGGGAATATCTCCGCCTTCTCATGTTAAAGATGGGCTTCAAACCATTCTTTGTGCGGCTGATCATCAACAATTTACATGCCACTAAGTGTTCTATACTAGTTAATGGTACACCATGTGGATTTTTTAGCCCGAGTAGAGGGGTCAAGCAAGGAGATCCGTTGTCTCCAATTCTTTTTATATTGGCATCCGAAGGCTTTAGCAGAGGTCTCAAAGCATTGATAGATGCTCAATGGATCAAAGGTTTTCATGAAGGGAGAGTACCTACACCATCTCACCTAGGTTATGCTGATGACCTAACTCATCTTCTTAAACGCAACACCAAGGAATTTACGTCGTTTCATTTCTTTTCTACACCTGTATCAACAAGCCTCAGGATAGCAAGTCAACTTTCATAAAAGTTCAGTGGTGGTAAGCGAAAGACAAAATGGTCATCGCACGGCGGATATTCTTGGCATGAGACTCGGCACACTGCCAATGCGATATCTTGGAGCGCCAATTCACAAAGGCATATGCCGTAGTACATATTGCTCCACCTTATTGCAACATTTTGATAAAAGACTCTTTGGATGGTCAACCAAACTACTTAGTACAGCAGGCAGGTTAGTCCTCATTAACTCAGTGCTGTCTTCCATACCACTTCATCTCTTTGCAGCATCTAGGTTACCGGTCAGCATACTAAAAGAGCTGGAAAAGCGAATGTCTGCTTTCTTTTTGACAAATAAGCATCGTTAGCGGTCTTGGAAAGATTTATGTTACCCAGTATTAGAGGGAGGCGTCGGTGTTCGTTCAATACATGCAATTCAAAAGGCATTTGATTGCAAAATTTGGTGGTCATATCACCAAAGATCCACATTATGGTCAACATACATGCAGCAAAAATATGGCAGGAGAGCACACTACAGAATTCTCTTATATGATTCTCCGGTATGGAAACGAATCTGCCGGATAAATGATTTTTGTCAGGAAAGGGTCCAAACAGGACACACAGGATTGACATGGCTGCCGGATGCAAATGGACAATTCACTTTAAAAGGAGCATATGAAGAATGTAGAAGTACGAAAGCCACCCTACGCAGCTGCAAGTATATTTGGTGGCCAGGTACCCCGGCTTCCTGCAAGCTGTTAATATGGAAACTTTGCAATGAAGCTTTGCCTTTACCAGAAAATTTGTCCACTTTTCTGCAAGCATACCCTTCGCAATGCACATTTTGCAAAAGCAACGGCAGAAACATTAATCACTTATTTCCGAACTGTCCCATGATTACACAAATATGGCAGGGATATAAGGTATGGATTGACGACCCATGCTATTCGCGCACTTCTTTACGTTCACATTTATGGAGCTGGTGGCTATGGTCCTCTTCTTCTTCTATGCAAGGTCAACTGAAAGTAATCGTCCCTCACTACATATGTTGGAATATATGGAAGGAATATGCACACATAACATTTGGTTCGGAACAAATTAAGCAAGATCGCTTGGAAGAACGAATCCGTATGGATATACACAGTTGGTGTGCGTCCATTTCTGGGAAAAAGTTTGCAACTTCCATCCCCTCTTTAGTTGCAGTGGGCTTATCTCCCACAATACGCTCACGCCGCCTAATTATGGTACGTTGGCACACTCCGCCACCTGGTAGACTAAAGCTAAATGTAGATGCCGCAGCGGGACAAAGGAGTGCTGCAGCGGGAGCTATTGTCCGAGATTCTTCTGGCCGTTTAATCACTGCAATTGCTTTTGCTCTGCCAAAATTATCTCCCTTGAGGGAAGAAATACAGGCTTTGTTGTATTCCCTTATACATTTCTCACAACAGCATGCATGGTTCATTATCGAAACTGATTGCTTACTCATACAGACGTTATTAGCCTCACAAGGTTCCAATGGAGACATGCAGATGGACTTGAATCGGTTGCGAATGTTTCTGCAAATAACTCGGTCAGACCTACAATATACACCCAGAGAAACAAATGCAGCAGCGCACCATTTGGAATCCTACGCGATGCAACACACAAATCTTCATGTCTTCTCTTCTGCAATACAACTACCGCCGGTGGTCAGAGGATGCATTCTCACAGACTTATCAACTCCGTATTTACGTCCTGAGCATGGCTAGTTTGCTGCTATCTGCCTGTATCTCAGCTGTGATACATGCAGCATCGGTACTCTGTTTCCCCTAGAACTACTTATTTTACCTATACATTTTTGGCGCTTACATCTTTTATCGATTGCTGTGCTTGCGAGGCAAAAGGTTATCCACATGGATTCAACGTTGGTGGAGGCACTTCTTAATACCATGGACTATGCATATACCGTCAATCATTCCTTCTATGTTGTCTGTGCTCCTGCTGAGTGCAGACACCGTCGGTATGTTTCTCAAACGCACAAGACTTGGTGAATTCCAGAATTATAATAATGTCTTTAACTTTTGGTTCTCACATGCATGTTCCCTGGGCTGCGATCGCATGGCTCATATGGTCATGAGGGCTTTGGATCTTCCAACAGAGACAACGTCAACATACACAAACTGCAATCATCGAGCAGGATTGTCCACCTCATGCTTTACATTGACATTCATATTTAGATTGTATATTGCCATGCAAAAACACTTCAATTATATAAATATGTATGCTTTTTCCTTCTCCAAGGTTTTATCCACAAGGGTGGTTTTACTTGGCAAGGTTTTAATGCGGCATATCATATATGATTGGAGAATGGCAATCCTCACCTTTTTACATTATTTTTTTACTTACGATGACTCTCTTGTATAATGGTTTTCCTCCACCTTAAGTGAGGATTTACATCTTAATAAATTTACATTTTAATAAAAATATATATATATATATATTCCTAAGTGTATTCCATCTAATTCCTCTTAATTCTTTCGTATATATATATATATATATGTGCATAATTATATACACACGCACCCATGCATATATAATATTATATTTCTTCTTCTTTTTGAAATAAGTCATAAACCTCAAAATATTCTTTATTTCCTATATTACTAAGTGTACGCGCATACACACATATAATATACTCCTTTGAAAATTATTCTATCGTCGTTCGTATATGCCTTGAGTCATATATGGATATACACATATGCCACTATGCATACTCACGTACTATTCCTAATTTGTCCATGACCGGGACCTTATCATTGCAGTCTTAATACCTGAACATAGACGTAAGCCTAGGTTTCTAAAACTTACTAAGTGTCAAGAAATTCTTAAAGTTGCATGTTTTTCTATATGGTCTTTTAGGTATAAGCTTCATCGTGTTGTAGTCCGCTAGAGCCATTTACCTCATGGTAGCTCCCTCCTTATGCGATACACGTACCTGTTTTCGCACCTCCCGAAACACATATGCATATATCTAATACCTACTTCACGTGTGATGTCACTTATTCTCTTCTACTACACCTTAAGGGTTTGTATCAAAGTTCTGTTGATTCTACCTTCAAATGTTACTCATCGTCCATATTAGGGATGACTGAAGAGGGTTCCTAGTTTATTATGGCTTAATTAGGCCCATTTGTAGGGTATCTATATTTCTAGACGTATGCCCCTATCGTTATGTGTATGGGCATGTTATAATCCGAATTCTCATAATTGCTAACATAATACTTCCTCTATTAGTTCTTTAACACTCATATGAAAATTTTAACCTGCCTTCTTGTTTTATGTTTATACTTGGGGTATGCAACTCACCTTAGGTTCTTCATAATCATAGGTAAATCCGGTGATGTCTTCCTTTCGAGGTCTCATTATCTTGTCGTGCTTCACTCCTTACCCCCGTTGCTGTACTAGTTTTGAGCGGCGTACAACATTCTCCCCCCCTTAAAATAAGTTTCGTCCTCAAAACTGGAGATTGTGTGCCTGGGTCCCCATGTTTTCCTTTGGTCCCTTATCATATTTCTTTAGGACTCATTCTTTCTTTGAATAAGTAAGACATAACGTAAGTACTTTAGTTCAGGGATTTTGAGGTACCTGTCAGTAACTTGGGTGTTTCGGAGTCCTTGGGGCCTCATCCCTCGATTACCGCCTCTGTTCGCTCTATGCGGGGTTCCACGAGGGTACAACGGCCACCTCTCACTTTCTCTTCTCATTTGTCTTTTCAGTCTCCTTCGCACCTTCATCATCCGAATATCGCGCTCAACCTCATAGCAGCCCTTTACCAATTCATTGAACGTGCTTGGGTGTACTTTGTCCAATCCTTCTTTAATTCGAGGGTTCAGTCCTCGCATGAACCTAGTCATCTTCCACTGTTCATCCTCCATGATCCGAGGTGCATACCGTCCTAAAGTGGTGAACTGGCGAACATATTCTGAGACCGGGGTATCCAGTTCTTGCCTCAGTGCATCGAATTCTTCCATCCTTTCAATCACCATTTCCATTGAGAGGTAAGCTCCACAGAATTCTTCCAAGGCCCTAGCCCAGGCTATGGGTTGAGGTAGGGACTGGACCCTTTCTCTCCACCATTGACTAGCCTTGCCGATCAGGAAGGGACGAATAATTAGGGCCCTCATTTCATCTGGTACCCGGGCTCGAACAAGCTGGTCCTCAACCTCGTCTAACCATTTTTCGGCCTCCTCTGGTTTGGTCTCCCCGCCAAACCTCGGAATCTGCTCTTTCGTCAATTTTCGATAATAGAAGCCCATACTTCAAGGGGGTGACAACGATGATGTCCATGCACCGGTCTGTGGGGTTATCTGCACCACATAGCGTCTGTTTATTTGGGGTCATGTCAATAATATGGGATTCTATTCAACTTGTACGTAATAAAAGTTCTTGGTGTCACATAACAGGTTGGATATAGCTCGGTTTTCCTTAGAACAATCCATAACCAAGGGCTTTGTTATCCGCTGAGATCCTAGCTTTTTGTCTAGGTCGTTCTATTTTAAGGTCAACTCTCATCTAAAATCAATTCTTAGATCTAAGATCAAACCTAGTTGACTACAATCATAACTTAATTCTATATTCTGCCCGGATCTAGAGCCTTCGATCTGATACCACCTATGGCGCCCCGCACCCGGCCCTGCCGAAGTCGGTGCACCCGCCGTACTTCAATAAGGAGAGTACTAGGCGTCGTCCATACGTGTCATGATCCATGATATAAATGCATGGATTTTAGCGCTTACATGTAGATAAGCAAGCGAAACCGTGGCAGAATTTAAAACTTCGAAGTTTAGAACAGCATCACCACCAATCAAAGTTTACAACCCACATCAAATGTATCAGAAAGTGACAAAAGCAATTGTTTTTCCATCTCAAATACATAAATCAGTCATCCCTTAAAGCTGACAAGTCCTGTCTCCTAAATATGTCCATCCTTCACTGCACTCATGGGTAAGGAACCCTAGGTTCGTCATCGATCCATTCGACTTTGTCTCCTGCAACCTATGGGAGGAAAAATAAGGGTGAGTGACAATGTCACCAGCAAGTATACTATAATAATCGAGGGTTAAATGGAAAGTGCGAACAAGAACCGAACCCCAAAATTTTCGGTTTTGAAGCATACCTGTCCTCTGTACAATACTCGATAAGGATCATCACTTAATGTAGCAAGATCATAATTTAAGAAAAATCATCACCCACAGCAGAACATAACATTAAAAGACTGTAACTTGTATTGATGAATACCACAACAAGGATAATCACTTAACGATGTCATACTTAGGGTCTGCGAGGTCCTCACAACTTAAATCTCATGAGTCGCTACATGAATGTAACATGCATGCATATGTACGTGTGATGCATTGAGATGAAAATGGAAATATGATCTTTCATGCTCTTCTTTTAAATCATCATCGTCGTAAAACAATAGAGTGTTCAGATCTATCTTCCCGGATCTGAGGCGGTAACTTCTCCCCTTCGAATCTATTATTCCTGGATTCGGAACGGTAACGTCATCTACTGGTGTTCAGATCTATCTTCCCGGATCTGAGGCGGTAACGTCTCCCCTTCGAATCTATTATTCCCGGATTCGGAATGGTAACGTCATCTACTGGTGTTCAGATCTATCTTCCTGGATCTGAGGCGGTAACGTCTCCCCTTCGAATCTATTATTTTCGGATTCAGAACGGTAACGTCATCTACTGCTGTTCAGATCTATTCTCCCGGATCTGGCGGGTTCTTACTGGCCAAGTTCATACTCACACACGGTACCGGTGGGGAATCATTCTTTCAAAAATCATCTTTTGAAAATTCTTTTCATCTTTCTTTCACATAAAAATCATGCCGTAAATCATATACATGACGATGATGCAATGTATGACATGTAATATACAAACCGTGGCATAATGCGTGACATAAACGAATGGACACGTCTCGTCGTTATGCTGGAAAATTTCCAGCTTAGTGGCACCAACTTCTCCTTGGTGATTTCCTACTGAAATAATCATTCTAGACCAATTGGTTCGCATGTATTCCTTCATGTACGTCTTAAGTGATTGTCATACAAATTTTATGGAATTACGATATCCATAAGGAAGTCATATATTCTTTTCATAAAGCGGTTACAAACTGAATTCTGGAATGACCAATTTCGCTATAAAATTTATTGTGACCGAACCTTTAGTCCTTTTAGGTAATTCCAACTCTCCAGCTTAATAAACTCGTTGGACTAGCATCCTACCAAAATTTGGCCCAGTTGTACTTTTCTAAGGTCCAGTTTCAGATCATGTAACATGCCACACAAATTCTGTCAATCCAGCGCATTTCAGTCTGACCCATTTTACTAGAAAATTCATAAAAAATAAACCAGGACTCATTTTGACAAAATTCCAACTTTCACCTTTACTTTACTCATAGGGTTAGTGTCATACCGAAAATTAGCTAATTTTCATATCTCTAAGGTCCATTTCTAGGCTACTCAACACGTTACCTAAATTCTGTCCTGAACAGCATTTTTCAGCAGAACCATCCTCACTAGGAAAATTTATTAAAAATAAACCGTAGCTCCTTTTGATGAAATTCCAACTCTCACATCTAATATACGCATAAAACTAATGGCACACCAAAAATCAACTGAATTGAAAGTTCTTAAGGGTCCTTCTCAGGTCTCACAAATTAGCCCAAGTTTCTGTCCAGTTTCAGTAAACATTTTTCCTAGTTGTCGTATTTCCTTCCTAAGTGTCCTTAACATACATTTTTGTCACAACCACTTAAATAGTCATCAACTTACTCTTTTTATAGAAAAATTACAGGCTTATCCAGGCTACAATCCCACATGCAAATCCCACATAAAACAGTTCATACACCCTTATACATCATTCTTTGACTCACATGCACATTCCTATTAACACAACACTTAGTAACAACTTTGGGTACACACGCCCCCCTTCACCAACAACCCCATTTTTTGGTGTATGCAAGAAAATGATGTATCCAAGAGCATGTTATGCACAACACACAACAAGACCGAAATCTTATCTCCATTTCTCACTAAGTTATCCTCTCCATGCAAAATCACACTCATTCCCTTCACCCCTTCCACCGTGAACCCTCATCATGGAAAAGAGAGAATGTTTAACTTATTCATCTTAGATTATCACATAATAAGTCATATAACCCTCAAACATTACACCTTTGGAACAAGGTTTTGCACCTACACCCCACATGGCTTTGGCCGAAAGTTTTGACATTCAAACTTAGCATAATACAACTAAGATTAGACCTTAGGTATATCTAGCCATTCATGCACACACTTTCACATTTAAACCACAAAGAGTATAGTGTACTTGCCTTGGAAGTCCTTGGATTTTGCTCAGATTGGTTGACACAAGAAGCACTTCCCCCGTTCTTTTCCTATCACACACGACATAGGGATTTTGTTAGCCATTCTTTAGACTATATAATATATCCTAGGAGAGAATGAAGGGTTTACCATTTGCATTTTTGAAT
>AP025044.1:13293412-13305119 GCA_036186865.1 Eustoma russellianum | reverse complement strand
ATGGGCTAGCAAACAGTATTTATCAAACAAATGCGGCGCCAACTTGGAGAATCATATAAGCAGGGAATAAAGTAATTTCTATGCCCATAACGTAGCCGCATGTATTGTCCCCATAAAGTTCTACTGTGATGAAATAACCACCAAAGTTTACAGGAGTATACGTCTTGAACATCACTTAACCCTCGAATGGATAAACCACCCTCAAAATGTGAGAAGCATATTCGTCGCCAAGATATCCAATGATGCTTCTGTGATCCCTATAAAAAACATGCAAACCTGAGCTCAAGTGTCCGAATGATGCTGCGAGGCAACTGTGTAGCCGCCATAATATGATTGGGTATAGCCAATAATACCGAGCGTATTAGGACAATCCTTCCTGCAGCCTCCAAAATCTTGGTCTGCCAGCCTCCCAACCGGTTGTCAACATGTTGCAATAAAGCCTGGCAATGACATGCACGCGTAATGCCTTTTTGCAAATAAGAACCCAGATATTTCAAAGGAAGGGTAGTTTGTCGCATCCCTAGTAAAGCGATGTAGGCTTGACGGCGAGATGAGGTCACTCGATCTGAAAAAACCACCGAGCTTTTATGCCAATTAACGGCTTGACCAGAAATGCGTTCATACAATGATAAGAACCGCTTAAAACGCTGTAAATTGCTGTGAGTTGCAGATAAGAAAATCAACAAATCACCAGCATATGATAAATGAGAGATGGATGTTGGCATGCGGCCTAATGAGAAAGACGCAATATGTGACTGTTCCACTAACTTCTTTAAACCTCGACTAAAACCCTCTCCTACCAAGATAAATAGAAGAGGGGATAAAAGGTCTCCCTGCTTAACCCCCCATCGTCTGATGAAAGAAACCATAATGTAGGTCATTAATTAATATAGATATATGAGTACCTTCCAAATGATTGAGAACAAGAGTGATGAGAAGGATGAGAAGCCGAATGTATGTAAAATTGCCTTTAGAAATTGCCAACTGACGCGATCAAATGGTTTTTCCATATCCAATTCAATGACTGCATTGTTTGGTCGGGGTCCTTTATCAAACCAATGTATTATTTCATTGGCAAGCAACACCTTCTCTTGTATACCACAGCCTTTTTGGAAACCTGCCTGCTCCGGAGATATAATCCTAGGGAGAATAGTATTCAAACGATTAGCAAGAATACGTGTTTGAATCTTACTCATGAAAGTGGATAATGCAATTGGACAAAAATCACTTAAAGAACGTTGAGATTCTCCCTTTGGTAATAAGATGATCATGGAATGTGCCATCGCACGTGGTACCGGGAATCCAAGAAAGAATTTTTGTACTGCTTTATACACATCCATATAAATTACATCCCAGCAACTTCGAAAAAACAAACCATTATAGCCATAAGGGCTTGGTGCACTATGGGGATCCAAACTCCATACCGCTTGTTCGACCTCCTCTAACGTAGGCATAGTCGTCAACATCAAAATTATCCTCCGCGGAAACAAGCTGAGGTATATTAACCAGAAATTCTATCGGCTCCTCAACTGTGTGGGTTGTAAACATTCGGTTGAAATATTCAACTGCAGCTGCCCCCATAGCGTCTTGAGTGTCACACAACTCACCGGTGTCTGTATATATGAGCTGTATATGTTGATGACGATGTTTATCTTTTACTACTGAATGGTAATATTTTGTATTACCCTCGCCAACCCTAAGCCATTTAACACGGGCCTTTTGTTTCCAATTGTAGTGCTGTAGCGCCCTGTACTATGCCTGCCCGCATACAGTGCACCTGCCGTACTTCGCTACGAAATGTATTAGGCGTCAATGCATAACATGTCACTGTCCATGCTAAAATCATGGACTACAATGTCATCATCTTAACAGGTAAGCAAAATTTAGGCAGAATAAAAACTTTCAAAGGAAACATTTCCGAATATCCGACATAGATTTTACAACTAAGTTTGCAAAATAAAGACAAATCCGAAATCAACGTTGTTGTAACCCAATAAGGGAATCCTTTTGTACCTAAGATTTGAGTTAGTGAACATGTGACAATATACGCTTGTAATTATAATTGATTAAGTCAACGATCATTATTATAAAGTATATTACGAAAAGTACTATGTGCATTGTAGGGAAAGGACCCAAATTTCCCCAAGACCTTGTAAGGTTTCGGCCAATAGCCAAGAAAGGCTGAAAATTTTCTTAAATCACTATTTAAGAAATAAACAAATGGAATGGATATGTATTTTTAACAAAGGAAAAGAAAGGTAGCTAAAATCTAATAAGGCTTAGTTGGGGTCATTAAAGACCCCAACCGTCGGATGGTGTAAGGGGAGGGGGAGGCTAATTAAGGAGGATTACTTGACTAGAGTTAATGAGCCTCTAACCAAAGTTCAACTAACAAGAATTAATTAAAAGTAAATAAGGTTAGTCAAAAGTAACTATGGTTAGCATAAAGTAACCAAGGTTAGTAGTAAAGTAACCTTGGTTAACTAAAAAGTAACCAAGGTTAGAAATTTAATTTGAGTAACTAAGGTTAATTCCTTAACCTTACTATAGTGAAAACCTTCACCCCACCCTTTTACCCCCAACGGCTACAACATAGTAACCAAGAGAAAGTTCCCTCCAAAGAAAACCTAATCTCCATCTCACAACATTCAACAAGAAACACTCCTCTTGTTACTATCAAAAGTTCATGGAAGGATTCTCTCGAATCGCTATGCCTCTGACCCATTTGACCCAGAAGAAAACCAAATTTGAATGGACCCCAGATTGCGAAAAGAGCTTTACTGAATTCAAGAAGAAGCTGACCTCCGCCCCAGTTTTAGCACAACCCATTCCTGGAGAAAACTTTGTGGTATACAGTGATGCTTCTAAGAACGGGTTGGGATGTGTATTAATGCAAAGAGATCGAGTGATTGCGTATGCATCCCGACAATTGAAGCCATTTGAACAGAACTACCCTGTACATGACCTCGAATTAGCAGCCGTGGTCTTTGCACTGAAAATATGGAGGCACTATGTATACGGTGAAAAGTGCGAAATTTTCTCAGACCACAAAAGCCTCAAGTATCTATTCACCCAAAAAGAGCTAAACATGCGACAGCGAAGATGGCTAAAATTAATGAAGGACTACGACCTATCAATTCAGTATCATCCGGGGAAAGCCAACAAGGTAGCTGATGCATTAAGTAGAAAAACAAGCCATCCATGCCAACCACCTTTGCAACGTGACATGGAAGAATTTGATCTAGAAGAGGTTGATTCAATTGAAGGCATGCTTGCAAAGTTGGTGATAATTCCTTCACTGATAGACAAAATTAAAGAGGGGCAAGAAAAGGATGAAACCTTAAAGAAGATAAAGAACCGGGTACGAATGAAACCCACCGAAGAATTTAAGGTTCGAAACGACAACAGTTTGTGGTTTCGAGAAAGATTGTGTGTACCCAATGACGAAGACATACTAAATGTTCTTAAGGAAGCTCACAATTCACGATTATCTATCCACCCTGGAGCAAATAAAATATACTAAGATTTGAAACGACGATTCTGGTGGCGTGGCATGAAAAGACAGATTGCGGAATTTGTGGAAAAATGCCTCGTTTGCCAGAAGGTGAAATCAGAACATCAGAAACCCGCTGGGTTGCTACAGCCTCTCGAAGTTCCCGAATGGAAGTGGGACTACATTACTATGGATTTTGTTACAGATCTACCCAGAATGAGAAGCAGTTACGATTCCATTTGGGTGGTTGTTGATCGCCTAACCAAGTCCGCCCATTTCATGGCTATGACAATCAAGGCTCCAATGGAGAAATTGGCTACGATGTACGTGGAACAAATTGTGAGTCTTCATCGAGTACCCCTAAGTATCGTGTGTGGCCGCGATCCTCGTTTCACATCACGATTCTGGACAGCTTTTCAGAAAACAATGGGCACTGAGATCCACATGAGCTCGGCATTTCACCCCCAACTGATGGTCAATCGGAAAGGACCATTCAGACATTGGAAGACATGTTGCAATCCTGCGTACTTGACTTTAGGGGAAGCTGGGATTGAAGTCTCAAGCTAGTAGAATTTTCTTATAACAACAGTTACCATCGATCCATAGGGATGGCCCCGTACGAAGCACTCTATGGAAGGAAATGTCGTTCTCCGCTCTACTGGGATGAAATAGGAGATAAGATTCTCACTGGACCCGACCTAGTAGAGCAGACTCGAGAGAGAATAAAAATCATAAAGCAAAAGTTACAAGCGGCCCAAGATAGAAGGAAGGTTTGGGCAGATGAAAAGCGGCGACCGTTAGAATTTCAAGTTGGGGAAAAAGTGTTTCTAAAGGTATCACCGACGAAAGGAGTTAAAAGATTTGGTCTTAAGGGGAAGTAAGCCCAAGATTTATTGGACCATACGAGGTTCTTGAAAAGATTGGAGAAGTTGCTTATCGACTCGCTCTACCGCCCACACTATCTCAAATACATGATGTGTTTCATGTATCTCAAGTACGACGATATGTACACAATCCTAGCCATGTCATAAAGGATCAACCTTTGAAGCTGGAAGCCAACACGACATATGAGGAAGAACCAAAAAAGATAGTTGATCGTAAGGAAAAGGTGCTAAGGAAACGATCAATACCAATGGTCAAGGTGCAATGGAAGAACCATTCTGTAGATGACATAAAGAACTTGTACCCTCACCTCTTTGATTTGCACTTTCAAGTTTCGAGGACGAAACTTATAATAAGAGGGGGAGGATGTTGTAACCCAATAATGGAATCCTTTTGTACCTAAGATTTGAGTTAGTGAACATGTGACAATATAAACTTGTAATTATAATTGACTAAGTCAATGATCATTATTATAAAGTATATTACGAAAAGTACTATGTGCATTGTAGGGAAAGGACCCAAATTTCTCCAAGGCCTTGTAAGGTTTCGGCCAATAGCCAAGAAAGGCTAAAAATTTTCTTAAATCACTATTTAAGAAATAAACAAATGGAATGGATATGTATTTTTAACAAAGGAAAAGAAAGGTAGCTAAAATCTAATAAGGCTTAGTTGGGGTCATTAAAGACCCCAACCGCCGGATGGTGTAAGGGGAGGGGGAGGCTAATTAAGGAGGATTACTTGACTAGAGTTAATGAGCCTTTAACCAAAGTTCAACTAACTAGAATTAATTAAAAGTAACTAAGGTTAGTCAAAAGTAACTATGGTTAGCATAAAGTAACCAAGGCTAGTAGTAAAGTAACCTTGGTTAACTAAAAAGTAACCAAGGTTAGAAATTTAATTTGAGTAACTAAGGTTAATTCCTTAACCTTACTATATTGAAAACCTTCACCCCACCCTTTTACCCCCAACGGCTACAACATAGTAACCAAGAGAAAGTTCCCTCCAAAGAAAACCTAATCTCCATCTCACAACATTCAACAAGAAACACTCCTCTCTTCCTTCATCCATAAACCACACGGTCAAAGGGCATACCAAGGAGGCTAAGATTCATACAAGTTCAAGAAGAAATAGGTAAGTGCACACTCAACCATTCAAGGAAAACTCTTATATTTTATCTAGTTTAAAGACTCACTCATCTCTTTTGCCCTAAACCGTGACCTTCAATGGTCACTAGGCTCAAGGATCTCAAGCCTTTAAGGACTCTAGCTTAGAGAAGCCTGGATACCACTCAAGCTCCTTTTGGTAAGTCATCTAGCCCTTTTTCTAAGTGAATATTTTAGTTAAAGGTGTAAACTAATCTTGCTCAATTTTCCTCTTCACCACCGTGGGATACATGCATAAGAAGGGAGAAAGATTTCAACTTTCCCTACACCTTTCCAAGAAGAGTAAGCAAAAAGGCAAGTACACTATACTCTTTGTGGCTTGAATGTGAGAGTGTGTGCATGAATGGCTAGTTAAACTTAAGATCTAATCTTAGTTGTTATGTGCTAAGTTTGAATGCTTAAACTTTCGGCCTAGGGCCAATTTGGTGTGTAGGTGTGAGATTTTGTTCAAAAGATGTAATCTTTGAAGATTATATGTACTATTATGTGTTAATCTAAGTTGGACATGTTAAATATCTTCTCTTTTCCATGAAAAAGGCACACGGTGGAGAGGGTGAAGGAAATAAGAGTGAATTTGCATGAAAATAACAACTTATGTGGTAAAGGGGAGACACGGTTATGTTCTTGTGAGTGTTAAGCTTAACTTGCTCTTGGATACATCATTTTTCTTGCATGCACCGAAAAAGGGACTGTTGGTGAGAAGGGTGTGTGTGCAACCAAAATCGTTGATAAGTGTTGTATTAGTAGGAATGTTGTATGTTAGCCAAAGAATGATGTATGGGGCTGTACAAACTGTTTTTTAAGGGGTTTTCATGTGATGTTGGTAGCATGTTGAGCCTGTAAATCTCATATAAAAAGAGTAAGTTTGATGCTTATTTAAGTGTTTATGACAAAAATGCAAGTTAAGTTCATTTAGGAAGGAAATATGACAAACTAGGAAATTTACTGGAACAGGACAGAAATTTGGGCTGTTTTTTGAGACCTGAAAAGGGACCTTAGAAACTTTCAATTTAGTTGATTTTTTTTTGACATTAATTTTATGTGTATATTAGATGTGAGAGTTAGAATTTTATTAAAAGGAGCTACGGTTAATTTTTAATAAATTTCCTAGTAAGATTGGTCCTGCTAAAATCACTGTACTGGACTAAATTTAAGTAACTCGTTGAGCAGCCTAGAAATGAACCTTAGATGTATACAGATTAGCCAATTTTCGGTATGACTCTAACCCTGTGAATGAAGTAAAGGTGAAAATTGGAATTTTTACAAAATGGGTTACGGTTTATTTTTAATGAAGTTTCTAGCAAAGTGTGTCAGGCTGAAATTCGCTGGGCTGACAGAATTAGTGTGGCATGTTGCATAATCTGAAATTGGACCTTAGAAAAATGCAATATGGCCAAATTTTGGTAAGATGCTAGTCCAATGAGTTTATTAAGCTGGAGAGTTGGAATTATCGAAAAAGGACTTAAGGATTGGTCACAATAAATTTTATAGCGAAATTGGTCATTCCAGAGTTCAGTTTGTAACCGTTTTATGAAAAAGGAAAAATGACTCCCTTATCGATATCGTAATTCCGTAAAAATTTTCACGGCAATCACTTACGACATATATGAAGGAGTACATGCAAGCCACTTGGTTTAAAATGATTATTTTAATAGGAAATCACTAAGGATAATATGACGCAACTAAGTTGGAAATTTTCCAGCATAGCGACGAGATGTACCCATATGTATATGTAAAGCATTATGCCATGGTTTGCATACTACATGTCATGCATTGCATCATCGTCACTCACATGATTTACAACATTGATTTTATGTGAAAGAAAGATGAAAAGCGTTTTCAAAAAGATGATTTTTGTTTTTAAAAGAACGCTTCCCCACCGGTACCGTGTGTGAGTATGAACTTGGCCAGTAAGAACCCGCCCAGATCCGGGTTAATTGATCTGATGGTATGACCGTTCAGGCCTGGAGAGAATAGACCTGATGATGACCGTTCGGGCCCGGAGAGAATAGCCATGATAAGAAGATGACGTTACCGTTCTGAATCCGGGAATAATAGATTCGAAGGGGAGACGTTACCGCCTCAAATCCGGGAAGATAGATCTGTACGCTCTGTTGTTTTCTGACGATGATGATTTGAAAGAAAAGCATGAAAAGTCATGTTCTAATTTTTATCATGATTCACCACACATACATATGCATGCATGTCAAGTTTACGGAGTCATTGTGTAGTGACACATGATACTTAGACTAAGCTGTGATGACCTTGTAGATCCTAAGTATGACTTCCTTAAGTGATGATTCTTGTTATGTTATGAATTGATGCGAGTTACAGTCTTTTATTGTTATATTCTGTATTAAGCAATGATTTTATTTAAGTTATGATCTTGATGCATTAAGTCATGATCCCTATCAAGTATTGGATGGAGGACAGGTATGCTTCTAGACCGAATTATTTTTGGGGTTCGGTTCTTGTACGCACTTTCCATTTAATCCTCAATTATTATAGTATACTTGCCGGTGACCTTGTCACTCACCCCCTATTTTTTCTCCCAGAGGCTGCAGGGGATAAAGTAGAGTGGATTGGGGATGAGCCTAGGGTCCCCTCCCATGAGCGCAGCGAGGAGTGGACGAGTTTAGGAGACATGACTGACCAGCTATGACTGAAGACTGAATTGTGTATTTGGGAAGGAAAACATTTGCTTTTGTCACTTTCGATACATTTCATCTGGGTTGTAAACTCTGAATGATCGTGTGGATGTTTTAATTTGAAGTTTTAAATTCTGCCACGGTTTCGCATACTTATGTGCGTGTAAGCGCGAAAATCCATGCATTAGTGAAGTACGGAGGGTGCACCGACTTCGGCAGGGCCGGGGTGCGAGGCGCCACAGATGTCCCCAAAATAAGTCCACATAACATAAGCCAACATAAAAGTCCTTAAGCTGCAATCCACTCTCTTGTCCATGGATAAGGAACTGGAGGCTCATCATCAATCCACTCTACACCATTCCCTGCCGGCTCTGGGGGATAAATAAAAGGGTGAGTAACAAATTCACCAGCAAGTGTACCACAAACAATCATGATTTAAATGGAAACTGTACCCAAGAACCAAATCCCAAGAATCTCAACTTTCCTGACATACCTGACCTTCAACCCAATAGCCGGAATGGTAACAAGATTGTAACTTAAGTGACAATAGGCTAAGCATTCTACTCACAAACACATGCAATGCGTATGAATGTGCAAATGTAATGAATCATGATATGATGAGAACCATTTTCGATCATTCTTACTTTCAAAACATAATCGTCATAAAACAATGAGTAGAGAGGGTTCAGATCTATTATCTCTGGATCTGAACGGTCATACCATTCCCTTCAGATCTATTATTTCCAGATCTGAAAACGGTCATACAATCAAACATCATCATCAGGACTATTATCTCTAGACCTAGACGGTCATAAAACAACATCATCAGGTCTATTATCTCCAGGCCTGGACGGTCATAATCATCATCCTCATGTCTATTACCTCTGGGCCTGGACGGTCATAAATCATCATCAGATCAATTAACCCCGGATCTGGAGCGGGTTGTGCTGGCCAGAAAGTAATGGTACCGTAGGAACCTTTCTTTCAAAAACCAAAAACTTATCTTCAAAAGATCTTTCTTACAATTCTTTGGCATAAAAATCAGTCTCATAAGTCGCATGAACATGGAAAATGCAATGCATGATATGCAACATGCAATTCATGACTAAATACATCATAGAAGACATATTCTAACTTGTTTCTTAAGCTGGAAAACAATCCAGCAGCAATGCCCTGTTCACATGGCCTCAGAATCGTCCATTCAGAGCCTATTTCCATAACCTTTTGCCACAAACATGCATAATGGAATCTCAGATACATGCCATAAAATTTTCATAACATTGCAAGATGTCTAAGGTCCTCAAAACATCAAATTACTATCAAGGGGTACTGCAGAATTCTGCAGCGCAGTACCCGCCTTACCTCAGTTACAAGGGTCAGAAAACAATATTAAATTAGGACTATCACCTGGAAAACATAGCCAACATACTAAGGAACATAATCCGTAAGCCCAAACATCACCTGTAACTCTAAATAAACAAGATCAAGGCCTCACAATACACGTCATCAGGCTGTCCTGTTTCCAGTTCTGTACCGCGACCTTCATCTCAGTGGTTAACCCTTAAAACAGATGTTTCAAGTCAATTTATTTACATGGAATTGTGTATCTATGCCTTAAGTAAATACCATAAAAATTTCAAAGCAATCCAATATGTTTAAAGGGGTCAATTAATTATTTTTCTCCGTTTAGGTACCTGCAGAATCTGCAGTGACCTGTTCTTACTAAATATTCCATTGAGGCCAAACCACAAGCTCTTTTACAGAATTTCCACACAAAAAATCACTACACATATCAAGCTACCAGCACACCAAAATTTAGCTCAATTGCACATTTCTAAGGTTCATTTCAAGGCCAAGAAAGTTGCTTGCCAAAACTGTCATGTTTCAGAGAATCTTACACATCAACACTATTACTCTTCAAACATTTCCCAAACCAACTCCAACTCCTAAAATAATTTTCTAACCACCACGTGCATATTTTAACATGAGAATTTCAGGTCTCATGGTATTCTTTAAGCTACACAATACCCCCACGTCAAACAGTCCCATAACTACACATAGAACATGACATTTTCATACATTTTATGCCTCATAAAGTCTATTCTTAACAAGAATTAGTTCATTATTCAACTAATCACAAAAACAGTCCCTTTTTGTGAAGAATAGGTCTCATATGATGTTTAAGTTAGGCACATAACATATCCGTAGAGAGAATCACTCAACATGCCAACAATTTCCTTTATAAAACATCCAATTTCTCATGCTTTGCACTTAGTATTCATCTAAGGTTAACAACTTAAAATAACTAGACATTCACGCATACAATTTCACAAATAAGTCCAGAGTGTCTAGAGTATACCTGCCTCTTTTAAGCTTAGTAATTCTTCCTAGCTTGAGCCTTGGGTTGAAATGGATTGAAGTTTCCTCCAACTTCACCAAGGAGCATACGGTTTTGGAAGGGGGATAAAGATGAACATAAGCTAACATTTTAATGAATAAAAGAGCTAGATTGAGGCTATATTCCCTTACCGAAATAGAGCTTAAATTGAGATTGAAAGAGGTCCAACCCATCAAGATGCTAGCACCACCTAATAGCTTGAAGAATCTTCACCTAGTGACCATTAGAGGGTCACAGTTTTTATAGAAGGAGAAAGGCACAAGTTGAGGTTTACAATTTCAATGTGGAATTCACTTTGAAATTTGGAATGCAACTTACCTAGATGAGTTTTAGAGCTTAAGATGAAGATGGTCTTGAGTCCTTTTAGTCCAAGCTAGCTGAAATGAGATGATGAAGAGTAGCCTAAGTATGCAAGAGATCTTTAGTGGTTAGCTTGGGATGAACCCTTGAGAGTATTGTGAGAGAGGAATGAGATAAAGCTTCTAGTATGATCTTGAAAGAGGTTCTATGGGGTACAAAAAGGGGTACCCGGCTGTCTAAGATAAAGAAGGAGAAGAGAGACTCTTCATGTGCATGAGACATAATCATGAAGGGGTATTTAGTGTGTTAGGCTTTTTACTTCCTTGGTTACTTTTGAGGGTAGTTTAAAGAAAAAGCTACTAAAGTAGTTAGTTGGGTATTCAGGATAAAGGAGGTTTCATGGATCAACCATGTTGTACCCGACGGTTTTTAGAGAAAAAGAGGAGGATAACTCTTCAAAAATCTTGTAGCATACTCATGAGGCCATTTACTACATGCGTAAGCATTTTAGAATGATTTTAAGTTGGCTAATAAAGTAGTTAGTTGGCATTAAGAAGTAGAATGGTTCTAGAGTCTCCAAGACTCTATGTTGGCCGGATTTTTCTAAAAAGGTTGGGAGGGTATAATTGTCATTTCACTTGCGTTATGGGACATACTTATCTAATTTCTCATAATATTTTCTTTAAGGAAATTTAATTGAAGAAGTCTTAAAAATGGAATTTAATAAAACGCACTAGGAGGGACTATTATTTTAGCAACTCACCTCATAAGAGTCAGAGATATAGAGTGATTTCTGTTGCGTACAACATCCTCCCCCCATTAT
>AP025044.1:13283013-13293402 GCA_036186865.1 Eustoma russellianum | reverse complement strand
TAGAGTCTCCAAGACTCTATGTTGGCCGGATTTTTCTAAAAAGGTTGGGAGGGTATAATTGTCATTTCACTTGCGTTATGGGACATACTTATCTAATTTCTCATAATATTTTCTTTAAGGAAATTTAATTGAAGAAGTCTTAAAAATGGAATTTAATAAAACGCACTAGGAGGGACTATTATTTTAGCAACTCACCTCATAAGAGTCGGAGATATAGAGTGATTTCTGTTGGGTACAACATCCTCCCCCCATTATCACAAGTTTCGTCCTCGAAACTTATGAGCACTACTCAAAGAGATCTGGGTATGAGTTCCTCATGCTTTCTTCAGTCTCCCAAGTGGCTTTATCAATAGAGTGATGCTTCCATTGCACTTTAACCATTGGAATAGATCGTTTTCTTATGGCCTTTTCCTTCCGATCAATAATTCTTTCAGGCTCTTCTTCATAAGATACATCGGCTTCAATCTTCACCGGTTGCTCCTCGATGATATGGCTGGGTTCGTGCACGTACCAGCGAAGCTGGGATACGTGAAATACATCGTGCAGCTAAGACATCGATGGCAGTAGTGCTAACTGGTAGGCAACTTCTCCAATCCTTTCAAGATTTTTATATGGCCCAATGAATCTTGGACTCAGTTTACCTTTTATGCCAAATCTTCTTACGCCCTTCGATGGCGAGACCTTCAAAAACACTTTCTCACCTGATTGGAATTCCAGTGGTCGACGCCTTTCGTCGGCCCAAACTTTGCTTCTGTTTTGAGCCGTCTTTAACCTTTGCTTGACAATCATCACTTTCTTTCGTGTTTGCTCCACTAGCCAGGTCCTACAAAAACCTGGTCTCCAATTTCTTCCCAATAAAGAGGAGATCGGCACTTTCTTCCATACAGCTCTTCATAAGGGGCCATTCCAATGGATCGATGATAGCTATTATTATAGGAAAACTCAACCAACTTAAGACTGTTGTCCCAACTTCCTCCAAAATCAAGGATACAAGCACGTAACATGTCCTCTACTGTTTGAATTGTTCTTTCCGATTGACCATCAGTTTCAGGGTGAAATGTTGAACTCATCCAAATTTCAGTGCCCATCGCTTTCTGGAAGGCTGTCCAAAGTCTAGAAGTGAAGCGAGGGTCGCTGTCACAAACTATACTCATGGGCAATCCGTGCAAGCATACAATCTGATCAATATACATGGAAGCCAATTTCTCCATAGAGGCTTTGATTGACATGGCCATGAAATGGGCGGACTTCATCAAACGATCAACTACAACCCAAATAGCATCATATCCATTCCTTGTCCTTGGTAGGTCAGTCACAAAGTCCATAGTGATCTGATCCCACTTCCACTCAGGAACTTCAAGGGGCTGCAACAATCATGCTGGTCTTTGATGCTCCGCTTTCACCCTTTGGCAAATGAGAATTTCTCCACGAATTCATCAATTTGCTTCTTCATGCCAGGCCACCAGAATTTCTGCTTTAAATCTTGATACATCTTGTTGGCTCCTGGATGAATAGATAGGTGGGAACTATGAGCTTCCTGAAGGACTTCATTCTTTATGACATCATTATTGGGTATGGATATCCGACCCCTGAACCATATGCTGTCATCACTGCGGGTCTGAAATCTTCAGATGGCTTTATTTTCAACTTATCCTTGATCTTTTTCAAAGCTTCATCCTTTCCTTGAGCCTCTTTAATTTTATCGATTAATGAAGGAATTAAGAACAACTTAGCAAGAACATCATCAATGGAATCAACTACTTCAAGGTCAAACTCTTCCATATCGCGCTGCAAAGGCGGTTGACGCGGATGGCTTGTTTTTCAACTCAAAGCATCGGCAACTCTATTAGCTTCTCTTGGATGGTACTGGATTGAGAGATCATAATCCTTTATCAGCTCTAGCCATCGGCGTTGGCGCATATTTAGCTCTTTCTGGGTGAAAAGGTACTTAAGGCTCTTGTGATAGGTAAAGATTTTGCACTTTTTACCGTATAGGTAATGCCTACATATCTTTAGGACAAAAACTACGGCTGCAAGCTCAAGGTCATGGACTGGATAATTCTGTTCAAACAACTTTAGCTGGCGAGATGCATATGCAATCACTCGATCTTTTTGGATTAATACACATCCGAGGTCATTTTTTGAGGCATCGCTATATACCACAAAACTCCCACAAGGGACAGGTTGAGCCAAAACTGGAGCAGATGTCAACTTCTCTTTCAACTTTGCGAAGCTCCTTTCGTAGTACGAATTCCATTCGAACTTCGCCTTTTTCTGTGTCAGTCGGTTGAGAGGCATAGCAATTCTGGAAAATCCTTCCAGGAATTTGTGATAATAGCCAGCGAGACAAAGAAAGCTCCGCACCTCTGTGACATTCGTTGGCCTTGGCCATTCTGTGATAGCTTCAATCTTTTTGTGATCCACTGATATCCCATCCTCAGATATGACATGGCCAAGAAATGATATGTTGTGTGCAGGCAAAATTTGGATTTACTAAATTTGGCGTACAACTGCTTCTTTCATAAAATATCAAGAACGATCCTCAATGGGCTGCATGAGATTCTTCGTGCGGTGAATAGATCAAGATATCATCAATAAAAACCACAACGAATTTATCTAGCTACTCCTAAAATACTCGATTCATAAGGTCCATAAATGCAGCAGGGGCGTTTGTCAATCCGAATGGCATCACATGGAATTTGTAATACCCATAACGCATCCTGAACGTGGTTTTCAGAATATCCTCAGCTTTGATCTTCAACTGAAAATATCCAGAGCGCAAATAAACTTTACTGAAGACTCTTGCTCCCTATACCAAGGTGCCTTTAGACAGGGCTGAAAACAGAATTTTATCGAAATAAAACTTATTAATTGCTTACCCGAAGCTGGTCAAACAGATCATCGATCCTAGGCAGCAGGTACTTATTCTTTATCGTAATCTTGTTGAGCTATCTATAATCTATGCACAGACGCATGCCTCCATCCTTTTTCTTTACAAATAACACGGGAGCACCCCAAGGCGAGACGCTTGGGCGGATAAGTTTCTTCTCTAATAGCTCACGCAACTGCTCTTTTAGTTCTTTCAATTCAGCAGGCGCCATCCGGTAAGGTGCCTTTGATATAGGCTCGGCTCCCGGAATTAGATTGATTTCAAATGCGATCTCTCGATCTGGGGGAAGGCCCGGCAATTCCTACGGAAAAACATCAGGATACTCCTGAACTATCGGAACTTGAGAAAGATCAGATGGCGCTTGATCGGTACTTCTAGCATAAACTAAGAGCCCTTCATGTCCTTTCTTCAACGCACTATGGGCACAGGTCGCATTCACATAGACAATCTTGGGGAATTTCTTCAATTTTGAGCCTCCATGAAAATTTACTACTTCACATGCTGGGTCCTTAATGATAACCCGTCTCTCGTGACAATCAATGTGAGCGTGATTCTTGGAGAGCCAATCCATTCTAAGAAATATGTCGAAATCACTTATAGTGATTGGAATCAAATCTGCTGCAAACTGCTGCTCATCGAACTCAATCTCACAGCTCTGGTACAAATGGTGAGAAACAAGCACCTGATCACCATCTTCTTGAACTCTATATGGAGTCCCAAGTTGGACGGGGCTATGGTCCATATTCTTTGCAAACTTCTGTGAGACAAATGAGTGGCTAGCGCCACTATCAAGCAATATATTTGCAGGCACATTACATACTAAGATAGCTCATGAATCATGCAAGATTGACTAAGCGACAACAAAACAACGATATCTTGCAAAATATAGACATTGCATAAGTCTTGAAACATACCAGTCACAACATCAGTGGCTTCATCAACAGCAGCATGGGTCATGACATGGACCCTTGCATTTGTAGAGAAAAAGGGGTTTGAGTGATTTCAAAATACATGATTTAAATGTGCATGACATATTGCATAAAAACATGCATGACATAAATATACATGACGTATTGCATATAACTTGCCTTATATAGTTCAAATATAATGTTGCCGTACTAACGAGCCATGAAGCGTTAAAGCTTACATCAAATGGCAAACATTTGTTGTGTTTGAACTATTTTCAGGTGCCACCATTAATGAACTAAACTAGTTCATTAAGTGAAGTACTTAGTTAATTAAACTAAGTAGTTCATTAAAGGAAGCAATATTTGGACAAGGCGCAAAGGCAACAAGGTGAAGAAAGGAAAGTCTTCCACTCTCCTCACACACTTAATGCACACATATATATACATAAATATATATATTTTCAGATTTTTTGAAAAAGTCATATACACATGTATTCCAACGTACTGCCGACACGTTACATATTTTACGTACGTACGTTAACGTCACACCACCATACTTAACTCATATTTATGAGAATATTCAGGTCTTATATCATATGACATAAGTCATGGTGATGACAAATTAAATACGACACGTTAAAAGGTTCTAAACCGAAAATTGTCGTATCGGGCAAATACCGAAACTTCGCCAAAGTGTCACGTACTTGCCATAAATAGATGGCCGGCCCCTATACCTAAAAAATATCCATAAATTTCGTGGGTATGATTATATTTACAGCCATAAAATCATTCCATGTTGGAACACACAAATCACCCCACATTAAGGCCAAATTGTGGAGATTCCAATTTCAATT
This sequence comes from Eustoma russellianum, assembly GCA_036186865.1. NCBI lineage: Eukaryota > Viridiplantae > Streptophyta > Magnoliopsida > Gentianales > Gentianaceae > Eustoma > Eustoma russellianum. The sequence continues at coordinate 13,288,750 of AP025044.1, read as the reverse complement.
TTGTTACATGTGTAAGGCGCCACTTTAAGATCAGCTAAGAGATGAATATTAAAGTTTAATTTATGTATATTAGGTGTAACATAATATATATATAACATGTGCAAAATGTTGGAATTTAATTAGAGAAAAATCGGGTAATCGATAAACGTCGAAAATTTGGTTTTCTATGAAAACGACACATGGAACGTTTTTGGCACATCATACAACATGTATCTAGACACTTTTTACATATTTCATACATCTCAAAGTGTTCTATAAAAATTCAATTAAGGGCTGATTGGAATATACCATGTGTGTATTATTAAATGTGCACTATTTCACAAAGTTTGCAAAAATAAAATTCAGCACATGTCTTATCTTCATGACACGCCTAAATCAGCTGAGTTGGAGACTATGTGGAGCCTTGTTGGCATATTGATTGGTCAAGAATGAAGCATACAATGTTGATGACATAAAGGAAGGAGCTACACAAGGTAACATTTCAAACTTATGTCACATTTGTAACACATGCTGAAAATTTCAGCATGTGCTAATAGGCTGGCCAAATTCTACACCATTATGAGCCATATTTTGTGTCTTGATTAAGATGGATTAATTAGAAGACAATTTGGAAGTGTTTTAAATATTTTATGGATTAAAGAAAGTATTCTTGAATATCACACATGCTGAAAATTTCAGCATGTGTGTAATGCATCTAGGCCGATTATGAGGCCTTGCTAGTGTCTAATTTTTATCCCATAAAAGATGAAAATATCTTCTACTAAATGGTGATTCTTTTCAGGAGATAAATCAAAGCAAACTTGGAAACATTTTGAAAAGAATACCCATGTGTCACATGCTGAAATTACAGCATGTAAAGTCATCTTTATGGCCGATTTTTTTAACCCTTTTTCGAGAAATATTGTCGGGCTTAATTTATGTGATGATCTTGGAAGTTATGGTAATCGTTTTATGGTGATTTTGGAACATGTTTTAAGTAGAATTCTCAGATTTTCCTATTCATCAAGTGATGACAACATTCAAGCAATCAATGAGTGCCAAGTAAGCAAGAGTTTAATGATCATCCAATAAGGAGGTGCCAAGTAAGCAAGAACATGTCACAATGATGCCACATATTCTCCCAAGGACTTAGAAGATAATTTTCAAGAGAAGAAGGTACCAAGGGGGGCGGCCAACACAAGGTTAAAAAGGAAAGGAAGAAGAGAAAAACAAGAACAAGAACAAGCATTGCAATCTTGAAGCATAAAACGTTTTAGCCTTCTTCTTCTACACTCTCTTTCTTTCTTCTTCCTAAAAGCCTATTGTTCTTATATTCATATACTTGAATAGGCTTCTTCTAGACCACCACATATTCTTTTATCATTGTAAAAGATTGATCAAGGTGTGATCAATCTTAGACTTTTAATAAGGTGGTGTTCGTGTGCATTGTATTCATCATACAAGGTTTGTAAAGGGTTGGAGTTGGTGTGTAACTCCATCAACCCTGTGGTAAGGTGTTTTTGTGTTGTGTGATTAGTGTGAACCGAGGAAGGTGTCCTCGAAGACTGGAGTAGGTTGTTTATAACCGAACCAGTATAAAATTATTGGTGTCATTTACTTTCAGCATCTACTTTTAGTTTCAGCACTGTTTATCCTGTTTGATCACGCTCGTAAAAATAGTAAAAGGATTTCAAAAATTACAAAACTTTCAGAAATCATAGCCACACGTTTTAAGGTTCTTTTTGCACAAGTTTCAACCCTTTTAGAGCAGTATAAGTCATCCAAACGTCCAAAGTTCTGAGACTAGTGCAGTCTGATTTTCAAGCTTGCAAAGGTTGAGACTTTGATCATATTTGACTAACTTCCCAAAAGAATTTTTCAAAACTGTTTTAAAAACTTTAAATATGACTTATAAGGGGTTAGTGGTTAAAATTTCAGAGCATTTGGAGTTACGTACAAATAGGAATTAATTTTTCAAATCAGTCTACCGTTTCTGGAAGATTCGCGCAATCTGACCACCAACAATTTTTGAAGGGGTTAGAGGTTGAATTTAAATATGAAATTTTTAGGAGACACTCATAACATCTGAGGCTAAGTTCTCTCAAAATTTCAGAATTTTTGAAGACCTACAATCTAGTTTTAAAAACGTTTTAAAACTGGTCCTGAAAACAGAAACTGTTTTCAGAAGTTGAGTTCTTAAGTCAAAACTATTATAAAAACCACACTTTCCGCAACAACTATTCCACCCCCCCTTCTAGTGGTGCCTTGCAGATCCTAAAAGTGGTATCAGAGTGCATGAACACTCATTTCAAAGGATCCAACGATCTTAGTAAGATGGCAACCACAAATCTCAAAACCGAACAAGAAGGTATGCCGAGCCAAAGGCCTCCTCTCTTTGACGGTGAGTCTTTCATTCAATGAAAATTAAGAATGAAGCTTTTTCTTATGGCAATCGATATTGATCTTTGGTCAATTATAGAAGATGGTCCTTTTGTTCCATCCAAGTTATCTACTGTAGATGGAGTCACACTAGAAGTTGTTAAACCTAGACAAGAATATACAAGTGAGGATAAAAAGAGACTAAGCATGAACGCTAGGGCTATGCAGTTACTTTAAAATAGATTAAGTAAGAGTGAGTCTAGTTATGTTTCAAATTGCTCTAGTGCACAAGAAATATGGAGAATACTCGAAATGAAACACGAAGGCACTAGTCAAGTAAAAGAGTCCACGATAAACATGCTTATGTCTACACTCGAGTCATTTAAATTATTGCCTAATGAATCTATTGTTGATATGGATCTTCGCTTGACTAATATTTATAATTCTCTTGAGTCTCTTGGCAAAGCCTTTGCTATGCAGGAAAAGGTACAAAAAGTCTTGTGAAGCCTTCCATCCGAGCGGGACCCTAAAGTAACTGCAATAGAAGAAATCAAAGAAACCAAGTCAATTAAGATGGAAGAATTAATTGGATCACTTAAAGTTTATGAGAACAAACTCACCATACGGAACTCGGAATCATCTAAACAAGGTAAGGCATTGCATTTAAAACAAATGAATACGTCTCTACCTCCTCCGATCACGTAGAAGATAGTGATTCTGAATCAGATAACAATGACTTAATTTTATTGGCTAAAGGCTTAAGAAAATTCATGAGAAAGTCGTTTAGAAACAAAAATAAGGCCACTTCGACTAAAAGAAATAAGAACAAAATAAACGATAAAGATGTTAAATGTTATGAATGCGGCAAACTTGGACATCTATCATATTACTGCCCTAATAAGGAAAAGCAAACAAATAAATACGCTGACAAGGAACGGAGCAAGAATAGACTCGTCTCAGAACCTAAGCAAAGGAAACGAGCTCTCAAAGGCTCCACTTGGAGTGATACATTGGATTCCGAGACTGAAACTGAAGAGGATACTGCACAAGTATGCTTTGTGTCCAAAGCATCAAACGAGGTATCATCTGACTCTGATTCTGACTCTGAGCCTTCTCATGATGATCTTTTTAGTCAGTACTTAGAATTGCATAAATTTACTAAGACTCCCGCGAAAGAAAAGAAGTGATTAATTGAAGACAAGAAACTATTAGAATCTTCTAACGAGAATCTTGTCGCTCAATTAAACGATTCAAAGGAAGAGTCATCATGCATCATTACTGCATTAAAGACAGAGATCTCATCATTGACCACGAAAAATAATGAAATGAAATCTGAGATTTCATGTTTGAAATCAATGAATACAGACTTAGAGAAAATGATGAAACAGTTTGATACGGGATCCAACATACTAGTGTTAGTGTATGTGCCCTAGGCCATGATTTGGATATTTATGTTATGCATTTATTATTAATAAAAGAGATTTTATTATCATTATTGTTGGTTAGTATGTTACACAATTTTGATATATGTCCTGATTCATTATTGTTATAGAGATAAAATAATTTATAATCAGTATGAGTATTGATTTGATAAAGATGAGATGATTATGTGTATGGTGATACGAATCAATCTCATAGATACTTGTTAGAGAACAGTGTATTGGATAGATCCATCATGAGATTACTACATGGATTAGCGTCATAAGTAAATCTCACGATAGTCATGTTTTAATCCTTTGACTTGAGATTGTCATAGTTTCCAACATAAGGACTATTATATTTTGACATGATCAAACGTTATCCGTAATTGGATAATAATAAAGGTCATGATTGAATGTGATATAAATTATGCAGAGGATATTGAACAATCAAGATAGAATTTGTCCCTCTCTTTTGAGAGTGATATCTTTGGGCCCCTCGATTAGTGAGACTGTGAAATGCATGGCCGTGCTCAAATGAATTGATAGTGTGATCAATATCATTTGTTTTATCAGTCCACTTAGAGATCGAGTAATCATATGTTTGAACAATATAAGTATGACGCTGACCATGACTTATGTTCAAACTAGATATCGTGTGACAAAGGGATTAATGCATGTGCTATTAGGCTAGTTGGACTTTACTCGTATTAATTGGGTAGTAGTAATGTCTTGCTAGAGACCAATTATGACTTGTTGGTTTATTAGAGATTTAATCAACTGCCAATTAATATGGGCCTATCGGGTCACACACAAGAATGCGTATGGCTGAGATTAATAATATTAATGATATTAATATTGGATATTAATTATTATTATTATTACTATCGTTTTAATATTAATAATATTAATATTGGATATTAATTATTATTAATATTATTATTATTATTTTCGTTTTTGTGGTTATATGTATATATATATATGCTGTCGGATAGCAATGAGAGAATCCATATCTGATATGGATTTTGAATATCCTGACAGAATCCATATCTGATATGGATTTTGATTGGCATCAACGAAACCGATTAGGACTCGACTTTTAATATCCATATATGTGTATATATATCTATGTATCTCGTACATAGAGACATACGAAATACACACGAAAACAACAGAAACCCTAGAACTGTTTTTGGAGAAAAGCGAGTTCTCTCAGCCGCGCCGTTTAAGAGCTAGCACTCCGGACGGAAGCATTCGTGTGGATACCGACAGAGCGTGTTCGTGATTTCGCACCTCTTCCATCTGCAGATTTCGAATCTTCGGAGGTAATTTTTGAGTTTTTTTCATCAATTAAACGAACAACATGGATCCTTGGTAGGAAATCGGAGATCAAGTTTTGTTTTTCCGCTGCGCGTTTTGCAGTGATCTCGTATGATTTCCTAACAGTGTTATCAGAGCCACTTGTTGTCTCGTTTAAATCGACTATATCATGCTTATGTGTTTACTGTTTTTCGTATGGCATAATATGTATAAAACAGTAATTCAGATTTCATATGATGAGAGAAGAATGGTGTTTTTCAATTCGTTTTCATGAGATGATTTGTATACGGCGGTAATCGTTTGTCATGTGATGATCAAAACCGATTTTGTTTATATTAGATATAATCACACGATATGTGTAAAACCTTATTCGAATCTCATCTGGTGATATCAGATTGATGTTTTCAGTTCGCTTTCATCAGATGTTATAATTCGAGATTGTTATATGTGATATAAAGTTTTCGTTTTTCATGAGATGATCAAAAACGATTATGTTTATATCGATATGAACAACCGATTGATGGTTCTGTTTTCGTGTTTCGAAGACAGATTATCAATTCGATGATGATTCTGATTCTAGTTTCGGATGAAGATTATCGATTTGATTGATATTCTGTTTTAAGGTTTGCGAATGACAGCCA
>AP025044.1:13262658-13282487 GCA_036186865.1 Eustoma russellianum | reverse complement strand
ATAATATGTTTGTGTAAAATATATTATAATTGTTGATGTCTTTGCATGGTGCATAGCATGGCCTCAGGACCTATGTGATTGACTTAGTCATATTTCTGTTTTGGGTTATTATGGCCTATGTGCCGCTGTAGTTTTTGTTGTATTTTATTGTACAATTAGTTAGGTTTTTCTTTATTATTGTAATAAATGAAGAATCAAGATACAAAAGTGGTGATGGCGACACATACCAAGGACGAGTGGATTCCATGGAGATGGAGGCACGAGCCCAAGACAAGAAGATATGTATCATTGCAAATGTTGTAATAGGAAGTCTTTCACATAGGGTTTCCTTTATGATCTTCATTTGGTCTCATGAAGATCATATTTAGTTTGGCCATGCTATGTCACGTTTACATATTTATCATTTTGTATGAGATGCGTGGATGATAGATTATATATGCATATAGGATGCTACGATATAATGATATGCAATGTAAGACATAAACTAAGTTGAACCCTCATCAATAATTTAAGTCTTTATGCCATCCATGTCTTAAACACCTATTAAAACTGGGATTGTATTAAAGTAGGTATTGCCAAAGCAATGTGCTTTAAACATTCCTAGCTACGTAGGATGAGTAATAGTGCTACTCATATGTTTAAAATTGGTTAGACTTAATTGGGCTATCAAAACGGTTTTGGGCCCAAGACATTAGATGGAATCTAACATACAATGATATATGATGTCATTATTCCATAAATTCTAAGAGTTACATGAGATGTAATTGGTAAAGAAGTTACCTACCTAAATAACTTAATTTTAAGCGTCATGCCAAAGCTGAGTTTAGAATTAAGTCAAATATGGATCTTAGCTCACTAAAATATTTCTTTTGAGGGTTATGTTTTAGTGAGAGTTTTATAAATTTTAACCTCATTATTAATAAAGTGTTACTTTGCATGTTTTGTAGATCATAAATGGCTGCTAATAACAATTCCACCTTATCGTTGCGATCAATCCTTGAGAAGGAAAAATTAAAAGAATGCGGGACTAATTTTGTTGATTGGTTTCGAAACTTGAGAATCGTTCTCAAGCAAGAAAAGAAGTCCTACGTGCTCGATGACCCTGTCCCTGAACCACCTCCTGTTGATGCTTCTGTTGCTGTTAAGAACAAGTATAAGAAGCATATGGAAGATTCAAACGACATAGGATGTCTTATGTTGGCAACTATGTATTCAGGACTTCAGAAAGACCTAGAACACTTAGAAGCTTATGAGATGAGTGTGCATCTCAAACAAGCTTTCCAACAACAGGCTAGGCAACATAGGTTCGACACCGCTGTTGCACTTTTTGACTGTAAGATATCTGAAGGTGAATCTGTTAGCGCTCATGTTTTAAAGATGAAAGGCTATATAATCACCTTGCAAGACTCGGATATCCCCTGAGTTTGGAACTCGCTACGGATTTGATCCTACACTCTTTGCCTAGCAGTTTTTCTCAGTTTGTTATGAACTACAATATGAATAATATGGAAAAGTCCATTCCTGAGCTACACGGTATGCTCAAAACTGCTGAGGGGAATATCAAAAAGCCTACCCATGTATTGAGTGTCAATATCAAGCCTATGAAAAAGAAAGGTAAAGGCAAGGGTAAGCCCAAAAGTGCGAAGGGTGCAAAAGGGTCCAAGGGTCAAGCTAAACCGAAACCTGGTCCCAAGGCAAAGATTCCTAAGGAAGGAACCTGTTTCCATTGCAACAAGCCTGGGCATTGGAAAAGAAATTGATGTTTATTTGGAGGAGTTGAAGAAGCTGAAGGGTAGTGCGACTAAATCTTCAGGTATTTATGTTATAGAAATTAATTTATCTACTTCTTCTTCCTGGGTATTAGATACTGGATGTGGATCCCATATTTGTACAAATATGCAGGGGCTCAAAAGGAGTAGGATGCTGAAGAAGGGCGAGGTGGACCTACGTGTTGGCAATAGAGCAAGAGTTGCTGCTATAGCTGTAGGGACCTATGAGCTTGTCTTGCCCAATGGGCTTTTGTTAGTTTTAAAGAATTGCTTTTATGTTCCTACTATGAGTAGGAATCTTATTTCAGTATCTGTTTTGGATGATGAAGGTTATTCATTTTTAACTAAAAATAAGAAGTGTTCTATTTTTGATAAAAATGACTTGCTTTATTGTATTGCAAGTAGTTATAATGGCATTTATGCCCTTAACCTTGATGATTCCAATGACGATAATATTTATAACATATCTTCAAAGAGAACTAAGACAAATGAATTAAACCCTGCATATTTATGGCACTTTCGCCTTAGCCATATAAATGAGAAGCGCGTAACTAAACTCCATCAAGATGGATTATTAGATTCATTTGATTTTGAATCATTTGAAGATTGCGAGTCTTATTTGCTTGGAAAGATGACAAAGACCCCTTTTACTGGACATAGTGAAAGGGCTAATGACTTATTGGGCCTCGTACATACAGATGTATGCGGCCCAATCAGCATTAGTGCCAGAGGAGGATTTCAGTATTTCATTACTTTTACTGATGATTTTAGTAGGTATGGCTATGTCTACCTAATGAAACATAAGCATGAGTCTTTTGAAATGTTTAGAACTTTTCAAAATGAAGTACAAAATCAACTTGGTAAGACAATTAAAACGCTTCGATCAGATCGAGGTGGGGAATATTTGAGCCAAGAATTTGACCAACATCTAAGAAATTGTGGAATCGTTTCACAGTTGACTCCTCCAGGAACTCCACAATGGAATGGTGTTTCTGAAAGGAGAAATCGAACTTTATTAGATATTGTTCGATCTATAATGGGTCAAGTAGATCTTCCTTTATCTTTTTGGGGTTATGCCTTGGAGACAGCTGCATTCATTTTGAACCGTGTACCATCTAAAGCGGTTGAAAAGACACCATATGAGATGTGGACTGGTAAGAGACCCAGTTTGTCTTTTCTTAAGATTTGTGGTTGTGAAGCTTATGTGAAAAGATTAGTGTCAGATAAGCTAGCTCCAAAATCTATCAAATGTATTTTTGTGGGGTATCCTAAAGAAACTAAAGGGTACTATTTCTATATTCCCTCAGAGAACAAAGTGTTTGTTGCTCGAAATGGAGTCTTTTTGGAAAAGGAGTTTTTCTCCAAGAGAACTAGTGGGAGTATAGTACAACTTGAGGAAACTCAAGTTCCACAAGATATCGTTGAACCGTCTTTAGAGACAATTTCAGAACCACAAACAGTTGTGGAGCCTGAAAATGTAACACAAGTCCGACGCAGATCTGATAGGATACATCGTCAGCCAGAGAGATATGGATTTCTTGTGACTGATGATAGTGAAGTTATGCTCATAGATCAAGATGAGCCTACTACCTATCAGGAAGCTGTGTCTGGTCCAGATTCAGATAAATGGCTTGGAGCCATGAATTCTGAGATGCAATCCATGTTTGATAACCAAGTTTGGTCTTTAATTGATCCTCCAGAGGGTATTAAGACTATTGGTTGCAAATGGGTTTTCAAGAAGAAAACTGACATGGATGGAAATGTGCAAACCTACAAAGCAAGGCTTGTGGCTAAACGTTTCAAGCAAACTCATGGTATAGACTATGATGAAACCTTTTCACCAGTAGCTATGCTTAAGTCTATTCGAATTCTCCTTGCCATAGCAGCATACTATGATTATGGGATATGGCAAATGGATGTCAAAACTGCTTTCCTTAATGGAAATTTACTCGAGGATGTGTACATGACACAACCTGAGGGTTTTGTAAATCCTGAGAATTCAAAGAAGGTTTGCAAGCTTCAAAGGTCCATCTATGGATTGAAGCAAACATCTAGAAGCTGGAATCTTCGTTTTGATGAAACAGTTAAGAACTTTGGTTTCATCAAGAATGAAGATGAACCTTGTGTTTACAAGATGGTTAGTGGGAGTGCAGTAGTGTTTCTGGTCCTATATGTGGATGACATATTGCTTATTGGAAATGATATCCCTACCTTGCAAAAGGTTAAGGCTTGGTTAGGGAATTCATTCTCAATGAAAGACTTGGACGAGGCTACCTATATCCTTGGTATCAAGATCTATAGAGATAGATCTAAAATGATAATAGGCTTGAGTCAAAGTACATACATAGATAAAATGTTGAAGAGGTTCAACATGCAAGAGTCCAAGAAACGATTCCTGCCTATGTCTCATGGCATTCATCTTAGCAAGAATCAATGTCCTCAGACATCTGATGAGCGAGATCGAATGAATAAAATTCCTTATGCTTCTGCTATAGGATCGATCATGTATGCCATGTTATGTACTAGACCAGATGTCTCATATCCATTGAGCACAACCAGTAGATATCAAGCTGACCCCGGTGAAGGTCACTGGACGGCTGTCAAGAATATTCTTAAGTACCTCAGAAGGACTAAAGAAGTATTCTTGGCCTATGGAGGTTTGGATGCCGAGTTAGTTGTAAATGGTTACACAGATGCTAGCTTCTAAACCGACATAGATGATTTCAGATCGTAGTCCGGTTTTGTATTCACATTGAATGGTGGAGCTGTTAGTTGGAAGAGTTCAAAACAAAGCACTGTGGCTGATTCTACAACAGAGGCTGAGTATTAGCAGCATCAGATGCAGCTAAAGAAGCAGTTTGGTTGAAGAAGTTCATCACTGAGCTAGGAGTGGTACCTAGCATTGCAAATCCTGTGGACATTTATCGTGACAACAATGGTGCCATAGCACAAGCAAAAGAGCCTAGGTCTCATCAGAGATCTAAACATATACTCAGACGCTACCATCTCATTCGAGACATCATCGATAGAGGAGATGTCAAGATATGCAAAGTTGACACAAACGATAACATAGCGGATCCATTGACTAAGCCTCTCTCACGGGTCAAGGATGATCAGCATACTAGATCTATGGGTCTCAGATATTTGTAGGCCTAGTGCAAGTGGGAGATTGTTAGTGTATGTGCCCTAGGCCATGATTTGGATATTTATGTTATTAATTTATTATTAATAAAAGAGATTTTATTATCATTATTGTTGGTTAGTATGTTACACAATTTTGATATATGTCCCTGATTCATTATTGTTATAGAGATAAAATAATTTATAATCAGTATGAGTATTGATTTGATAATCATGAGATGATTATGTGTATGGTGATACGAATCAATGTCATAGATACTTGTTAGAGAACAGTGTATTGGATAGACCCATCATGAGATTACTACATGGATTAGCGTCATAAGTAAATCTCACGATAGTCATGTTTTAATCCTTTGACTTGAGATTGTCATAGTTTCCAATATAAGGACTATTATATTTTGACATGATCAAACGTTATCCGTAATTGGATAATAATAAAGGTCATGATTGAATGTGATAGAAATTATGTAGAGGATATTGAACAATCAAGATAGAATTTGTCCCTCTCTTTTGAGAGTGATATCTTTGGGCCCCTCGATTAGTGAGACTGTGAAATGCATGGCCGTGCTCAAATGAATTGATAGTGTGATCAATATCATTTGTTTTATCAATCCACTTAGAGATCGAGTAATCATATGTTTGAACAATATAAGTATGACGCTGACCATGACTTATGTTCAAACTAGATATCGTGTGACAAAGGGATTAATGCATGTGCTATTAGGCTAGTTGGACTTTACTCGTATTAATTGGGTAGTCGTAATGTCTTGCTAGAGACCAATTACGACTTGTTGGTTTAATAGAGATTTAATCAACTGCCAATTAATATGGGCCTATCGGGTCACACACAAGAATGCGTATGGCTGAGATTAATAATATTAATGATATTAATATTGGATATTAATTATTATTAATATTATTATCGTTTTAATATTAATAATATTAATACTGGATATTAATTATTATTATTAATAATATTATTATTATTTTCGTTTTTGCGGTTATATGTATATATATATATATGTTGTCAGATAACAATGAGAGAATCCATATCTGATATGGATTTTGAATATCCTGACAGAATCCATATCTGATATGAATTTTGATTGGCATCAACGAAACCGATTAGGACTCGGTTTTTGATATCCATATATGTGTATATATATCTATGTATCTCGTACATAGAGACATACGAAATACACACAAAAACAACAGAAACCCTAGAGCCGTTTTTGGAGAAAAGCGAGTTCTCTCAGCCGCGCCGTTCAAGAGCTAGCACTCCGGGCAAAAGCATTCGTGTGGATACCGACAGAGGGTGTTTGTGATTTCGCACCTCTTCCATCTGCGGATTTCTTATCTTCGGAGGTAATTTTTGAGTTTTTTTCATCGATTAAACGAACAACATGGATCCTTGGTAGGAAATCGGAGATCAAGTTTTGTTTTTCTGCTGCGCGTTTTGCAGTGATCTTTCCTAACAGCTAGAACGTATTATCTTATCACAAAAGCATGATAGTGATAAAACAGGTTTAGGATACATTGAAACAAATGAAGTATCCATTAAACCAACCAAGTTCATAGTGTCTAAGAAAGTAGACACCCCAAAACAAAAAATGGCGTCTAAGATGATGCAAAGACCCTCTCTCCCCTCCTCACGCCCTACTTCTTCCTCATATCATGCGAAATACAATTTTGTGCCATATAGATATGAGAAGAAACAAGTGATGCATACACGTCATCCATTTCATTCATCTAGATCATGCACTACGCACACAAACACAAGGACATATCAAAAACGTCCTACATATAATGAGTATAAAGGAGTACTTGGCCAAAGGCCTAAAGTGCACTCACCATATGTTTACTACATTGCACCTTCATCTATATTCTTGCCATTTGCTAGACCGAGAAGGATCACCCAAGTATGGGTGCCGAAAGGTACTTTTACTAAGAGGTGAATATCTAACTCGTAAGGACCCAAAATTAAAAGGGTACCTAAATCATTATTGCACATTGCAGGGAGCCCACACATCAAAAGAAACATCTATAAAGTGGTTCCTTGATAGTGGTTGCTCGAGGCACATGACGGGTGACCCGAGCTTGTTCACGAAATTAAAGAAGGTCACAAAAGGCGGATCCGTGACCTTTGGAGACAACAACGAAGGCAAGATCATCGGAAAAGGTACAATTGGAAACCCAAGCACTCTTCAAATCTCCAACGTCTTTTTGGTAAGCAACTTATCCTATAATCTTCTTAGCATTTCGCAATTTATTGACAATGGTTTTGATGTGTGTTTCACTCACCCTTATTGCAATATAATAAATAAAAATGGAGAAATCGTCTTAAAAGGAAAACGAGAAGGAAACATCTTTACGCTTTCTATGGATGATATGTTAGACGCTAAAGTTAAGTGTTTCATGTCAAATGAACCCAACTTAAATTTGTGGCATAGACGTTTAGGACAATATTGGCATTTCTACACTAGAAAAACTCCAACGAAAGAACCTTATAGAGGATTTCCCACACTTGATTTAGACAACTTTCAGGTGTGTGAATCTTGCATAAAAGGCAAACAAACACGCGAGTCACTAAAACCTAAAAATGAAATAAGCACAACTAGAGTTTTAGAATTGTTACACATTAATCTATTTGGTCCTAGTCGCACTACGAGTCTTGGTGGGCGTCATTATGCTTGCGTGATTGTTGATGATTTTTCTTGTTATACATGGACTTTATTTCTTGCACATAAGGATGATAGTGTCATTGAGATTGCGAAATTAATAAAACAACTTGAAAATCAATACGGTGTCAATGTGAAAAGATAAGAAGCGATAGAGGCAGTGAATTTAAGAACAAAGACATGATTTCATTTTGCGAAGAAAAAGGAATCAAGCATGAGTTTTCGGCACCTAGAACTCCACAATTAAATGGAGTAGTAGAAAGAAAGAATAGGACATTACAAGAAATCGCTAGAACTATGTTGTGCGAAAATAAATTGCCTAAATTTTTGTGGGCGGAAGCCGTTAACTATGCATGTTACATAGTGAATCGCTTGTCCATTAGAAAGAAATTAAATAAGACGCCTTATGAGATATTAAATGATCGCATGCCTAAAATTGACTATTTTCGTGTGTTTGGTTGTAAATGCTTTGTTCTAAATACAAAAGATAATTTAGATAAATTTGAATCCAAATCAATTGAATGCATCTTTATTGGATATTCTGTAAATTCAAAAGCATATAGATGTTATGATCCTCTCACTAGACAAATCATAGAATCTATTCATGTGAATTTTAATGAATTTGGCGAGATTGATAAAGATAAAGAATATGATGATGATTTTGAATTGAAACCCGTGTTGAATGAAGATGATGGTATGTTTGATATGCATGATATGCATGATACACTAGAAATGCATGATCACTTAGAAATGCATGAGAACATAGAAAATAATCAACCAAGATGGCATAGAGATCACCCACATGATCTCATTATAGGCGATATCACTCACGGTGTGCGGCCACGTAGAAGAATAACTTCGGATGAAATAAATCGATTTCATGCTATGATTTCCGAAATTGAACCCAAATATGTACATGATTCTTTGAGTGATTCTTCTTGGATTGATGCTATGCATGAAGAGCTTAATCAATTTGTTAGAAATGACATGAGATTTAGTGCCACGACCACAAGGTACGACCATAATAGGCACAAAGTGGGTGTTAAGAAGTAAAATGAATGAAGAAGGAAAAGTCGTTAGAAATAAAGCTAGACTAATAGCACAAGGCTACAATCAAGAAGAAGGAATTGACTATGATGAAATATTTGCACCCGTAGCACGTTTAGAAGCTATACGACTTTTACTTGCCATTGCTTGCATGAAAGATTTTAAACTTTATCAAATGGACGTAAAAAGTGCATTCCTAAATGGATTCATACAAGAAGAGGTATACGTGAAATAACCACCTGGTTTTGAAGATTTGAAACATCCCGATCACGTGTACAAACTAAAGAAGGCACTATACGGACTAAAGCAAGCACCTAGAGCATGGTATGATCGTTTTGTTACTTTTCTTTTAGAAAATGGTTTTAAACGAGGCATTATAGATAGTAAATTATTTTTGAAACAAGATAAATCGGATTTACTCATTATTCAAATTTACGTTGATGACATTATTTTCGGTTCTACCTGCCATAAACTTGTTGAATATTTTGAAAATTGCATGAAATCCAAATTTGAAATGTCTATGGTTGGCGAACTGAACTATTTTCTTGGCTTGTAGATTAAGAAAACGAGTAAAGGCATTCACATAAGCCAAACTAAATATGTAAATGACATGATTAAAAAGTTCAATTTTGAGAATTTAAAACCATCCCCCACCCTTATGAGTGTTACCACTAAATTAGATAAAGATGAACATGGTAAAGACTTTGATAATGCCTTATATAGATCTATGATTGGTTCTTTGCTATATCTTACAGCTAGTAGGCCTGATATCATGTTCAGTGTATGCATGTGTGCACGTTTTCAAAGTCAACCTAAGGTGTCTCACTATAATACGGTAAAAAGGATATTCCGCTATATTAAGCACACGCCCATCATAGGTATTTGGTATGATAAAGATTGTGAATTTAACTTACATGCTTATACTGATGCAGATTACGGTGGATGTAAGATAGATAGAAAAAGCACGAGTGGCACTTGCCAATTTATAGGAAACTCGCTTATTTCATGGTTTTCCAAAAAGCAAGCAAGCGTAGCTTTATCCACTACTGAGGCTGAGTACATGGCACTTAGTTTATGTTGCAGCACAATTATTATGGATAAAAAAACAACTTTCGGACTTTTGAATTAACGTAAATAGAATTCCTATATATTGTGATAGTATGAGTGTAATTAATCTGTCTAAGAACCCCGTATTACATTCTAAGGCCAAGCATATAGAAGTACACTACCACTTTCTTCGTGATCACGTAAATAATGGTGATATTTTCATAGATCACGTAAGCACAGAAGCACAAGTAGCGGATAGCTTTACTAAAGCACTAAATCAAGCCACATACGAAAATCTACGACCTCAATTCAGCATGATTTCTGCTGATTTGCTTTGATTCTCTTTCCATATTTGCAGGCATATTTTGATTGACTTTCAAAAATAAAGGGGGAGAGAATACATGTTTAAGGGGGAAAGAGAAACTGATTGCATAAATCAAGAGGGAGCGGTTTGAAATTTGAAATTCAAATTTTGAATTTATGCATGATTGAAGGGGGAGCAATAGGATTTAAATCATGAAAGTAGGTTATTTTGAAAATCATCAAAAGGGGGAGATTGTAGAGAAAAAGGGGTTTGAGTGATTTCAAAATACATGATCTAAACGTGCAAGACATATTGCATAAAAACATGCATGATATAAATATACATGACATATTGCATATAACTTGCCTTGTATAGTTCATATATAATGTTGTCGTACTAACGAGCCATGAAGCGTTAAAGCTTACATCAAATGGCAAACATTTGTTGTGTTTGAACTATTTTCAGGTGCCACCATTAATGAACTAAACTAGTTCATTAAGTGAAGTACTTAGTTAATTAAACTAAGTAGTTCATTAAAGGAAGCAATATTTGGACAAGGCACAAAGGCAACAAGGTGAAGAAAAGAAAGTTTTCCACTCTCCTCCCACACTTAATGCATGCATATATATACATAAATATATATATTTTCAGATTTTTTGAAAAACGCACATACACATGTATTCCAACGTACTACCGACACGTTACATATTTTACGTACGTACGTTAACGTCACACCACCATACTTAACTCATATTCATGAGTATATTCAGGTCTTATATCATATGACATAAGTCATGGGGATGACAAATTAAATATGACACGTTAAAAGGTTCTAAACCGAAAATTGTCGTATCAGACGAATACCGAAACTTCGCCAACGTGTCACGTACTTGCCATAAATAGATGGCCGGCCCCTAAACCTCAAAAATATCCATAAATTTCGTGGGCATGATGATATTTACAACCATAAAATCATTCCATGTTGGCACACACAAATCACCCCACATTAAGGCCAAATTGTGGAGATTCCAATTTCAATTTTGTCACATGTGTAAGGCACCACTTTAAGATCAGCTAAGTGCTGAATATTAAAGTTTAATTTATGTATATTATGTGTAACATAATATATATATAACATGTGCAAAAAGTTGGAATTTAAATAGAGAAAAATCGGGTAATCGATAAACGTCGAAAATTCGGTTTTCTACGAAAACGACACATGGAACGTTTTTGGCACATCATACAACATGTATCTAGACACTTTTTACATATTTCATACATCTCAAAGTTTTCTATAAAAATTCAATTAAGGACTGATTGGAATATACCATGTGTGTATTATTAAATGTGCACTATTTTACAAAGTTTGCAAAAATAAAATTCAGCACATGTCTTATCTTCATGACACGCCTAAATCAGCTGAGTTGGAGACTATGTGGAGCCTTGTTGGCATATTGATTGGTCAAGAATGAAGCATACAATGTTGATGACATAAAGGAAGGAGCTACACAAGGTAACATTTCAAACTTATGTCACATTTGTAACACATGCTGAAAATTTCAGCATGTGCTAATAGGCTGGCCAAATTCTACACCATTATGAGCCATATTTTGTGTCTTGATTAAGATGGATTAATTAGAGGACAATTTGGAAGTGTTTTAAATATTTTATGGATTAAAGAAAGTATTCTTGAATATCACACATGCTGAAAATTTCAGCATGTGTGTAATGCATCTAGGCCGATTTTGAGGCATTGTTAGTGTTTAATTTTTATCCCATAAAAAATGAAAATATCTTCTACTAAATGGTGATTCATTTTCAAAAGATAAATCAAAGAAAACTTGGCAACATTCTGAAAAGAATACCCATGTGTCACATGCTGAAATTACTACATGTAAAGTCATCTTTATGGCCGATTTTTTAACCCTTTTTGGAGAAATATTGTCGGGCTTAATTTATGTGATGATCTTGGAAGTTATGGTAATCGTTTTATGGTGATTTTGGCACATGTTTTAAGTGGAATTCTCAGATTTTCCTAGTCATCAAGTGATGACAACATTCAAGCAATCAATGAGTGCCAAGTAAGCAAGAGTTTAATGATCATCCAATAAGGAGGTGCCAAGTAAGCAAGAACATGTCACAATGATGCCACATATTCTCCCAAGGACTTAGAAGATAATTTTCAAGAGAAGAAGGTACCAAGGGGGGCGGCCAACACAAGGTTAAAAAGGAAAGGAAGAAGAGAAAAACAAGAACAAGAACAAGCATTGCAATCTTGAAGCATAAAACGTTTTAGCCTTCTTCTTCTACACTCTCTTTCTTTCTTCTTCCTAAAAGCCTATTGTACTTATATTCATATACTTGAATAGGCTTCTTCTAGACCACCACATATTCTTTTATCATTGTAAAAGATTGATCAAGGTGTGATCAATCTTAGACTTGCAAGGTGGTGGTGTTCGTATGCATTGTTTTCATCATACAAGGTTTGTAAAGAGTTGGAGTTGGTGTGTAACTCCATCAACCCTGTGGTAAGGTGTTTTTCTGTTGTGTGGTTAGTGTGAACCGAGGAAGGTAGGACTAGAGTAGGTTGTTTATAACCGAACCAGTATAAAATTCTTGGTGTCATTTACTTTCAGCATCTACTTTCAGTTTCAGCACTGTTTATCCTTTTTGTTCACGCTCGTAAAAATAGTAAACAGATTTCAAAAATCACGAAACTTTCAAAAAACATAGCCACATGTTTTAAGGTTCTTTTGGCACAAGTTTAAACCCTTTTGGACAAGTATAAGTCATCCAAACGTCCAAAGTTCTTAGACTAGTGCAGTCTGATTTTCAAGCTTGCAAAGGTTGAGACTTTGATCGTATTTGACTAACTTTCCTAAAGAATTTTTCAAAACTGTTTCAACCCATTTAAACATAACTTATAAGGGGTTAGTGGTTAAAATTTCAGAGCATTTGGAGTTACGTACAAGTAGGAATTAATTTTTCAAATCAGTCTACCGTTTCTGGCAGATTCGTGCAATCTGACCACCAACGATGTTTGAAGGGGTTAGAGGTTGAATTTAAATCTGAAATTTTAAGGAGACACTCATAACGTCTGAGGCTAAGTTCTCTCTAAATTTCGGAATTTTTGAAGACCTACAACCTAGTTTTAGAAAAGTTTTAAAACTGGTTCTGAAAACAGAAACTGTTTTCAGAAGTTGAGTTCTTGAGTCAAAACTATTTTAAAAACCACACTTTCCGCACCAACTATTCAACTCCCCTTTCTAGTGGTACCTTGCAGATCCTACAGCATTTGCGCGCTGACGCTGGTTTCTTGGTTGCTGCTGCTGTTGGGCTCCTCTTTTTGGATAGTCTTTGATCAAATGGCAAACTTTTCCACAAACAAAACATGCAGTTCCCTTGTCTAGACAATTCTTAAGCACATGACCCACCTTAAAACAACCAAAACATGTCCCTGCCTGAATAAAGCATTCTCCCACATGGTTCTTTTGGCAATGAGGACAGACTGGAATAGCTAGCTGCTGTTGCTGTTGACCTTGATTTCTTGGCTGATTCTTTTGCTGAAAATTCTGTTGCTGTGGGCGGCGCTGAAAGCGATTCTAATTCTTTCCCTGACGACCGGGTCCTCTGAAATTCAGCTTCGCTACCTTACGGGATCCCCACCTCTGAATTCTTCTCTTCCTCTCTTTTGACCAATCTCATCATGTCGGATGATGTCTCTCTCAATCCTGTAACAGGCATCAATTAATGCTCCAAAATTTGTAGGATTTGCATGAACAAGCGAAGTCCTTATCCTCGGATTTAACCCTCTTTCAAATTTTAACATCTTTGTCTCTTCATCATTCATCGTTAATGGATGAAATCTCCCAAGGGCTATAAACTTATTTGCATAATCAGCAACAATCATCCCTTGCTCTTGCTTCAGTGACTCAAACTCATGTCTCTTTTGCAGCTTAACTGAAGGGGGAATGTAGAACTTATTGAAATCTTGCAAAAATCTCTCCCACAGTATCGGTCTTGGCAAAGATTGCAGATAGCTTTCCATCACTGATTTGCTTGTCCTAGCAAAAATGGTCTAGTAGCTTGTGTTTTCATTTCTTCGGGCGCACGGATCAATTCAAAGCAGTTCTCCACTTCATCAAGCCACTTTTCTACAGCATCGGGATCCGGTTTTCCTTCAAATGGTGGCACATTAGCTCTTTTCATTTTTTCAAAATAAAACTGCGCATCTCTAATTGGTTCATGCGGTTGAGGAGGGCCATTGTGTTTTAACATAACCTTGCAAATCTGAGTCACAATCTGACAGAAAGTCTGAAAGGCATGGATATCAGGAATCATCTGAGGTAAGGGCCCCTGAGGTGGAGGATTGTTCTGAACAGGAGGTTGATTTTGATCCTGCGTGGTGGTGACGGAGGGACCTGAGCAGGTGGAGGAGGAACGAGCTCTTGAGGTTGCGGAGGAACCGGCTCCTGTGTAACAGTTCAGGCTCTAGCGGGTCTTTCATGAGGTCGAGCCATCTGCACTACGGAGCGTCGGAATTTATTCAGAGATGAAAAAAATCAGGATATTTGATAGAAATAAAATCATAATTTAAAGGAACTTAAACAAAGAGTAGAGGAGATAAGATTCAGATTAGATTTTGAGGCATTTAGGATCTTATCGACTAGGATTTAATCATTAGGTTAAGGTCCTAATTCCAGTCTAAGTCATCCTAGTCTAAAGTCAACACTCTTCTAAGATCATGACTTAGGTCTAAGATCAAAATTAGATTTCTAGAATCATAACTTAGTTCTACATTCTGCCCGAATCTAGAGCCTGTGCTCTGATACCACCTGTAGCGCCCCGTACTCGACCTGCCCGCGTACGGTGCACCCCCTGTACTTCGCTACGAAAAGTACCAGGCGTCAATGCATAACATGTCACAATCCATGCCAAAATTGTGGACTATAATGTCGTCATCTTAACAGGTAAGTAAAATTTAGGCAGAATAAAAACTTTCAAAGGAAACATTTCTGAATATCGGACATAGAGTTTACAACCAAGTTCGCAAAATAAAGACAAATCCGAAATCAATGTCCCCCAACTAAGTCCACAAAACATAAGCCAACATAAAAGTCCTTAAGCTGCAATCCACTTTCTTGTCTACGGATATGGAACTCGAGGCTTATTATCAATCCACTCTACACCATTCCCTACAGGCTCTGGGGGGAAAATAAAATGGTGAGTGACAAAGTCACTAGCAAGTATACCATAAACAATCATGATTTAAATGGAAATTGTACACAAGAACTAAATCCCAAGAATCTCAACTTTCCTGACATACCTGACTTTCAACCCAATAGCGGTAATGGTAACAAGATCGTAACTTAAGTGACAATAGGCTAAGCATTCTACTCACAATCATATGCAATGCGTATGAATATGCAAATGTAATGCATCATGATATGATGAGAACCATTTTCGATCATTCTTACTTTCAAAACATAATCGTCATAAAACAAGGAGTAGAGGGGGTTCAGATCCATTATCTCCGGATCTGAAACGGTCATACCATTCCCTTCAGATCTATTATTTCTGGATCTGAAAACTGTCATACATCAATCATCATCATCAGGTCTATTATCTCCGAACATGGACGGTTATAAATCGTCATCATCAGGTATATTATCTTCGGGCATGGACGGTCATAATCATCATCCTCAGGTCTATTATCTCCGGGCCTGGACGGTCATAAATCATCATCAGATCAATTAACCCCGGATCTGGAGCGGGTTTTGCTTCCCAGGAAGTAATGGTACCGTAGGAACCTTTCTTTCAAAAACCAAAAACTTATCTTCAAAAGAGCTTTCTTACAATTCTTTGGCATAAAAATCAGTCTCATAAATCGCATGAACATGGACAATGCAATGCATGATATGAAACGTGAAATTCATGACCAAATACATCATAGAAGACATATTCTAACTTGTTTCTTAAGCTGGAAAACAGTCCAGCAGCATTGCCCTGTTCACACGGCCTCAAAATCATCAATTCAGAGCCTATTTCCATAAAATTTTGCCACAAACATGCATAATGGAATCTTAGATACATTCCATAAAATTTTCGTAACATTTCAAGATGTCTAAGGTCCTCAAAACATTAAATTACTATCAAGGGGTAATACAAAATTCTGCAGCGCAGTACCCGCCTTACCTTAGTTTCAAGGATCACAAAACAATATTCAATTAGGACTATCACCTGAAAAACATAGCCAACATACTAAGGAACAACATCCATATGCCCAAACATCACACGTAAGTCTAAATAAATAAGATCAAGGCCTCACAATACACGTCATCAGGCTGCCCTGTTTCAAGTTACGTACCGCGACCTTCATCTTTGTTGTTAACCCTTAAAACAAAGGTTTCAAGCCAATTTCTTTACATGGACGTGTGCATCTATGCCTTAGGTAAATACCATAAAAATTTCAAAGCAATCCAACATGTTTAAAGGGGTCAATTAATTATTTTTCTCAGTTTAGGTACCTGCAGAATTTGTAGTGACCTATTCTTACTAAAAATTCCATTGAGGTCAAACCACAAGCTCTTTTGCAGAATTTAAGTAAACAAGATCAAGGCCTGACAATACACGTCATCAGGCTACCTTGTTTCCAGTTCTTTACTGAGACCTTCATCTCAGTGGTTAACCCTTAAAACAGAGGTTTCAAGCCAATTTATTTACATGGACGTGTGCATCTATGCCTTAGGTAAATTCCATAAATATTTCGAAGCAAATCAATATGTTTAAAGGGGTCAATTAATTATTTTTCTCTGTTTAGTTGCCTGCAGAATCTGCAGTGACTTGTTCTTACTAAAAATTCCATTGAGGCCAAATCACAAGCTCTTTAGCAAAAATTCCACCACACAAAATCACTACACATATCAAGCTACCAGCACACCAAAATTTAGCTCAATTGCACATTTCTAAGGTTCATTTCAAGGCCAAGCAAGTTGCTTACTAAAACTGCCCTGTTTCAGAGAATCATACACATCAACACTATTACTCTTCAAACATTTCCCAAACCAACTCCAACTCCTAAAATAGCTTGCTAACCACCACGTGCATATTTTGACATGAGCATTTCAGGTCTCATGATATTCTTTAAGCTACACAATACCCCCACGCCAAACAGTCCCGTAACTACACATAGAACATGACATTTTCATACATTTTATGCCTCATAAAGTCTATTCTTAACAAGAATTAGTTCACTATTCAACTAATCACCGAAACAGTGCCATTTTTTGAAGAATAGGTCTCATATCATGTTTAAGTTAGGCACATAACATATCCCTAGAGAGAATCACTCAACGTGCCAACAATTTCGCTTACAAACATCCAATTTCTCATGCTTTGCACTTAGTACTCATCTAAAGTTCACAACTTAAAATAACTAGACATTCAAGCATACAGTTTCACAAATAAGTCCAGAGTGTCTAGAGTATACTTGCCTCTTTTAAGCTTAGCAATTCTTCCTAGCTTGAGCCTTGGGTTGAAATGGATTGAAGTTTCCTCCAACTTCACCAAGG
The DNA here is from genome assembly GCA_036186865.1 of Eustoma russellianum. Classification (NCBI taxonomy): domain Eukaryota; kingdom Viridiplantae; phylum Streptophyta; class Magnoliopsida; order Gentianales; family Gentianaceae; genus Eustoma; species Eustoma russellianum. Next base: position 13,264,930 of record AP025044.1, on the reverse strand, counting down.
AGCATACGGTTTTGGGAGGGGGAATAAAGATGAACATTAGCTACCATTTTAATGAATAAAAGAGCTAGATTGAGGCTATATTCCCTTACCAAAATAGAGCTTAAATGGAGATTGAAAGAGGTCCAACCCACCAAGATGCTAGCACCACCTAATAGCTTGAAGAATCTTCACCTAGTGACATTAGAGGGCCATGGTTTTCATAGTAGGAAAAAGGCACAAGGTGAGCTTTACAATTTCAATGTGGAATTCACTTTGAAATTTAGAATGCAACTTACCTTGATGAGTTTTAGAGCTTAAGATGAAGATGGTCTTGAGTCCCCTTAGTCGAAGCTAGCCGAAATGAGATGATGAAGAGTAGCCTAAGTATGCAAGAGACCTTTAGTGATTAGCTTGGGATGAACCCTTGAGAGTATTATGAGAGAGGAATGAGATGAAGCTTCTATTATGATCTTGAAAGAGGTTCTATGGGTACAAAAAGGGGTACCCGGTGGTCTAAGATAAAGAAGGAGAAGAGAGACTCTTCATATGCATGAGGCATAATCATGAAGGGGTATTTAGTGTGTTAGGCTATTTACTTCCTTGGTTACTTTTGAGGGTAGTTTAAAGAAAAAGCTACTAAAGTAGTTAGTTGGGTATTAAGGAAAAAGAAGATCTCATGGATGAACCATGTTGTACCCGGCGGTTTTTAGAGAAAAAGAAGAGGGAAACTCTTCAAAAATCTTGTAGCATATTCATGAGGCTATTTACTACATGTGTAAGCCTTTTAGAATGATTTTAAGAGGGCTAATAAAGTAGTTAGTTGGCATTAAGAAGTAGAATGGTTCTAGAGTCTCCAAAACTCTATGTTGGCCGGATTTTTCTAAAATGGTTGGGAGGGTATAATTGTCATTTCACTTGTGTTATGGGACATAATTATCTAATTTCTCATAATATTTTCTTAAGGAAATTTAATTGAAGAAGTATTAAAAATGGAATTTAATAAAACGCACTGAGAGGGGCTAACATTTTAGTAACTCACCTCATAAGAGTCGGAGACATAGAGTGATTTCTGTTGGGTACAACAAGTTCCCCGTACCCAGGATGTACCCAAGTACGGTGCACCCGCCATACTTCGCTAAGGAGAGTACAAGGCGTCGATGCATTATCAGCATTGTCCCACGAATAAGCCATGGACTACTGATTTAAAACATCAAACAGTGGCAAAAGAAAGTGGCAGAGTTGAAACATAACAGACATCGTCCATCTCGTCTTAATTATTACAAACCATAAACCAGAGTTCTAAAATATTCTGAGAGTCCATAATACAAAAAAGAACATCATCTTCTAAGCTTCAGCAATCCTCAGGGGTAGGGCATCTGCGGCTCATCCTTCACATACTCTATCACGGGCTCTTAGGGCTCTGAAAATGATATATAAGGTATGAGTAATACGATCACCTAGAAAATATCCAGTTTAAGAGACAAGTCCGTATATGTTTTCTATGACGTATTTAGTCATGAATTTCTTGTTGCATATCATGCTTTGCATTGTCCATGTTCATGTTATTTATGAAACTGATTTTATGCCAAAGAATTGTAAGAAAGCTATCTTTTGTGAAGACAAGTTCTATGTTTTTGAAAGAAAAGTTCCTATGGTACCATTATTTCCTAGCCAGCACAACCCGCTCTAGATCTGGGGTTAATTGATCTGAGGATGATTATTGATGACCGTCTAGATCCGGAGATAATAGACCTGATGATGATGATCCATGACCGTCCAGGCCTAGAAATAATAGATCTGATGATGATGATTGATGACCATCCAGGCCCAGAGATAATAGACCTGATGATGATGATTTATAACCATACGGGTCCGTAGATAATAGACCTGATGATGATGATTAATTATATGACCTGTTCAGATCCGGAAATAATAGATGAAGGGAATGGAATGACCGTTTCAGATATGGAGACAATAGATCTGAACCCTCTCTACTCCTTGTTTTATGACGATTATGTTTTGAAAGTAAGAATGATCGAAATTGGTTTCCATCCTATCATGTTGCATTGCATTTGCATATTCATATGCGTTGCCTATAATTGCGAGTACAATGCTTAGCCTATTGTTGCTTAAGTTACGATCATGTTACCATTGCGATTATGAGGTTGAAGGTCAGGTATCTCGGAAAAGTTGAGATTCTTGAGATTTGGTTCTTGTGTACAGTTTCCATTTAAGTCATGATTGTTTATGGTATACTTGCTGGTGACTTTGTCACTCACCCTTTTATTTTCCC
>AP025044.1:13248878-13259341 GCA_036186865.1 Eustoma russellianum | reverse complement strand
TTCCTTGTGATGCCATTCGGACTGACAAACGCCCCTACTGCATCTATGGACCTTATGAATTGAGTATTTAAGGAGCAGCTAGATAAATTCATTGTGGTTTTTATTGATGATATCTTGATCTATTCGCCAGATGAAGAATCCCATGCAGCTTATTTGAGGATCGTTCTTGATATCTTACGGAAGAAGCAGTTGTACGCCAAATTTAGTAAATGTGAATTTTGGATACACAGCATATCATTTCTTGGCCATGTCATATCTGAGAATGGGATATCAGTTGATCCCAAAAAGATTGAAGCTATCACGGAGTGGCCAAGGCCAAAGAATGCCATAGAGGTGTGGAGCTTTCTTGGTCTCGCTAGCTATTACCGCAAATTCGTTGAAGGATTTTCTAGGATTGCTATGCCTCTCCCCCGACTAACGCAAAAAAGACAAACTTAGAATGGAATAGGGGTTGCGAAAGGAGCTTTACAGAGTTGAAAGAGAAGTTGACATCTGCTCCAGTTTTTGCTCAACCTGTCCCTGGTGAGAGTTTTGTGGTGTATAATGATGCCTCGAAAAACGGTCTCGGATGTGTATTAATGCAGAAAGATCGAGTGATTGCATATGCATCTCATCAGCTAAAACCGTTTCAACCGAATTATCCAGTCCATGACCTTGAGCTTGCAACTGTGGTTTTCGCTCTAAAGATATGGAGGCATTATCTATACGGTGAAAAGTGTAAAATCTTTACCGATCACAAAATTCTTAAGTACCTTTTCACCCAGAAAGAGCTAAATATGCACCAACGCTGATGGCTAGAGCTGATATAAGATTATGATCTCTCAATACAGTACAGTCCAGGAAAAGCTAATAGGGTTGCCGATGCTTTGAGTCGAAAAACAAACCATCCGCGTCAACCGCCTTTACAGCGCGATATGCAAGAGTTTGATCTTGAAGACGTTGATTCCATTGATGACGTTCTTGCTAAGTTGGTCTTGATTCCTTCATTAATTGATAAAATTAAAGAGGCTCAAGGAAAGGGTGAAGCTTTGAAGAAGATCAGGGATAAGTTGAAAATGAAGCCACCTGAAGATTTTGAGACCCGCGGTGATGACAGCATATGGTTCAGGGATTGGTTATGCGTACCCAATGATGATTTCATAAAGAATGAAGTCCTTCAGGAAGCTGATAGTTCCCGCCTGTCTATTCATCCATGAGCCAACAAGATGTATTTAGACTTAAAGCAGAAATTCTGGTGGCATGGCATAAAGAAACAAATTGTCGAATTCATAGAAAATGTCTTATTTGTCAAAGGGTGAAAGCGGAGCATCAAAGACCAGCAGGATTGTTGCAGCCCCTTGAAGTTCCTGAGTGGAAGTGAGATCACATCACTATGGAATTCGTGACTGACCTACCAAAGACAAGGAATGGTCTGACGAAGTCCGCCCATTTCATGGCCATGTCAATCAAAGCCTCTATGGAGAAATTGGATTCCATGTATATTGATCAGATTGTATGCTTGCACGGAGCACCCATGAGTATAGTTTGTGACCGCGACCCTCGCTTCACTTCTAGATTTTGGACAGCCTTCCAGAGAGCGATGGGCACTGAAATTCGAATGAGTTCATCATTTCATCCTCAAACTGATGGTCAATCGGAAAGAACAATCCAAACATTGGAGGACATGTTACGTGCTTGTATCCTTGATTTTGGAGGAAGTTGGGACAAAAGTATTAAGTTGGATTAGTTTTCTTACAATAATAGCTATCATCGATCCATTGGAATGGCCCCTTATGAAGCGCCATATGGAAGAATTTGCCAATCTCAACTTTATTGGGATGAAATTCGAGACAAGATTTTTTGCAAGACCCGACCTAGTGGAACAAACACGAGAAAAAGTGAGATTGTCAAGCAAAGGTAAAGGCGGCTCAAGACTGAAGCAAAATTTGGGCCGACGAAAGGCGTTGACCATTGGAATTCCAAGCAGGTGAGAAAGTGTTTTTGAAGGTCTCGCCATCGAAGGGAGTAAGAAGATTTGGCATAAAAGGAAAACTGAGTCCAAGGTTCATCGAACCATATGAAGTTTTTAAGAGGATAGGAGAAGTCGCCTACCGATTAGCACTACCGCCATCGTTGTCTCAGCTGCACTATGTATTCCATGTGTCCCAGCTTCGCCGTCTCAGCTGCACTATGTATTCATAACTGTCCAGGTCTGGAGATAATAGACCTGATGATGATGATCTATGACCGTCCAGGCCCAGAAATAATAGACCTGATGATGATGATTGATGACCATCCTGACCCAGAGATAACAGACTTGATGATGATGATTTATGACAGTCCAGGTTCAGAGATAATAGACTTGATGATGATGATTGATTGTATGACCGTTTTCAGATCCAAAAATAATAGATCTGAAGGGAATGTATGACCATTTCAGATCTTGAGACAATAGATCTGAACCCTCTTTACTCCTTATTTTATGACGATTATGTTTTGAAAGTAAGAATGATCAAAATTGGTTTTCATCCTATCATGTTGTATTGCATTTGCATATTCATATGCGTTGTATATAATTGCGAGTAGAATTCTTAGCCTATTGTTGCTTAAGTTACGATCATGTTACCATTGCGATTATTAGGTTGAAGGTCAGGTATGTCGGAAAAATTGAGATTCTTGGGATTTGGTTCTTGTGTACAGTTTCCATTTATGTCATGATTGTTTATGGCATACTTGCTGGTGAACTTTGTCACTCACCCTTTTATTTTCCCACCAGAGCCTGCAGGGAATAGTGTAGAGTGGATTGGTGATGAGCCTCGAGTTCCGTATCCGTAGACATGAGAGCGGATTCCAGCTTAAGGACTTTTATGATGGGCCTATGTTTTGTGGACTCATTTTGGGAATTTGTTTTTGTATTTGTCTTTATTTTGAGAACTTGGTTGTAAACTCAATGTTGGATGTTCGAAAATGTTTTCTTTGAAAGTTTTTTTATTATGCCTAAATGTTGCCTACCTGTTAAGATGATGACATGGTAGTCCATGATTTTGTTATGGACTGTGACATGTTATGCATTGATGCCTTGTACTTTCTGTAGCGAAGTACAGTGGGTGCATCGTACGTGGGATGGCCGAGTACGGGGTGCTACACTCGCAACTGAATCCATGACATATAATCCAAATTCTACCATTTCGCGTTCTAACAGAGGTTGACGTGGGTGGTCTGACTTTTGACTTAGAGCATTTGCGACCCTGTTTTCTTTTCCTGGGTGATACTGGATAGTGAGGTCGTAATCTTTGATCAGTTCAAGCCATCGGCGCTGCCGCATGTTAAGCTCTTTTTAGGTGAAGAGATACTTGATGCTCTTGTGGTCTGTGTATATTTCACATCTTTTGCCATACAAATAATGCCTTCAGATCTTTAGAGCGAATAGGACAGGTGCTAACTCCAAGTCGTGAACCGGATAATTTTGCTCATACGGCTTGAGCTGTCATGAAGCATATGCGATCACTTTTTCTTTTTGCATGAATACACATCCTAGTCTAATCTTTGAGGATCGCTAAAGACAACAAATCCTTCGCCCGGAACCGGTTGTGCCAGAACTAGGGCGGTGGCCAACTTCTTTTTGAGTTCTATGAAACTATGCTCACAGTCAGGGGTCCACTCGAACTTAGTGTTTTTCTGGGTTAGCCTCGTGAGGGGAACTGCTATCTGTGAGAATCCTTCGACAAACTTCTGATAGCAGCCAGCGAGTCCAAAGAAACTCCTTATTTTGGTAATGTTGGTTGTCCTCGGCCACTCAGTTATGGCTTCGATTTTCCTTGGATCAAAAGAGATACCTTCTTCCGAGATCACGTGCCCTAGAAAAGTTACACTGTGTAACCAGAATTCACATTTTCTAAATTTCGCATAAAGCTTCTTCTCCCTCAAAATATCCAATGCCATCCGTAGGTGCCCAGAGTGGGTTTTCTCATCTGGTGAGTAGATCAGGATGTCATCGATAAATACAGCAATGAACTTGTCTAATTGCTCCCCAAAGACGGTATTCATTAAATCGATAAACATAGCTGGGGCGTTTATCAGACCAAAAGGCATAACGAGGAACTCACAGTGTCCGTAGCGAGTCTGGAAAGTGGTCTTGGGTACATCCGCTTCTTTAATCTTCAATTGATAGTAACCTTAGCGCAGATCGATCTTAATATACACTTCGGGCCCCCCGTAGCTGGTCGAACAAGTCGTTGATTCTGGGCAGCAGGTACTTGTTTTTGATAGTAATTTTATTGAGCTCGCAATAGTCGATACAAAATTGGAAGCTCCCATCCTTTTTCTTCACAAAGAGTACCGGCGCTCCCCAAGGTGACGCGCTCGGTCTGATAAACCTTTTCTTAATCAGCTCTCTGTGTTGTTCCTTTAATTCTTTCAATTCAGTGGGTGCCATTAGGTATGGCGCTTTGGATATGGGCTCGGCGCCAAGAATTAGGTTTATTTTGAACTCTACCTCTCGGTTTGAGGATAGTCTGGGCAGTTCCTCTGGAAAGACATCTGGAAATTCACATACTACCGGAACCCGATTGAGAGAGGGGGTTTCCTGCTCGGCACTGAGTGCATACGCTAGAAACCCATCATTTCCCTGCTTCATTAATTGGTATGCTCGGGTGGCAGTTATATAAATGTTCTTGGGTTTCTTTCTTATTTTGATATTCCCTTGATAGGTTAATTCCTCCAAAGTAGGGTCCCTGATGATCACCCGTTTTCCTCGGTAATCGATATGGGCGTGGTTCTTAGACAACCAGTCTATGCCGAGCATGACGTCGAAGTCTTTTATTTGAATAGGGATTAAGTTGGCTTCGAATTTATACCCTTCCACCTCCAAGATACAGTTATGGTATACATAGTGTGATACCAACACCTGATCACTAGCTGCCTATACATGATAGGGAGTCTCCGTCCAGAATGGGCAGCCGTTCGAGTTCTTAGCGAATCGTTTAGATACGAAGTAGTGGCTGGCGCCACTGTCAAAAATCACATTCGCTGGTACTTGGCATACTAGTATTGCGCCTAAAGCATTTATACATTTAGGGATAATGTATAGCAACATAAAGTGACTATTCAATTATCTATATAAATCATACATGTCACAACATCTGGTGCTTCTTCCACCTCTGTATCAGCCATCACATGTACCCGCGTGTTCGCCCGCGGGTGGTTCCTTGGCTGCTGAGGTTGGGGTTGTTGGGCTTTCTTCTTTGGACAGTCCTTTACCATAGGCCCAGCTTTTCCGCAATTGAAACATTCTCCTGTTCTCCAACGGCACTCTCCCAGGTGCGGTTTCTGAGATATAGCACAGGGACGGATTGCTGGCTGTTGAGGTCCCTGTTGTGGCTGTTGTGAGCAAGGAAGCCCTTCGGCTTGGTGTGTGGGTGGGGTTGCGTCCTTTTTTGGTGTCTTACCATGTTTCCCATACTGTTCTTTCCTGTTTCCCTTGGTCTCTTCCCTCGTGTTTCCTTGTCTCTTCTGAGAATGTCTCTCTCTAGCCTGTAGCAGGCTTCTTGGGTTAGCATTTACCAACCATGTGCGGATACGGGGGTTCAAACCTCTCTCAAACTTGAGCATCTTGAGGGCTTCATCATTCATGGTCGAGGGTACAAATCTTCCCAAAAGCAATGTATCGGTTGGCATACTCGGCAATAGTCATGCCTGCGTTTTGCTTCAAGGATTCAAAGTCATGCATCTTTTGGAGGGTCACAGAGGGAGGAATATAAAACTTGTAGAATTCTTCCCGAAACTTTGTCCAGGCAATTGGTTTTTGGAGGGGCCGCATGTTGGTATTCTGCCACTGGTTCGCTTCTCCGATTAGAAATGGTCTTATCACCTGAGTCTTTAGGTCGTTTGGAACTTGGATGAGCTCAAAACAATTCTCCATTTCATCGAGCAACTTTTCAGCAATGTCAGGATTGGACTCTCCTTCAAAGGCCGGGACCCTAGCCTTTATCATTTCCCCAAAATAAAATCAAGGTCCTATCTGATGTTCTTGTGGTGGTGGTGGTGGGGCCGCTTGGTTGTTAAGCATGGCTTGTCCGACTTGGGCCATTGTCTGAAAGAACGCTTGAAAAGCAGCCATGTCGGGCATGGGTTGAAGGGGATGAGGTCCCTGCGGTGGTACTTGATTCGGTGACGGAGGAGGTGGCGGAGCCTGTCCTCCTCCCGACTGAGCCGGTACCTGCGCACCTGACTCTTGTGATCCTGTCCTCGCGGGCTGGGGCCTAGCTGGTCTGCCATGGGATCTTGCCATCTGCATTTCCACGGAAATTCCAAGTTTATGGGCTAAGCTAAGATTAAATGTAACGACAATGTGAAGAAGAGAATGTGCGATCTACTTAGGTGTTTCCCGTTTATTTAAAGGAGCATTATCAGGTTATTAACTTATATCTGTTATCTTAATCAGAAAATTTCAGGGGTTATTTTCCTTAATTTCCATGCTACATTTCCTAGACTAAGGCTATCGCTCATGCTAGGATCACAACTTAGGGTTTCCAATATTAGTACTTAGTGTCTACTTGTACCATGAATCTAGAGCCTGGGCTCTGATACCACCTATAGTGCCTCATACCGGGGCTGTACCCAAGTACGGTGCACCCGCCGTACTTCGCTAATGAGAGTACAAGGCGTCGATGCATTACCAGCGTTGTCCCACGAATAAGCCATGGACTACTGATTTGAATCATCAAACAGTGGCAAAAGAAAGTGGCAGAGTTGAAATATAATAGACATCGTCCATCTCGTCTTACTCATTACAAACCATAAACCAGAGTTCTAAAATATTCCGAGAGTCCATAATATAAAACAGAACATCATCTTCTAAGCTTTGGCAATCCTCAGGGGTAGGGCATCTATGGCTCATCCTCCACATACTTTATCACGGGCTCCTAGGGCTCTGAAAATGATAAATAAGGTACAAAAGTGATACGATCACCTAACAAATATCTCCTCATTCTACCGAAACATATCAGAACCATAAATAAGACCATAAACCAACTAGTGTAACTTATTAGAGTAAATGTCATTTTTGCCGGATAAGACTATGCTGGTGAACTTATCATCTAGAACATACCATCCTTCCGTTGCACTAGGGTTCATGTGATGAAATGCAGCATGAAGACACGTGAACAGAACGTAAAAGAACTATGCAGATGACCAAGACAGAATAGAGCAGAATCGTACGTATCATGACAGATCAGAACAAAAGAGAACCGTACATGATATATCAGAACAAGACAGAACGGTATAGCCATGGCCTCTACCTCTCTCCGTATGAACTGAGCATCGTCTACGAGTGATTCCGTCAGAATAATACCCCGTATGAATTAGAGCAACATAATACCACATGTGAGTCTGAATAAAACATTTACCCCGAAAGGTTTAACGGTAGTGCAATGAGCACCCGGGCAGAACAGAACATATATCTCACATGGGTCTACCGGTCACCGCAAAGGGACGACCGGGCAGAACAATACATATACCCATAAGGGTCTACTGGCAATCCTAACGGAATAACCAGGCAGAACAAAACATGCACCTCATAGGTGTCTACCGGCTACTCTAATAGGATAACTGGGCAGAACAAAACATAACCGGAATCAATCATTAAGGCCGAACGTTCATTACGGGTTTTAAAAAGCGTCTTTGCCTTTCAAAAAAAACGGAACTTCCCTTGTAAAAGATAAATACTTGTCATGACATGTATGCAATGCATAGTGTGGTATGCAATGGGTAAAAAGGGTCAATCTGTCGTTATAACCTTAAGCTTAACAGTTTAAGGTTATAATATATTCATAACGTAAAGCTAAAATTTTCAGATTTGTACCATAACCTCTTAACTTCTCTGTTTATCCCAAATCTGATTTAATTGAAGTTCTTTCACAACTTATTAGTTGAGGTCAATTATCCTACATCCATGCATTAAGAATGATGTTGAGTGGTTATAAGGGTCGAAACAGGACTGTTCTTTGTGATGTACCGAAACAAGACCGAGTCACGGTCCTAAGCTCATAAACGGCACCGGAAAGTAACTCCCATGTCCTCCTTTACTCCTAACAACTTTTATTCATCTTAAGGTTTAATTTTACTCAACCCTTATCTTTCCCGTTTGTTAGTTAAACCGCAAATAAATCCGTATACGATAAATGATCTAATGCGATAATTTAACGGTGGCATCAATTTGTTTATGGTAGTTCCGAGCTTCTCTTGGAGTCTTGTAACCATTTCCGGTGGTTACGCTTCCAATCATATGTTCAATGGCTTCAAATAAACATTTCAAGTGTTAGAATTACATGCATATATCCAATCCATGAGAGTACACAAAAATCAGTCCCATAACATTACATATTCCTTCATATCAAGCAACTTAAAGCCCTTTAAAATTTATCAAACGAGATCATTTGCTAAAACAGTCTCTTTCCCATTAATTTGAGTGAAGCTTAAGTATCAAAATAATCTTCACCCACCCTTATAATATAGCAAATAATTTAGTTCATCTCACTCCCTATTCTATCGAATAACTGTGGCTGTGGGGGGTTAATATGCCTTCCAAGTTGGCTCCTTTTTCCTCCTTAGCATATGTCTAGCCCTTCAAGTGGCTTACTTTCCCCACCATTGGTCTCTTAATCATACATAAACATCTCCCTTAGCCCTACATAGGTCATGGCCAAGCCCACTAAATAGCCCTCTAACTTGTAGTGTTCAAGTACTAAATAGCCCTCTAACTTGTAGTGTTCAAGTAATACTCAATTATTTAGGTGCTATCTATAATATTTTAAAGTCATAATAACGGTGGCTTATCACTTTCCCTTAAAACTCATTAGGGCCGAGTGTAGGGTGAGAAAATCATAGAGTTTCCTTCTCATTTTGTTGCACAAGATAGTCCGTTATTTTAGATACTAGATTTCTTATTTCCATAAACATGTTTCACAAGAATCATCTTGGTAATTCTTACAAAAATTTCAGCATGCTTTTATGGTCACAAGTATCTTACTAAGGGTAAGATTGAAGACTTAATGATATCTAGACATCTTACTTAAAGTTCTTCAACATCTCAAGGAAGAATCAAGGGATACTTGTCTTCTTTGTTCAAGGTTGAGTCCTTGGTGATGAGTCTTCCTAAGAGCCTTGAAAGCCACTTTATTCTTTCTAGGGTGACACACGATTAACACATGAGAGGTGATGAACAAAATTCTTTAAAGAGAGAGGAGTAAGAGCTTAAGAAATGTGTGAGGGCCTTACCTTGATGAAGCTTCTTAATGTCTTACACCTCCTAGAATTCCTTCACCCTTTGAGCTTGGCAATACTCCTATGGTGATGAAGGAGGGTCACAAGTTTAGGGGTTGTGGGATAATATATTTTAGACTTAATACAAAATCATAGAGAATAAAAGTTTTAATCCTAATAGCTACACACTTACCTTAATACTTTGAGGCTAGACTTGAGAGATCTTGGATGATTTCGCTCTTGGTCTTCCTCCCAGTGGCTGAAACTTGAGTGGGAGAGGAGGGAGTTTGGTAGTTTGTTGTTGGAAGATGGTTGAGAGTATTTTGTGATCTTGAGATTAATTGTCTAGAAAAGGGGAGGGGTGGCCGGATTAATGGGGGGAGAAAAGGAGCACAATGATTGTTGTCTTGCATGCATGAGAGAGGTTATTGAATGAGGTGGGCTGTTTAAGAATGTGTAACCCTTTTGTCTCAAGAGGATTCTAGAATAGGAGATATTTTGGGGCTTATTTAGAGGGAAAGTGGCCGGCCTTTTTAAGGGCATTTTGGTCACTTCCCCCCCTTGATGCCATAGTGCAATTTCAATTTCTTTTTCCTTATGATTATTCTGTTTATTATTATTTTTATTAAAAAAAGTTTAAATTAAGAAATTTTAAGACATGAATGGAATAATTTTCATTTCCACTTGAATCTACGGAGCTGATATTACAAGTTCGACATTTAAGAATTACATCCGCAGACCTAGTGGGTACAACACCAATGCTCCATCTCTTGATTAGAAGAATGTTGTAGCTCCGTCTGGGCCTCTGAGTATGCTGCTCGATTTGATTCCTAGGACTTAGATCATACGCTATCTCCATCCCCTTGGCACGCTGTTCTGCATATTCAAGTCGTCTAAAAATGTTACCATAAACCTCTGTGTTCCACAGGGAGATATCCTTTTTGAAACAACACAACTTTGCACATAGGCCCTGCATGCCTCCTATTGTAGGATAAGATGACCACGTGACCCTTATAAACGTATGGAAATCAGGGTGCGATGTCCATGCAGTGAGAAAACGGAACTGTTTAGGCCCATTAAATGGGTTTTGCCCACATTGAATCAACAAAGGACAATGGTCCGATAAAGTGCCACTGCAATGCGTCAATCGCACCTCCGGAAATAAATCATAGAATCCATCATTACAGAAAACTCAGTCTAAACGTCGCAAGACACGGCCCAAG
>AP025044.1:13230684-13248868 GCA_036186865.1 Eustoma russellianum | reverse complement strand
CAGAAAACTCAGTCTAAACGTCGCAAGACACGGCCCAAGCCCCGGACCCCTTGCCATGTATATCTCATACCAGTATGAGAAACAGTATGCCAAGAACCATATTGTACCATATCAACAAAATCTGTCAAGGTAGATAAGGAAGAACGAGAGACCCCTTTATGATCACATAAGGATAAAAATGTATTAAAATCTCCTGAAATAATCCAAGGATCCGAATATTCATCCGCATGATGCCGAAGGAAGTGCCAAAGGGCCTGCCAATCAACTATTGTATGCCGTCCGTATACACATAAAATCCAAAAAATGTGTTGGGTAGTACTGAGACGGAATTTAAAATGTGCTACCTGCTCAGAGACATAAACATCTAAAAAGCCCATGATAGACGAGTGCTAAAAACACCAAGCTCTACCATCACACACACTTTTTGAAGAACTAAAGCCTTGCTGCATTTTTTCCCATTGAATACGCAATTCCGATTGTTGTGGTTCAATAACGAATAAAAAGTGGATGCAATAATTATTAATGAACATGCACAAACGTGGGAGAGAGGTGCGCAAACCTCCTTTGTTCCATGTAAGTATATTCATTGAGACAGGTGTAAATGAGAGCTGGAAGAACGTTAAACACTACGTGCAACAACCTGTCGTGGCGGGCGAGGGATTTGACAGTGAAGGCAGTGGGTACATTTGCGAACACATGGGATAAAACCATCATCATCAACTTCTGCAGGCAGATTAACAATATGCTGGAGTAACTCTGCATCTGAAGTACCATCCTGGATAGCAGGAATGCGGCGTGACAAGGATTCTGATAACTGACGATATTCCTGCTGCATATCCTGCATCGTAGTATCAGCTGCAACAACAGTCTTTGGCAAGTCTGAATCGGATACTGTATGCACCAGCGGGGTGTCCAGAGGGGGATGTAGAGAAAAAGGGGTTTGAGTGATTTTCAAATACATGATTTAAATGTGCACAAAAACGAGCATAAGATAAAACGTGCATAAGATATACATGTATGCATGATACATTGCTATTACTTGCCTTATTTAGCTTATATATTATGTTGCCGTACTAATGAGCCATGAAGCGTTAAAGCTTACATCATATGGCAAATATTTGTTGTGTTTATGCTATTTTCAGGTGCCACCATTAATGAACTAAACTAGTTCATTAAGTGAAGTACTTAGTTTATTAAACTAAGTAGTTCATTAAAGGAAGCCACATTTGGAAAAGGCACAAAGGCAACAAAGCTAAGGAAGGAAAGTTTTATCCTCCTCCCCTCTTTAATGTGACACGCCATATACATATATATTACATATATTTTCAGATTTTTTGAAAAAGGCACATACACATGTATTCCAACGTACTACCGACACGTAATATATTTCACGTACGCATGTTAACGTCACACCACTATACTTAACTCATATTTATGAGTATATTCAGGTCTTATATCATATAATATAAGATATGGTGATGACAAATTAAATACGACACGATAAAAGGTTCTAAACCGAAAATTGTCGTATCGGGCGAATACCGAAACTTCGCCAACGTGTCACGTACTTGCCATAAATAAATGGCCAGCCCCTATACTTAAAAAAGTGATAAAAATTTCGTGCACATGACCATATGTTCAGCCAAAAATACTTTCCATGTTGGCACACACATATCACCCCACATTAAGGCCAAAATGTGAAGATTCCAAGTTTAATTTTGTCACATGTTAATGGTACCATTTTAGACCAGCCAAGTGCTGAGATTTAAAGTATATATTATATATATTATGTATAACATAATATATATAACATGTGCAAAAGTTGGAATTTAAATTAGAGAAAAATCGGGTAATCGATAAATATCGAAAATTCGGTTTTCTACGTACACAACACATGGAACATTTTTGGTACATCATGTGACATGTATCTAGACACTTTTTACATATGTTATACATCTTAAAGTGTTCTAGAAAATTAAATTAAGGGCTGATTGGAATATAACATGTGTGTATTATTAAATGTGCACTATTTTACAAAGTTTGCAAAAATAAATTCAGCACATGTATATGCCATATCACACGCCACTTCAGCCATGATGGAGCTTAGGTGGAGCTTATTTGACACTTATTTGTCATTTTAATTGGTGGAAAATAAGCTACACATGATGGGTGACTTTGAAGGGGGCAACACACAAGGAAAGATTTCAAAAATACAACACATGCTGAAAATTTTCAGCACATGTGAATAGTGGCCGAAAATTGCATCTTAATTGTGATATATTTGGCTCTTCATTTTCAAGGGATTGATATAATACTACTATGGCAATATTTTGAATATGTCTAGAATATTGCACATGCTGAAAATTTCAGCATGCTAAAATGGTGGTGGCCGATTTTGTCAATTAAAAGTGAGATATTCCATCATCTTTTGTTATGTGATTAATTGGAAGAAGAAATGGAAATGATTTGAATATAAATTAAATTAATAAATGGTGATATTTTATATCACACATGCTGAAAATTTTTCAGCATGTGTACAAATTGTTGTGGCCGAATTTGTGAGCTTGGATGTGTCCAAGTTCATTTCTTATGTGGTAGCAATAGTTACCATAACTTGGTGATTCAATGTTTTAAGAAAAAAATCAATGCAAAATAGGCAATATTTTGGACAAAAAGTGAATGTTACACATGCTGAAATTTCAGCATGTGCAAGAGACATAGTGGCCGAATTTTTCAACCCTTTTTGTGTCCAAGTTCATTCATCAATTGATAGCAAGACTTACCATGTATTGTTGACTCATTTTTATGGTGAAAAATCAAAGAATAATGGGTATTATTTTGAAGGAAATGGAAGGTTGCAAATGCTGAAAATTCAGCATGGAAAATATGTTTATGGCCGATTTTTTGGATGAGAAAGGAAGGATTTTATTGTCTCACAATTTATGTGAATATCTCTTGATTTATGGAATGTATTATGTGATGAATATTGGCACATGTTTAAAGTGTTAATCTCAGATTTTTTCCATGTCATCATGTTGACAACATTCATCCAATGAGAAGGTGCCAAGTAAGCAAAGACTAAATGATCATCCAATAAGAAGATGCCAAGTAAGCAAGACATTGGCACAATGATGTCTTACATCCTCCCAAGGGCTTAGAAGATAATTTTCAAGAGGAGAAGGACCTATAGGGGGCGGCCAAGACTTGTTAAAAAGAAGGAAGAAGAGCAAAACAAAGACAAGAACAAGAGTTGCACATTCAAAGATCAAAAGTGTTCTAGCCTTCTTCTTCTACATTCTCTTTCTTTCTTTCTTCTTGTAAGCCTATTGTATTCATATCTTTCAATCTTGAATAGGCTTGATATAGACCACCACATATTCCATATCTTTGTAAAAGATTGATCAAGGTGTGATCAATCTTCATTCTTGCGAGGTGGTGGTGTTCGTGCAAATTGTATTCACTGTACAAGGTTTGTAAAGGGTTGGAGTTAGGTGTAACTCTATCGACCCTGTGGTAAGGTGTTTTTGAGTTGTGTGATTAGTGTGAACCAAGGAAGGTGTTCCTTGAAGACTGGAGTAGGTTGTTTATAACCGAACCAGTATAAAATTCTTGTTGTCATTTACTTTCAGCACTGATTTTCTGTTTCAGCACTGTTTACTGTTTTTAATCACGTTCGTAAAAATAGTAAACGAATTTCAAAAATTACGAAACTTTCAGAAAACATAGTCACACGTTCTAGGGTTCTTTTGGCGCAAGTTTCAACCCTTTTGGACAAGTATAAGTCATTAAAACGTCCAAAGTTATGAGACTAGTGCAGTCTGATTTTCAGGCTTGCAAAGGTTGAGACTTTGATCGTATTTGACTAACTTCCCAAAAGAATTTTTCAAAACTGTTTCAACCCATTTAAATATAACATATAAGGGGTTAGTGGTTAAAGTTTCAAAGCATTTGGAGTTGTGTACAAATCGGAATTAATTTTGCAAATCAGTGTATCGGTTCTGGCAGATTTGCGCAATCTGACCACCAACGATGTTTCAAGGGGTTAAAGGTTGAATTTTAATATGAAATTTTTAGGAGATACTCATAACATCTGAGTCTAAGTTCTCTCCAAATTTCAGAATTTTTGAAGACCTGAAACCTAGTTTTCAAAACGTTTTGAAACTGGTCCTGAAAACAGAAACTGTTTTCAGAACTTGAATTGTTCAAGTTTAAAGAAATTTTAAAAACCACATTTTTTGCACCCACTATTCAACCCCCCCTTCTAGTGGTGCCTTGCAGATCCTACAATTGGTATCAGAGCAGGAACACTCACAACAAAAGGATCCAACGATCCTTGTGAGATGGCAACCACTAGCGACAAAACCGAGCAAGAAGGTATGTCAAGCCAAATGCCTCCACTATTTGGAATTGAGGTAAATTCTGATTCTGACTCGGATTCTGAACTATCTTATGATGATTTATATGTTGAATATCTTGAATTACATAAGTTTGCTAGAACTCTTGCAAAACAAAAGAAGCGATTAATTGAAGACAAGAAGATGTTAGAATCTTCTAACGAAAATCTTGTCGCTCAATTAAACGATTCTAGAGAAGAGTCATCACGCATCATTAATTCACTAAAGTCTGAGATTTCATCATTGACATCTGAGAACACTGAATTGAAATCCGATATTTCAAACTTGAAATCAAGGAATGCGGATGTAGAGAAAAAGGTGAAACAATTTGACACGAGAACCAAACATGCTAGATCACATCAGTTCTTCTCAAAAGCATGATAGTGACAAAACCGGACTAGGATACGATAAGAAAAGTAAGCCACAAAATAAACCAACCAAATTCATCCCATCTAAGAAAATAGATGCATCAAAGACATATGTGGCATCTGAGAAGACGCATAGGCCTTTTCTTATGACATCTCAACGTGCTTCTTCTTCACATCATGCAAAATATAATTATGTGCCATATAGATATGAGAAGAAACAAATGATGCATACGCGACACTCATATCACAAAAATGCATCTAGATCACGTCCCGTGCATGCAAACCGAAATGCTTATCAAAAGCAGAAACCATACTACATGCATGATGGGATTCTTGGCCAAAGGCCAAATGCATTTGGCCCTAACATATATTATGTTGCGTTCTCATCACCTTTCTCACCTTTTGGAAGACCTAGAAATGTCACCCAAATTTGGGTACCAAAAGGGACATTTTCAAAGGGTTGAATAAATAACCCTTACGAATGCACGTTATATGAAATGCATGTTTTTTTTTCTTCATCTTTACAGGCATCTTTTGATTTACTTTTCAAAATAAAGGGGGAGAGATAGCATGATTTAAGGGGGAGAGAGATACTAATTGCATAAATTAAGGGGGAGCGACTCGGAATTTAAAATTCAAGTTTTGATTTTATGCATGATTGAAGGGGGAGCGATAGGATTTAAATCATGAGTATAGGTTATTTTGAAAATCATCAAAAGGGGGAGATTGTAGAGAAAAAGGGGTTTGAGTGATTTTCAAATACATGATTTAAATGTGCACAAAAACGAGCATAAGATAAAACGTGCATAAGATATACATGTATGCATGATACATTGCTATTACTTGCCTTATTTAGCTTATATATTATGTTGCCGTACTAATGAGCCATGAAGCGTTAAAGCTTACATCATATGGCAAATATTTGTTGTGTTTATGCTATTTTCAGGTGCCACCATTAATGAACTAAACTAGTTCATTAAGTGAAGTACTTAGTTTATTAAACTAAGTAGTTCATTAAAGGAAGCCACATTTGGAAAAGGCACAAAGGCAACAAAGCTAAGGAAGGAAAGTTTTATCCTCCTCCCCTCTTTAATGTGACACGCCATATACATATATATTACATATATTTTCAGATTTTTTGAAAAAGGCACATACACATGTATTCCAACGTACTACCGACACGTTATATATTTCACGTACGTATGTTAACGTCACACCACTATACTTAACTCATATTTATGAGTATATTCAGGTCTTATATCATATAATATAAGATATGGTGATGACAAATTAAATACGACACGATAAAAGGTTCTAAACCGAAAATTGTCGTATCGGGCGAATACCGAAACTTCGCCAACGTGTCACGTACTTGCCATAAATAAATGGCCAGCCCCTATACTTCAAAAAGTGATAAAAATTTCGTGCACATGACCATATGTTCAGCCAAAAATACTTTCCATGTTGGCACACACATATCACCCCACATTAAGGCCAAAATGTGAAGATTCCAAGTTTAATTTTGTCACATGTTAATGGTACCATTTTAGACCAGCCAAGTGCAGAGATTTAAAGTATATATTATATATATTATGTATAACATAATATATATAACATGTGCAAAAGTTGGAATTTAAATTAGAGAAAAATCGGGTAATCGATAAATATCGAAAATTCGGTTTTCTACGTACACAACACATGGAACATTTTTGGTACATCATGTGACATGTATCTAGACACTTTTTACATATGTTATACATCTTAAAGTGTTCTAGAAAATTAAATTAAGGGCTGATTGGAATATAACATGTGTGTATTATTAAATGTGCACTATTTTACAAAGTTTGCAAAAATAAATTCAGCACATGTATATGCCATATCACACGCCACTTCAGCCATGATGGAGCTTAGGTGGAGCTTATTTGACACTTATTTGTCATTTTAATTGGTGGAAAATAAGCTACACATGATGGGTGACTTTGAAGGGGGCAACACACAAGGAAAGATTTCAAAAATGCAACACATGCTGAAAATTTTCAGCACATGTCAATAGTGGCCGAAAATTGCATCTTAATTGTGATATATTTGGCTCTTCATTTTCAAGGGATTGATATAATACTACTATGGCAATATTTTGAATATGTCTAGAATATTGCACATGCTGAAAATTTCAGCATGCTAAAATGGTGGTGGCCGATTTTGTCAATTAAAAGTGAGATATTCCATCATCTTTTGTTATGTGATTAATTGGAAGAAGAAATGGAAATGATTTGAATATAAATTAAATTAATAAATGGTGATATTTTATATCACACATGCTGAAAATTTTTCAGCATGTGTACAAATTGTTGTGGCCGAATTTGTGAGCTTGGATGTGTCCAAGTTCATTTCTTATGTGGTAGCAATAGTTACCATAACTTGGTGATTCAATGTTTTAAGAAAAAAATCAATGCAAAATAGGCAATATTTTGGACAAAAAGTGAATGTTACACATGCTGAAATTTCAGCATGTGCAAGAGACATAGTGGCCGAATTTTTCAACCCTTTTTGTGTCCAAGTTCATTCATCGATTGATAGCAAGACTTACCATGTATTGTTGACTCATTTTTATGGTGAAAAATCAAAGAATAATGGGTATTATTTTGAAGGAAATGGAAGGTTGCAAATGCTGAAAATTCAGCATGGAAAATATGTTTATGGCCGATTTTTTGGATGAGAAAGGAAGGATTTTATTGTCTCACAATTTATGTGAATATCTCTTGATTTATGGAATGTATTATGTGATGAATATTGGCACATGTTTAAAGTGTTAATCTCAGATTTTTTCCATGTCATCATGTTGACAACATTCATCCAATGAGAAGGTGCCAAGTAAGCAAAGACTAAATGATCATCCAATAAGAAGATGCCAAGTAAGCAAGACATTGGCACAATGATGTCTTACATCCTCCCAAGGGCTTAGAAGATAATTTTCAAGAGGAGAAGGACCTATAGGGGGCGGCCAAGACTTGTTAAAAAGAAGGAAGAAGAGCAAAACAAAGACAAGAACAAGAGTTGCACATTCAAAGATCAAAAGTGTTCTAGCCTTCTTCTTCTACATTCTCTTTCTTTCTTTCTTCTTGTAAGCCTATTGTATTCATATCTTTCAATCTTGAATAGGCTTGATATAGACCAACACATATTCCATATCTTTGTAAAAGATTGATCAAGGTGTGATCAATCTTCATTCTTGCGAGGTGGTGGTGTTCGTGCAAATTGTATTCACTGTACAAGGTTTGTAAAGGGTTGGAGTTAGGTGTAACTCTATCGACCCTGTGGTAAGGTGTTTTTGAGTTGTGTGATTAGTGTGAACCAAGGAAGGTGTTCCTTGAAGACTGGAGTAGGTTGTTTATAACCGAACCAGTATAAAATTCTTGTTGTCATTTACTTTCAGCACTGATTTTCTGTTTCAGCACTGTTTACTGTTTTTAATCACGTTCGTAAAAATAGTAAACGAATTTCAAAAATTACAAAACTTTCAGAAAACATAGTCACACGTTCTAGGGTTCTTTTGGCGCAAGTTTCAACCCTTTTGGACAAGTATAAGTCATTAAAACGTCCAAAGTTATGAGACTAGTGCAGTCTGATTTTCAGGCTTGCAAAGGTTGAGACTTTGATCGTATTTGACTAACTTCCCAAAAGAATTTTTCAAAACTGTTTCAACCCATTTAAATATAACATATAAGGGGTTAGTGGTTAAATTTTCAAAGCATTTGGAGTTGTGTACAAATCGGAATTAATTTTGCAAATCAGTGTATCGGTTCTGGCAGATTTGCGCAATCTGACCACCAACGATGTTTCAAGGGGTTAAAGGTTGAATTTTAATATGAAATTTTTAGGAGATACTCATAACATCTGAGTCTAAGTTCTCTCCAAATTTCAGAATTTTTGAAGACCTGAAACCTAGTTTTCAAAACGTTTTGAAACTGGTCCTGAAAACAGAAACTGTTTTCAGAACTTGAATTGTTCAAGTTTAAAGAAATTTTAAAAACCACATTTTTTGCACCCACTATTCAACCCCCCCTTCTAGTGGTGCCTTGCAGATCCTACAATTGGTATCAGAGCAGGAACACTCACAACAAAAGGATCCAACGATCCTTGTGAGATGGCAACCACTAGCGACAAAACCGAGCAAGAAGGTATGTCAAGCCAAATGCCTCCACTATTTGGAATTGAGGTAAATTCTGATTCTGACTCGGATTCTGAACTATCTTATGATGATTTATATGTTGAATATCTTGAATTACATAAGTTTGCTAGAACTCTTGCAAAACAAAAGAAGCGATTAATTGAAGACAAGAAGATGTTAGAATCTTCTAACAAAAATCTTGTCGCTCATTAAACGATTCTAGAGAAGAGTCATCACGCATCATTAATTCACTAAAGTCTGAGATTTCATCATTGACATCTGAGAACACTGAATTGAAATCCGATATTTCAAACTTGAAATCAAGGAATGCGGATGTAGAGAAAAAGGTGAAACAATTTGACACGAGAACCAAACATGCTAGATCACATCAGTTCTTCTCAAAAGCATGATAGTGACAAAACCGGACTAGGATACGTTAAGAAAAGTAAGCCACAAAATAAACCAACCAAATTCATCCCATCTAAGAAAATAGATGCATCAAAGACATATGTGGCATCTGAGAAGACGCATAGGCCTTTTCTTATGACATCTCAACGTGCTTCTTCTTCACATCATGCAAAATATAATTATGTGCCATATAGATATGAGAAGAAACAAATGATGCATACGCGACACTCATATCACAAAAATGCATCTAGATCACGTCCCGTGCATGCAAACCGAAATGCTTATCAAAAGCAGAAACCATACTACATGCATGATGGGATTCTTGGCCAAAGGCCAAATGCATTTGGCCCTAACATATATTATGTTGCGTTCTCATCACCTTTCTCACCTTTTGGAAGACCTAGAAATGTCACCCAAATTTGGGTACCAAAAGGGACATTTTCAAAGGGTTGAATAAATAACCCTTACGAATGCACGTTATATGAAATGCATGTTTTTTTTCTTCATCTTTACAGGCATCTTTTGATTTACTTTTCAAAATAAAGGGGGAGAGATAGCATGATTTAAGGGGGAGAGAGATACTAATTGCATAAATTAAGAGGGAGCGACTCGGAATTTAAAATTCAAGTTTTGATTTTATGCATGATTGAAGGGGGAGCGATAGGATTTAAATCATGAGTATAGGTTATTTTGAAAATCATCAAAAGGGGGAGATTGTAGAGAAAAAGGGGTTTGAGTGATTTTCAAATACATGATTTAAATGTGCACAAAAACGAGCATAAGATAAAACGTGCATAAGATATACATGTATGCATGATACATTGCTATTACTTGCCTTATTTAGCTTATATATTATGTTGCCGTACTAATGAGCCATGAAGCGTTAAAGCTTACATCATATGGCAAATATTTGTTGTGTTTATGCTATTTTCAGGTGCCACCATTAATGAACTAAACTAGTTCATTAAGTGAAGTACTTAGTTTATTAAACTAAGTAGTTCATTAAAGGAAGCCACATTTGGAAAAGGCACAAAGGCAACAAAGCTAAGGAAGGAAAGTTTTATCCTCCTCCCCTCTTTAATGTGACACGCCATATACATATATATTACATATATTTTCAGATTTTTTGAAAAAGGCACATACACATGTATTCCAACGTACTACCGACACGTTATATATTTCACGTACGTATGTTAACGTCACACCACTATACTTAACTCATATTTATGAGTATATTCAGGTCTTATATCATATAATATAAGATATGGTGATGACAAATTAAATACGACACGATAAAAGGTTCTAAACCGAAAATTGTCGTATCGGGCGAATACCGAAACTTCGCCAACGTGTCACGTACTTGCCATAAATAAATGGCCAGCCCCTATACTTCAAAAAGTGATAAAAATTTCGTGCACATGACCATATGTTCAGCCAAAAATACTTTCCATGTTGGCACACACATATCACCCCACATTAAGGCCAAAATGTGAAGATTCCAAGTTTAATTTTGTCACATGTTAATGGTACCATTTTAGACCAGCCAAGTGCAGAGATTTAAAGTATATATTATATATATTATGTATAACATAATATATATAACATGTGCAAAAGTTGGAATTTAAATTAGAGAAAAATCGGGTAATCGATAAATATCGAAAATTCGGTTTTCTACGTACACAACACATGGAACATTTTTGGTACATCATGTGACATGTATCTAGACACTTTTTACATATGTTATACATCTTAAAGTGTTCTAGAAAATTAAATTAAGGGCTGATTGGAATATAACATGTGTGTATTATTAAATGTGCACTATTTTACAAAGTTTGCAAAAATAAATTCAGCACATGTATATGCCATATCACACGCCACTTCAGCCATGATGGAGCTTAGGTGGAGCTTATTTGACACTTATTTGTCATTTTAATTGGTGGAAAATAAGCTACACATGATGGGTGACTTTGAAGGGGGCAACACACAAGGAAAGATTTCAAAAATGCAACACATGCTGAAAATTTTCAGCACATGTGAATAGTGGCCGAAAATTGCATCTTAATTGTGATATATTTGGCTCTTCATTTTCAAGGGATTGATATAATACTACTATGGCAATATTTTGAATATGTCTAGAATATTGCACATGCTGAAAATTTCAGCATGCTAAAATGGTGGTGGCCGATTTTGTCAATTAAAAGTGAGATTTTCCATCATCTTTTGTTATGTGATTAATTGGAAAAAGAAATGGAAATGATTTGAATATAAATTAAATTAATAAATGGTGATATTTTATATCACACATGCTGAAAATTTTTCAGCATGTGTACAAATTGTTGTGGCCGAATTTGTGAGCTTGGATGTGTCCAAGTTCATTTCTTATGTGGTAGCAATAGTTACCATAACTTGGTGATTCAATGTTTTAAGAAAAAAATCAATGCAAAATAGGCAATATTTTGGACAAAAAGTGAATGTTACACATGCTGAAATTTCAGCATGTGCAAGAGACATAGTGGCCGAATTTTTCAACCCTTTTTGTGTCCAAGTTCATTCATCAATTGATAGCAAGACTTACCATGTATTGTTGACTCATTTTTATGGTGAAAAATCAAAGAATAATGGGTATTATTTTGAAGGAAATGGAAGGTTGCAAATGCTGAAAATTCAGCATGGAAAATATGTTTATGGCCGATTTTTTGGATGAGAAAGGAAGGATTTTATTGTCTCACAATTTATGTGAATATCTCTTGATTTATGGAATGTATTATGTGATGAATATTGGCACATGTTTAAAGTGTTAATCTCAGATTTTTTCCATGTCATCATGTTGACAACATTCATCCAATGAGAAGGTGCCAAGTAAGCAAAGACTAAATGATCATCCAATAAGAAGATGCCAAGTAAGCAAGACATTGGCACAATGATGTCTTACATCCTCCCAAGGGCTTAGAAGATAATTTTCAAGAGGAGAAGGACCTATAGGGGGCGGCCAAGACTTGTTAAAAAGAAGGAAGAAGAGCAAAACAAAGACAAGAACAAGAGTTGCACATTCAAAGATCAAAAGTGTTCTAGCCTTCTTCTTCTACATTCTCTTTCTTTCTTTCTTCTTGTAAGCCTATTGTATTCATATCTTTCAATCTTGAATAGGCTTGATATAGACCACCACATATTCCATATCTTTGTAAAAGATTGATCAAGGTGTGATCAATCTTCATTCTTGCGAGGTGGTGGTGTTCGTGCAAATTGTATTCACTGTACAAGGTTTGTAAAGGGTTGGAGTTAGGTGTAACTCTATCGACCCTGTGGTAAGGTGTTTTTGAGTTGTGTGATTAGTGTGAACCAAGGAAGGTGTTCCTTGAAGACTGGAGTAGGTTGTTTATAACCGAACCAGTATAAAATTCTTGGTGTCATTTACTTTCAACACTGATTTTCTGTTTCAGCACTGTTTACTGTTTTTAATCACGTTCGTAAAAATAGTAAACGAATTTCAAAAATTACGAAACTTTCAGAAAACATAGTCACACGTTCTAGGGTTCTTTTGGCGCAAGTTTCAACCCTTTTGGACAAGTATAAGTCATTCAAACGTCCAAAGTTATGAGACTAGTGCAGTCTGATTTTCAGGCTTGCAAAGGTTGAGACTTTGATCGTATTTGACTAACTTCCCAAAAGAATTTTTCAAAACTGTTTCAACCCATTTAAATATAACATATAAGGGGTTAGTGGTTAAATTTTCAAAGCATTTGGAGTTGTGTACAAATCGGAATTAATTTTGCAAATCAGTGTATCGGTTCTGGCAGATTTGCGCAATCTGACCACCAACGATTTTTCAAGTGGTTAAAGGTTGAATTTTAATATGAAATTTTTAGGAGATACTCATAACATCTGAGTCTAAGTTCTCTCCAAATTTCAGAATTTTTGAAGACCTGAAACCTAGTTTTCAAAACGTTTTGAAACTGGTCATGAAAACAGAATCTGTTTTCAGAACTTGAATTGTTCAAGTTTAAAGAAATTTTAAAAACCACATTTTTCGCACCCACTATTCAACCCCCCCTTCTAGTGGTGACTTGCAGATCCTACAGGGGATCCAAGATCTGGGATTGTGACAATGTAACATCATCCGACGATTGTCCAAGGATAGACATATTTTGAGAATCTGAGGGCTGAATATCAGCATCCTCTGACAGAATAACTGCTGGAGTTTTGTCGCTTGAATAGTGGTCTCCGGTGCATCCCCTAGCAGGGACGAATCTACATTAACATGTAACGATTCAGTCTGTACCGAAGGAGGATCTGGAGCAGGATCCTGTAATTTTGGCCTCTATTTTTGAACTGGTGGAATAGTATCCGATTCCACCATGGATGTTTTCCCACAGTGATCACGTTTATGACCAAGAATGCAGTACTTATCACAAAATTTTGGAACATCCTCATAAATTACTGGTTGAAAATGATGATGATCAGTGCTTTAAATATGAAGCTTAGTGGGCAGTTCCTTTGAAACATCTAACTGAACACATACTCTAGCAACGGATGGCCGCAGCATTTTCTGAGTTGCAGCATCCATCCGAATGGGATTCCCAAGCATAGACGTAATAGCAAATAGGTCCGGCTGATTGTGGAGAAATATCGCCAGCCCCGACAGTGCAATCCAAACGGGGACGATTGGCGCATCATAACGAGGATCAAAATCATGTGTGTATTTTGTAATCCGCATATGAAATCCCAAAATATTCCATGATCTACGGCAAAAACAACGATTATAATTCCACTTTGTCAAATCGTAGTAGAACGTGAGATTTACTCAGTAATCCGGCATGCACAACACCCATGAAACCAATATGATCAAGCGCTTTCTATAGTGCCACCATGGACGGCCTTCCATTCCAAAATGATCCTACCAATGTGAATTTGAATGGAGCCAACATCGTCGAAACATCAGTCGCATCAAACATGATCGAAGGACACCCTTTATAGCGCTGAGGCAATTTTGGTGATAGAGAAGGGGTCGGTGTAGATCCATCGGTAAGAACCGAGGCAAAAGTCGGCGGCTGCATGGTGCGATCACTTTCATAGGGTTCGGCAGCGACGAGAGCAAAAATGTTTTTATATGCATATATATACATATATATATATATGTATATATATGTATATATATATATGTATATATATGTATATATATATATGTATATATATATATATACACGAGTTAAACAGGGTGATCCACACTCGCCTCTATAATTCATTCTTGCATCAGAAGGTTTCTCACGAGGGCTTAATGCGCTAATGGATAATGGCACTATACTGGGCTTTCACACGGGCATGGTACCCAGAATAACCCACCTGGTTTTTGCTGATGACTTGGTGATATTCTTGAATGGAAGTTTGAGAAATCTACTGCGCTTCCTCCATTTTTTGGACTCTTATCAGACTGCTACGAGCCAATTGGTTAACTTGCATAAGAGTCAGGTAGTAGTGGGTGCAGGAGTCCCAGGTCCTAGAGTTTCTCAAGTTCTAGGCATGAGGTTAGCGAATTTCCCAATTAAATACCTGGGATCATACTTACATTAGGGCATCAATCGGGCTGCATATTGTTCTTCTTTAATCCAACATTTTGACAGTACACTTAAATCTTGGTCGTCGAAGCTATTATCCATGGCAGGCAGGCTAATTTTGGTGCAGCATGTTTTGCGCTCAATGCCATTACATATAATGGCAAGCTCTAGGATTCCAAAGAGTGTGTTTGATACGCTATCGCGCAAAATGGAAAATTTTTTATGGCATGGGGGACATCATTAGCAATCGTGGGAATCCATCTGCCTGCCAAAGGAATATGGTGGGTTAGACATACGACATTTAAGTGCCTTACAATAAGCTTATGATTGTCGATTATGGTGGAATTATCATCACTCGTCCATATTATGGGCCTCATTTAGCCGTGCAAAATATGGGAGAAGATCAACAATGTATGCGCATATTTACGACTCCCTATTTGGAAGCGCATATGCGGTATTGATTCTTTTATGACCCAGCATGTCCAAGACTCCCAAGATGGTTTCCTCTGGACTCCGGACAGTAACGGACAGTTCACGCTTAAATTCGCTTGCATGGTATTATCTAGTATGTCCACAGTTTCCTTTCCGATGCAACTCTGGTGGAAAACCTTGCCCCTAGGATGTCGCTTATTTTTATGGAGATTATGGAGACGATCCCTTCCAATGCCAGACAAGCGGTTTTGGAAAACTTTATTCCCTACTCAATGTGTTTTTTGCAAGGAACAATCTGAAGATGTGAATCACCTATTTTTAAAATGCCCCAGCATCATCTCGTTGTGGCGCAAAATTTCAATACTTTTTTCGGGTCCTGTCCCGTCTTCTGCCTCCATTCAAGTGTATTTGGTGCGGCGGTGGAGTGCATCTTCTACGCATACAATGCTAGGCCAGTTACGAGCTGTGGTTCCATCCTTAGTGGTTTGGGTCATTTGGAAAGAATATGCTTGTATAAAGTTTGGAGGTGATACTTTCTCCTATCATCGTTTGTTTGAAAGAACTCGGGAACATATTTACACTTGGTGCGATGCCACATAGCATCGCAAGTTTTCTCAGCGAATTCCCCACCTGGTGATGCGTTATTTTTCTACAAAGCTTGCGAGGAGACTGCCTCAACTGGTTCGTTGCGAAAATCCACCCACAGGTAAATTAAAACTAAATGTAGATGCAACGGTGTCTAATACAGCGGCAGCAGGCGGTGTGATTTTGCGAGATCATAATGGTAACCTGGTATCGACTATGTGTTTTGGTTTTCCTGCGGTAGTGCCACTACGCGCAGAACTCATGGCGTTGCAATATGCCATAATATATTATGCGTTGAGTCATAGCCAAATAATGATAGAAATAGACTGTAAACAGCTTGTTCAGAATCTCTCATCCCCGTCCATATTCACGGGATCATATGCTGCAGACATAAATCGTACTATTATGTTTCTCAGATTAAATGGTGCTACAGTTCAGCATTGTTTTTGCGAAACCAATATGGCAGCTCATAACTTAGCAACATACGGGTTTCGGTCTTCAAGAGCTATGCTTTATACCTCCTTGGCATTCTTGCCAGCTGATGTCGGAGGCGCTATCGTGTTGGACGCTATGCTGCCATCCTTTAGATTTTGATTTTATGTCTTCCAATGGGTTGGCACGCTATGCATATGGTTGCCTACGTCTTCTTATGGCATAGGCAACGTGTGTATGACTTTAATCTGATGGTTTATCCTTTATTCTCTTTTATCTCCATTCTGATTTACATATCTTATGACTATCTGTTGTGTATTTTTGCTGAGGGGAATACTGCATGTATGGACACAGCTCAACTCCATGCACACTCAGGGCGTACTCATCTCTGGTTGCCAGTATTTTGGATGAATGCAGGCAACGTTGGTATGTATCAAGCTTGCAATAACACCAACATGTTCCTTCTGTATATACTATATCTTACTCGTTGGTTTTTCTATGTTCTTTGGGAGTCACATTGGAGTTGGCAACACACAGTGCATCAATGGTTTTTTTTTCGACGATTAATGATCCTATGCAGAAGAATGGCAGCGGTGGAAACAAAAACAAATTTCTTCGCATCAATTGTGGCTATTTAGACATTTTATAGCTCATTTTACTTTCACTAAACTTTTCATTTCCTTAGCTAATTTTTTGCGCATCATGTACATTTTCTTAATGCTTGTTTTGTTTAATTTGGGAGAGTCTCCCGCCATAGCTAGGATACCAATGTAACCACGGTATTCCTCCGCCACAAGTGAGGGTTACATTATTAATAAAACACCAGGACGGTACCGCCCGTCTTTCATCAAAAAAATATATTTTAAAAGACGTCAAGCTATATTCTTCTATCCCGACACTTCATGGATACGTCATCAACGTACGTCAACGTCAAGCAACCATATATACATCATACTTTTGAGCACGTACATATTCCAAGTCATATATTCCATGTCATCAAGCTTATAAAAATATACCGATACGTCAAAAGTTCGTAAACTGAAAATCGCCACATCAAATGACTGTAGAACCGTCACTGACACGTCATATACTTACAATGCAAAGATGACCAGCCAATATACACTTCAAATATATAAATATTTTGTGCTCTGCATGGCAAATATAACACAAAATTCATACCATTAATACATATATCAATTATCTATCATTTGCCTTGATTTCTTGAAAATTCAAAACACTACACTACATGGCCGAAATTTGTTACACCTTTTGGAGCTGAGATTATGTATTATATTATGTATATTATATGGTGTATATGAAGCGCCCCGCACCCCGCCCCAGCCGGATACGATGCACCCGACGTACTTCACTACGGAGAGTACCAGGCGTCTGTCAATAACATAGCAAAGTCCAGAATAAAATATGTGGACTTTCATGCTTACACGTTGACAAGTAAGCAAAACAGAGTCAGAATAAAAACTTTTTAAATGAAAACGTCTACGCAACCATCATTAGTTTTACAACCCGATCATAAAGTACGGAAATCCCAAAATAAATGTTTTAATCACACTTTCATAAAAAGGATCATCGATCATAACCATCTCGTCACGTCTCTTAAATTGTCCGTCTCTCGCGCTTCTACGGGTAGGGAACCCTAGGTTCATCTTCAATCCATTTCACTCTATTTCCTGCGGCCTCTGGGAGGAAAAATAGGAGGTGAGTGACCACATCACCAGCAAGTAAACTATAAATAATTGTGAATTAAATGGGAAGTACATACAAGAACCGAACCCCAAAATTCGGTTTAGAACACACCTGACCTTCCATCCAACACCCGTAAGAAAT
>AP025044.1:13199608-13230674 GCA_036186865.1 Eustoma russellianum | reverse complement strand
AGCTCATAACTTATCAAAGATTGAAACATACCAAATTTCATGACTTATGAAAAGATCATCACTCAATAAAGATCATAACTTATGAGCTAACAAGTCATAACACCTTAGTCTAAGTATCACGTAGCCATATTCGATGACTCATTAAATGCAACATGCATGAGTATGTACGTGTGATGGATCATGATAAAAGTGAAGATAAGTTCTTTTGTTCTTTCATTCAAAACATCATCGTCAAGAAAACAAGAGAGTATTCAGATCTATTCTCCCGGATCTGAGGCGGTCACTTATTTCTCTTCAAATCTATTATTCCCAGATTCGGAGCGCTCACGTCATCACTTATCAGGTCTATTCTCTCTGGGCCTGAACGGTCCATATCATCAGATCAGTTAACCCCGGATCTGGAACAGGTCCTTACTGGCCAGAGAGCACACGGTACCGGTGGAAAGCATTCTTTTAAAAACAGAATCTTTTCTTTAAAAACGCTTTTTCATCTTTCTTTCTCATAAAATCAGTTTCATAAATCATGTAAATGGCGATGATGCAATGTATGACATGTACTATGCAATCCATGACGTGATGCGCTACATATACACATACGTACAACTTATTCTTTAAGCTGGAAAAATTTCCAGAATTATCGTTCCATATGCACGGCCTCAAAACCTCGTGTTTTAGGCCCATTATCATGAGTTCTTGTCATACATATGCATAAGAGTGCCTTTTCTATTCGTAATATATTTTTCGTAAGGATATGAGACATGTAAGACACTTAATTTATTTAATTACGAAAGGTCGGAGGGTGCTTGATCGGCATTTATTGCATAAACGAGAAACCCTTCATGTCCTTTCTTCAACGTCTTACTGGCGCGAATCATATTTACATAAACGTTCTTGGAGCACTTCCTTAACTTTGATCCTCCTTGAAAGGTTACTTCCTTACGTGTGGGGTCCTTAAAGTAACTTGCTTTTCATTACAATCGATTTTGGCAAAATTCTTAGAGAGCCAATCCATCCCAAGAATCACATCGAAATCCGTCATGGGTATGGGAATTAAGTCGGCGTCAAACCGGTGGTTATCGAACTCAAGTTCGCAGTTTCTGAAAACGTGGTGAGACACAAGCACCTGATCCCCAGCTGCTTGGATTCTACAGGGTGCATCACTATAGGTTGGGTTATGCTCAATATTCTTTGCGAATTTCTTGGATATAAAGGAGTGACTAGCACCACTATCGAATAGCACATTGGCAGGTACTGAACATACTAAAATAGCTCCTGAATCATACAAGATTTTCTAAGCAGTAGTAGGGCAACATATATTATAAAAATTTAATCATTGTACAATTTTTAGAATATACCTGCCACCACATCCTTGGCCTCTTCAGCAGCTGCGTCAGTCATAGTGTGAACTCTTGCATTAGTACGCTGACACTGATTCTTAGGTGGTTGCTGTTGCTGGGCCCCCTTTTCTGGGCAATCCTTGGCCATGTGTCCTGTTTTTCCACATCCGAAGCAGGTAGTTCCTTTATCCGGACAGTGAGGATGTGGCCTGCCTTGCCGCATCCGAAACACTTTCCTGCATGGTAATAACATTCTCCCACATGACGCTTACTGCAGTGAGGGCAGCTCGGAATAGCAGATTGCTGGCCTTGATTCTTTGACTAGTTCTTTTGGGAATGGTGTTGAAATCGATCCTTCCCTTGGCATCCTGGGCCCCTTGAGCTTTGTTTTACAGCTTTGCGGGACCCTCCATTCCTGGATGTTTCCCTTCCTCGTTTCTGTCCGATCTCATCGCGGCGAATGATATCTCGCTCTATTCTGTAACAAGCGTCCAAAAGTGCACCAAAGTTTGTCGGGTTCGCATTGACCAACTAGGTCCGAATCCTAGGGTTTAACCCTCTTTCAAACTTCAAAATCTTGGTTTCTTCATCATTCATGATAGATGGTTGGAATCTCCCTAGGGCTATGAACTTGTTGGCATATTCAGCGACTGTCATTCCTTGTTCTTGCATCAGTGATTCAAACTCATGCCTTTTCTGCAGTTTAACGGAGGGTGGTATGTAAAATTTGTTAAATTCCTTGTGAAATCTCTCACATGGAATTGGCCTTGGTAGAGATTTCGTGTTGGCCTTCCACCATTGGTTGGCTTCTCCAAGTAGGAACGGTCTGACCGCCTGAGTCTTTACTTCCTCAGGTGCTTGAATTAGTTCAAAATAGTTTTCTACTTCGTCTAGCCACTTCTCAGCGGCATCTGAATCTGACTTTCCTTCGAACGGCGGAACATTAGCTCTTTTTAACTTTTCAAAGTAGTATTGGGCATCCCTGACCGGCTCGTGATGTTGTACCCCAACAATTAGGTACGTAAAAACTATGAATATGAGATGGAATAAAAGAGATAATTTCTTTTAGCGCATGTTACTTAAATCCTTTTAAGTCTCTTTACTTAATTCTTATTAAGGTGATACCAAGCCCAAATTAAATAAGGGAAACTTCAAGAGAGTAATACATGAGAGATAGGATTACATGAGCCATACATACTAACATATATGTGTGCACGTGTATATGTGATATGTATGCATACATATGCTAATCTTAGAATACAATAAAATAGGTGAAACAATATAGTACATGAACTAAAGTTACAAGAAAAATATCAATTGGCCAAGAAGCCTAAATTTCGGCCTATACATGGAGACACTCTAGGAATTTCTAGCCAATTTTATTGGTTAAGATAATAAGATAAGAAACTACTAGGCAAAGAAATAAATAGAAAATAAAATAGACATGGATTTAAGGAACAAGTTGAGACAACTCATTAAAGAAGGAAGTAGTATGGTTGAGGTCATAAAGACCCCAACCAAAGCCGCCGCCCCCCCCCCCTTAATGTCTAGACATGGAGGATTTTAAATCCTACCATGGTTACTTTTCTCTAAACCAAGGTTAAGGTAACCATGATTTAGTAAAGTAACTTTGGTTAAAACAAAAAGTAACTATGGTTGAGCAAAGTAACCAAGATTAAGTTAGATTAACCTTGGTTAAGCTACAAGGAAGCCCTAATCTCACCAAATCCCTCCAAAAACCGTCCCCTCCTAAGCCTCCAAAGATGTTTTAACTTCAACCATTCTAGAAGCCTCTATCTCTCCTACTGCAAGAGCAAAAACACTTAGCAAAATCTCCATTTTCCTCATCAAGGATTTCGGCCATTCCATCTTGAGGGCTAGAGCTTCAAGTTCACTTCAAGACCCCAAGGAGACATTTAGGTAAGTCTTGTTCCTAGCCTCCTTAAGAGAACTCTCATTTTGATAAGAATGAAACTCACATGCACCCTCTTGTTCCATGCCTAAAAACCGTGGGTTTTATGGTGAAAATAGGGGAAAGCTATCAACTTTCTTAGGAGGAGATACATTGAGGTGCTTGAACCTCCATTCCAAGATTACTTTGGTAAGATGCTTTAACTTTAAAGATGACCTAGTTCCTCCATTTGAATAAAGAACTAACCTTTTTATTTCCCTCCCTCAAAACCGTGTGTTCAAGGTGAAGACGGTGAAGGATTTCATCACATCTCACTTCATAACCAAGCAAAGGCAAGAGCTTTAGCTTGAAGAGGCAAGTATACTTCAACCCCTTACAATATATGTGATTATGTGCATACTTGAATGTCTAGAAGCCTAAGATATGACTCTAGTGAAAATTTGCCTAAGTTGTTACCTTTTTCTTATATTTTGAATTTGTTGGATTAGGGGACTGTTTTGTTTGGAAGAATGAACAGCCCATGGGAATGACTTTTGCATGCTAAAAGAGACTTGAATTTAGTATAGGAAAGCCTTGTCATGTATATTGAATGGTCATTAACACTGATTATAGGCTAAAGAACAAAATTAGGAAGGAAAGGATATTTCTATGCATGTTGGCTGAAAACAGAATTCTGGACAGATTTTATGCCAAATTGATGGACTTAGTTAAGGACCTTCTAAGTGTTGGATTGAGCTTATTTTTGGTATGGTCGTAGCTTATTATGTCTAGTTTATTGTGGCGTTGGAATTTCTGGAAAATCCTTTGTGGATTGGCCAGAAATGAATTTTTAGTAACAAGGGGTCGAAACAGCTTCTAGTCGTAGCACCTTAGGGAGAAAAATTATTTAAGTACCTTAAACATCTTGGATTGACCTGAAATTTTTACAGGAGGTACTTAAGACATAGAGATAAATATACATGTAAAGAAATTGATTTTATCTATTGATCTTGATGGTAAACCATTGAAGGAAAGTCGGTGTAACATTCTGGAAAACAGGACAGATTGACCCTTTGTGCTTGTATGAATTGTATCGTATTTATTTTAACCTGTTTTGGTGAAATGGGCATTTGAATATTGTTCATAAAGGAAATAGTAAGATTTCCAGGTGCTAAGTGAGCCCCATAATGAGTTTATGGATGGAGACAAGGTAAGGAATGGAGTTGAGAGTGCAGCAGAATTTCTGTTGTACCCTTGCTGGGAATTATTTTATTGAGGTATCTACGCTTGTCGAAATCGCATGAAATTTGTACAGAATGTAGTTAAGATCATGTGGTGCATGTCCATATTTATAGTTTCTGGAAAGTAGGCTAAAAAGGTTGATTTTAAGGCCGGACAATACAGGACATGCTGCTGGTTGTTTTCCAGCCCATGAAGAAAGTTGTTTATGATGTTATAAGTGCATTTTACCATGTCGCATCCCATGCACTTGCATTGACATGCTCATATGTTCCATGCTCATGATTTTATTGATGTTTTATATAAAGCTTCTGTTTTGAAAGAATTCCGTCCCTTCTGGCCAGCTTAACCCGTCACAGATCCGGGGTTAATTGATCTGAAAAGTTATAAGAACCGATCCAGGCCCGGTATAATAGGTCTGAAGATGATCACGATTATAAGAACCGATCCAGGCCCGGTATAATAGGTCTGAAGATTTTAAGAACCGATCCAGGCCCGGTATAATAGGTCTGAAGATTATAAGAACCGATCCAGGCCCAGTATAATAGGTCTGAAGGTGATCATGTTATAAGAACCGAGTCATGCCCGGTATAATAGGCTGACACACTCTCTTGTTTTACGATGAGCATGATTTGGAAAGAAAGAAAGAAAGTTCAATCATTTTCATGAGCATGTCTACTTGAAAGAAAGAATGTTTTCCCGTTGCATTTGCATCGCATTCACATTTTCATACGCATTACGCATGATACCTTTTCATAGAAGTAAGGTTTGGTTATGGCATGTAGAATCTAATTAAGTGATGACACTTAGATTTTAGCTAAGTATTGATATGACTTTAAGTATGATGCTCCGGAAAGGTAATGGCAGGTATGTTCTAACTTAAGGAATTGGGGTTTGATTCTTGTATGCAGTTTTCTCTTTATTGTAAGGTGTTATTGTATACTTGCTGGCGACTTTGTCGCTCACCCATTTATTTTTCCCCCCAGAACCAGGTAATGAAGTCGAGTGGATTGATGATGAGCCAAGGATGCCATACCCGTAGGTTATGGGAATTGCCGTTAAGAGAATGAGGATGGAAGTTTTTGATGGGCCTTTGGGACATTTTGGGACTTAGCTATTTCTGATTCTCTTCGGATAATGTTTGTATAATTTTGCTATGTATTCGCGATTTGACGCTTTCGGATTAAGGTTCAAATTCCGCCGTATTTTTATCTACCTGTTAAGATCGTGACTTTGTAATCCATGTTTATCCATGGGTTCTTACGAGTTAAGTATCGACGCTTTGTACTTTTCCGAAAGGGAAGGTACGGCGGGTGCACCGTACGAGGGGTAGCCGAGTACGGGGCGCTACAGGTGGTATCAGAGCCGAGGCTCTAGATTCGGCAGAACGTAGAAGATAAGTTATGATCTTAGAAAACTAAGAATTGATCTTAGACTTAAGTCATGATTTTAGAAGAGAGATAGCCTTAGCTTAGACAACTTAGATTGGGAAATAAGGTCCCTTGGTCAACCTGTTAGCCGATATGTCGCGTATTGACTCTTTTTCTTGCTTTAAATTCCTTTTCCAAGCATGTCTAAATTCAGTTAGTCATCTCGATCTATATATACATAAATATACCTTTCTGCTCCGTATACAGATGGTTCGGACTCGTGGTAGACCTCGCAGAGATGCTGCCCATGCACCCGAACCAAACCCTCCACAACCTCAAGATCAAGTCCCTCCACCTCCTCCTCAGAATCAGAATCCACCGCCTCCTCCTCCACCGCAGAATGAAAATCCCCCACCAGCTCAAGGAAACCCTCTTCCGCAAGTACCACTTGTCATTCCGGATTTCCAAGCATTCTGTCAGACCGTAACTCAGATTGGCCAGGGAATGTTCAGCAAGTTGCCCCTCCTCCTCCTTATGAACCGATAAGAGATGCGCAGTATTACTTTGAGAAGCTCAAGCGAGCGAATGTGCCGCCTTTTGAAGGCAAGTCTGACCCCGATATGGCTGAAAAATGGCTGGATGAAGTGGAGAACTATTTTGAACTGAATGGAGCCCCTGACAATATGAAAACCCAAGCTGTGAGGCCTTTCCTCCTTGGTGAGGCGAACCAGTGGTGGAAGGCTAAGCTGCAACTTTTGCCCCGACCTATTCCATGGGAGAGATTCATCCAAGAGTTCAACAAGTTTTATTTTCCTCCGTCAGTGAAGATGCAAAAGAGGCATGATTTTGAAATGTTGAAGCAAGAACCTGGTATGACTGTGTCTGAATATGTGAGCAAGTTTCTGGCTTTGGGTAGATTTTCTCCGGCTACGATGAATGATGAGGAATCTAAGATGGTGAAGTTTGAGAGTGGGCTGAACCCAAGGATTCGAACTTGGTTGGTAAATGTTATCTCTGCTGATTTTGAGGCACTTGTTGACGCATGTTATCGAATCGAGAAGGATATCATTCGTCGCGATGCGACGATGGGCCAGAAAAGAGGGAGGGACACTTCTGGTGATAAAGGAGCAAGGAAAATGACTAGACAGAATTTTCATGGGAGGCAAGGTAGACAGCAGAATCAGAACCAAAGAGGAAATCAGAATCGTGGACAGCGCCGTGGGCAGAATCAGAATAATCAAAGAAATAATCAAGGAAATCAAGGACAGCAGCAGCAGGCCATTCCCATGTGTCCCCATTGTCAGAAGAATCATTTGGGCGAGTGCTATGTACAAGCTGGTAAGTGCTTTGGTTGCGGCAAGACTGGTCATATGATTAGGGATTGTCCTGATAAGGGAGCTGCTTGTGTTGGATGTGGAAAGACTGGGCATATTCTGAGAGATTGTCGTGAGCGTGGTGGTCAGCAGCAGAAGAACCAACATCAGCGCCCGAATGCGCGTGTGCATGTGATGACTGATGCTGCAGTTGAGGAAGCTGGAGACGTCGTGGCTGGTATGATTTAAAATTATGCAATACTAAGTTGATAAATATTATATTGCTGCGTAGTTAAAACCTTATATGATTCAGGCACTACTCTTATATGCTGTATGCCCGCAAATGTGTTGTTTGATAGTGGCGCCAGCCACTCCTTTATATCTAAGAAATTTGCAAAGGGATTAGACCACAATCCCATCCGGCTTAAATCACCCTATCGAATCCAAGCCGCTGGTGATCAAGTGCTTACGTCTCATTATCTGTATAAGAATTGTGCGGTCGAGCTCGATGACCATCGGTTCGCAGCTGATCTGATTCCGATTGCTATGAGTGACTTTGACATTATTCTTGGTATGGACTGGTTGTCTAAGAACCATGCCCATATTGACTGCAATCAGAAGAAAGTCACTTTCAGAGCCCCGGAGCAAGAGGAAGTATCATTTCAAGGAGGGTCCCAAGTTGAAGAAGTCAAAGAATATTTTTGTGAATACAGTACGTGCCCGTAGAGCATTGCGAAAGGGATGTCAAGGCTATCTTGTTTATGCTCTTAGTGTCGAGCAGGCAGCAGTGGACATTTCGCAAGTTCCAGTAGTTCAAGAGTTTCTTGATGTCTTTCCAGAGGAACTGCCAGGACTTCCCCCTGATCGAGAAATTTCCTTTGAGATAAATCTCATCCCCGGAGCTGAGCCCATTTCTAAAGCTCCTTACCGCATGGCACCCGCTGAGCTAAAGGAACTAAAAGAGCAATTGCACGAGTTATTGGAAAAGAAATTGATTCGTCCAAGTGTGTCGCCATGGGGTGCCCAGTTTTATTTGTAAAGAAGAAAGATGGAAGTATGCGACTGTGTATTGATTATCGAGAACTCAACAAGATCACCGTAAAGAATAAGTATCCGTTGCCTCGGATCGACGATCTGTTCGACCAGCTTCGGGTCAGTAATTACCAAGTCTTATTTCAATATAATAATCATGAATAATATCTAAAGTATCCTAATGCAGGGAGCTCGGGTGTTTAGCAAAGTGGACCTAAGATCTGGATATTTTCAATTGAAGATAAGAGCTGAGGATATTCCTAAGACAGCATTCAGGACGAGATATGGGCATTATGAATTTCTCGTGATGCCTTTTGGACTGACCAACGCCCCTGCAGCGTTTATGGATCTTATGAATCGGGTGTTTCGGGACCAATTGGATAAGTATGTGGTAGTCTTTATTGACGATATCCTGATTTATTCGCCTGATGAGGAAACTCATACAGCTCATCTGAGGACAATACTTGGTATTCTAAGGAAGCATCAACTCTATGCGAAATTTAGTAAATGTGAGTTTTGGTTGCATAGTGTGTCATTTCTGGGCCATATTATTACTGAAATTGGGATTTCGGTTGATCCCCGAAAGATTGAGGCAATTACTGAGTGGCCGAGACCGACCAATGTCACTGAAGTAAGGAGTTTTCTTGGACTGGCCGGTTACTACCGCAAGTTTGTAGAAGGATTTTCAAGGATAGCTATGCCACTCACTAGATTGACTCAGAAGAAGACAAAATTTGTATGGAATGAGGATTGTGAAAGTAGCTTTTCTGAGCTGAAAGCAAGGTTGACGTCTGCACCAGTTCTGGCTCAACCCATTTCAGGAGAGCAGTTTGTGATCTATAGTGATGCTTCCAAGAATGGACTGGGTTGTGTTCTTATGCAGAATGGGCGTGTGATCGCGTATGCGTCTCGCCAGCTTAAGCCATTTGAGCAGAATTATCCAGTACATGACCTTGAGCTTGCAGCAGTTGTATTTGCTCTAAAGATTTGGCGTCATTATCTGTATGGAGAGAAGTGTGAGATCTTCACGGATCATAAGAGTTTGAAATACCTCTTCACTCAAAAGGAGCTGAATATGCGCCAAAGGCGATGGCTTGAGTTGATCAAGGATTATGACATCTCTATTCAGTACCATCCAGGTAAAGCTAATAGAGTTGCCGACGCTTTGAGTCGTAAAACGAGTCATCCTCGTCGACCACCTTTACAGCGTGATATGGAAGAGTTTGGTCTGGAAGAAGTGAATTCGATTTCCGACGTGCTTGCAAAATTAGTAGTGGTTCCTTCTTTGATTGATAAGATTAAGGAGACTCAAGTTAAGGATGATGCGTTGATGAAAGTTAAGAGCAAGCTGAAGGAGGAATCATCTGACGATTTTGAAGCCCGTAGTGACGGCAGTTTGTGGTTTAGAGGCCGATTGTGTGTGCCTAAGGACGACGTGATAAGAAGTGAAGTACTTCAGGAAGCCCATAATTCACGCATGTCTATTCACCCAGGAGCAAATAAGATGTATCATGACCTGAAGAAAAAGTTTTGGTGGCCAGGAATGAAAAATCAGATAGCAGAGTTTGTCGAGAAATGCCTTATATGTCAGAAAGTCAAAGCAGAACATCAAAGGCCAGCTGGATTATTGCAACCACTTGAGGTGCCTGAGTGGAAGTGGGATCACATCGCTATGGGTTTTGTGACTGATTTGCCTAAGACAAGAAGTGGATATGACACTATTTGGGTTATTGTGGATCGTCTGACGAAGAGTGCGCATTTCATGGCAATGTCGATTAAAGCACCCATGGAAAAGTTGGCTTCCATGTATGTTGATCAGATTGTATGTTTGCATGGAGTTCCTATGAGCATAGTTTGCGACCGAGACCCTCGCTTCACATCTAGATTTTGGAAGGCATTTCAGAAAGCAATGGGTACGGAAGTTCGCATGAGTTCAGCTTTTCATCCCCAGACCGACGGTCAATCAGAGAGAACAATTCAAACATTGGAGGACATGTTGCGTGCTTGTGTGTTGGATTTTGGAGGTAGCTGGGATAAGAGTTTGAAGTTGGTTGAGTTTTCATACAATAACAGCTACCATAGATCTATTGGAATGGCTCCTTATGAAGCTCTTTATGGAAGAAAATGTCGATCGCCATTGTATTGGGATGAGATTGGAGATAAAATTTTCACAGGACCTGACTTAGTGGAGCAAACCAAGGAAAAGGTTATGATTGTGAGACAAAAATTGAAGGCTGCTCAGGATAGAAGCAAGGCGTGGGCCGATGTGAGGCGTCGACCACTTGAGTTTCAAGTAGGAGATAAAGTATTCTTGAAAGTATCCCCATCGAAAGGAGTAAAGCGGTTCGGAATTAAAGGGAAACTTAGTCCTAGATTCATTGGACCATTTGAGATCTTGGAAAAGA
This sequence comes from Eustoma russellianum, assembly GCA_036186865.1. Lineage (NCBI taxonomy): Eukaryota > Viridiplantae > Streptophyta > Magnoliopsida > Gentianales > Gentianaceae > Eustoma > Eustoma russellianum. Next base: position 13,220,087 of record AP025044.1, on the reverse strand, counting down.
TTGGAGAAGTTGCCTATAGACTTGCACTACCACCATCGTTGTCTCAATTACACAATGTGTTTCATATATCTCAATTTCGTAAGTATGTGCATGATTCGAGCCATATTATGGATGAACAACCTTTGAGGATTGAAGCTGATATATCATATGTTGAAGAACCCGAGAAGATAATTGATCAGGAAGTGAAAGCATTAAGGAATAAGTCTATTCCTATGGTCAAGGTGCAATGGAAGAACCATTCAGTTGACGAGGCCGCGTGGGAGTTAGAGGAAGACATGAAGCAAAAGTACCCATATCTCTTTGACAATTCATAAGTTTCGAGGACGAAACTTTATTGAAGGAGGGAAGGATGTTGTACCCCAACAATTAGGTACGTAAAAACTATGAATATGAGATGGAATAAAAGAGACAATTTCTTTTAGCGCATGTTACTTAAATCCTTTTAAGTCTCTTTACTTAATTCTTATTAAGGTGATACCAAGCCCAAATTAAATAAGGGAAACTTCAAGAGAGTAATACATGAGAGATAGGATTACATGAGCCATACATACTAACATATATGTGTGCACGTGTATATGTGATATGTATGCATACATATGCTAATCTTAGAATACAATAAAATAGGTGAAACAATATAGTACATGAACTAAAGTTACAAGAAAAATATCAATTGGCCAAGAAGCCTAAATTTCGGCCTATACATGGAGACACTCTAGGAATTTCTAGCCAATTTTATTGGTTAAGATAATAAGATAAGAAACTACTAGGCAAAGAAATAAATAGAAAATAAAATAGACATGCATTTAAGGAACAAGTTGAGACAACTCATTAAAGAAGGAAGTAGTATGGTTGAGGTCATAAAGACCCCAACCAAAGCCGCCCCCCCCCTTAATGTCTAGACATGGAGGATTTTAAATCCTACCATGGTTACTTTTCTCTAAACCAAGGTTAATGTAACCATGATTTAGTAAAGTAACTTTGGTTAAAACAAAAAGTAACTATGGTTGAGCAAAGTAACCAAGATTAAGTTAGATTAACCTTGGTTAAGCTACAAGGAAGCCCTAATCTCACCAAATCCCTCCAAAAACCGTCCCCTCCTAAGCCTCCAAAGATGTTTTAACTTCAACCATTCTAGAAGCCTCTATCTCTCCTATTGCAAGAGCAAAAACACTTAGCAAAATCTCCATTTTCCTCATCAAGGATTTCGGCCATTCCATCTTGAGGGCTAGAGCTTCAAGTTCACTTCAAGACCCCAAGGAGACATCTAGGTAAGTCTTGTTCCTAGCCTCCTTAAGAGAACTCTCATTTTGATAAGAATGAAACTCACATGCACCCTCTTGTTCCATGCCTAAAAACCGTGGGTTTTATGGTGAAAATAGGGGAAAGCTATCAACTTTCTTAGGAGGAGATACATTGAGGTGCTTGAACCTCCATTCCAAGATTACTTTGGTAAGATGCTTTAACTTTAAAGATGACCTAGTTCCTCCATTTGAATAAAGAACTAACCTTTTTATTTCCCTCCCTCAAAACCGTGTGTTCAAGGTGAAGAGGGTGAAGGATTTCATCACATCTCACTTCATAACCAAGCAAAGGCAAGAGCTTTAGCTTGAAGAGGCAAGTATACTTCAACCCCTTACAATATATGTGATTATGTGCATACTTGAATGTCTAGAAGCCTAAGATATGACTCTAGTGAAAATTTGCCTAAGTTGTTACCTTTTTCTTATATTTTGAATTTGTTGGATTAGGGGACTGTTTTGTTTGGAAGAATGAACAGCCCATGGGAATGACTTTTGCATGCTAAAAGAGACTTGAATTTAGTATAGGAAAGCCTTGTCATGTATATTGAATGGTCATTAACACTGATTATAGGCTAAAGAACAAAATTAGGAAGGAAAGGATATTTCTATGCATGTTGGCTGAAAACAGAATTCTGGACAGATTTTATGCCAAATTGATGGACTTAGTTAAGGACCTTCTAAGTGTTGGATTGAGCTTATTTTTGGTATGGTCGTAGCTTATTATGTCTAGTTTATTGTGGCGTTGGAATTTCTGGAAAATCCTTTGTGGATTGGCCAGAAATGAATTTTTAGTAACAAGGGGTCGAAACAGCTTCTGGTCGTAGCACCTTAGGGAGAAAAATTATTTAAGTACCTTAAACATCTTGGATTGACCTGAAATTTTTACAGGAGGTACTTAAGACATAGAGCTAAATATACATGTAAAGAAATTGATTTTATCTATTGATCTTGATGGTAAACCATTGAAGGAAAGTCGGTGTAACATTCTGGAAAACAGGACAGATTGACCCTTTGTGCTTGTATGAATTGTATCGTATTTATTTTAACCTGTTTTGGTGAATGGGCATTTGAATATTGTTCATAAAGGAAATAGTAAAGATTTCCAGGTGCTAAGTGAGCCCCATAATGAGTTTATGGATGGAGACAAGGTAAGGAATGGAGTTGAGAGTGCAGCAGAATTTCTGTTGTACCCTTGCTGGGAATTATTTTATTGAGGTATCTACGCTTGTCGAAATCGCATGAAATTTGTACAGAATGTAGTTAAGATCATGTGGTGCATGTCCATATTTTTAGTTTCTGGAAAGTAGGCTAAAAAGGTTGATTTTAAGGCCGGACAATACAGGACATGCTGCTGGTTGTTTTCCAGCCCATGAAGAAAGTTGTTTATGATGTTATAAGTGCATTTTACCATGTCGCATCCCATGCACTTGCATTGACATGCTCATATGTTCCATGCTCATGATTTTATTGATGTTTTATATAAAGCTTCTGTTTTGAAAGAATTCCGTCCCTTCTGGCCAGCTTAACCCGTCACAGATCCGGGGTTAATTGATCTGAAAAGTTATAAGAACCGATCCAGGCCCGGTATAATAGGTCTGAAGATGATCACGATTATAAGAACCGATCCAGGCCCGGTATAATAGGTCTGAAGATTTTAAGAACCGATCCAGGCCCGGTATAATAGGTCTGAAGATTTTAAGAACCGATCCAGGCCCGGTATAATAGGTCTGAAGGTGATCATGTTATAAGAACCGAGTCATGCCCGGTATAATAGGCTGACACACTCTCTTGTTTTACGATGAGCATGATTTGGAAGAAAGAAAGAAAGTTCAAGCATTTTCATGAGCATGTCTACTTGAAAGAAAGAATGTTTTCCCGTTGCATTTGCATCGCATTCACATTTTCATACGCATTACGCATGATACCTTTTCATAGAAGTAAGGTTTGGTTATGGCATGTAGAATCTAATTAAGTGATGACACTTAGATTTTAGCTAAGTATTGATATGACTTTAAGTATGATGCTCCGGAAAGGTAATGGCAGGTATGTTCTAACTTAAGGAATTGGGGTTTGATTCTTGTATGCAGTTTTCTCTTTATTGTAAGGTGTTATTGTATACTTGCTGGCGACTTTGTCGCTCACCCATTTATTTTTCCCCCCAGAACCAGGTAATGAAGTCGAGTGGATTGATGATGAGCCAAGGATGCCATACCCGTAGGTTATGGGAATTGCCGTTAAGAGAATGAGGATGGAAGTTTTTGATGGGCCTTTGGGACATTTTGGGACTTAGCTATTTCTGATTCTCTCCGGATAATGTTTGTATAATTTTGCTATGTATTCGCGATTTGACGCTTTCGGATTAAGGTTCAAATTCCGCCGTATTTTTATCTACCTGTTAAGATCGTGACTTTGTAATCCATGTTTATCCATGGGTTCTTACGAGTTAAGTATCGACGCTTTGTACTTTTCCGAAAGGGAAGGTACGGCGGGTGCACCGTACGAGGGGTAGCCGAGTACGGGGCGCTACACGTGAGGCTGGGGGACATTCTGTTGCAACATCACTTGACTAATTTGGGTGACGGTCTGGCAGAAATTCTGGAAGGCATTGATATCTGGCATCATTTGTCGTAGAGGCCCCTGGGGTGGGGGAACGTTCTGAACCGGTGGCGGATTTTGGTCTTACGGTGGCGGTGGTGGAGGAACCTGAGCAGGTGGAGGAGGAATAGGCTCCTGCACCTCTGGTCTAGCTCTTGCCGGTCTTCCTCTTGGTCGCACCATCTGCATTATGCAGTGTGGGGGTTTTATGCAATGTGGGAGTGTCATAATAAGTGGCAGAATTTAACTTATTCAAATAGAATTTCTGAGCGGTACGCAAGGAGATACGTTATGAATTAAATTCTATAAATTGTCATCGATTAGGGTTTTATCATTAGGTCGAACTCTAATTTTCCAGTCTATGTTATCCTGGTATAAGGTTAACTCTCATCTAGGATCAGGACTTAGATCTATGGTCAAACTTAGTTGACTAAGATCATAACTTAATTCTATATTCTGCCCGGATCTGGAGCCTTAGCTCTGATACCACCTGTTGCGCCCCACACCCCGGTCCAGCCGGATACAGTGCGCCCGCCGTACTTCACTACGGAGAGTATTAGGCGTTAGTCCATAACATAGCAAAGTCCAGAATAAAATATGTGGACTTTCATGCTTACACGTCGACAAGTAAGCAAAACCGAGGCAGAATAAAAACTTTTAAAATAAAAACGTCTATGCAACCCTCATTAGTTTTACAACCCGATCATAAAGTAAGGAAATCAAATGTTTCCATCACAATTTCATAAAAAGGATCATCGATCATAACCATCTCGTCACGTCTCTTAAGTCGTCCATCTCTCGCACTTCTACGGGTAGGGAACCCTAGGTTCACCTTCAATCCATTCCACTCTATTTTGTGCAGCCTCTGCGAGGAAAAATAGGAGGTGAGTGACCACGTCACCAGCAAGTAAACTATAAATAATCGTAAATTAAATGGGAAGTACATACACGAACCGAACCCCAAAATTTGGTTTAGAACATACCTGACCTTCCATCCAACACCTGAAAGAAATCAGCTCATAACTTATCAAAGATTGAAACATACCAAATTTCATGACTTATGGAAAGATCATCACTCAATAAAGATCATAACTTATGAGCTAACAAGTCATAACACCTTAGTCTAAGTATCACGTAGCCATATTCGATGACTTATTAAATGCAACATGCTTGAGTAAGTACGTGTGATGCATCATGATAAAAATGAAGATAAGTTCTTTCGTTCTTTCATTCAAAACATCATCGTCAAGAAAACAAGAGAGTATTCAGATCTATTCTCCCGGATCTGAGGCAGTCACATATTTCTCTTCGAATCTATTATTCCCGGATTCAGAGCGGTCACGTCATCACTTATCAGGTCTATTCTCTCCGGGCCTGAACGGTCGATATCAGGTCTATTCTCTCTAGGCCTGAACGGTCCATATCATCAAATCAGTTAACCACAGATCTGGAACGGGTCCTTACTGGCCAGAGAACACACGGTACCGGTGGAAAGCGTTATTTTAAAAACAGAATCTTTTCTTTAAAAACGCTTTTTCATCTTTCTTTCTCATAAAATCAGTTCCATAAATCATGTAAATGGCGATGATGCAATGTATGACATGTACTATGCAATCCATGGCATGATTCGTTACATATACACATACGTACAACTTATTCTTTAGGCTGGAAAAATTTCTAGAATTATCGTTCCATATGCACGGCCTCAAAACCTCGTGTTTTAGGCCAATTATCATGAGTTATTGTCATACATATGCATAAGAGTGTCTTTTCTATTCGTAATACAATTTTCGTAAGGATATGAGACGTGTAAGATGCTTAATTTATTTAATTACGAAACAAGGTACTGCTGAATTTCAGTAGTGCAGTGTCCTTTCTTTTACCTTTCCTATAAGCCCATTTGAGCTTCTTTTAATTTGGGCCATCCTTGGAAACAAAATGTTGTAGTCATACCAATAATCAATGATCATAAGCCCAAATTATATAATTAAGTCTAAGCCCACCAAAACAAAGCCCCACAGCAAATTCCTCAATTCGTCCCAAATTTCCAGATTAGTGACGCCAACTTAACTTTGGTGATTACCCCTTAAAATAATCATTCTAAGTTAAGTGGTTTACATAAAAACACTCACATATGTCTTAAGTAATTGTCATAAATGTTTCGCGGAATTATAATATCGTTAAATTGGTCATTTATTCTTTTTCCCAAAACGGGTACATGCTGAATTCTGGAATGACCAATTTTACTACGAATATTATTGTTACCAAACCGTAAGTCCTTTTTCAAAATTCCAACTCTCAAACTTAGCAAACACATAGGGCTAACATCCTGCCAAAAATCAGCCCAATTGCACATTTCTATGGTCCATTTCCGGGTCAATCATTGTGTCCCATAAAATCTGTTCATTCAAGTAATTTCCAGCTTGACCAGTTTTACTAAAAATTTTGTTAAAAATAAACCGTATCTCCTTTTAACGAAATTCCAACTCATATTTACTATACACATAGGGCTAGTGTTATGCCAAAAATTAGCTAAATTGAGTACTTCTAAAGTCCCTTTTCAGGTCCTACAAAACATCACAATAATCTGCCATGTTCCAGTAAATTCCAATTTTGTCACATTTCCTTACTAGAATGTCCCAACTTGAGTTGTTTGGCTTAAGCACCTTATTAAACATCAGGTACACCTTTAGCATGTGGATTTGCAGGTTCTAACACATTCTAAAAGTCATCTACACATCATTTCAAAACAGTGTGAATGATACAAATATCATTCCTTTGGCAGTGCACATCATGTTCATACTAAAATCCATTCTTGGTTTAATTAGTGCATACATACCCTAACCCCAAAACAGCCCGTCTATACACATGCAAGGGCAAAAATCATATCACCATGATGAACATATTAAGCTTAATACATAAAGCCCACATCTTGTTCACACTTTACCCCACAAGTTACAATTTCTTACACGAACTACATTTATTTTCCCCTCTTTCATCCATCCGTCCCCCATACACGTCAAAGAAGAGATCTTTGTCACATTCATCTTAGATTTACCTTATGTTTATACTTAACAACAACAAAGAATCCATCTTTGGAGCAAATCTCACACATGCAAGCCACTTTACATAAGGAACCGAAAGTTTCATGCATTAAACTTGGCATTTCACCTCTAAGATTAAAACTTAATAGCATCTAGACATTCAAGCATGCACTTTCACACCCATGTCATGAGTATGTATGGTGCACTTTCCTTTGTCAACCTACTCCTTTCCTTAGCTTGTAATGTGTATGAAATGGTGAAGTCTTCCCTCTTCACATATGAACCCCACGATTTTGAAGAGGAAAAAGAGAACAATTGTTAGTCCATGTTATTAAGTGAAAGATGTAGTAAATAGAGGTTAAATGGCCTCACCAAAATGGAGCTTGAGTAGTGTTCAAACCTCTTAAGACTAGCACCTCTCAAAGCTTGAAAATTTTGAACCTAGTGACCATGGAGGTCACGGTTTTGATTAGGAAAGAGTAGCACTATGAGTTTCATTCTAGGAAAGATGTAGAAATCCTCTTAAGAAGGTTAGGATATACTCACCTAGTACCACTTGATCTTGGATGAACCTAAACCTTCCTGGCTCCTCTTGGCCGTGTGCTTGAAGAGAAAAGAGAGGGAAAGTTCTTTGTGGATTCTTGAGGTGGAGTGGGAGGGTTTTCTTTGGAGATAATTTCTTTCACTTGGCTAAGGTGTAGCCGTTGGGGGGTCAAGGGAGGGGAATAAGGATTTAGCATGGTAAGATTATGGTAATTAACCTAGGTTACTTTAGTTAATCAAGGTTACTTTATGATTAACTTGGGTTACTTTATTCTAATCATAGTTACTTTTAGGTTAACCTTGGTTACTTTAACCTTGGGGTTAATAAAAGTAACCATGGTAGAATTCAAAATTCTCCTTGGTTACCCACTTGAGGGTATCTGGCGGTTGGGGTCTTAATGACCCTAACCATGCCTGATTCTTTTTATTAAAACAACCATGTGGTTGTTGCCTCCCTTTTTTACTTAATTATTTTCCCCCTTTTTGTTTTAAATATGATATTAGGAAAAAATTTTGAGTTCTTTTGGGCTAAGGGCCGAAAATTTGGGTGAATGTTGGGAACAATTTTGCCCTTCACCTAAAATTGTTTAATTGGTAATTGGACTCACTTAAAAGATGGCCCTCAAAATTCCTCTTCTTGAAATCTTAAGAAATCCTATAAGGCCTTCTTTCTCCTTGTGGCCAAAATCTCCCAAGCACTTGGGAGTGAATTGTGCCACTTCACATAGTCCAATATTCATGTTTGAATTTTTATATAATACTTTCCTTAACATAATCTAATTAAAAAAATATAATCATCAAACTAAATAAATTGTGCTTGAAGATACAACTTTCCATAAATTCTCTTAGATAAGTCTCAAGTACAAGGTGGTTCCTCATTGGGTACAACAGTATAACACATTTTACACATCTAAAGAGTTTGTGATAAATTAGATGAAAATCAAGCATTCGACGAAAGTCGAAAACTTATTTTTATACATTATCTACATATGCGCGTTTCTTACATGTTGAGACATGTACCTAGACATGTCTTACACATTCAAGATATATCTTGGAGTATTCTAGAAAACTAATTTAAATGGTGATTGAAATATACCATATATATGAAGATACTACATTATATACTTTCAAAATTTAAAAAAAATTATTTCAACACATGCATGCATAGTAGGCGGCTGATTTGAGCTGAGGTGGAGCCGAGGTGGAGCTCATTTTGCAATATGATTGGTGGAAAATAATCCAGAAATGAATGCAAGTGTTAATAGAGACCAAGACACACATGGTAAGCTTTCAAATTTCAAAAAAGTGCTGAAGTTTTCAGCACATGTTCAATGGCCGATTTTTGCAAGTCCTTCAAGGTGCAATTCATTCCAAAAATATGGGGCTATCACACTTATGATTGATTGACAATCAAGACATTTGAAATTTGAATTGTTTTCAGATTTTTCTTGGTATTTTCCATGTCAGATATCAAGTGCCAAGGTAGATAAATGAAGACCCCATCATAGAGTGACAACAAGGCAAAGACACATCACTTGTCCAATCACATTTCGTCAAGTAAGCAAAGGTATGTCACAAGGTTATACAAGGTATCTTCCAAGGGAATTCAAGATATTCTTCAAGAGAGTTTTCATCTAAAAGAGGCATGCCACACATTACAAAAGGGAGCAAGAAGATCAAACACAATTCAAGACTCATTTATCACGCTGTGATCAAACCTTCATTAGTGAGGTGGTGGTGTTTTTCTTGATTGTTGTTCTTGTTCTTTGTAAATAGGATAGACATTAAAGGAGTTGGTGTATGACTCCAATAACCCTTGTTATAAGGTGTTTTTGGTGATTATTGAATACTGAGGAAGGTTTCCTTGAAGACTGGAGTAGGTCATGTTGACTGAATTAGTATAAAAATCTTTGTATTCTTACTTTCAGCACTTTTACTTTCAATTTCTGTTTTTGTAACGTTTTCAATGCAACTCAAAAAACAGGAAACCATTTTCAAAAATCATCAAATTTTATAGAGACATAAGAAAAGGTCTCAGGTTTTATTTAAGACAAGTTTCATCGAATTTGGATAAGTATAAGCCATCCAAATGTTCAAAGTTCTGAGACTAGTGCAATCTGTTTTTCGGATAGGCAAAGGTTGATAACATCAACTGGTTGATACACTCTCCAAAGGAGTTTCGAAAACTGTTTCAACCTATTAAAATAGATATCTAAGGGAGATCTCATAAAAGTTTCAGATCATTTGGAGTCGTCATTGAATAGGAATTAATTTTTTATTATAAGAGAAATTTTTTCACAGATTGACAGAGTCCAATAAAAAACATTTTTTAAGGCCTTAACACTTTGATTTTTAATCTGAAATTTTTATGACATATAGACAACATCTGAGAGTATATTGTCACAAAATTTCATGATTTTTGGAAGACCAGAACCTGGTCATTCAGATAATCAAAAACATGATTTGAAAACAGAATATGTTTTCGGAAGTGAGTAATTGGTCACAAAAATTTTTAAAAACCAATTTTTCCTCACTCACCACCCCCTTCTAGTGGTGCTAGATAGGTCCGTCAAGTGGTATCAGATCGAGGTTCACTCACAGCAAGAAGATCTAACAATCTTTGTGAGATGCATCCACTAGCCACAAAACCGAGCATGAAGGTGTGCCACGCCAAAGGCCTCCCCTTCTCGACGGTGAGTCATTTATTCAATTGAAACTTCGCACGAAACTTTTTCTTATGGTTATTGATATAGATCTATGATCTATAATAGAAGATGATCCGTTTGTTCCATCTAAAATATCCACGGTTGATGGTGTTACTTTAGAAGTCGTAAACCTAAGCAAGAATATACTAGTGATGATAAACAAAAGTTGAGTATGAATGCTAAAGCCATGCAACTTCTCTTAAATGGGTTGAGCAAAGTGAATCTAGTTTTGTATCTTATTGTTCTAGTGCTCAAGAGATGTGGAGGTGTCTATAAATGAAGCATGAAGGAACTAGTCAAGTAAAAGAATCTAAGATCAATATGCTTATTTCTACTCTTCAGTCATTTAAATTATTGCCGAATGAATCTATTGTTGATATGATTTGAGATTGACTAACATCTACAATTTTCCTTAGTCTCTTGGCAAGATTTTCTCTTCACAAAAAAAAGTATGAAAAGTATTGAGAAGTCTCCCTTCCGAATGGGATCCGAAAATGACCGCAATTGAAGAAATTAAAGAAACAAAGTCAATAAAAATGAAAGAACTGATCGGATCTCTATGGTATATGAAAACAAACTTACACTAAGGAAATCGGAATCAACTTGTGAACAAGGTAAGACTATAGCATTTAAATCAAATGAATACGTCTCTACTTTTTCTGATCGCGTAGATGATAGTGACACGGATTCGGATAATGAGGATCTAGGCTAAAGGCTTAAGAAAGTTAATGAAAAAGTCGTTTAAAAACAAACCTAAGCGTACTTCATCTAAGAAAAATAGAAATAAGAATAATGATAGAGACATTAAATGTTATGACTGTGGAAGACTTGGACACATCTCTTATGACTGTCGAACAAGGACAAAACTATGAACAAAAACCGTGACAAGGAATGGACAAAACTAGACCCGTCTCAAAACCTAAGCAAAGGAGTAAAAGAAGAGCCCCAAAGCCTCTACATGGAGTGATTCATCCGATTCTGAAAGTGAAGAAACCAAAGAGGAAACGGCTCAAGTATGCTTTGCATTCAAAGCATCTAGTGAGATACATTCTGATTCTGATTCTGAACCTTCTAATGATAATTTGTTTAGTCAATATCTTGAGTTGCGTAAATTTATTAAGACTCTTATAAAATAAAAGAAACGTTTAAGTGAACAAGAAATTGTTAGAATCTTCTACACAAATCTTATATCTTAATTAAACGATTCAAAAGAGGAGTTGTCTATCATGATTAACTCATTAAAATCTGAAATTGCATCTTTGACATCCAAAAATGCTTTAATGAAAGCCAAGATCTCAAATTTAAGATCAAGAAACGCATACCTAGAAAAGACGGTAAAACAATTTGATACAGGAACTTGCATGCTAGATCGTCTCATCTCTTCTCAAAAGCATAAAACTGGCAAAACCGAATTAGGTATATGGAAGATAATCATGTGCAAAACAAATCTAAAAATTTTGTTTTATCTTCATCTAAGCAACCACATGTATTTAAGACGATTGTAAAGTCTAAGAAGGCGACAATACAAACTAGCGAGTCACCCATTGCATCTCATCGCACTACCTCTTTTTCATCACATGGAAAGTATAACGATGTGCCATATAAATATGAAAGAAATCTATTGATGTAAATGCGACAATCATATCATACTAATACATCTAGATCACGCACCTTGCATGCAAACCGAAATGCATATCAAATCTGAAAATCACCTTATGTTTACAATGATAGATTCAGCCATTATAGGCCAAATAGAAATGATCACAACATATATTACATTTCTTCATCTTTCTTCTCATCTTTTATAAGACCAAGAAAGGTCACCCAAATTTGGGTACCATAAGGTACTCTTGCAAAGGGTTGAATCACTAACTCTTAAGGACCCAAAACAAAGGGTACCTAAATGATTGTTACAATTTGCAGGGATCACATAAGCCGAAAGATGTAGCAAATAAGTTGTTACTTGATAGTGGTTGCTCAAGGCACATGGTGGGTGATCCAAGCCTATTCTCAAAAGAAAAGAAGGTTACAAAAGGAGGATCTGTAACCTTTGGAGATAACAATGAAGGCAGGATAATTGGAAAGGAACAATCAGAAATCCAAACACCCTTAAGATCTCTAATTTATTCTTGGTAAGAAACTTATCCTACAACTTGCTTAGTATTTCACAATTTCTGGATAGTGGTTTTGATGTTTGTTTTTCTCACTCATATTGTAACATTGTTAATAAAAAAGGAGAAAGAGTATTAAAAGGAAAACGAGAAAGAAAAATTTTTACATTATCTATGGATAATATGTTAGATGCAAAAGAAAAGTGTTTTATGTCAAATGAACCGAATGTGACTTTATGGTATAGACGTTTAGGGTATATTGGCATCTCAACTCTTGAAAAACTTCAACGTAAGAATCTAGTACGAGGAATGCCTAAATTTGGACAATTTTAAGTTGTCTGAATGTTGTATTCAGGGCAAACAAATGTGTGAATCACTTAAGTCTAAGAATGAGATTAGCACATCTAGGGTCTTAGAATTGTTACATATTGATTTATTTGGTCCTAGTCGTACTAGAAGCCTTGGAGGGCGACAATATGCATGCGTTTGTTAAGTTATAAATTGTTTTGATGATGAAAAGATGTTTTAAATAAGTTAAATTTATGTTTGAGACTTGATGCAAGATGAGAAAATTACACTATGTCAAAAATGGTTGAGACTGGAACTCACTGTCCAACATCGATCTCTCAGGATGGGGACATCGATCGATCGATGTCACTTCAGCCTCTGACATCGATCGATCAATGTCAGTCAGTAAGCTTTCTGTCCAACATCGATCTCTCAACCCAGGGACATCGATCGATCGATGTCACTTCAGTCTCTCCTCAGGGAGACTTTGATCGATCGATGTCAGGCAGAATACTTTCTGTCCATCATCGATCTCTCAGTCTAGGGGACATCGATTGATCGAAGTGACATCAGTCTCTCCTAGGGGGACTTCAATCGATCGATGTCTGCAGTTTAAAAAATTGCAAAGTTTCTAGAGGACATGGATCTCTCACCCCAGGCACATAGATCGATCGATGTCCGTAGAATTCAAAATTTTCTGAACGTTGAAAAAAAATCCAATGGAGATTCGTGGTATTTTCTCTATCCAATCTTCCTCAAATTTCTTGTAGGCTTTAACCCAACATATTACATGCTTCTTTGACTATTGTATTCATGTCTAAGCAATCCTAGGTTGGCTATTGAGGATCAAATCACTCCATAGGATGGCTAAAGACTATTTGGGCATTATCTTGACATTTGGAGTAGTTCAAGACATGGTGGAGAGCTCAAAAATGTGGTGAACTTCATCTATAAAAGGAAGAGACTTGGATGAGGCAAACACACACTTTCACAATCATCTAGCTTCATTATTCATTGTTGTATAGTTCTCTCACATTTGTAAAATTGCTTAAAGCTTGTTAAGCTTTTCTTTGCTCTTCATTGTTGTATATTGAGAGATAGAGAGTCTAGCACAAGAGAAACCATAAACATTTGATCTCTTGCTTGTGCTTAGACTAGTGAGAAAGTGTGAACCTTACTATATTTCTTCAACCCTCTATGAGAAATTTCTTGTGGGAACTTTGTTGATGTTGTGAGGTAGCAAAAAATTGTTCTTGCTAAGAGCTGTAGTTGTTGTAGTTGCACAAGTGTGTTTTTTGCAAGAAGTTGCTGTTGTTTTCGCTTACACTAAGGTGTTAGTGTAAATGTTGTTGTGGTTGTTCTTATTAGCCTTAATAAGAAGAGTAGTTGTTGAAAATCCACTTTGGAAACAAAGTGGTAGTGGAGTAGTATCATTTACGGTTTTAACCACTCTATATCCAGTGTACACATTCATTGCTTCTCATCTCCCATTCTTGCTTTGATTTTGAATTCCTTTTGAGTTTAGCCAAACAAGAAAATTTTGCAAAAATGCCAAACACTCTATTCACCCCCCCTCTAGAGTGTATTTCGGACCTAACAATTGGTATCGGAGCCTAACCTTGATTGCTTTGCCTATCTTTGCAAGTAGCAAGGTTAAAGATCATGGCAATGACAACCTCAACCTCAACCTCTTCATCTCACACTTCATCTCCCAAGCCTACTGCACTATTTTCAGGATCAAACACTAAAGCACCTATGTTTGATGCCCAAAATTATTCTTTGTGGAAATTTCAAATTATCAATCATTTGAAAGGCTGTGGATTTGATATATGGAGAGCCGTTGTCAAAGAAATTGAAGTTCCTATGATTACCAACTCAAAAGGAGAATCAAAGTTCAAAGATGAGGATGACTACACCGATGAAGAAAAGATAAAATTCGCCATCAATGGCAAAGCATTTGATATCCTCTCAAGTGCTCTTACCACCACTGAGCTCATAAGACTTCAAGGTCTTGAAACAACCCATGAGGCATGGAAAAGGCTTGAAATGATACACGAAGGAACTGAGCAAGTAAGAATGGCCAAAAGACTCATGCTCATGAAGGAGTATGAGATGTTCGGAATGAAGAGAAGTGAGAAGATTGAGGAGACAATTGATTGATTCACACGAACTCTCTATGGTGGACAAGAAAATCTCAAATGAAGACCTTGTCTCAAAACTCCTCAACTCTTTGCCAAGAGAATGGACACCTAAAGTCACCGTCATTACCGAATCAAAGAATCTCAAGACTCTTACCCTTGATGAGCTATCCGGTAATCTTCTTACTCATGAAATTCTTATTGATGAACAAAATAGGATGAACCCTATCAAGCCCACACAAACATCACACAAAGGATTGGTGGTAGAGTCCGATGAATCGGATGAGGAAGTTGCTCTTCTAGTAAGAAAATTTATAAGAATGGAAACTAGAAACAAAGCTCAAGCAAGAAAGTTTTTCAAGAGACCACCCAAAGAAAAGGAAGCATGTGAAAATTGCTATAAATATGGTCGACCCGGTCACTTTTGCCGATTGCCATGTAAAGGAGCCGCAAAAGCAAGAGAAGAAGGCCTTTCCTCAAAAGAAGAAAGCCCTCAATGCGGAGGTAACCATGTGGGATGATCTTCTTTCTGAATCAGAAGGAGAAGAGAGTGATGATCAAGGTGTTGGACTTGTTGCAATAGTTGACAATCCAAAGATTCAACATAATTGTCTCATGGCAATTGAAGATTATCTTGAGGTAAATTATAATCCTTCTAATTTGCAAGATGAAATAGGAGATTTGCAAGATTATTTTGAGAAACTGAATTTAAAATATAAGCATTTGAAGAAAGAGTTCAAGAAGTGCATCTTAGAAAATAAGAGCTTGCACGATAAGAACATTTTGATATTTCAAGAGCATGACATCATACTCACCATGCATAAAACCGTAGCTCTTGAAAATGTAGAAATTAGAAAAGAATGTGAGAAACTAAGGTTAGATTTGCAAAGACTAACAAATGGTAAAAATAATCTAGACAAACTACTTGGAAACCAAAGAATTGGAAATGATAAATCCGGTTTAGGATTTAATTCAACACATTCTTTCAGTAAGCCTAAGCCTAAGAAAAAGGCAAACAAGAGAAAAATACAACATAACTCATCATCTTCTAAACCAAGGCATGTACCCACTTGTTTTCATTGCAACAAAGTAGGACATGTGAAGAATGAATGTAGAGCTAGATTTGGAAGTACATATGCTTGGAAGCCTAAGGGTCGACAAACTAACCCTAAAGGACCCAACCATTAACAATGTATAAATCTTTTGGTTTTGTAGGCTCTAAAGATAAATGGAGTAGCCAAAGGAGAAGGAACGAAATGGCTTATGGATAGCGGATGTACAACACACATGACCGGAGACAAAACATTGTTTACCAAGCTCAAGCTCCAAGATGGTGGAACGGTGCATTTTAGAAATAGGAGAGCCAAAATCCTTGGACATAGAGAAATTGGTAACTCTTCTTTTACTATTAATAATGTACTATATGTAGAAGGGCTTAAATATAATTTGATAAGTGTTAGCCAACTGTGTAATCAGGATCATGGGATCCTTTTCTATCAGATAGAAAGGGTTGTAGCACAAAATGTTAATTTTCAAGTTGAATTTGTGAAAAGAAAATGCATTGTGAAAAAGAACGATAAGATTGTTTTGGAGGCTATACGTAAAAATGATGTTTACAAATTTGGCACACATGATTTAATATCACAAAGTGTTTCTTGCCTAGTTGCCAAAAATGATTTAACTCAACTATGGCATAGACGACTTGGACATATTAGTTTTAAAAATTTCAAAGAGATTTGCAAAAATGAAAAAGTCCAAGGTCTTCCAAAATTGAATTTCAAAAACCATGGCTTATGTGACACTTGTCAAAAGGCAAAGCTTGTTAAGACAAGCTTCAATCCCAAAAGTGAAACCTCCACCACCAAACCCCTATAATTACTTCATATGGATTTGTATCGGGATATTGGTATAGCAAGTCTAAGTGGAAAACATTACACCTTTGTGGTGGTAGATGACTTTTCTAGGTACACTTAGGTAATGTGCTTAGCTAAAAAGAATGATGCATGCCAAGAATTTATAAAGCTTTGTAGGAGACTAGAAAATCAAAAAGAAGACACAATTAAGGAAATTACAAGTGATAATAATAGAGGTGGTGAGTTTGATGGAGAGTTTCAAGAATTTTGTGTATCCAAAGGATATGGACGCAATTCTCGGCTCCAAGAACTCCTCAACAAAATGGTGTTGCGGAAAGAAAAAATAGAACACTTCAAGAAATGAGTAGAACCATGCTAAATGAAATTGGGCTACCCAAGTATTTTTGGGCCGAAGCGGTAAACACCGCTTCTCATGTGATCAATAGAGTTTATTTGAGACTATCGTTTAAAAAGACTCCTTATGATCTTTGGAAAGGTAGAGTACCAAATATTTGTTATTTCAACGTATTTGGTTGTAAGTGTTTATACTTAACACCAAAGATAACTTGGTTAAACTCGATTTTAAAGTGGATGAAGGAATCTTTATGGCATATGCTCAAAATAGGAAAGCATTTACGGTATATAATAAAAGAAGCATGAAAGTTGAAGAATCAATTCATGTCAAGTTTAGTGAACTCATTGAGGATGAACAAAATACTAATGATGATGATGATGAAATAATTGAAGTAAGTCATATAGAGAAATTTGAGAATCCAAAAGGAAATATTATCATTGACCTTAGGATTGATCCCCTTCAACCTAAGGTTGAAGATGAAGAAGTAGGAGGAGATACCTCAAATTTACCGGATTCATGTAAATATAGGAAAGATCACCCTAAAGAATTGATATTAGGTGAAACTAGTCAAGGTATAATGACGACGAGGAAATTTAATGAAAATGCATTCATTTCACAAGTAGAGCCTAAAAATATAAAGGAGGCTATAAATGTTGAAGATTGTGTATTAGCCATGCAAGAAGAACTAAATCAATTTGAAAGGAGTGATGTTTGGGAATTAGTAGCTAAACCTAGTGATCATCCTGTAATTGACACTAAATGGGTATTTAGAAACAAAATGGATGATAATGGAAACATTACTAGAAGCCAAGCTAGGTTAGTAGCTCAAGGATATAGACAAGATGAAGGTATAGACTATGATGAGACCTTTGCCTCCGTAGCTAGGTTAGAAGCTATTAGGATGCTATTAGCATATGCATGCTATAAGGATTACAAACTATATCAAATGGACGTGAAATCCGCATTCTTGAATGGAATAATTCAAGAAGAGGTGTATGTAGCTCAACCTCCGGGGTTTGAAAATCATGATTATCCAAATCATGTATTTAAACTCAAAAAGGCCCTTTATGTACTTAAACAAGCTCCTAGGGCATGGTATGATAGATTAAGTAACTTCCTTCTTGAAAATGAGTTTTCAAGAGGAAAAGTCGACACTACTCTTTTGATTAAAGAACAAGGAAACCATCAATTGCTTGTTCAAATTTATGTGGATGATATTATATTTGGTGCTACTAATGATTCTCTTTGTGAGCATTTTGCTAAATTGATGGAAGGAGAATTTGAAATGAGCATGATGGGTGAACTCAACTACTTTCTTGGTCTTCAAATCAAGCAAGCTCAAGATGGAGTGTACATATCTCAAACAAAGTATACAAAGGATTTACTCAAGAAGTACAAGTTTGAGGATGGAAGAAGTGTAAGCACACCAATGAGCACAATTACAAAGCTTGACAAAGACGAAAAAGGAAAGCCAATTGAGGTAACCAAATATAGGGGTATGATTGGAAGTTTACTTTATTTGACCGCTAGTAGACCGGGTATTTTGCATGCTATGTGCTCATGTGCTAGATTTCAAAGTATGCCTAAGGAATCGCATTTAGTTGCTATTAAACGTATATTTAGGTATTTCAAAGGAACTTTGAACTTTGGATTGTTTTATCCCAAAAATGGTTGTTTTGATTTAAGAGGATATAGTGACTGCGACTGTGCCGGAAATCTTGTTGACAGAAAAAGCACCTCCGGGACATGCCAATTCCTTGGAGATTGCTTAGTCCCTTGGTTCTCCAAGAAACAAAATAATATGTCACTTTCAACGGCAGAATCCGAATATGTATCGGCCGCTTCGTGTTGTGCACAACTTCTTTGGATGATCAATACTTCAAATGATTACAATGTTAAGTTTGATAAAGTTCCCAACTTATGGGACAACACTTCAGCCATAAATATAGCACAAAATCCGGTTCATCATAGTAGGACCAAACACATTGAAGTAAGGCATCACTTCATAAGAGATTGCATTCAAAAAGGATTGGTATGCATTGAATTTGTTCCAACAAATGACCAACTAGCGGATATCTTCATCAAATCCCTTCCCATAGAGACATTTGAATCAATTAGAGCAAGATTAGGGATGATAAAATATGGTTAGAGGGTCAAAATATCAAAAATGCAGATTCATGCCTACATCGCTCGATCAATGTGGCAGTCTGAGAGACTGATGTCAAGAAAGACATCAATCGATCGATATCGACGGGACAAGTCATTAAAACCTGCAACTCCTTTCTTCCTTTTCACTTTCTTCTTTCTCCAAACGAAATCCCTAAATCTCTCTCTCGCAAGAACGTCAATTCTCTTCTTCTACACTCAAAATCCTTGCCAAAATCTCAATTTTTTTACAAATCCAACCTCCATTCCTAAAATCTCTTGAATTCCATCTTTATTTTCTACAAAATCTGAACCCTAACTGTCAAATGGCACCAATAACGAAAAACCCTGCAAAAAGACAAAGAACCTCTGAGGAAGAAGCTATTGCGCCACAACAATCCAATCCTCAAGTGCCAACGGGGTCTAAGACGCATGGGTTGAGGAAGAAGGAAACTTCCTCTCATGATGCTATGTTAAGTGAGACAAGGAGTAGGCTAACCATCAACAATTTTCCATGGCTCAAATCCGGGGAATACTCAAATGCCTTGAAGGAACCTATAGGCACAGGTAAATTTGCCTACATTTCCCTTAGAGCCGAATTACTGTTTATTGAATGGGAGCAAAAGAAGAGGTCTACAATACATTTAAAATTGCTAAAAATTGAGGAAATTTTGAGCAATGAGAATTAAAACCAATCATTGATTGGTTTGATGTTCAAAATGGAGACCTGTTTGGGAGGTCTCACAAATGACCAAGTCTACCTGATACACTAGAATGTTTTATGCCAATATATGGGTAGATTATAGACATGGGGTGCCTTATGCATTGAATACTATAATAGAGGGACAGTTGTTGATGTTTACCTCTAAACCATCAATGAAATGCTTGAAGTTCCGGATGAGGGTTGGGAAGACTTTGACCCTTGGAAGTGGGATACCTATAAGTACCAAATTTCTGAGGATGAGGTAAAAACGTTTCTTGGATTTCACCTCACCAAGAACACAAATGTTATGCCTTTGGTGTATAGGGTGTTGCTCGCCATTGTCACTTTTTGTGTCAATGATAAATCGACTAAACTGCCGAGCAATTTAGATTTTTATATTGCATATCGCATTGCTATGAAGGAGCGTGTGAACTTTGGGGAGATAGTATTTGCCAATATGATGGAAGCTGTCACAAAGAAATCCAAAGCGCTTCTATATAGCAATCGTATCTATAGACTGCTAAAGACAACAAATGTGGAGTTAAATGACGAATACACGGATCAAATAACCAACAAGGACTACTATAGAAAGGCAAATATCCAACAAATCCACAAGTCCTTGAAAGAGGCACAAAACGGGGTGGACAATAAGAACATGAAGAGGACGAACCTGAAGAACCCATTCCTCCACCATCCCC
>AP025044.1:13152975-13193815 GCA_036186865.1 Eustoma russellianum | reverse complement strand
ACGAATTACCATAACATTAAATTACTTGAATAAAAGAAAATCCTCAATAGAATAATAAATAAAACATGA
The DNA here is from genome assembly GCA_036186865.1 of Eustoma russellianum. Lineage (NCBI taxonomy): Eukaryota > Viridiplantae > Streptophyta > Magnoliopsida > Gentianales > Gentianaceae > Eustoma > Eustoma russellianum. The sequence continues at coordinate 13,193,746 of AP025044.1, read as the reverse complement.
CAATAACGTCAACGTACTAACATCTAGAGTTTATCGAACTATGCAAGGTGATGTCTGATGGAAACCCCAATGAACTAATAACGGACAGTCGCAAAGTCTCCTCGTATCCTAGGTGCGACCGTTAGTCTGCCCATACTACCGTGTCAGCCCCGTCCTCAGCAAAGATATAATCGTACTCTTCCTCGTGCTCACCTGGTGGGGGGGGGGGGAAGTAGGGGTGAGTGACGGAAAATCACCCAGTAGGCACCTGCCTCCAATGCGTACAAGACTAGCATACTAAAATGATATAACACATAACACATAAAACATGTTATCACATAAGCATATGAAAGACTGCGGAAAGTAATTCACACCAGATAAAGAATGCGCAACATCATGATGCATGTCCTACTATGCATGTCACACGCAACAAAGTCATGTCACACAGAATGCTGATATCTCCACCGTGCAATGCATGAACCCGGGTCCTACTGAGTGGCTGCAGGTCGTACACCCCACAGTCACCATACTGAGTGTGCGTGGCCGCGCCACCGTACACCATCCTGAGTGTCGTGGCCCCGCCACCGTACACCTGAGCGCCCGTGACCCGTACGTCACGACCCGCCATCATGCAATGCACGTGCCATGAATGCAAAAACACAAACGCCTGAGGCCCCTGGCCCATCCTCACCATCCTCCGGCACTCAATTCTAGGTTCACTTATTATCGAGTATTGATTCAGCGTTGTTCGGAGTCAACTCCATTTTCCCACTTTTCGTATACATTCATCAGGCTTTTTCCATATTTCTCCTTATTTTTCTCCTGTTTATTTCTATTTATTTCCTAATTATCTAAATTAGATAAATTATCACAATTACCGAATTTTAATGAAAATAATCTAGTTTCATCAATTTATAATTTCTGGAATTTCTATATAATTTTCCGATTTTATTTACATTTTTCCTATAATTATTACTATTTAAAATTAATTAAATAACAATTATAGAATTTCCAGAAATTCAGAATTATGTTATTTTTTATTATATATATATTTTTTTCTGTTTAATTGGGCCAGCCAACTGGGGCCCGGTCCGTTGGCCATTCGGCCCGGCCCGCGGTCGGCTCAATAGATTATTTTATTTTATTGTATTTTATATATATTAAGTAAATGAGTCAGACCTACGCACAATCGGCCCGCTACACAGAAATTTGATGAAAATCATTTAATTTCAGTATTTTATAATTTCTAGAATTTATTTATGATTCTCTGATATTTACTTATATTTACCCAATATTTAATACTATTTGTTTATCAATTAAATAACATTAATAAAATAAATCCTAGAAATTCTTTTGATATCAAATTCATCCCTAACTTCAAATCTGCAAGCATCGCATAGACCGCAACATTCCACAGTCTCAAAACGCATGCGCAAAGGTTAAAGGTTATACTATTTTGATTATCAAATTTTTCCCTAAAATCAAAAACAAGGCAGTTTTACTATTTTGATTATCAAATTTTTTCCTAAAATCAAAACCAAGGCAGTTTTACTATTTTGATTCTCAAATTTTTTCCTAAAATCAAATCAGTCCACGCAAAACAGTATACGCATTCCACAGTCATCAAACACAGTAATCAAACGCAGTCATCAAACACAGTAATCAAACGCAGTAATCAAAACTCATGCTTTTCACAGATCAAGCAACATAGTATATATTTCAACAACTAAAAACAATAAACACATAATATATCACCAAAGCATGCTGGAATTTGTACCAATTGGAGGGGAAAAAGGGAACCTACCTGGATTGCAGATAAAAGCTACGCAATTAGAATAAACCTTGATGGCTTCTCTCCCTTTCTCTTTTCTTCTTCTGCCGTCTCTCTCCCTAGGCAGCGCTACCTTTTTCTCTTTTACTTTCTTTTACTTATTCTTCCTTTTTGGTATTTTTTTTAACCCCCAGCCTCCTTCCTGCTTTTATCCTATCCCAGCGAAATTTAGGGGATTCATTAACCCCCTTCAACAAATCACGTTCTCACCCCCTTTTTTTATTTTAATATTTTTTAATTTTTTTTGTTCTTATCCCCAACGGCACCATTCTCTTTCCTTTTTCTTTATTATTATCTTTTCATTATCTTATCATTATTTTTTTTTCTTTTCCTTATTTATTTTACTTCATCCTACGGCATCTTTTTTTGTAAAGCTTTAACATATTTTATCTATTTATTTTATTTCTTTTCCTTTATTCCATTTGTCGCCATTATTTGCTACATTCGTTGTTATTATTTTATTTATTATTATTATTATTATTATTATTATTATTATTATTATTATTATTATTATTATTATTATTATTATTCGTCCCTTTTATTATTCTATACATATATAGCAGTTTCATATAATTATACCATTACTTGGTCATGATCATCACGCGATAGTTAATTTAAATTTCGAAATGGTCGTTACTCCCAATGGCTAACTAATTTTTATTTTATTTTTATTACTGTGTAACAATCTGTTCACAAATTTTTTTGGGTTATAACATCCTACCCTCCTTACAAGAAGTTTCGTCCTCGAAACTTGACGTACCTTAATCAAAAAGATAGAGGTTGTGCCCTCGCATCTGTTCCTCCAGCTCCCATGTTGCATTCGTTCTCCCTGTGATTGCTCCATCGCATCACGACATACGGGCATTTTCTACTTCTTAGCTCTTGGTCCTTGTGGTCTATAATCCGAACAGGGGTCTCTTTATATGACGCGTTGGTCTGATTCTCAAAGGCTGTGCATTCACTACATGACTCGGATCCGAAATGTACCTTCTCAGCTGAGAAGCATGGAATACGTTGTGTACTTGGGTCAACGCCGGAGGTAACGCCAACCAATAGGCTAACGAACTGATTCTTTTAAGTTCCTCGTATAGGTCAGTATACCGAGGCCTCAGCCTTTATTTCTGCCTTGAGCAACTTTAAGTCTTTCCCCGACCCACTTTACCTTCCACATGGCCTGTTTAATCAGCTCTGTACCGGTGATAGTGCGTTCTCCAACTTTGTTCCACTGGACTCGGGATCTGCACTTACACCCATAGAGCGCCTCCAATGGCGCCATGCCGATGGCGTTATAATAGTTGTTTTTATTGAAGAACTCAACCAACTTGATCATACCGTCCCAGTCCCCCTTGCAGTCAATGGTGCAAGCCCTCAACATGTCTTCAAGAGTCTGGATCATCTTCTCCGACTGCCCCTCGGATTGTGATTGAAGTGAAGTGCTCGAGTGTAGCTCCGTACATTAGACATATCAGCGTACATAAATTTTAACACGTTTGTCGTCTTAATAGTTAAGTTGTTGAACATGTTTGGTATACACAATTAGTATGTTGTGTATCTTTTTTTTTGCGCTTTTGTTAGTCGTTAATAATTTTTGTACTCTATATTTTTCTGTGCTAGCTTATTTTATTGTTGTATAATATTGTCATATATGTTATTCTAGAAGAAAAAAAATGCCTAATTGCATAGTTTTACTGTAATGAAAATGTATAAAGAAAATTATTTGGGTGTCATGTATGATAATACACATCTTTTTTTTGTTTCTTCATGTTATTAAATTATCTACATTTTAATATATTACGATGTTGTCATGCCGTACTATATCGTACCTAACTCGTAATTAGTAGGCTTTACTTCAATTGTGAATGATTAATGATTTGTTTTGAAAACCGATAAAAGTATGCCTACTTCGTACCACATGTCATGTACGAAAAGTATTTGTGCGTTTGTATTGTGTGGTTTGTTGTCGTTATATAGTGTGATATTTATTATTGTTTTATTAGATTAGTTATGTTGCGGTGTCATTAAAATAGTTGTGCGTATACTTGAGCATATTTACTTAACATCGTGTAGTTATTTTTGTTTGGTGTATCAATTTCTAGCTTTGCTACTTCTACGTTGGTATCGTTATATTCTATATATATATATATATATATATATATATATATATGTATATATATATATATTGTGAGCTTTTACTTATTACTTCACATTTTCATTTTGGTAGCTTCGTGAGTATAGGTATAGGTGTATATAAACTTTTCTTATTTGTCTATCGCACTTATGTTGTTTGTGTTTTGTATGTTGATAGCATTGTATGATTTAATAAATTGGTTGGTTCATTACCGCTCATAGAGTCATACTGTTGTAAATGTGCGCATATTTTAGTAGTTAGTATGCCTTGTGCATAATTACTTAGAATCATTTAATTACCTTTTTGTTTCGCGTAACTATTGTACGTTTTCTTAGGTCGACTTATTTACATTATATCATTAATGTTGTGACAAATTATGAGTAGCCATATGCTTCTTTATTATTGTAAGGGATTGAGTGTTTTATTAATATTATTATTATTATTAATATTATTATTATTATTATTATTATTATTATTATTATTATTATTATTATTATTATTATTATTATTATTTTTAATTACTTTATGGGTTGGCAACCCACGAAGTGTCTCAACAGTATACCTTATAAGTTCCTAAGATGGTGGTTATTATTATTATTATTATTATTATTATTATTATTATTATTATTATTATTATTATTATTATTATTATTATTATTATTATTATTTTGGTGGTCGTTTAGCAAATATTATTTTGGCTTATCGTATTATTATTATTACCCCTTTTTTTTGATGTTTACTACTCGTATGTTATTATCGTATTCTACCTATATTATGTGCTCGTACCTATTACTTTGTATTTTTATATGGTCTCTTTGTATGCATATATATATATATATATATATATATATGTTTTTTTTATATTGTTGATTTATGTTGTCGTATATTTATAATTCATTAAGTTATGTGATATCTCTCTTTTGTTTTGTTTTTTTTTTGTTTTTTTTTTGTGTAGTTGTGTTGGATTTTGCATGGTTGGTGTTCTAGTACGTGTTTGATATCTGAACATATGTCGTTAAGGAATGTTGTATTAGTGAGTGTGTGTATATATATAATTAATTAGCCATATTGTGTATTGTAGTCTTGTGTTTAATGTGTATATATATATACATTGCTCTGCGAACTTTGCTCATATCAACGGTCCCTTCGAACTTTGTCTTCTTCTGCTTCTGTCTGTTCAGGGGCACCAATGTCGACGGAAAAAAAATCCCTCAACAATTCCGGTGACAGCTGGCCGAACCAAGAAAAACTCCTCACTTCAATCACCTTGGTCGGTCGGGACTACTCAGCGATATCCTTAATCTTCTTCGGATTCACTGAGATTCACTCTTCTGAACTTACGTGACTTAAGGAAGCCACGCTTCCGCTGCGCAACCCTGATCATTTATCTTTGACTAACGTCCTCTATACTGATGATGAGTCCTTGATACCTGTTCGCCGGCGGTTGAATTCTATTATAATGTCGTCAGCCTTTTCGATATCTGCATCAGTCATCACGTGGATAGGGGCACTGAACCTCACTTCCTTTTATGTTGTTCTTGATTTTGCTGCGATGGTGGTCCCGGCCTCTGCTCAATGCCCTTACCCGTAAAACGTCCTTGTTGATTGCACTCATGCTTGCATAATTTTACCCAAACTGACCCAAACGTGGCATCAACAATGCACATGGTGGTGGCGGTAACCATGCTCTCCTCCGCGATTTTACGTCGCGGGCGATCTTGTGATTTTTTTTCTTGCAGCCGTGACGCATATTTAAGCCTCCCTGGTGAAGGGTCCTTCTAAACACAGGCTTTCGGGCGTCTTGTATTTCCATCTGGTAGAACCTGAGACGATAATTAAATAGAGAAAGCTCACCAACGGCACACACCTCCCATAACCCGATTATAACTTAGGTCTACTTCATTTATTAGGGGTATATCTGTCATTTCTAGCAAGAGATCATAGCTTACGTCTAGGTGATCTAGTTAATCCTGCATTCCCGAGGCGGATCTGAAGCCTCGGCTCTGATACCACCTGTAGCGCCCCGCTCCCGAACCCTAACATCGGGAATGGTGCACCCGCCGTATCTCATTAAGGAGAATACAAGGCGTCGAATCAACTTCCTACATGTCCGAAAATATGTAGAAATTTTTCTCGCGGAAACGAATTACCATAACATTAAATTACTTGAATAAAAGAAAATCCTCAATAGAATAATAAATAAAACATGACAATAACGTCAACGTACTAACATCTAGAGTTTATCGAACTATGCAAGGTGATGTCTGATGGAAACCCCAATGAACTAATAACGGACAGTCGCAAAGTCTCCTCGTATCCTAGGTGCGACCGTCAGTCTGCCCGTACTACCGTGTCAGCCCCGTCCTCAGCAAAGATATAATCGTACTCTTCCTCGTGCTCACCTGGTGGGGGGGGGGGAAGTAGGGGTGAGTGACGGAAAATCACCCAGTAGGCACCTGCCTCCAACGCGTACAAGACTAGCATACTAAAATGATATAACACATAACACATAAAACATGATATCACATAAACATATGAAAGACTGCGGAAAGTAATTCACTCCAGATAAAGAATGCGCAACATCATGATGCATGTCCTACTATGCATGTCACACGCAACAAAGTCATGTCACACAGAATGCCGATATCTCCACCGTGCAATGCATGAACCCGGGTCCTACTGAGTGGCTGCAGGTCGTACACCCCACAGTCACCATACTGAGTGTGCGTGGCCGCGCCACCGCACACCGTCCTGAGTGTCGTGGCCCCGCCACCGTACACCATCCTGAGCGCCCGTGACCCGTACGTCACGACCTGCCATCATGCAATGCACGTGCCATGAATGCAAAAACACAAAGCCTGAGGCCCCTGGCCCATCCTCACCATCCTCCGGCACTCAATTCTAGGTTCACTTATTATCGAGTATTGATTCAGCGTTGTTTGGAGTCAACTCCATTTTCCCACTTTTCGTATACATTCATCAGGCTTTTTCCATATTTCTCCTTATTTTTCTCCTATTTATTTCTATTTATTTCCTAATTATCTAAATTAGATAAATTATCACAATTACCGAATTTTAATGAAAATAATCTAGTTTCATCAATTTATAATTTCTGGAATTTCTATATAATTTTCCGATTTTATTTACATTTTTCCTATAATTATTACTATTTAAAATTAATTAAATAACAATTATAGAATTTCCAAAAATTAAGAATTATGTTATTTTTTATTTTATATATATATATATATATATATATATATTTTCTATTTAATTGGGCCAGCCAACTAGGGCCCGGTCCGTTGGCCATTCGGCCCGGTCCGCGGTTGGCTCAATAGATTATTTTATTTTATTGTATTTTATATATATTAAGTAAATGAGTCAGACCTACGCACAATCGGCCCGCTACACAGAAATTTGATGAAAATCATTTAATTTCAGTATTTTATAATTTCTAGAATTTATTTATGATTTTCTGATATTTACTTATATTTTCCCTATAGTTAATACTATTTGTTTATCAATTAAATAACACTAGTAAAATAAATCCTAGAAATTCTTTTGATATCAAATTCATCCCTAACTTCAAATCTGCAAGCATCGCATAGACCGCAACATTCCACAGTCTCAAAACGCATGCGCAAAGGTTAAAGGTTATACTATTTTGATTATCAAATTTTTCCCTAAAATCAAAACCAAGGCAGTTTTACTATTTTGATTATCAAATTTTTCCCTAAAATCAAAACCAAGGCAGTTTTACTATTTTGATTATTAAATTTTTCCCTAAAATCAAATCTAGTCCACGCAAAACAGTATACGCATTCCACAGTCTTCAAACACAGTAATCAAACGCAGCCATCAAACACAGTAATCAAACGCAGTAATCAAAACTCATGCTTTTCACAGATCAAGCAACATAGTATATATTTCAACAATTAAAAACAATAAACACATAATATATCACCAAAGCATGCTGGAATTTGTACTAATTGGAGGGAGAAAAGAGAACCTACCTGGATTGCAGATAAAAGCTACGCAATTAGAATAAACCTTGGTGGCTTCTCTCCCTTTCTCTTTTCTTCTTCTGCCGTCTCTCTCCCTAGGCAGCGCTCCCTTTTTCTCTTTTACTTTCTTTTACTTATTCTTCCTTTTTGGTATTTTTTTTAACCCCCAGCCTCCTTCCTGCTTTTATCCTATCCCAGCGAAATTCAGGGGATTCATTAACCCCCTTCAACAAATCACGTTCTCACCCCTTTTTTTTATTTTAATTTTTTTTAATTTTTTTTGTTCTTATCCCCAACGGCACCATTCTCTTTCCTTTTTCTTTATTATTATTTTTTCATTATCTTATCATTATTTATTTTTTTTCTTTTCCTTATTTATTTTACTTCATCCTACGACATCTTTTTTTTTGTAAAGCTTTAACATATTTTATCTATTTATTTTATTTCTTTTCCTTTATTCCATTTGTCGCCATTATTTGCTACATTCGTTGTTATTATTTTAATTATTTATTATTATTATTATTATTATTATTATTATTATTATTATTATCATTATTATTATTATTATTCGTCCCTTTTATTATTCTATACATATATAGCAGTTTTATACAATTATACCATTACTTGGTCATGATCATCACGCGATAGTTAATTTAAATTTCGAAATGGTCGTTACTCCCAATGGCTAACTAATTTTTATTTTATTTTTATTACTGTGTAACAATCTGTTCACAAATTTTTTTGGGTTATAACAGTATCACTCTAGTACCTACTTATCAGTGATAGTTAATGAAACCCCTACAGAATATTTCAAACCAACTAGAGGAGTGAAGCAAGGGGACCCTCTATCCCCTTTGTTATTTATCATAAGTTCAGAAGGATTCAGCAGAGGACTGAACACCTTAATTCAACAGGGACAAATAGAACCTTACTCAACTGGTAGAGCCACGCCCATAATTTTCCACTTTGCATATGCAGATTACCTCCTAGTGTTCCTTAATGGTAAAAAACAACCTGAAAAAATTCCAAAAATTTTTAGAGGGATACCAAATAAGCTCAGGACAACTAGTCAACAACAATAAAAGTCAATTAATAGCCTCAAAAAACATTAGTAAAACTAGGCTTCAAGAAATAGAAAATACATTAAAAATGAAAACAGTTACATTGCCTATCAAATACTTAGGAAACCTATAGCACAAAGGCACAACCAGAACACAATATTGTGGATCTTTGATACAACATTTTGAAACAAGGCTACAAGCATGGTATACAAAGCTATTAAGCCAGACAGGAAGATTAGTATTGATTAAATATGTTTTATCTACTATTCCTTTACATATACTTGAAGTAACTCAACTACCTAAGAAGATCATCAACTGCATCAATCGGAAAATATCAGCGTTTTTCTGGGGATCCAATCAAGAACACACAAAACACAAATGGATATCATGGGAGAAACTTTGTTACCCAAAACAGGAAGGAGGACTGAAAATACGAATTATCCTAGACTTACAAAAAGCTTACACGTGCAAGATATGGTGGAACTTCAACATACAGAAATCTCTCTGGACAGAGTATATGCAATCAAAATATGCCAAGAGAAAGGAAGAAATCACAAAGACCTACGACTCCCCAACATGGAAAAGGATAGCAAAGATACATACCTTTTGTCAAGGAAGAACAGAACAAACATAAGACAGCTGGATATGGAAGCCTTCAAAAGACGGAAACTTCACACTGAAAACAGCCTACGAAGAATGCAGAAAAAAATCAGGAGCTCCAATAGAAATATATCTGAGACAAGAAACAAAATCAAAAATCAGCATCTTCCTATGGAGACTACAAAACAAGGCATTACATATTCCATAATTTCTCAGCTTATTCCAAACACCTTATCTGACAATCTGTCCAATATGCAAAAAAGCAAGTTTGACAGTGGACCATCTATGGTTAAACTATGAGCAAACTAAATCAATTTGGAATAAATATGCAATACTACTGGGTGGATACCCATGTCCACCATATTTTTTAACACTACGCAATTATCTACGTAGATGGTGGAGAAACAACAACATCAACAAGATTCAGAGCATAATAAAAATCATAGCACAGGAATAATCATCTGGACGATATGGAAACAATAGACAAATATCATATTCGGAGAGGGGCAATGGAACATCAGACAAGCACAAGAAGACATCCGACAACAATTATTCAGCTGGTGCATGTCACTGAACAGAACAAAAATGGCGGCAACAGTACCAAACTTAGTAAATACTGGAATATCACCACCCCTACAACATCGAAGAAAACAGATAGTCAAATGGACACCACAACAAGACGAAAGCATCAAAATCAACACAGATACGGCATGCAAAAAAAAGCAGCAGGAGGAGCGATTGCAAGAGACCACCATGGAAACTTCATCGAAGCAATCTCTTTTAGCCTTTCGCAAATAGAACCACTTACTGCTTAAGCTCAGACTGTTTTAATGGCTCTATGATACTTTGGAATAAAATACAAGAGCATCGAAATAGAGATGGATTCAAGAAAATTAGTGGAGATGCTGAAGAAGAAAGAAACGATGGACCAGGACAGAAAGGCAAAGACAACAATAAAGTAAATAAAAAGGCTGTTAACAGTGATGAAAGGAAAAGTCGGATATATCCCCCCGGAAACAAATGCAGCAGCATGCTGTATTGTACAAAATGGAATGACACAAAGAATACTCATAAAATACACAGCACTTGAACAAGTCCCTAAAATTGCAAAGGGCTACATACTAACGGATCTCCATACCCCTATATTAGATAGTCTAAAATATATAGATAAGCTACACGAAATGTATCAAAACTTTTCCATTTGGAGCAGAAATAAAAGAATATATTTTGTTTAAAGAAAAAGGATAACCTTGAGGGTAAAGTGCGGCCAAGCACACTTAAAAGAGAGGAAATTACGCGGATGAAAGAGATGTTATTGGACTTTCAGCAAAAACCAAATGACATTTTCTTTTCTTATTTTTTCCCTTTATTGAAGTGAGATATATAATTACAGTTGCATTCTAGTGCTTTGGCAATAAATTCAAACGAAAATATATAATGGAGAAAATACGAATGACAACAGAAACTTAATAACTCCGAAGAATTACTGTATATGTGAAATAATGCAATTGGTAGTGAATATGTAAACTAATATACAACAAACATGCCGTCACCATATTTCATTGAAAGTGCATCCTCGTTGTTAGGGTTCTAAGTTAAATAAAATGGTCACTTTCAATATAGTGAAAGAGCATCGGAGATTTTGTGACTCCAGGAATTCCTTGTTTTTTGGAAAAATGCAAATTTCATTACCCAAGTAAATAGACATGGTACGAATCCATGGCCAATCAAAAATGCACCTAAATGAGGGTGTCATCCGTACATTAGACATATGTACAAAGCAACATGCGGCAATGCGAATGCTAATGACAAAATTTACAGGTAAATGGTATTGCTGAGCAACAGGCTGCCCAGCAAAAACCTACGTATAAAAGTATCCATAAGGCAACGGGCTGCCTATGGAGCGAATAACAAGTAAAGCTATGCTATCATCCTAAAAGCAAGAAGCTGCTTTTGGGGGATCCGAAGGATGCAACGAATACAATATCTCAAGTGATAAGCAGAAACTAATACAATATCCTTGTTTCATAATAGAGAAGTAAGTTTGTGTCCCTGTCGCCATAATTCAGTGAAAACTATGTTGATAATTGTTAGCGTTCTAAGTAAAAATAAAATGGTTACTTTTATTATTGTAAAGGAGCATCCAAAATTTGATGACTGCGAGGGTTTATTATTTTGTTATAGACGTATTTGTGGCTCTGTCACTATATTTTGATGAAAACTATACGAATCGTTATAGACGTCTTTGTCTGGCTGCCACCAAATTTCGGTAGAAACTTTATTGTTCGTTGATGGAGTAAAATAAAATGGTGATTTTTATGATGGCGAAATACATATGGTGGCAACACAGATTCATTGTTTTGTTAGAGGCATGTTTGCGTCCATGTCTACGCGTTTTGATGAAAACTATATTGTTTGTTGTTGTATCTCTAAGGTGGCTAAAATGTTGATTTTTATTATAATGAAATATCATCTGGAATATGGTACCTTTGGAATTTGTTGTTTTGTCATAGGCGTTTTTTTTATCATTGTTGCAGTTTCAAACTAAATAAATGGTCACCAAACAAAGATGATTCCATTAACATTAATAAACAAAAGATTTATGACACTTATAATAATAAAAATTCGTAGCGATGATCAAGTTCTTTGGATTCATAAAAATCTTCAAGTTCTTTTTCCATCCGAACCTTTTTTAAGTAGTCCTTGTTCCTTTTCTTTCGGAGAGTGATCAACATATTCACATCTTTGAAGAAGGAGAGACCGATTTATTGTGTGGCCACCAGCAGTATCAATGGTGGAGTTCTTTGAGGCCCTTGATCATCCTCTTAATATTGGGGTAATGGCCTTGCTAGATGGAGCGGACAACCCAGGCCAAATCCTTTTTGTTTGACTTTTTGTATTCGAAATACCAGCCAAGGTCTTCGTCGTTCACTTGAGATTGTCCTAGTTCTAAGATTTCCCAAATATTTTCTTGAAGTCAAAGAGACATGCATGTTAACTTTTTGGGTGAAATGTTTAGTATTGAAAACATAAGAAAATAGAAGCACGTATTTTTAGTTGGCGGATGTTGAAAGGTCGTGTTATTGATTAGTATTGAAAAAGGAGATTGAACAGGTGCCGAAGTCGAAGAGTTGCTTGGTGGAGGAAGGTTGGACATCGAATTACAGTGACGGCTTGATCTTTGCACCGGTGCGAAGAATTAGAAAAATTGTTATCTTTTTGAAATTGCAAAAATGAAAATTTATTTCCCATGGTGTATGGTAAAAGACACCAAGGTCATTAGATATGCAGTTGGAGCGGCGGACTATAATTTTATGTTTTTTAACGGCCTACTTCCCCCTAACCTTTATATCACACATAACATCATATGCTAAAAATCTTATCAGAGTTTACATTTTAACGTATTAGAGAGAGTACTAATGATAATATCTCATCTACAACGGAATGTAATGAAATCATCATTAAACTAATATTATTATAATTAAATCACCTGGCAAAACTAAATCAAATTACCTTTTCACAAGCCAAGTAGACTTAAGGTAATCATAAGGAAATATAGTCACCATTAAATAAAATATTCTCTTAAGAAAAGTTAAAGAAAACCAGTGTTCGATCCTAAGTATCCTAACATAAATCCACATACATTGAAGACTATATTGATTTTACCTTGATCGATGACGAAAAGAAAAATCCACACACATTGAAGAAATTGGCTCTAATTCAAAAGACTAACATCATATCGTCATGTCCAGAGAAAATGTGTTGTTTCAGTTCATGGACTAGATAAATGTGTTTTTTTCTCTTTCTCCCTCTTTTTGGTAATCATAAAACAAAACATAAAGGGACGACACATCCGAGCGCATGTCATGACTAAAATACGGGGCCAACTTTCTAAAGCATGATTTCACGAGACAAGAACAAAAGTCATACAAGATTGGAAGTGCTAAATGTTGGAAGAAATTTTGGAAATGGGTTTGTTTAAAGTTGGTGAGCAACATGCTTTGAGCTTAATTATGATTAGTGTCCGTCAATCAAAAATGAAAACTAATTAGTCCTAAATTATCTACGTAATGAGTAGATGACTTTAGGCTTTTGAATCACTCAATTCCGATACCAGATGAATGAGAAATTAATGCTCAAAGTAGGAGTTAAAAATTGTTGAAAAATGTAGAAATGATGATATGGCCTCATGAAAATTGAACACATCATCATTTTCCAAATATACCGCATTGGTCAATTGAAGGAAAGTTGCCACAAAATATAGTGCTAGGAGACGCACTTTAGATGTGCCCTAACGGCAAGAGAATTTTTTACCAGAGGGAAGATGCAGATGGCTCGTGGCTCGTGGCTCGCCCGCTCTGTTCTTACCTTTTTGGACAAATTCTCTTTCTGATCGTGGGGGGTTGTTAGTGTATGTGTCCTAAGCCATGATTTGGATGTTTATGTTATACATTTATTATTAATAAATAGGTTTTATTGTCATTATTGTTGGTTAGTATGTTACACAATTATGATATATGTCCCTGGTTCATTATTGTTATAGAGATAAATAATGTGTATGGTGATGCAAATCAATCTCATAGATGCTTGTTAGAGAATATTGTATTAGATAGACTCATCATGAGATTACTACATGGATTAGCGTCATAAGTAAATCTCATGATAGTCGTGTTTTAATCCTTAGACTTGAGATTGTCATAGTTTTCAATATAAAGACTATTATATTTTGACATGATCTAACGTTATCCGTAACTCGATAATAATAAAGGTCATGATTGAGTATGATAGAAATTATGTACAGGATATTGAACAATCAAGATAGAATTTGTCCCTCTCTTTTGAAAGAGGTATCTTTGGACCCCTCGATTAGTGAGACTGTGAAATGCATGGTCATGCTCAAATGAATTGATACTGTGATCAATATCATTTGTTTTATCAGTCTACTTAGAGATCGATTAATCATATGTTTGAACAATATAAGTATGACGCTGACCATGACTTATGTTCAAACTAGATATCGTGTGACAAAGGGATTAATGCATGTGCTATTATTAGGCTAGTTGGATTGTACTCGTATTAATTGGGTAGTTATGATGTCTTGCTAGAGACCAATTATGACTTGTTGGTTTAATGGAGATTTGACCGACTGTCAATTAATATGGGCCTATCGGGTCGCACACAAGAATGCGTATGGGCTGATATTAATAATATTAATATTAGATATTAATATTATTATAATTTTTTTCATTTTATGATTATATATATATGTGTATTATCGGATAATAACAAGAGAATCCATATCTGATATGGATTTTGAATATCCTGATAGGATACATATCTGATATGGATTCTGATTGGCGTAACTAATCCGATTTGGACTTGGATTTGCTGCCTACATATATCTGTATATGATGGTACATCTCGTAGAGATTTTTTACGTAATCATCTGAAAAAACGAAATCATTTTTGGAGAAAAACGTATTCTTTCAGCCGCGCCGTTCAAGAGCTAGCACTCCGGGCGAAAGCATTCGTGTGGATACCGTCAGAGGGTGTTCTTGTCATCGCACCTCCTACGTCTGCAGATTTTGAATCTACAGAGGTAAGGTTTTTGATTTCTTTCATCGAATTAAACAAACAACATGGATCCTGTAGCGCCCCGACCCGGACAGCGGAATCCGACCCGGTGCACCCGTCGTAGCTTACTGAGAAGACTACAAGACGTCACATTTCTCGAGTACACATCGTCACTGACGTAAGAGAAATAAGTGCGGAAACATGTATCTAATGAATCTCCACCATCAATTCCATACATCAAATGGTAATAAAATCTCAAATGGTAGTCACGAAAATAGTGAACTGATCCTCAAGTGTATAAAAGAACGGAAATGAGAAATAACTATTTCAACTAGCTCCCAACATGTCTCTATGTATCCCATTCAGCCCACTCGCCATCGTCTTCTATGAATATCATGTCGTAGCTAGGCTCATCTGCAATCACAAAGGTAGTACCCTTAGCGAAAACGCTAGCAAGTAACCCGCTTATAAGACATACGGGATCAACATATGGCAAGACATGAGTAGTAAATAATTCGAGGGAAATGGGGCACATGTCCTGTATACTTTCAAAATTTATATATAACAGTATAAGAACGTAAAACAGAAACTCTTAACAATTAACAATTAGCATCACTCAAGACACATAGCAATCATCTCAACTGACTCACGTGATGCATGACAAAATATGCACTACCCTACACAATCACGAATGCATGAGCCCTTTCTTTTCAAAACAGTGCAATGCATGTCACAATGTCCGGTCTCGTAACTCGTAACCCTGTAACGCACCCCGGCTTATATTTCCATCCCGGTTAACGTTACAGGCTCGTTATGCTCTGTGATGCACCTCGGCTTATATTTCCATCCCGATTAACATCACAGATCTCGTAAAACTCTACAATGCACCTCGGCTTAAATTTCCATCCCGATTAACATTGTAGAGGACTTTATACCCTGTAACGCACCCCGGCTTATATTTCCATCCCGGTTAACGTTACAGTCTTTTGTGCCCTGCAATGCACCCCGGCTTAAATTTCCATCCCGGTTAACATTGCAGGTCACCTTCGCAAATCTGTGCCGAAGCACATCTCTTTTCAAATCAATATGCAAATGCAAGTGCCATGATGCAAGACTCCTCGTTTCATTTGTAGGATCTGCAAGGCACCACTAGAAGGGGGGGGGTTGAATAGGTGGTGCGGAAAATATGGTTTTTAAAATTTCTTTAAACCTAACCAATTCAAGTTCTGAAAACAGATTCTGTTTCCAGTACCAGTTTTAAAACGATTTAAAAACTAGGTTAGAGGTCTCCAAAAATTATGAAATTTTGAGAGAACTTAGCCTCAGATGTTGTGAGGGTCCCCTAAAAATTTCAAATCAAAATTCAACCTTTAACCCCTTCAAAAACCGTTGGCACTCAGATTGTGCAATTCTGCCAGAAACGGTAGATGGTTTTGAAAAATTAATTCCTATTTGTGTGAGTGTCCAAATGATCTGAAAATTTGACCAATAACTCCTCACACACTATATTGAAATGGGTTGAAACAGTTTTTGAAAATTCTTTTGGGAAGTAGGTCAAATACACCCAAAGTCTCAACCTTTGCAAGTCTGAAAATCAGACTGCACTAGTCTCAGAACTTTTGATGTTTGGATGACTTATACTTGTCCAAAAGGGTTGAAACTTGTGCCAAATTAACCCTAGAACGTTTATGTATGTTTCTGGAAATTTTTATAATTTTTAGAAAACGTTTACTATTTTTGCGAACGTGAGCAATATGAGTAAACAGCGCAGAAACTGAAACGTAAATGCAGAAAGTAAATTGCACCAAGAATTTTATACTGGTTCGGTTATAAACAACCTACTCCAGTCTTCAAGGAACACCTTCCTTGGTTCACACTAATTTCACACACGCAGTACACCTTACCGCAGGGTTGATAGAGTTACACCTTAACTCCAACCCTTTACAAACCTTGTATTGTGAGTACAATTCACATGAACACCACCACCTTGCTAGAATGAAGATTGATCACACCTTGATCAATCTTGTACAATGATGAATGAATGGTGGTTTCTATGAAGCCTATTCAAGGATGAAAGAAGTAAAGTACAATAGGCTTTTTACAAGAAGAAGAAAGAAAGAAAGTGTAGGAGAAGAAAGCTTTTGCACTTTGATCACTATTGAATATGATTCTTGGTCTTGTTTTTGTTTGTTCTTCTCTTCCCATTTTATGACATTGCAGCCGTCCCTAGCACCCTTCTCCCCTCTTGAAACTTTCCTTTTAATTGCTTGAGAGGATGTGAGACATCATGGTGACAACATTTTGCTTACTTGGCATCACTCCATTGGACCATCATTTAGTCATTGCTTACTTGGCACCTTTTGATTGGCTCATTGATGTCATCATTTGATGACATGGATATTCTAAAAAAACACTTTAAACATGTGCCAAATAATCAATTATAAAATCATGCCAAAATAGTCACAATATGTCATAAAGTTTGAGACAAAAATCCTCTCTTTCCATCTCACAAAAAATCGGCCATAAAGGGGTGTTTCAATGCTGAAATTTTCAGCATTAACCATATGCAATTAAATCTGAATTTCTTCCATTTTTCTTTGATTTCTTCCATAAAAATTCAACCAACATTTAAGGCAAGTCTTGCCACAAGATTGAGAATGAATTTGGACACCATTAGAGGGCAAGGTTCGGCCATAAACACTACACACATGCTGAATTTTTCAGCATGTGTGATATCCACAAAATATCACTTCCTTTATTTCATAAAGTATTCAAAACATTTCCATAAACTATTTGATTTATTTCTTAATGCAAAATCAACAAATTATCTTCCTTAAGTGTGAAGAAAACGTCCAACACTAGTGTGACATGCTGAAATTTTCAGCATGTGACATAAGAGAGGTGTATGTTGAAAACTTACCTTTTGTAGCTTCTCTCTTTGATTCATCAACATTGTGTGATTGATTCTTGACCAATCAACATGCCAACTAGGCTCCACATGTGCTCCATCTCAGCTAGGGTGACGTTTTGATGTGTATATGCATGTGCTGAAATTTATTTTTGCTAACTTTGTAAAATAGTGCACATTTAATATTATACACATGTAATATTCCAATCAGCCCTTAATTTAATTTTCTAGAACACTTTAAGATGTATATTATATGTGAAAAGTGTCTAGATACGTGCCACATCATGTTCAAGAAAAACGTTCCATGTCAAGTGCGTAGAAAACCGAATTTTCGATATTTATCGATTACCCGATTTTTCTCTAATTTAAATTCCAACTTTTGCACATGCTATATATATTATGTTATACATAATATATATAATATATACTTTAATTTTCAGCACTTGGCTGATTTAAAGTGGTACCATAAACATGTGACAAAAATAAAATTAGAATCTTCACATTTTGGCCTAAATGTGGGGTGATTTGTGTGTGCCAACATGGAAAGTATTTTTGTCTCAATAAACAGTGTATGGCACGAAAATTTTAATGAATTTTGATGTATATGGGCTGGCCATTTATTTATGGCAAGTACGTGACACGTTGGCGAAGTTTCGGTATCGCCCGATACGACAAATTTCGGTTTAGAACCTTTTATCGTGTCGTATTTAATATGTCATCACCATATCATATGATATAAGATCTGAATATACTCATAAATATGAGTTAAGTATAGTGGTGTGACGTAAACGTACGTTCGTAAGATATATAACGTGTCAATAGTACGTTGGAATAAATGTGTATGTGCCTTTTATAAAAATCTGAAAATATAGTATATATATATGTATTAAAAACGTGTGACATTTATGTGTGGAGGAGGAGAAGACTTTCCTTCCATAGCCATGTTGCCTTTAAGCCTTTTCCAAATGCATCTTCCTTTAATGAACTACTTAGTTTATCAAACTAAGTACTTCACTTAATGAACTACTTTAGTTCATTAATTGTGGCACCTGAAAATAGTATAAACTCAACAAATGTTCGCCATATGATGTAAGCTTTAAAGCTTCATGGCTCGTTAGTACTGCAACATAATATATGAGGTAAATAAGGCAAGTTATCATGCATACATGTACACTTGTGTATATATATATATACTCAACGTTATATATATATATACATATTCAAATTTCTTATTTTAAAATCACTCAAACCCTCATATTTCTACAATCTCCCCCTTTTGATGATTTTCAAAATAACAAGTGTACATGATTTAAGTGTTGTCTCTCCCCCTCGAATTGTGCACAGATTTGAAATTTGAATTTCGAATTTCAAATCCGGCTCCCCCTTGATTTTTGCAATTAGGATCAATCAGTGATTTCTCTCCCTTAATCTCTCTCTCTCCCCGTGATTTCTCTCCCTTAATCTCTCTCTCTCCCCCTTAAATCATGCTTCTCTCTCCCCCTTTATTTTGGAAAGTTAATCAAAAGATTCCTGTCAAGAAGGAAAGTAAATCAAATAATATCGCATTAAATCACATCAACAGGAAGCATGCCTAATTTAGAACGGAGAGATTCAAATGTGGCTTGATTTAAGGCCTTAGTAAATATATCCGCTACTTGTGATTCGGTGCGTACGTGATCTATGACAATATTACCATTGTTAACGTGATCACGAAGAAAATGATAGCGAACTTCTATATGCTTAGCCTTAGAGTGTAATACGGGGTTCTTAGACAAATTAATTGCACTCATACTATCACAATATATAGGAATTTTATCTACGGTAATTCCAAAATCCGAAAGTTGTTGTTTTATCCACAACAACTGTGTGCAACAAAGGCTAAGAGCCATATACTCAGCCTCAGTAGTGGACAAAGCAACACTTGCTTGCTTTTTGGAAAACCATGAAATAAGGGAATTTCCTATAAATTGGCAAGTTCCGCTCGTGCTTTTTCTATCTATTTTGCAGCCACCATAATCTGCATCAGTATAAGCATGTAAGTCGAATGTAGAATCCTTATCGTACCAAATACCTAAGGTGGGCGTGTGCTTAATATAGCGGAATATTCTTTTTACCGCATTTAAGTGTGACACCTTAGGTTGACTTTGAAAACGAGCACACATGCATACGCTAAACATGATGTCAGGCCTACTAGCAGTTAAATATAGTAAAGAACCTATCATAGATCTATATAATCCATTATCGACATCTTTACCATGTTCATCTTTGTCTAATTTAGTAGTGACACTCATAGGCGTGGGGGATGGTTTCAAATTTTCAAAATTGAATTTCTTGATCATGTCGTTTACGTACTTAGCTTGGCTTATATGAATTCCTTTACTCGTTTGCTTAATCTGCAAGCCAAGAAAATAATTAAGTTCACCAACCATAGACATTTCAAATTCAGCTTTCATACAATTTTCAAAATCCTTAACAAGTTTATGTGAGGTAGAACCAAAAATAATGTCATCTACGTAGATTTGAATAATAAGTAGATCGGATTTTTCTTGTTTCAAAAATAGTGTACTATCTATAGTACCACGTTTAAAATTATTTTCTAAAAGAAAAGTAGCAAAACGATCATACCATGCTCTAGGCGCTTGCTTTAGTCCATATAGTGCCTTCTTTAGTTTGTACACGTGATCAGGATGTTTCAAATCTTCAAAACCGGGTGGTTGCTTCACGTATACTTCTTCTTGTATAAATCCGTTTAGAAAAGCACTTTTGACGTCCATTTGATACAATTTAAAATCTTTCATGCAAGCAATAGCAAGTAAGAGTCGTATAGCTTCTAAACGTGCTACGGGTGCAAATGTTTCATCGTAGTCTATTCCTTCTTCTTGATTATATCCTTGAGCTACGAGTCTTGCTTTATTTCTAACGACTTTTCCTTCTTCATTCATTTTGTTCCTAAACACCCACTTTGTGCCTATTATTGTCTTATCTTGTGGTCGTGGCACTAAATCCCATACATCATTTCTAACGAATTGATTAAGTTCGTCATGCATAGCATCAATCCAAGATGAATCACTCAAAGCATCATGCACATTCTTAGGCTCAATTTCAGAAATCATAGCATGAAATTCATTTATTTCATCCGAAGTGATTCTTCTACGTGGTCGCACACCGTGAGTGATGTCGCCTATGATGAGATCATGTGGGTGATCTCTATGCCATCTTGGTTGATTATTTTCTAAGTTATCATGCATTTCTATATGATCATGCATTTCTAGTGTTTCATTCATCTCATGCATATCAAAAGACTCATTTTCTTTATCCAAAACGGGTTTCAAATCAAAGTCATCATCATATTCCTTTTCTTTATCAACCTCTCCAAATTCATTGAATTTAACATGAATAGATTCTATGATTTGTCTAGTGAGAGGATCATAACATCTATATGCTTTTGAATTAATGGAATACCCAATAAAAATGCACTCAATCGATTTGGATTCAAATTTATCTAAGTTATCTTTTGTATTCAATACAAAGCATTTGCATCCAAACACACGAAAATAATCTATCTTAGGCATACGATCATTCAAAATTTCGTAAGGCGTCTTGTTTATTTTCTTTCTTATAGATAGGCGATTTACAATATAGCATGCACAATTTACGGCTTCTGCCCACAAAAACCTAGGCAATTTATTTTCGCAAAGCATGGTTCTAGCGATTTCTTGTAGTGTTCGATTCTTTCTTTCTACTACTCCATTTAATTGTGGAGTTCTAGGTGGCGAAAACTCATGCTTAATTCCTTTTTCTTCACAGAATGAAATCATCTCTTTATTTTTAAACTCACCGCCTCTATCGCTTCTTATTCTTTTCACATTTACGCCGTATTGATTTTCAAGTTGTTTAATTAGTTTAGCGATTTCTACGGCGCTATCATCCTTATGTGCAAGAAACAAAGT
Source organism: Eustoma russellianum (assembly GCA_036186865.1). Classification (NCBI taxonomy): domain Eukaryota; kingdom Viridiplantae; phylum Streptophyta; class Magnoliopsida; order Gentianales; family Gentianaceae; genus Eustoma; species Eustoma russellianum. Next base: position 13,171,711 of record AP025044.1, on the reverse strand, counting down.
CCAGGTATAACGAGAAAAGTCATCAACAAGTACACATGCATAGTGACGCCCACCAAGGCTTGTAGTACGACTAGGACCAAACAAATCGATATGCAATAGTTCTAGTATTCTAGTCGTGCTTATCTCATTTTTGGGCTTAAGTGACTCACGTGTTTGTTTGCCTTTTATGCAAGATTCACACAACTGAAAGTTGTCTAAATCAAGCTTAGGCAATCCCCGTACTAGGTTCTTTTGTTGCAATTTTTCTAGTGTAGAAATACCTATGTGTCCTAAACGTCTATGCCACAAATTCACATTGGGTTCATTTGACATAAAACATTTAACTTTGGCATCTACTACATCATCCATAGATAGTGTGAATATATTTCCTTCACGTTTTCCTTTTAAAACAGTTTCTCCATTTTATTTATTATATTACAGTAAGGGTGAGTAAAACACACATTGAAACCATTGTCAACAAATTGTGAAATACTAAGAAGATTGTAAGATAAGTTGCTTACCAAAAACACGTTGGAGATTTGAAGTGTATCCGGGTTTCCAATCGTACCTTTACCAATGATCTTGCCTTCATTGTTGTCTCCAAAGGTCACGGATCCGCCTTTTGTGACCTTCTTTAATTTGGAGAAGAGGCTCGGGTCACCTGTCATGTGCCTCGAGCAACCACTGTCAAGGAACCACTTTATTGATATGTCTTTTGATGAGTGGTCTCCCTGCAATGTAAAAAGGTGATTTAGGTACCCTTTTAATTTTGGGTCCTTTCGAGTTAGTTAATCACCTTTTAGTAAAGATACCTTTTGGTACCCATACTTGGGTGATCCTTCTCGGTCTATCAAATGGCAAGAAAGTAGATGAAGGTGCGACATAGTATACATGTGGTGCATGTACTTTGGGTCTTTGCCCAAGGACTCCCCTATACTCAATGTATGGAGGACGTTTGTGATATGTCCTTGTGTGTGTGTGCGTGGTGCGTGGATGATATGTATTCCGTGTATGCATTGATCTCTTCTTCTCATATCTATATGGTACAACATTATATTTCACATGATATGAGGGAGTGGGGCGTGTGGAAGGGGGTGCTTTCTGCGTCATCTTAGACGCCACTTGATGCTTAGGGGTGTCTACCTTTTTAGACACAACAAACTTGGTTGGTTTGGTTGATACTTCGTTAGTATCAACGTACCCCAATCCAGTTTTGTCACTGTCATGCTTTTGCGATAATATGATGCGATGCAGCATGTTTGACCCTGTATCGAATTGTTTCATCATGTTCTCTAAATCTGTATTCCTTGATTTCAAATTTGAAATCTCGGATTTCATTTCATTATTTTGAGAAGTTAATGATGAGATCTCGGTTTTTAATGCAGTGATGGCACATGAAGACTCTTTCTTTGAATCGCTTAATTGAGCGACAAGATTCTCGTTAGAAGATTCTAACAGTTTCTTGTCCTCAATTAAACGTTTCTTTTCTTTTGCGAGAGTCTTAGTAAATTTATGTAACTCAAGATATTGACTAAATAAATCATCGTAAGAAGGTTCAGAGTCAGAGTCAGAGTCAGATGATACCTCATTAGACGCCTTTGAAGCGAAGCAAACTTGAGCGGTCTCCTCTTCGGTCTCAGTTTCAGAGTCTGATGAGTCACTCCATGTGGAGGCCTTTAGTGCACGTTTCCTTTGTTTAGGATCTGAGACGGGTCTATTTTTGTTCCGCTCCTTGTCAGGGTACTTATTAGTTTGCTTTTCTTTGTTTGGGCAGTCATATGATAAGTGTCCGAGTTTGCCGCATTCATAACATTTAATGTCCTTATCATTTGACTTGTTTTTATTTCTCTTAGATGTAGTGCCCTTGTTTTATTTCTAAATGATTTTCTCATGAATCTTCTTAGTCCTTTTGCCAATAGAATTAAGTCATCATTATCCGATTCGGAATCACTATCATCTATGTGATCGGAGGGAGGGGAGACGTATTCATTTGATTTAAAAGCAATTGTCTTACCTTGTTTGGTTGATTCCGATTTCCGAATAATGAGTTTGTTTTCATACACTTTTAGTGAACCAATGAGTTCTTCCATTTTTATCGACTTAGTCTCCTTGCTTTCTTCTATGGCAGTCACTTTAGGATCCCATTCTGAAGGGAGGCTCCGTAGGACTTTCTGTACTTTTTCCTGCGTTGTAAAGGCCTTACCAAGAGACTCAAGAGAGTTATAGATGTTAGTCAAACGAAGATCCATATCAACAATTGACTCATTAGGCAACAACTTGAAAGACTCAAGAGTAGACATAAGCATATTAATTTTAGACTCTTTGACTTGACTCGTGCCTTCGTGTTTCATTTCTAAGATTCTCCACATTTCTTGTGCACTCGAACAATTGGACACATAACTAGACTCACTCTTACTTAAGCCATTTAAGAGTAATTGCATGGCCTTAGCATTCATACTCAGTTTCTTTTTGTCTTCACTAGTATAGTCTTGTCTTGTTTTAATTACTTCTAGTGTGACTCCATCTACAATGGACAATTTAGATGGGACATATGGACCATCTTCAATTATTGACCAAAGGTCTATGTCTATAGCCATAAGAAATAATTTCATCCTAAGTTTCCATTGAATAAAAGACTCACCGTCGAATAGTGGAGGCCTTTGGCTTGACATACCTTCTTGTTCGGTTTTGAGATTTGTGGATGCCATCTCACTGAATCGTTGGATTCCTTGTCGTGAGTATTCCTGCGCTCTGATACCACTTGTAGGATCTGCAAGGCACCACTAGAAGGGGGGGGTTGAATAGGTGGTGCGGAAAATATGGTTTTTAAAATTTCTTTAAACCTAACCAATTCAAGTTCTGAAAACAGATTCTGTTTCCAGTACCAGTTTTAAAACGATTTAAAAACTAGGTTAGAGGTCTCCAAAAATTATGAAATTTTGAGAGAACTTAGCCTCAGATGTTGTGAGGGTCCCCTAAAAATTTCAAATCAAAATTCAACCTTTAACCCCTTCAAAAACCGTTGGCACTCAGATTGTGCAATTCTGCCAGAAACGGTAGATGGTTTTGAAAAATTAATTCCTATTTGTGTGAGTGTCCAAATGATCTGAAAATTTGACCAATAACTCCTCACACACTATATTGAAATGGGTTGAAACAGTTTTTGAAAATTCTTTTGGGAAGTAGGTCAAATACACCCAAAGTCTCAACCTTTGCAAGTCTGAAAATCAGACTGCACTAGTCTCAGAACTTTTGATGTTTGGATGACTTATACTTGTCCAAAAGGGTTGAAACTTGTGCCAAATTAACCCTAGAACGTTTATGTATGTTTCTGGAAATTTTTATAATTTTTAGAAAACGTTTACTATTTTTGCGAACGTGAGCAATATGAGTAAACAGCGCAGAAACTGAAACGTAAATGCAGAAAGTAAATTGCACCAAGAATTTTATACTGGTTCGGTTATAAACAACCTACTCCAGTCTTCAAGGAACACCTTCCTTGGTTCACACTAATTTCACACACGCAGTACACCTTACCGCAGGGTTGATAGAGTTACACCTTAACTCCAACCCTTTACAAACCTTGTATTGTGAGTACAATTCACATGAACACCACCACCTTGCTAGAATGAAGATTGATCACACCTTGATCAATCTTGTACAATGATGAATGAATGGTGGTTTCTATGAAGCCTATTCAAGGATGAAAGAAGTAAAGTACAATAGGCTTTTTACAAGAAGAAGAAAGAAAGAAAGTGTAGGAGAAGAAAGCTTTTGCACTTTGATCACTATTGAATATGATTCTTGGTCTTGTTTTTGTTTGTTCTTCTCTTCCCATTTTATGACATTGCAGCCGTCCCTAGCACCCTTCTCCCCTCTTGAAACTTTCCTTTTAATTGCTTGAGAGGATGTGAGACATCATGGTGACAACATTTTGCTTACTTGGCATCACTCCATTGGACCATCATTTAGTCATTGCTTACTTGGCACCTTTTGATTGGCTCATTGATGTCATCATTTGATGACATGGATATTCTAAAAAAACACTTTAAACATGTGCCAAATAATCAATTATAAAATCATGCCAAAATAGTCACAATATGTCATAAAGTTTGAGACAAAAATCCTCTCTTTCCATCTCACAAAAAATCGGCCATAAAGGGGTGTTTCAATGCTGAAATTTTCAGCATTAACCATATGCAATTAAATCTGAATTTCTTCCATTTTTCTTTGATTTCTTCCATAAAAATTCAACCAACATTTAAGGCAAGTCTTGCCACAAGATTGAGAATGAATTTGGACACCATTAGAGGGCAAGGTTCGGCCATAAACACTACACACATGCTGAATTTTTCAGCATGTGTGATATCCACAAAATATCACTTCCTTTATTTCATAAAGTATTCAAAACATTTCCATAAACTATTTGATTTATTTCTTAATGCAAAATCAACAAATTATCTTCCTTAAGTGTGAAGAAAACGTCCAACACTAGTGTGACATGCTGAAATTTTCAGCATGTGACATAAGAGAGGTGTATGTTGAAAACTTACCTTTTGTAGCTTCTCTCTTTGATTCATCAACATTGTGTGATTGATTCTTGACCAATCAACATGCCAACTAGGCTCCACATGTGCTCCATCTCAGCTAGGGTGACGTTTTGATGTGTATATGCATGTGCTGAAATTTATTTTTGCTAACTTTGTAAAATAGTGCACATTTAATATTATACACATGTAATATTCCAATCAGCCCTTAATTTAATTTTCTAGAACACTTTAAGATGTATATTATATGTGAAAAGTGTCTAGATACGTGCCACATCATGTTCAAGAAAAACGTTCCATGTCAAGTGCGTAGAAAACCGAATTTTCGATATTTATCGATTACCCCGATTTTTCTCTAATTTAAATTCCAACTTTTGCACATGCTATATATATTATGTTATACATAATATATATAATATATACTTTAATTTTCAGCACTTGGCTGATTTAAAGTGGTACCATAAACATGTGACAAAAATAAAATTAGAATCTTCACATTTTGGCCTAAATGTGGGGTGATTTGTGTGTGCCAACATGGAAAGTATTTTTGTCTCAATAAACAGTGTATGGCACGAAAATTTTAATGAATTTTGATGTATATGGGCTGGCCATTTATTTATGGCAAGTACGTGACACGTTGGCGAAGTTTCGGTATCGCCCGATACGACAAATTTCGGTTTAGAACCTTTTATCGTGTCGTATTTAATATGTCATCACCATATCATATGATATAAGATCTGAATATACTCATAAATATGAGTTAAGTATAGTGGTGTGACGTAAACGTACGTTCGTAAGATATATAACGTGTCAATAGTACGTTGGAATAAATGTGTATGTGCCTTTTATAAAAATCTGAAAATATAGTATATATATATGTATTAAAAACGTGTGACATTTATGTGTGGAGGAGGAGAAGACTTTCCTTCCATAGCCATGTTGCCTTTAAGCCTTTTCCAAATGCATCTTCCTTTAATGAACTACTTAGTTTATCAAACTAAGTACTTCACTTAATGAACTACTTTAGTTCATTAATTGTGGCACCTGAAAATAGTATAAACTCAACAAATGTTCGCCATATGATGTAAGCTTTAAAGCTTCATGGCTCGTTAGTACTGCAACATAATATATGAGGTAAATAAGGCAAGTTATCATGCATACATGTACACTTGTGTATATATATATACTCAACGTTATATATATATATATACATATTCAAATTTCTTATTTTAAAATCACTCAAACCCTCATATTTCTACATCATTCTCGTATCTCGTTCACATAAGTAGTTCATGTACACATGCGCAAGGATAAGTAACACAAGCTTTGAGTATCCCTATCTTTCCTTCATTGAACTCTAAGACACCTTGTACGTTCATTACCTAACCCTCCTATGTCATTCACGTTGAAACTCGGTTCGAGAACCCATTGAAGTCATCAATATTGATTCACCATCCTAGGTCATGTTCCCAAGACTTAGACTAGTCATAATCAGGTCCTAAGAAGTCCCTAAGGTCACCCAAAGGATCCCCTAGCTTCCATCTTTCTACCCTTGCTTTCCCACAAAACTGGTTGACGTCATACCCTGACGTCGATCGATCGACGTCCATTTGAGGCACGTCGATCGATCGACGTCCATCTGAGGCACGTCGATCTCTCACTCAATCTACGTCGATCGATCGACGTTCATCTGAGGCACGTCGAACTCTCACTCATCCTACGTCGATCGATCTACGTCCTTCTGAGGCACGTCATACCCTCACTTGCTATACGTCGATCGATCGACGTACGTCATACCCTGACGTCGATCGATCGACGTCCCCGTTCCAGAACACCATTCTGCAATTTTCTGCAGAAACTGCAGAAATAACCCCCAATTCGACCCCAACTTCCTTCAAAACCATTCCAAGCCTATTTCCCACTATCAATCCATCCTAAAATCACCAAGACAACATCTTTAGCGTACGATTCACGGATTCAAGCCTAGCACTCAAAGTACTTATCAAATCAACCCAAAGATCAAATCTTTTCACTCTCCCCTCCCTTCAACCACCATTATCAACAAAGTAGGGTTCAAGGGATTGGGATTTACATGATCTCATATAAACAACAATCAACGAACAAGATTTCAACATATAATGGCCAAATCTCAAACCAAAACACATAGATCTCACAAGTAGATTCACATAGAGAAATTACTGCATGGTGATCCAAATTGATATCAAAATAGGCCCCTTTCTCTTTCGCAAATCGTAAAAACTTATAAGTAGATTACTTGCCTTTGATTACTCGAGAACTGATTGAAAAATGAAGGAAGATTGGATGACTTTCTGGAGCGATTCTTCTCCTAGGGTTGAAGAGCCTCAAAACCGCCTAGAGGGAGAAGAGATTGCGCGTCAGTTTCTTTCTGCTAATGGGAGAACTGACGTTCAGTCACTTTTATATGGAAAGGGGAAAAGTTTGGTGTTTCTAAATTATATCTATTATCTATTTATCTTAAAGGATAAACCTTTATTATTTAATTCTAAATTAAATACAAATTAATTCTAATATTCAATTCTCTCATTAATTTCTAATTAATCCTCATACTTAATTCCTAATTCATTACCGTTGACCGTCATTAATCTCCTTTAATTCCTTCTTTGCCTTTTAATGATCCTACGGAGGGTGCGGGGCATAACATTCCACCCCCCTTACAAAAGTTTCGTCCTCGAAACTTGTGCGTTACGAAATCAATGACTTAGTATAGTCCCTCATAATTTATTTACTTAGATCATGACCGAAATTAGTATCCCTTACGTATTCCGGTATGATACCCATTTCACTTCCTCGATACAGGACTAAGTTCTCAAATCATTCAGTATGTATATACACAATGTACTCTTCAAATCCATTGTCCTCCGTCCGATAGATCGTAACCTATTCTTGTATAGTTCTCGAATCAACCTTACGGTTACCGTCATTATAATGGCTTCATAACTTAATCGTCGGGCTATATCGTACTTATATTGGTTATCATGAACAACCCTCTAAAGTCAGTTCTTAGGTGTAGCCCAATCTTTAACTTACGCTCTGCTCACAAGACTCATCCCTGAAGCCATATATATTTTTTCGAAATACAATGTACTCCAGTACGATTTAATTTAGTCAATACTAACGTCTCTCAAGGGGCCCTAATCCTTATGCGATTCAGTCCTTACTTAGTCCTCGATAATGAGTGTTTACAATCTTCCACTTACACCACTTGACGTGTTTCACCCAACTTATTGTAACCTACTATACCCGCTTCATAAACTTATCACATATGATTTATCACTCAGATGCTCAATCATACTAACATCCTTGTGTATGCCAGGATGGTAATCGTTACCCCTCCTTAACACGACTAACTCCTCAAAAGCAGTTCCTATATACTTACCAACTAGCTCTATGATCATGCTCTTAATTTCTCAGAGATACCGTCATAAGCCTAGTATACGAAATATATGTATGGACATGCTTCTTTTTTTTGTAAAATGTAGTTTAAGTGACTATAATTCAAAATATAGCTTTAACTATTTATACAGTATCTCTAAATTTTTTTTTTGTAAACATGCGAGCTAAAGTATTATAAACTCGTTCTCGCGGGTATTGTTTCGCGTGACCTCTTATAAAAGGAATGACTAACTTGTTCGCACGAGTGTCTCAAACAAGGAAAAAAATATATGAGTATAACCTACTCACAAAAGCGTTTCAGGTAAGACCTCCTTAAAACCATTTGGAACTTCACGACGTAAAGTTTTATGAAGCAATTTGGAAATGGCATATCTCTTTCTCTGAAAAATGTATGTTTTGAAACTACTTTTGTTTTACAAAATTAGGTAACTTCATGGCAAGCGGTTGACAATTCCAAAAATAAAAGGCTTGCAATATCAATAGTCGACAACACAAATTATTTTAACATGATAAACATAGCTAAACGAAAATTTGTGGAATAACATAAGAGATATATAGACATATTGCTCTTCAAATCATCAACATTTTAAAATGTATCTATTTTCCATAGTTTGTCAATAGTAGTTGAAATTCCATCAGGTTGAAATACGACTATGGAAGAAAATATAGCATTGTTAAGTTAGCAGACTATATAGATAAGCACCCTAGTTAAAATACTTAGAAAAATTGAAAAAAAATCTTTGAAATATAGGGTATATTTTGGCGTACGTGCTCATGTATAACTACTTAACCGCTTGAAAAATATTTGTCCATACTTCGTATAATTTCTATAATCCACTCTTACGGTCAAGGATAATTCTACCTAAGTACCGTAACTTATAGGTCTAATGTTCGTCTATTCATGCTAACATCTTTGGCTGAGACTGTCCAATCCTAGCATGGCAACTCAATATTATTCGTCTTAATGTATTCTCATTTACCGTACTTCTGTGCGCCACACTAATCCATCGCACTTTTTAATGGGTTATTTTAGCCGCTAATTCTAATTCAGTTAATCTCACCTGAACAGCAATTATTACTTGTTCATGCTTGCTTCCTTACAATTTCAAGCCTACTCGACTCAAGCCAAGTAACTCTATGTTTCTAGCGGTTCATCACTTAGCTAAGGTTTTGTGACACTTTATAGTTCCCAGGTGTATAATATAGTAGGTTCTCGTATGTCGCTACCGATCAATATCGCTAATAAGACTAATATGATCGGCCTATTTTGGTAATTCTAAATTGGGCATCTTAATTGTAAACTATAAACTCCGTTGGCAATATCTTTCACTAATTCTACTGATCCTAATGCTTATAAATCGTTTCTATCATGCTACTATAAATCATCTCTTAGTATTTACTCCACTGTTACAATTCATTTCTTAGTAGCTATGGTCCCCAAATTAGTCCTAAGCATGCTCTGGTGTTACCGTCTAGGTAAGAATATGGACCTTTTCTAATTTACCCTAGTGGCGTCAAGTACTATGTTGCAGTTATGGTAAGGCAGCCCAAGTTACTGCCTGACCCGGTAATATTGACCTATTGTTTGTCCTAGGATATTCTGATTAACATCGTAATTCATTCGAATCAAATATATAGTGTTCAACTAGGGTTACTAAGATCACGACTTAGAGAGTTGTGATCAAACCTTAGGTAAGGGAGAATGTTATGGGATATCTTAGATATACGTCTTTCCAAAACCGTTGGCCCTCTATAGTTAGGATCACAACTTATTTCTAGTATCGTTCTTAGCATCATCATTCTTACCTCTAAGATCGCATCTTATTACATAATCAACACTTATTACTACTTTTGTACTTATGTCTAAAGTCAACTCTTAATCAAGATCGTTACTTATGTCTAGGATCATGACTTATGTTCAGAATCATCGCTTATAACTGAGATCAGTACCTATGTCTTGATCATCGCCTTATGTTCAAATCATCACTTATGTCTAAGATTGTGACTTAGAGGCAAAAGCGTAACTTATTTTCTAATATCATGGCCTAATTCTACATTTCTGCCGTGCACATAGAGCCATGCTCTGAAGATCGTACTGTCGGCATGTAATATCTCTTAAACTCATTCTAAAATTAGGTCCAAGTGATCGGCGGGTGTCAGTTTGTATTGCAGGCACCACCCTGCATCCATTTTGGAAGAGTCCTAAGTCCGAGTACGACGGTGGCGGAGGAGGTTGCTGCTGCTACTGAGCAAATCCTTGTGCGATCACCGTGATACCGTCCATTAGTTCTTGGGGAACTTCCATCTGCGGGTGGTGGGAGATTCTCGTTCCTGTTGCCACCGTTCCCTTGGTTTTTCCTTTTTAGGAGGCATTGTCGCTTATCAGCATTCGGTGATTCCAACGGTAATCCTGAAAGTCCATAAACGTTGTACAGAACAGAACTCGTAGACCGAAGAAATTAAAGCTGATGAGTTAAGTTTTATCACGCTCGCACACACCCAACCCAATCAAACTTATGTCTAAGATCACATACTTAGACCTATGGGTCAACTTAGGGTCAAAATCATAGCTTAAGACTCTACATGACATAACCTAGGTCTCCGAGGTAGATCTGAAGCCTAGACTCTCATACCACCTGTAGCGCCCCGACCCGGACAGCGGAATCCGACCCGGTGCACCCGTCGTAGCTTACTGAGAAGACTACAAGACGTCACATTTCTCGAGTACACATCGTCACTGACGTAAGAGAAATAAGTGCGGAAACATGTATCTAATGAATCTCCACCATCAATTCCATACATCAAATGGTAATAAAATCTCAAATGGTAGTCACGAAAATAGTGAACTGATCCTCAAGTGTATAAAAGAACGGAAATGAGAAATAACTATTTCAACTAGCTCCCAACATGTCTCTATGTATCCCATTCAGCCCACTCGCCATCGTCTTCTATGAATATCATGTCGTAGCTAGGCTCATCTGCAATCACAAAGGTAGTACCCTTAGCGAAAACGCTAGCAAGTAACCCGCTTATAAGACATACGGGATCAACACATGGCAAGACATGAGTAGTAAATAATTCGAGGGAAATGGGGCACATGTCCTGTATACTTTCAAAATTTATATATAACAGTATAAGAACGTAAAACAGAAACTCTTAACAATTAACAATTAGCATCACTCAAGACACATAGCAATCATCTCAACTGACTCACGTGATGCATGACAAAATATGCACTACCCTACACAATCACGAATGCATGAGCCCCTTTCTTTTCAAAACAGTGCAATGCATGTCACAATGTCCGGTCTCGTAACTCGTAACCCTGTAACGCACCCCGGCTTATATTTCCATCCCGGTTAACGTTACAGGCTCGTTATGCTCTGTGATGCACCTCGGCTTATATTTCCATCCCGTATAACATCACAGATCTCGTAAAACTCTACAATGCACCTCGGCTTAAATTTCCATCCCGATTAACATTGTAGAGGACTTTACCCTGTAACGCACCCCGGCTTATATTTCCATCCCGGTTAACGTTACAGTCTTTTGTGCCCTGCAATGCACCCCGGCTTAAATTTCCATCCGGTTAAACATTGCAGGTCACCTTCGCAATCTGTGCCGAAGCACATCTCTTTTCAAATCAATATGCAAATGCAAGTGCCATGATGCAAGACTCCTCGTTTCATTCTCGTATCTCGTTCACATAAGTAGTTCATGTACACATGTGCAAGGATAAGTAACACACAAGCTTTGAGTATCCCTATCTTTCCTTCATTGAACTCTAAGACACCTTGTACGTTCATTACCTAACCCCTCCTATGTCATTCACGTTGAACTCGGTTCGAGAACCCATTGAAGTCACCAATATTGATTCACCATCCTAGGTCATGTTCCCAAGACTTAGACTAGTCATAATTAGGTCCTAAGAAGTCCCTAAGGTCACCCAAAGGATCCCTAGCTTCCCTCTTTTACCATTGCTTTCCCACAAAACTGGTTGACGTCATACCCTGACGTCGATCGATCGACGTACGTCATACCATGACGTCGATCGATCGACGTCCATTCTGAGGACGTCGATCGATCGACGTCCATCTGAGGCACGTCGATCTCTCACTCAATCTACGTCGATCGATCGACGTTCATCTGAGGCACGTCGAACTCTCACTCATCCTACGTCGATCGATCTACGTCCTTCCTGAGGCACGTCATACCCTCACTTGCTATATGTCGATCGATCGACGTACGTCATACCCTGACGTCGATCGATCGACGTCCCCGTTCCAGAACACCATTCTGCAATTTTCTGCAGAAACTGCAGAATAACCCCCAATTCGACCCCCCAACTTCCCTTCAAAACCATTCCAAGCTATTTCCCACTATCAATCCATCCTAAATCACCCAAGACAACATCTTTAGCATACGATTCACGGATTCAAGCCTAGCACTCAAAGTACTTATCAAATCAACCCAAAGATCAAATCTTTTCACTCTCCCCTCCCTTCAACCACCATTATCAACAAAGTAGGGTTCAAGGGATTGGGATTACATGATCTCATATAAACAACAATCAACAAACAAGATTTCAACATATAATGGCCAAATCTCAAACCAAACACATAGATCTCACAAGTAGATTCACATAGAGAAATTACTTCATGGTGATCCAAAATTGATATCAAAATAGGCCCCTTTCTCTTTCGCGAATAGTAAAAACTTATAAGTAGATTACTTGCCTTTGATTACTCGAGAACTGATTGAAAAATGAAGGAAGATTGGATGACTTTCTGGAGCGATTCTTCTCCTAGGGTTGAAGAGCCTCAAAACCGCCTAGAGGGAAAGAGACTGCGCGTCAGTTTCTTTCTGCTAATGGGAGAACTGACGTTCAGTCACTTTTATATGGAAAGGGGAAAAGTTTGGTGTTTCTAAATTATATCTATTATCTATTTATCTTAAAGGATAAACCTTTATTATTTAATTCTAAATTAAATACAAATTAATTCTAATATTCAATTCTCTCATTAATTTCTAATTAATCCTCATACTTAATTCCTAATTCATTACCGTTGACCGTCATTAATCTCCTTTAATTCCTTCTTTGCCTTTTAATGATCCTACGGAGGGTGCGGGGCATAACAGATCCTTGGTAGGAAATCAGAGATCAAGTTTTGTTTTTTCCACCGCGCGTTTTACCAGTGATCTTGTCGGATTTCCTAATAGGGGGCTACTGGCGCCGATCGTGGATGGGTTACTGGAGGAGATCGTGGGTTACTGACGATCGTGTAAACTCTCCGTGGGTTAACTGTCGATCGTGCAATCTCTTTAGTTCCCTATATAAACAGAGGCAGAGCATTGCCTCTGTACACGAAAAAAAGTTTATTCTCTTCTCCTGCTGCATACGAGCATTCTGCATAAACTACTACCTACTACTGCATACTGCATACACTGCTGCTGCATTTCATCAATCCAAGAAGTTAGAAAATTTGTCAGGTTCGTGGAGTTCTTACATAGTAGTGCCACTCGTTGGAACTGTTAGCCGTTGTATCTTGGGAGACATTTGCAATTTTTGGTTGGGCACAGTATACCGGAGCAATTCGTCTTAAGGACAGAGTCTTGGATTCACCTCGGTTTGCATGTTGAGCTCTTCTCTGTGTTGAGCTCTTCCTTATGTTTGAGCTCTACCCTGTGTTGAGCACTTCTCTGTGTTGAGCTCTTCTCTGTGTTGAGCTCTTCTTTGTGTTGAGCTCTTCCCTGTGTTGAGCTCTTCCCTGTGCTGAGCTCTTCTCTGTGTTGAGCTCTTCCCTGTACTGAGATCTTCTCTATGTTGAGCTCTTCTTTGTGGTGAGCTCTTCTATGCTGAGCTCAGCTCTTCTTGTGTTGAGCTCGGCTCTTCCTTTGTTGAGCTTGGCTCTTCCTGTGTTGAGCTCAGCTCAACTTGTGCTGAGCTCTGCTCATCCTTGTGCTATACAGAATGTCAGTTTCGTTCTCTAATCTGTATAGAATCTGAGTTTCGCATATGCGTAACAATCTTAAGACGAATTTGTGTGCGTTTTTGTACCGGTTTATTTATAGTATTCTGTTTGTATATTGACATCTTGTTTCTATATTTGTCAGAAACTGAAACGTGATGGAGAACAAAAGCCTTAATTCGTTCAATGCTGTGCACGTTGGTTCTCAGTAATAGAACAGTGCTGTTCCGATTGCACCTACTGTTGCTGCGCCTGTTCCTGCTCCTGTCCTTGCGCGGTTGGACAGGTTGAGAAGCCGAAAACGTTTGGAGGCAGTTTCTTCAAACGCTGGTAGGAAAAGATGCTGTTTTTCTTGACAACAATGGGTTTGGCTAAAATGTTGACTGAGGATCCTCCGGAGGTGGTTCTGGTTGAAGATCAGAATCAGAATATGCAAAATAGTTTGATGGCTAAAGCGTAGAATTATAGTAATTATGTTTGATTGAGTCATATTTTAAGTTTTTTAGACAATTTCTTGTACAGACAGTCCCACGGTGTATGCTTTTTGCTGATGATATTGTATTAGTAGCGGAAATTAGACATAACCTGTGTATGAGACTAGAAGAGTGGCGAGGTACTTTAGAGTGAAAGGCATAAGGATTAGTCGTTCTAAGACTGAGTATCTCCACTGCGACTTCAGCGGCGTAGCAGACGATGAAAATAGCCACTCACCATCGAGAGTCACGTGGTCCCAGAGGTAAGTAAGTTTAAGTACCTAGGATCATTTGTACAACAAGATGAGGACATAGAGAGTGACGTAGCACACCGAGTTCAAACAGGTTGGTGTTGGTGGAGGGCGGCCTCAGGGGTGCTGTGTGACAAGAATTTTCCAACTAAATTAAAAGAAAAATTTTATAGGGTGCAGTGTGGCCGACAATGTTATACAGAACAGAATGCTGGGCCATCAAGAGAACACAGTTGCAGAAGATGGAAATGACAGAGATGAGGATGTTGAGGTAGATGTGTTGGCATACAAGGATACACAGGATAAGAAATGAGGCATACAGAGAAACGTTAGGGGTGGCTAGTATAGCAGATAAAATAAGAGAAAGAAGACTGAGATGGCTTGGGCATGTCAGGAGGAGACAGACAACAGCGTCTGTCAAAACAATTGAAAGCCTCAACGTATAAGGGAATAGAAGTAAAGACAGACCCAAACTGACATGGGATGAGCAGATTAGGCATGAATTACTAGAGTTGCACCTCTCTGAGGACATGGTCTAGGATAAGAGTTCATGGAAGCAGAGGATTAAGGTTAAGGAGGGGTAGACAGGATATAAGGGAACCTAGAGCATACTTAGAGAATTAGACAGACTCTACACTTTAGGTTGATTTTGTACTTTTTTGTTTTGGTCTTTGTTTTTCAACTATTTATGCATATCCATTATTGATTATTTTAATACTGTAAGGTTTTGATTTATATTTAAGAAAATAAATTCACTAGTACATATTTCTATTTTTGTACTATCCATGCAGGTACATATAGAACCGGAGGTCTCACTGGAAGTAAACTCTCTATCTCTTGGGATGGAGGTATTGTTTGCTTGCCGCTTACCCTCTTCAGACCCAAGCGATAGCTTTTGTTGCTGTTAGTATTGATAAATATGTTTGGATAATTTTCAAAGTCATGATTTTAAGTAGTGAATACTTAAAAATGTCACACATGGTGTTATATGTGGTCAAAAGTTGAAAAAGTTGACATCGATCTCTCAGGTTGTTGCACATCGATTGATCTATGTACATAGATCTCTCACATCGATCGATCCATGTAAGGCAGTGAAAGTTCAAGACCTTACTGTGAGACATCAATCTCTAAACCTGAGACACATTGATCGATCTATATACATGGAACCATCACTTCGATCGATCGATGTAGGTCAGAGACAAAACCTGAACTTTTCTGTGAGACATCGATCTCTGAAGCTGAGGCACTTCGATCGATCGATGTCTAGGGTTTTTAGAAATATTTTTCTAAAATGTGATAAAATGGTTTTTTTTTCATTTGTATATGATTTATACATGTTTATTATGTGATTGTTATGTGTTTTTGGTAATTATAAGTGTCTTGTGACTAACACGTCTTGGAAGTTTCTACAACTTATCCAAAAAAGGAAAATAGTTTTGATTTTTATAGGAACATGATATGGTGGATATATATCAATGATGTATTCTTATACTATTTATCATGACAAAGGTGATATCATGATTATTTCTGACCATCGGGGTCATTTCTAGAGTTTTCCTATACCAGGGGCATTTTGGTCATTTCATCCTCGAGGGTATTTTTGGTATTTTCACTCAAGGAATTACTTGAGCATATTATTATCTTCATTCTGGAGCTGATTTATTATTAACTTGAAGATAATATGGTGATTCTTTACCTTATTCTCTCACATGATGATATTATTGACTATAGCTGGATATGTGACAATTTGAGATGTCACATTCTATTTTTTCTTGAAGACCATCTTATATATGTTATAAGAGCATATTTATCATCATTATTCAGAGTTTTTCAAGGTGTCAAAGGTGTGGAAATGTTCATGACATATAAGAAGAAATATTGGGAATTTCGGTATTACGCGTTGACATAATCTTGTCAACTATTATCTATTAATTTCTTCTTCAAAAATTTGAGTTGATATGCATATTTTCCAGCCTCCGAGAATTTATAAACATTTGAATATGATGTGTAATTCATTTTGTGAGTTGGAGACAAGTGGACCAATCAAAAAGGAGCTAGTTGGCAAAATTGCCAACTTGTAAAAAATCAAATGTAGCCAACAGCTACAAGGCATTTTTCAGCAGATTTTTTAAAGTCAAATGAAGACTTCACATGTCCTATTCTTGTGCTTGAATTTGATGTTATTTTGGTGGTATTATCCTTCCTTATTATCTTCAATTTACTAAGGGTAATAAAGGCTATTTTCTTTTGGAAAATTTGATGGTAACCAATGGCTAGGTTGGACAAAATGGAGCTGATTTTTGTTTGAATTCTTAAAACCCCACATGCATATTGTCAAGCCAAGGAGTTGAGGAAGTAGTAGAGTATTATCCTTATAATTATCTTCATTTTTGGTAAAGGATAATCAAGGCAATTTTAGTTGAAAAATTCGGCCATGCTGAAATGCCAAGGTGGACCAATCATTTCGTCTTATTTTTCCAAGTGTACAAGGCCAACCAATGATGAGAAAAAATTTGGACTTGATGATGAAGATGGTGACACATTAGAACTCTTATCTACAAGGCTCAAATCACACTATAAATAGAGGCAATGGTGAAGAAGATGAAACACACTTGAAGCTCACAAGCATTTGTTGAATTATCTAGCTATCATCTTCTTCTTGTTGTTGTTCTTGTTTTATTCTTTGTAGCAAAGGTATTCTTGTTGTTTTTGTTGAGCTACAAGCCTCTTGAGCTTCATTTGTAAGATTGATTATCCATTCTTATAAGGCTATATCAATAGGTGGTAGAGGTGTTGCAACTAAGTTTTGCTTAGAAGGTGATTATCCAAGTCTTGAGTAGGGTTGGTGTATAACCCAATGATCAAGCTTGGTTCTTGTTGTAAGGTGATTCATTTGATAGTGAAATCCAAGGAAAGGTGTTCCTTGGGACTGGAGTAGGTCACATTGACCGAACCAGGATAAATTCTCGGTGTTCTTGTCTTGTTTCTTCATTTCTGTTTTCTGCCCGTTTTTACTGTAGTTTTCACACAATTTCTTACAATTTGAAAAAAATAGCTAAACACTTTCAAAATTCATGATTTTTAGTTGAGTTATACTTCAGATTATTATCTTTCATTTTCAACAAAAATCACTTGATTTGAGCAAGGGAAATTTAGTCTTTCAGTCTTTGCAAGATAACTGCTCCAATCTGGCTGCAATCTGACCAGTTTTGAGAAAACTTGAATTCTGTATTAATCAAGAGTTTATGGTCAAGGCCTTTTGGAACATTATCTACACATCCTAATGAGTGTTTTGATATAAAGATCAATCTTTTTGGTTGAGTATTCAAAGAGAAACACGTTTTTCAATACCAGCAACATTCTGTTCAATTCTGTCCAGATTGACCATCTAAATCTTTTTATTTGTTTGAAGGGTCAAACAATCTTATTTTTGTCTGATTTTTGGACAAAGTCTTTCTAACACATTGAAGTTAAATTCTAAAAAATTTTCATAATTTTTGGAATTGTGTACATTTATTATTGAATTTTTCAAAAACGGCTTCTGAATCTGAAGTTGTCTCAGATTCTATTTTCAAAGGGGATTTCTACAAAGGGTTGTAGTGTAATTTTCGCTAACCACTATTCACCCCCCCTCTAGTGGTGTTTATTGTAGGTGCACGGTCCAACAATTGGTATCAGAGTAGGGTCCACACCACTTAAAGAAGCAAGATTCAACACCGCACAACAACAAAAGGCCAAGAAACAATTACTCTTTGTAGTCTGCTTATCTCAGATTAAATGTACATACTATGGCAATAGTTTCTCACAAAGGTGAGTTGGAAGGTATGTCTACTCAACGCCCTCCTCTTTTTGATGGCGATAATTTTGTTCATTGGAAACTAAGAATGAGGCTATTCTTAATGGCTATAGACATTGATTTATGGTCTATAGTTGAAGATGGGCCATACATTCCAATGAAAGCTGTACAAGTTAGTGGAGTCACTCAAGAAGTTGAAAAATATAAAAGTGAATGGACATCGGAAGATAAAAAGAAAATGTCTATGAATGCTAAAGCTATGCACTTACTTTTAAATGGACTTACA
>AP025044.1:13087246-13102118 GCA_036186865.1 Eustoma russellianum | reverse complement strand
CTTACAATCACCAATTAATGGAATGTTATAATAATTTTTCAAAGCTGGCCCAAATTAAAAGAGGTTTAATGGGCTTACTTGAAAGTCTAAAGAAAAGGGGCGTTGGATTACCAAAATTCAGCAGCCTTGTTTCGTGATTAATTAAACTAAGTGTCTTATGCATTTTGTATCGTCACAAGAATTTTATTATGAACAAATAAGGCATTTTTATGCATACGCATGACAAGCATTATTGTTAGTGGGCCTAACCACAAAGGTTTATGGCCGAATATAAGGAGCGTTCATGCTGGAAATTTTTCCAGCATAGCGACGAATCGAACACGTGTATATGTAACGCATTATGTCATGGTTTGCATAATACATGTCATGCATTGCATCATCGTCACTTACATGATTTATGGCATTGGTTTTATGCGAAAGAAAGATGAAAAGCGTTTTAAAGAAAGGTTTCTGTTTTACAAAGAACGCTTCCTACCGGCACCGTGTGTGTATGTTCCTGGCCAGTAAGGACCCGCCCAGATCCGGGGTTAATTGATCTGATGATATGACTGTTCAGGCCCGGAGAGAATAGACCTGATATGGACCGTTCGGGCCCAAAGAGAATAGACCCGATAAGTGATGACGTTACCGTTCCGAATCCGAGAATAATAGATTCGAAGGGTAGACGTTACCGCCTCAGATCCGGGAAGATAGATCTGAACACTCTATTGTTTTTCTTGACGATGATGTTTTGAACGATAAGCGTGAAAGATCATATTCTCATTTTTATCATGATGCATCACACGTACATATGTATGCATGTCACGATTATTGAGTCATCGTGTAGTGACACATGATACTTAGACTAATTTGTTATAACTTGGTAGTTCCTAAGCTATGATCTTACTAAGTGATGACCCTAGACATGCACGAACTTATGCATGTTGCGATCTTTTATTGTTATGTTCTTTATTAAGTAACGATTTTGCTTAAGTTATGATCTTGATGCACTAAGTGTTGATCACCATCAGGTATTGAATGGAGGACAGGTATGTTTCTAGACCGAAATTTTGGGGTTTGGTTCTTGTATGTACTTTCCATTTAATCCTCAATTATTATAGTATACTTGCTGGTGACTTTGTCACTCACCCATTATTTTTCCTCCCAGAGACCGCAGGGGACAAGGTAGAATGGATCGAGGACGAACCTAGGGTTCCCTACCGTGAGTGCAGCGAGAGATGGACGGATTAGGAGACTTGGCATGCTGGTGGTGATTGATGAGTGATTTTTTGTTTGTGATGGAAAAACATTTACCCTTGAGAATTTCGATACTTTTGATTTGGGTTGTAAACTAAGAATGATCTTGTGGATGTTTTTAGTTTAAAGTTTTTATTCTGCTACGGTTTCGCTTACTTGATGACGTATGAGCTCGAAAATCCATGCATTTTATCATGGATTACGATACGTTATGGATCGACGCCTGGTACTCTCCTTAGTGAAGTACGGCGGGTGCACCGATTCCGGCTAGGCCAGGATGCGGGGCGCCACATCAAAGGTGTGGAAATGATCTTAACATATAAGAAGAAATATTGGGAAATTTCGGTGTTACACATTGACATAATCTTGTCAATTGTTATCTATTTATTTCTTCTTCAAAAATCTGAGTTGGTACACATATATATATGTTGAAAAACGTGTATCATCAGGTGGATATGATGTGTAAGTCATTTTATGAGTTGGAGACAAGTGGACCAACCAAAAAGGAGCTACTTGGCAAAATTGCCAACTTGGAAATTTCAAATGAAACCAACGGCTATGTGGTTTTCTTGGTGTATTTTCAGCAGATTTTTTTGAAGTCAAATGCAGCTCTCACATGTCCTATTATGTGTAGGATCTGAAAGACACCACTAGAAGGGAGGGTTGAATAGTGGGTGCGGAAAATATGGTTTTTAAAATTTGTTTGAACCAAAAACCCAATTTCTGAAAAAAGTTTCTGTTTTCAGGACCAATTTTAAAACGTTTTTAAAACTAGGTTTTAGGACTTCAAAAATTCTGAAATTTGGAGAGAACTTAGAATCAAATGTTATGAGTATCTCCTAAAAATTTCAGATTAAAATTCAACCTCTAACCCCTTGAAAAATTGTTGATGGTCAGATTTCGTAAATCTGCCAGAACCGATACACTGATTTGAAAAATTAATTCCTATTTGTACACAACTCCAAATGCTCTGAAAATTTCAAGACTAACCCCTTATAAGTTTTATTTAACTGGGTCGAAACAGTTTTGAAAAATTCTTTTGGAAAGTTAGTCAAATACCATCAAAGTCTCAACCTTTGCAAGCCTGAAAATTAGACTGCACTAGTCTCAGATCTTTGGACGTTTGAATGACTTATACTTGTCCAAAAGGGTTGAAACTTGCGCCAAAAGAACCCTAGAACGTGTGGTTATATTTTCTGAAAGTTTCATGATTTTTGAAATTCGTTTACTATTTTTACGAACGTGATTAAAAACAGTAAACAGTGCTGAAACCGAAAATCAGTGCTGAAAGTAAATGACACCAAGAATTTTATACTGGTTCGGTTATCAACAACCTACTCCAGCCTTCAAGGAACACCTTCCTTGGTTCACACTAATCACACAACTCCAAAACACCTTACCACAGGGTTGATAGAGTTACACCTAACTCCAACCCTTTACAAACCTTGTATGGTTAATACAATTTGCACGAACACCACCACCTCGCAAGAATGAAGATTGATCACACCTTGATCAATCTTTTACAAAGATATATAATGAGTGGTGGTCTATATCAAGCATATTCAAGATTGAAAGATATGAATACAATAGGCTTACAAGAAGAAAGAAAGAAGAAGAATGTAGAAGAAGAAGAGCTAGGCTTTTTGATCACTTTGATTTGCAATGCTTGTGGCTTATTTTGTTTGCTCTCTTCTCTTTCCTTTTAATGAGTGCAGGCCATCCCCCTTGGTGTACCTCCCTCTCTTGAAAATTATCTTCTAAGTCCTTGAGAGAGTGTAAGACATCATTGTGACAAGGTCTTGCTTACTTGGCATCTTCTTATCGGATGATCATTTAGTCTTCGCTTACTTGGCACCTTCTCATTGGATGAATGTTGTCATCATTGATGACTTGGAAAAATCTGAGAATTTCACTTAAGCATGTGCCAAAAATCATCACAAAATAACTTCCATAAATCATAAGATATATCTCATAAATTGCAAGACATCAAATCCTTCCCAACTAGGATAAAATTCGGCCATTATGTCTCATTGCCATGCTGAATTTTCAGCATGTGACACATGGGGATAAAGTTCAAATCATTACCATTTTTCTTTGATTTTTCTCAGTAAAATGAATCACCAATTAATGATAAGTATTGCTATCACATGAGAAATGAACTTGGACACTTTCAAGCACACAAATTCGGCCACCATGTCTTCACACATGCTGAAAAATTTCAGCATGTGTGATATGTAGAATATCACACTTTATTAATTTAAATAATATTCAAATCATTTCCATAACATCCTCAATTAATCCTCATGATTCAAGATAGTAAAATATGGCATTTCTTAGTGCTAAAAATCGGCCATAATACAACACACATGCGGAATTTTCAACATGTGTCATATATGTGACATAGTTTGAAATGTTACCTTTTGTAGCTCCTTCCTTTATGTCACCAACATTATGTGATTGATTCTTGACCAATCAAGATGCCAACAAGGCTCCACATATGCTCCAAAAAGGCTGTTGTAGGCGTTGGAAATGATTGTGCATGTGCTGAAATGTATTTTTGCTAACATTGTAAAATAATGCACACTTAATAATACACACATGTTATATTCCAATCAGCCCTTAATTTAATTTTCTAGAACACTTTAAGATTTATATCATATGTAAAAAGTGTCTAGATACGTGTCACATGATGTACCAAAAACGTTCCATGTGTTGTGTGCGTAGAAAACCGAATTTTCGATATTTATCGATTACCTTATTTTTCTCTAATTTAAATTCCAACTTTTGCACATGCTATATATATTATGTTAAACATAATATATATAATATATAATTTAAATCTCAGCACTTGGCTGGTCTAAAGTGGTACCATTAACATGTGACAAAATTAAACTTGGAATCTTCACATTTTGGCCTTAATGTGGAATGATTTGTGTGTGCCAACATGGAAAGTATTTTTGGCTGAATATTACATGTAGTGCACGAAATTTTCATCAATTTTTGAAGTATAGGGGCTGGCCATTTATTTATGGCAAGTACGTGACACGTTGGCGAAGTTTCGGTATTCGTCCGATACGACAATTTTCGGTTTAGAACCTTTTATCGTGTCGTATTTAATTTGTCATCAGCATGTCTTATATCATATGATATAAGACTTGAATATACTCATAAGTATGAGTTAAGTATAGTGGTGTGACGTTAACGTACGTACGTAAAATATATAACGTGTCGGTAGTACGTTGGAATACATGTGTATGTGCCTTTTTCAAAAAATTTGAAAATATATGTAATATATATGTATATAGGCGTGTATAATTAAGGATGGGAGGAGGAGAAAACTTTCCTTCCTTAGCTTTGTTGCCTTTGTGCCTTTTCCAAATGTGGCTTCCTTTAATGAACTACTTAGTTTAATAAACTAAGTACTTCACTTAATGAACTAGTCTAGTTCAAGAATGGTGACACCTGAAAATAGTATAAACACAACAAATGTTTGCCATATGATGTAAGCTTTAATGCTTCATGGCTCGTTAGTCCGGCAACATTATATATAAGCTAAATAAGGCAAGTACTGAGCAATATCATGCACACGTTTGTTTATATCATGCACGTTTTATCTTATGCTCGTTTTTGTGGACATTTAAATCATGTATTTGAAAATCACTCAAACCCCTTTTTCTCTACAATCTCCCCCTTTTGATGATTTTCAAAATAACTTATGCACATGATTTAAATCCTATCGCTCCCCCTTCAATTATACATAAATTCAAAATTCGAAATTTAAATTTCGAGTCCGCTCCCCCTTGATTTATGCAATCAGTATCTCTCTCCCCCTTAAATCATGCTTTCTCTCCCCCTTTATTTTGCAAAGCAAATCAAAAGATGCCTGTAAAGAAAAAAATCATGCATTTCATATACATGCGTTGGTAAGGGTTATTTATTCAACCCTTTGAAAATGTCCCTTTTGGTACCCACATTTGGGTGACCTTTCTAGGTCTTCCAAAAGGTGAGAAAGATGATGAGAACGCAACATAATATACTTTAGGTGCAACTTTATCTGGCCTTTGGCCAAGAACTCCTTTATACGCATTATATGTAGGACGTTTTTGATATGTCCTTGTGTTTGTATGCGTAGTGCGTGGATGGAATGAATGTCGTGTATGCAATACTCTTTTCTTTTCATGTCTATATGGTACAAAGTTGTATTTCACGTGATATGAAGATGTAGTGGGACGTGATAAGGGAAGTGACGGTTTTTGCGTCATCTTGGACGCCACTTGGGGCTTTGGAGTGTCTACTTTCTTAGACACCACAAACTTAGTTGGTTTGGTTGATACTTCATTAGTATCAACGTATCCCAAACCCGTTTTGTCACTGTCATGCTTTTGTGATAATATAATGTGATGCAGCATGTTGGATCCCGTATCAAACTGTTTCACCTTTTTCTCTACATCGGCATTTCTTGATTTTAATTTTGAAATCTCGGATTTCAATTCAACGTTCTCAGATATCAATGATGAAATTTCAGATTTAATGAATTTATAATGCATGACGACTCTTCTTTTGAATCGTTTAATTGAGACACAAGATCTTTGTTAGAAGATTCCAACAATTTCTTGTCTTCAATTAATCGCTTCTTTTCTTTTGCAAGAGTCTTTGAAAACTTATGCAATTCTAAATATTGACTAAATAAATCATCATATGAACATTCAGAATCGGAATCAGAGTCGGAAGATACCTCATTTGATGCTTTAGATGTAAAGCATACTTGTGCCTTGTGTTCTTCCGTATCATCAGTCTCAGAGTCGGATGTGTCACTCCAAGTGGAGGCTTTGAATGCTCTTCTCCTTTGCTTAGGTTCTGAGATGAGTCTATTCTTGTTCCGATCCTTGTCAGGGTATTTATTGTTTGTTTTTCTTTATTGGGCCAGTCATATGATAGATGTCCAAGTTTGCCGCATTCATAGCACTTTATTTCCTTATTTTTATTTTTATGATCCTTAGATGAGGTAGACTTATGTTTAATCGATTTTCTCAATATTTTACTTAATCTTTTAGCCATTCTGATTAAGTCCTCATCATCGGAATCTGTGTCATTATCATCTACGACATATTCATTTGATTTAAAAGCTATAGCCCTATCATTATTAGAAATGGACTCAGAATGTCTTAAAGCAAGTTTGTTTTCATATACCTTAAGTGATCCGATTAGTTCTTCCATTTTAATTGATTTGGTCTCTTTGCTTTCTTCTATAGCCGTTACTTTAGGGTCCCACTCAGATGGAAGGCTTCGCAAAACCTTTTGTACCTTTTCCTGCATAGTGAAGGCTTTGCCAAGAGACTCAAGAGAATTGTAAATGTTAGTCAAGCGTAAATCCATCTCAACAATAGACTCATTTGGCAATAAGTTAAAGGACTCAAGTGTGGACATAAGCATATTGATTTTGGACTCCTTTACTTGGCTAGTCCCTTCATGTTTCATTTCAAGAATATGCCACATCTCTTGAGCACTAGAACAATTTGACACGTAACTAGACTCACTTTTACTTAGGCCGTTTAATAGTAGTTGCATGGCTTTAGCATTCATACTCAACTTCTTTTTGTCGTCACTAGTGTATTCTTGTTTCGTTTTTGGAACCTCTAGGTGACACCATCAATAATTGACATCTTAGTGGGAACAAATGGACCGTCTTCTATAATGGACCATAGATCAATATCAATAGCCATAAGAAAAAGTTTCATTCTTAATTTCCATTGAATAAAAGAATCACCGTCGAAAAGAGGAGACCTTACAGTTTACATTCCTTCTTGCACAGTTGTGGTTGCCATCTCACGGAATCGTTGGATTCTTTGAAGTGAGTGTTCCTGCGCTCTGATACCAATTTTAGGATCTGAAAGGCACCACTAGAAGGGGGTTGAATAGTGGGTGCGGAAAATGTGGTTTTTAAAATTTGTTTGAACCAAAAACCTTTCTGAAAACAGTTTCTGTTTTCAGGACCAGTTTTAAAACGTTTTGAAAACTAGGTTTCAGGTCTTCAAAAATTCTGAAATTTGGAGAGAACTTAGACTCAGATGTTATAAGTATCTCCTAAAAATTTCAGATTAAAATTCAACCTCTAACCCCTTGAAAAATTGTTGAGGGTCAGATTTCGCAAATCTGCCAGAACCGATACACTGTTTTGAAAAATTAATCCCTATTTGTACACAGCTCCAAATGCTCTGAAAATTTCAAGACTAACCCCTTATAAGTTTTATTTAACTTGGTCGAAACAGTTTTGAAAAATTCTTTTGGGAAGTTAGTCAAATACGATCAAAGTCTCAACCTTTGCAAGCCTGAAAATCAGACTGCACTAGTCTCAGAACTTTGGACGTTTGAATGACTTATACTTGTCCAAAAGGGTTGAAACTTGCGCCAAAAGAACCCTAGAACGTGTGGTTATAATTTCTGAAAGTTTCGTAATTTTTGAAATTCGTTTACTATTTTTACGAACGTGATTAAAAACAGTAAACAGTGCTGAAATCGAAAATCAGTGCTGAAAGTAAATGACACCAAGAATTTTATACTGGTTCGGTTATCAACAACCTACTCCAGTCTTCAAGGAACACCTTTCTTGGTTCACACTAATCACACAACTCAAAAACACCTTACCACAGGGTTGATAGAGTTACACCTAACTCCAACCCTTTACAAACCTTGTATGGTTAATACAATTTGCACGAACACCACCACCTCGCAAGAATGAAGATTGATCACACCTTGATCAATCTTTTACAAAGATATATAATGAGTGGTGGTATATCAAGCCTATTCAAGATTGAAAGATATGAATACAATAGGCTTACAAGAAGAAAGAAAGAAGAAGAATGTAGAAGAAGAAGAGCTAGGCTTTTTGATCACTTTGATTTGCAATGCTTGTGGCTTATTTTGTTTGCTCTCTTCTCTTTCCTTTTAATGAGTGCAGGCCGTCCCCCTTGGTGTACTCCCTCTCTTGAAAATTATCTTCTAAGTCTTTGAGAGAGTGTAAGACATCATTGTGACAATGTCTTGCTTACTTGGCATCTTCTTATCGGATGATCATTTAGTCTTCGCTTACTTGGCACCTTCTCATTGGATGAATGTTGTCATCATTGATGACTTGGAAAAATCTGAGAATTTCACTTAAGCATGTGCCAAAAATCATCACAAAATAACTTCCATAAATCATAAGATATATCACATAAATTGCAAGACATCAAATCCTTCCCAACTAGGATAAAATTCGGCCATTATGTCTCATTGCCATGCTGAATTTTCAGCATGTGACACATGGGGATAAAGTTCAAATCATTACCATTTTCCTTTGATTTTTCTCATTAAAATGAATCACCAATTAATGATAAGTATTGCTATCACATCAGAAATGAACTTGGACACTTTCAAGCTCACAAATTCGGCCACCATGTCTTCACACATGCTGAAAAATTTCAACATGTGTGATATGTAGAATATCACACTTTATTAATTTAAATAATATTCAAATCATTTCCATAACATCCTCAATTAATCCTCATGATTCAAGATAGTAAAATATGGCATTTCTTAGTGCTAAAAATCGGCCATAATACAACACACATGCTGAATTTTCAGCATGTGTCATATATGTGACATAGTTTGAAATGTTACCTTTTGTAGCTCCTTCCTTTATGTCACCAACATTATGTGATTGATTCTTGACCAATCAAGATACCAACAAGGCTCCACATATGCTCCAAAAAGGCTGTTGTAGGCGTTGGAAATGATTGTGCATGTGCTGAAATTTATTTTTGCTAACATTGTAAAATAATGCACACTTAATAATACACACATGTTATATTCCAATCAGCCCTTAATTTAATTTTCTAGAACACTTTAAGATGTATATCATATGTAAAAAGTGTCTAGATACGTGTCACATGATGTACCAAAAACGTTCCATGTGTTGTGTGTGTAGAAAACCGAATTTTCGATATTTATCGATTACCCGATTTTTCTCTAATTTAAATTCCAACTTTTGCACATGCTATATATATTATGTTATACATAATATATATAATATATACTTTAAATCTCAGCACTTGGCTGGTCTAAAGTGGTACCATTAACATGTGACAAAATTAAACTTGGAATCTTCACATTTTGGCCTTAATGTGGAATGATTTGTGTGTGCCAACATGGAAAGTATTTTTGGCTGAAAATTACATGTAGTGCACGAAATTTTCATCAATTTTTGAATTATAGGGGCTGACCATTTATTTATGGCAAGTACGTGACACGTTGGCGAAGTTTCGGTATTCACCCGATACGACAATTTTCGGTTTAGAACCTTTTATCGTGTCGTATTTAATTTGTCATCACCATATCTTATATCATATGATATAAGACTTGAATATACTCATAAATATGAGTTAAGTATAGTGGTGTGACGTTAACGTACGTACGTAAATATATAACGTGTCGGTAGTACGTTGGAATACATGTGTATGTGCCTTTTTCAAAAAATCTGAACATATATGTAATATATATGTATATAGGCGTGTATAATTAAGGATGGGAGGAGGAGAAAACTTTCCTTCCTTAGCTTTGTTGCCTTTGTGCCTTTTCCAAATGTGGCTTCCTTTAATGAACTATTTAGTTTAATAAACTAAGTACTTCACTTAATGAACTAGTCTAGTTCAATAATGGTGACACCTGAAAATAGTATAAACACAACAAATGTTTGCCATATGATGTAAGCTTTAACGCTTCATGGCTCGTTAGTCCGGCAACATTATATATAAGCTAAATAAGGCAAGTACTGAGCAATATCATGCACACGTTTGTTTATATCATGCACGTTTTATCTTATGCTCGTTTTTGTGCACATTTAAATCATGTATTTGAAAATCACTCAAACCCCTTTTTCTCTACATTATGGTGCTTGTAGTTGGGAATAATTTGGTGGTATTATCCTTTCTTATTTTATTAAGAAAAATCAAAACTATTTTTGTTGGAAAAAAGGAGTAGCCAACGGCTACTTCACCTTCTTGGAGCTGAAATTTGACTTTGAATTCTTCAAATCCCACATGCCTATTTTCAAGACTAGAAGTTGAGGCATTCTTGTGGCATTATCCCTCTTATTATCTTCATTTTGCAAAGGATAATTATGACTTGCCAAGGTGTAAAAATCGGCCAACATGACATTGCCAAGGTGGACCAATCATTGTGTTTTATTTTGTCAAGTGTACAAAGCCAACCAATGATGTGAAGACACTTGGACTTGATGATGAAGATGGTGACACATGTGCAATCTTATCTCCAAGGCTCATTTCACCCTATAAATAGAGACAATGATGAAGAAGATGAAACACACTTGAAGCTCACAAACATTTGTTGAATTGTCTAGCTTTCATCTTCATCTTCTTGTTGTTGTTGTTTCATTCATTGTAGCAAAGGTGTTCTTGTTGTATTGTGGTGAGCTATAAGCCTCTTGAGCTTCATTTGTAAGATTGATTAGCCATCTTTATAAGGCTACATAAATAGGTGGTAGAGGTGTTGCAACTAAGTGTTGCTTAGAAGGTGATTCTCCAAGTCTTGAGTAGGGTTGGTGTATAACCCAAGGATCAAGCTTGGCTCTTGTTGTAAGGTGTTCATTTCATAGTGAAATCCAAGGAAAGGTGTTCCTTGGGACTGGAGTAGGTCACATTGACCGAACCAGGATAAATCCTTGGTGTTCTTCTCTTGTTTCTTTATTTCTGTTTTTCCCGTTTTTAACTGCAGTTTTCACACAACTTCTCACAATTTGAAAAAATAGTTAAACATTTTCAAAATTCGTTATTTTTGGTGGAGTTATACTTCATACTGTTAGATTTCATTTGCAACAAGAATCACATGATTTGAGCAAGGAAAAGTTAGTTTTTCTGTCTTTGCAAGATAACTGCTCCAATCTGGCTGCAATCTGACCAGTTTTGAGAAAACTTAAATTCTGTTTTTCAAGAATTGTTTAAGGTCAGGGCCTGTTGGAAACTTTATCTAAACATCCTAAGGAGTGTTTTGATAAAAAGATCAACCTTTTTGGTTGATTATTCAAAGAGAAACATGTTTTGCAAAATCAACAACATTCTGTCCAATTATGTCCAGATTGACCATCTGAATCTTTTTATTTGTTTGAACGGTCAAACGATTGTATTTTTGTCTGATTTTTGGACAGAGTCTTGTTAACTCATTGAATTTCAATTCTGAAAAGTTTCATAATTTTTTGGAGTTGTGTACAATTATTTTTGAATTTTTCAAAAACGGGTTCTGAATCTGAGGTGGTCTCAGATTCTGTTTTCAAAGGGGATTTTAACAAAGTGTTGTAGTGTAATTTCCGCTAAGCACTATTCACCCCCTCTAGTGGTGTTTATTGCAAGTGCACGGTCCAACATTTGGTATCAGAGCGAGGTCACGGGTTCGATTCCCAGCAGGAGCAATTGCTGAGGGGGAGATTGTTAGGTGCAGCAATTGTCCTGTGGCGTAGGCCGGTGGGTGTAGGCCGTGTGGGCCAAGTCACAATCGAATGCTGTGGGCACTTGTGTGCTGAATGTATTATAAGGCTAGGGTATGCGCATCTTGTGTCACCAATTGGTTTTGGGAGAGATGGTAGCGCCTGAGGTCCTACAGGACCATGATATGGTGGATATATATCATGGATGTATTCTTATACTATTTATCATGACAAAGGTGATATCATGATTATTTCTGACCGTCGGGGTCATTTCTTGAGTTTTCTTATACCAGGGGCATTTTGGTCATTTCACCCCAGTGTATTTTTTGGTATTTTCACTCAAAGAATCTCTTGAGCATATTATTATCTTCATTCTGAAGCTGATTTATTATTAACTTAAAGATAATATGGTGATTCTTTATCTTATTCTCTCACATGATGATATTATTGACTATAGCTTGATATGTGACGATTTGAGATGTCACATTCTATTTTTTCTTGAAGACCATCTTATATGTGTTATAAGAGCATATTTATCATCATTATTCAGAGTTTTTAAAGGTGTCAAAGGTTTGGAAATGTTCATGACATATAAGAAGAAATATTGGGAATTTCGGAGTTATATGTTGACATAATCTTGTCAACTAATATCTATCAATTTCTTCTTCAAAAATTTGAGTTGATATACATATTTACCAGCCTCCAAACGTGTATAAGCAGTTGAATATGATGTGTAATTCATTTTGTGAGTTGGAGACAAGTGGACCAATCAAAAAGGAGCTAGTTGGCAAAATTGCCAACTTGTAAAAAATCAAAAGTAGCCAACGGCTACAAGGCATTTTTCAGCAGATTTTTTGAAGTCAAATGAGGACTTCACATATTCTATTCTTGCGCTTGAATTTGAGGTTATTTTGGTGGTATTATCCTTCCTTATTATCTTCAATTTACTAAGGATAATAAAGGCTATTTTCTTTTGGAAAATTTGATGGTAGCCAACGGCTAGGTTGGACAAAATGGAGCTGATTTTTTGTTTGAATTCTTAAAATCCCACATGCCTATTCTCAAGCCAAGGAGTTGAGGGAATAGTGGAGTATTATCCTTATAATTATCTTCATTTTTGGCAAAGGATAATCAAGACAATTTTAGATGAAAAATTCAGCCATGCTGAAATACCAAGGTGGACCAATCATTTTGTCTTATTTTGCTAAGTGTACAAGGCCAACCAATGATGAGAAGACATTTGGACTTGATGATGAAGTTGGTGACACATTGGAAGTTTTATCTCCAAGGCTCAAATCACAGTATAAATAGAGGCAATGGTGAAGAAGATGAAACACACTTGAAGCTCACAAGCATTTGTTGAATTGTCTAGCTATCATCTTCTTCTTGTTGTTGTTCTTGTTTCATTCTTTGTAGCAAAGGTGTTCTTGTTGTTTTTGTTGAGCTACAAGCCTCTTGAGCTTCATTTGTAAGATTGATTAGCCATTCTTATTAGGCTATATCAATAGGTGGTAGAAGTGTTGCAACTGTGTTGCTTAGAAGGTGATTATCCAAGTCTTGAGTAGGGTTGGTGTATAACCCAAGGATCAAGATTGGTTCTTGTTGTAAGGTGATTCATTTGATAGTGAAATCCAAGGAAAAAAGTGTTCCTTGGGACTGGAGTAGGTCACATTGACCGAACCAGAATAAATTCTCGGTGTTCTTGTCTTGTTTCTTCATTTCTGTTTTCTGCTCGTTCTTACTGCAGTTTTCATACAATTTATCACAATTTGAAAAAATAGCTAAACACTTTCAAAATTTGTGATTTTTGGTGGAGTTATACTTCAGACTATTAGCTTTCATTTTCAACAAGAATCACTTGATTTGAGCAAGGGAAAGTTAGTCTTTCAGTCTTTGCAAGATAACTGTTCCAATCTGGCTGCAATCTTACTAGTTTTGAGAAAACTTGAATTTTGTATTAATGAAGAATTGTTTAAGGTCAGAGCCTTTTGAAAAAATCATCTACACATCCTAAGGAGTGTTTTGATATAAAGATCAACCTTTTGGGTTGAGTATTCAAAGATAAACACGTTTTTCGAGATCAGCAACATTCTGTCCAATTCTGTCCAGATTGACCATCTGAATCTTTTTATTTGTTTGAAGGACAAAACGATCTTATTTTTGTCTAATTTTTGGACAGAGTCTTTTTAACACATTGAAGTTAAATTATGAAAAGATTCATAATTTTTGGAGTTGTGTACATTTAGTTTTGAATTTTTCAAAAACAGGTTCTGAATCTGAGGTTGTCTCAGATTCTGTTTTCAAAGGGTATTTTTACAAAGGGTAGTTGTGTAATTTCCGCTAACCAATATTCACGCCCCTCTAGTGGTATTTATTGCAGGTGCACGGTCCAATAGTTAGGATATACTGAGGATGGTTACTGTTGTTGTTGTAGACATTTCTTTGTACGGACTGTATTGTACCTTTAAAAATGCAAAGTCGCTATGGAAGGCCTTAGATAAGAAGTACCGCACGGAGGATGCCGGTACAAAGAAGTTTGTCGTTTGTAAATTTCTTGATTTTAAAATGTCAATGCAGCGCCTCGGCCCGGATAGTGGACCTGAACTGGTACACCCGTCGTAGCCTACTGAGAGGACTACCAGACGTCATAACTCTCACATACACATCATCGCTGACGTAAGAGAAATAAGCGCAGAGACACGTGTAAATTAAAATCTAAATCAGTCGAATCTGTATTCCCAAAAGCATAAGTAATTAAAACCGTTCATGGACGTAGCCATCTAATTCTCGAACGAATAAAAGAAAGTTGAAATAACCAATAGCAGTCTAGAACAGTTCTCAATATGAACTCTAAGCACCCCATTCAGCCCACTCGCTGTCGTCTTCTATGAAAATCATGTCATAACCGAGCTCATCTGCAAGACAACGGGTAGAACCCTTAGCGAAAAACGCTAGCAAGTAACCCGCTTATAAGACATACGGGATCATCACATGGCAAGACATGAGTGAATACAATTATCAAGGGAATAGGGGCACGTGTCCTGGGTAGTTCCAAAATTCGGATTTACTTGCATAATAAAAGAAAAGAACGAGTAACAAGCAAGTAAACAACGATTCACTTACATATCAATCATCATATCAGAACAGAACCCATGATGC
>AP025044.1:13030365-13085814 GCA_036186865.1 Eustoma russellianum | reverse complement strand
CAAAATAACACCTTACCACAAGGGTTTTTGGAGTTACACACCAACTCCAACCCTTTACACACAATACAATCAACCACACCGATCACGAATACCACCACCGAACGGATGAAGGTTTGATCACACCTTGATCAATCCTTTTACAATGATTGGAATGTTTATGGTGTTCTAATTAAAGACTATTCAATATGTAGAATATAAGAACAATAGGCTTGAGAGAAAAAGAAGAAGAAAAAAAAGTGGAAGAAGAGAATAGAAGACACTTTTGCACTTGTGAGATTATGACAATTGTCTTGCTTTTGTTTGGCTCTCTTCTTTTCTTTTTATCACAACATGGCCGCCCCCCTAGGGCTTTCTTCCATCTTGAGGATTCTCTTTTATGTCCTTGGAAGATTGCCTTGTGTAGATATGACACCATCTTGCTTAGTGGCACAACTTGATTGGATGAATGTCTTGGATCTGCTTACTTGGCACTTCATGATTGGTCCAACCTTGTCACCATTTAGTAGCTTTAACAATCTGATATTAACATCTAAAACATGTGACAAATAAGGTTTAAAACATTGCCAAATAATCAACAATTAATCCCTACAAATTTGGGAAGCAAATTTGTCAACATTGAAGACATAAAATCGGCCACACATATTCTCACATGTTGAATTTTCAGCATATGTTTCATTTGCTAAAAAATTTGAATTGTTACCTTGTGTAGCTCCCTCCATTATGTCACTAACCTTGTGTGGCTTATTCTCCACCAATTGAGATGCCAACTAAGCTCCACCAAGGCTAAGATAGACGTGTAACATGTCTTGAACATGTGCTGAATTTCACTCTGGTAAACTTTGTTAAATATTGCAAAATAATTACACATGTATGGTATATTCCAATCAGCCATAATGTGAATATTCTAGTATACCTTAACATGTATTGAATATGTAAAAAGTGTCTAGATACATGCTACATGTCATGCCAAAAATGTTCCATGTGTTGTGCTTATAGAAAACCTAATTTTCGACTTTTGTCGATCACACGATTTTTCTCCGATTAAATTCAAAATTTTTGCACATGTTATATATATTATGTCACACATAATATACATAAAATAACTTGAATATTTAGCTCTAATGTCTGATTAAAAGTGGCGCCCCATGTGCTTAAAAATTGAATTTGGAATCTCCACAATTTGGCCTTAATTGGGGGTGATTTGTGTGTGCCAACATAGAATGATTTTACGGCTGAGTGTACCATGTTAGCCACAAAATTTGTGGCCATTTTTGAAGTGTAAGGGATGGCCATCTATATATGGCAAGTACGTGACAAATTGGCGAAGTTTTGATAGTCACCCGATACGACAATTTTTGGTTTACAACCTTGTAACGTGTCGTAATAATTTTGTCGTCACCATGACTTATATCATATGATATAATACCTGAATGTACTCATAAATATGAGGTAATTATAGTGGTGTGACGTTGACGTACGTTTGTAATATATGTAACGTGTCTGTAGTACGTCAGAATATATGTGTATTGTGCCTTTTGATAAATCTGAATACATACAATTTATATATATAAAAATGTGTGATTAGAGTGGGATGAGACTTTCCATTTCCATGTTTGTTGCCATCATGCCTTCTCCAAATATATCTCTATTTAATGAACTACTTAGTTCATTTAACTAAGTACTTCACTTAATGAACTAGTTTATTTCATTAATGGTGGCACCTGAAAATAGTTCAAACACAACAAATGTTTGCCGTTTGATGTAGCTTTAAAGCTTCATGGCTTGTTAGTACCGAAACATTACATATAAAGTATATAAGGCAAGTTTGTCGCAAAAACGTGTCAAGTAATAAATTGTGCCATGCATTTCTTTAACACACATTATTTAAATCATGCATTTTGTGAATCACTCAAACTCTTTTTCTCAATAATCTCCCCCTTTTGATGGTTTACAAAATAACCTTAGTTCATGATTTAAATTTAATCTCTCTCCCTCCAATCGTGCACGAATTAAAATTGTGAATTTCAAATTTCGAATTTTGAATTCTCTCTCCCTTGATTTTTGCAATCAATTACTCTCGATCCCCCTTAAATCATACACTCTCTCCCCCCTTTATTTTGGAAATAAAATCAAAAGTGCATGTAAAGATGGAAAGACATATCAAGCTATATCAAATCAGCAAAAATCATGCCTAATTTTGAGCGTAGATTTTTGTACGTGGCTTGATTTAGTGCCTTAGTGAATATGTCGGCTACGTGTGCTTCAGTGCGTACATGATTTATAACAATATCACCATTATTCACGTGATCATGAAGAAAGTGATATCGTACTTCGATGTGCTTGCTTTAGACTGTAGTACGGGTTCTTAGACAAGTTTATAGCACTCATACTATTGGAATACGATTTACCATGATTCCAAAATCAAAAAGTTGTTGTGTTAACCATAGTAGTATTGTGCAACAAAGACTAAGTGCCATGTATTCAGCTTCGGTAATCGATAATGTCACACTTGCTTCCTTTTTCGAAAAACAAGAAGTTAATGAATTTCTTATAAATTGGCAAGTGCCACTTGTGCTTTTTCTCTCTATTTTACATCCACCATAATCCGCATCGGTATAAGAATGCAAGTCAAATTCACAATTTTTATCATACCAAATTCCTAAAGTGGGGGTGTGCTTAATGTATCGAAATATTCTTTTCACAGCATTATAGTGAAACACTTTAGGTTGGCTTTGAAAGCGTGCACACATACATACACTAAACATGATATCAGGTCTACTTGCAGTAAGATAAAGCAAAGAACCAATCATATACCTATATAAAGCATTATCAAAGTCTTTTCCATTTTCATCTTTATCTAGTTTAGTGGGGACACTCATACGGGTGGCGGATGGTTTCAAGTTCTCAAAATTGAACTTTTTAGTCATGTCATTCACATATTTAACTACTTATGCGAATATCTTTACTATTTTGTTTAATTTTCAAGCCAAGAAAGTAATTCAATTCACCAACCATAGACATTTCAAACTCGGATTTCATGCAAATTTCAAATTCTTCAACAAGTTTATGAGATGTAGATCCAAAAATGATGTCATCAACATAAATTTGAATTATTAGTAAATCCGATTTATCTTGTTTCAAGAATAAGGTGCTATCTATGGTGCCTCTTTTAAATTCATTTTCTAGAAGAAAAGTAGCAAAACGATCATACCAAGCCCTAGGTGCTTGTTTTAAGCCATATAGTGCCTTCTTTAATTTGTACACGTGATCAGGGTATTTCAAATCTTCAAAACCGGGTGGTTGCTTCACGTATACTTCTTCTTGTATAAATCCATTTAAAAAGTACTTTTTACGTCCATTTGAGAGAGTTTAAAACCTTTCATGCAAGCAATGGCAAGTAATAGTCGTATGGCTTCTAAAAGTGCTACGGGTGTAAATGTTTCGTCGTAGTCTATTCCTTCTTCCTGATTATATCCTTGTGTACAAGTCTCGCCTTGTTTCTAACAACTTTACCTTCTTTATTCATTTTATTTCTAAACACCCACTTTGTGCCTATTATTGTCTTATCTTGTAGCCGTGGCACTAAATCCCATACATCATTTCTTATGAATTGATTTAGTTCATCATGCATAGCATCAATCCAAGAAAAATAACTGAAGGCATCAGAAAAATTCTTAGGTTCAATTTCGGATATCATAGCATGAAATTGATTTATTTCATCCGGATTTATTCTTCCACAGGTCGAACACCATGAGTAATATCGCCTATAATGAGATCGTGTGGGTGATCCCTATGCCATCTTGGTTGATTATTCTCTAAGTTCTCATGCATTTCTAAATGATCATGCATTTCTAGTGTGTTGGATTCATCATGCACGACATCATCTTCTACATCATCTAACATGGGCTTTAGTTCAAAATCATCGTCATATTCTTTATCTTTTTCAATCTCGCGAAATTTATTAAACTTCACATGAATATATTCTAGAATCTTTCAAGTGATGAGATCATAACATCTATATGCTTTAGAGTTCATAGAATATCCAACAAAAATGCATTCAATTGATTTTGATTCAAATTTATCTAAATTATCTTTTGTATTCAAAACAAAGCATTTGCAACCAATCACACAGTAATGAATTTTAGGCATGCGATGATTTACTATCTCATGAGGAGTTTTGTTTATTTTCTTTCTAATTGACAAACGATTAACTATATAGCATGCACAATTTATGGCTTCCGTCCACAAAAATCTAGGCAACTTATTTTCACATAACATGGTTCTAGCGATTTCTTGTAGTATCATATTCTTTCTTTCTACTACTCCATTTAATTGTGGTGTTCTAGGTGGCAAAAACTCGTGTTTAATTCCTTTTTCTTCGCAAAATGCAATCATGTCCTTGTTTTTAAATTCACCGCCTCTATCGCTTCTAATCTTTTTCACATTCAAACCATATTCATTTTCAAGTTGTTTTATTTGTTTCGTAATTTTAATGACACTATCATATTTATTTGCAAGAAATAAAGTCCAAGTATAGCGAGAAAAATCATCAACGACAACACATGCATAATAACGTCCACCAAGACTCTTAGTACGACTAGGACCAAACAAATCAATTTGAAGTAATTCTAAAACTCTAGACGTGCTAATTTCATTTTTGGGTTTAAGTGACTCGCGTGTTTATTTGCCTTTAATACAAGATTCACACAACTGAAAGTTGTTTAAATCAAGTTTAGGCAATCCTCGTATTAGGTTCTTTCGTTGAAGTTTTTCAACCGTTGAGATGCCAATGTGTCCTAATCGCCTATGCCACAAATTAATGATAGGTTCATTTGACATACGTCTAATATGTCATTCATAGAAAGTGTAAAAATATTTACTTCTCTTTTTCCTTTTAATACTATTTCTCCGTTTTTATTTATTATGTTGCAATATGAATAAATGAAACATACATCAAAACCGTTGTCAATAAACTGTGGGATGCTAAGTAAATTATAGGATAGATTACTTACCAAGAAGACGTTGGAGATTTGAAGAGTACTTGGGCTTTCGTTTGTACCTTTTCCAATGATTCTTCCTTCATTGTTGTCTCTGTAGGTCACCGATCCACCTTTTGTAACCTTTTTCAACTTTGAGAACAAGCTCGTGTCACCCGTCATGTGCCTCGAGCAACCACTGTCAAGGAACCACTTGATTGATGTGCCTTCAGAAGTTTGGGTTCCCTCGTTTGATGCTTTGGATACAAAGCATACTTGGGCCGTCTCTTCTTTGGTATCAGTCTCAGAGTCGGATGTATCACTCCAAGTGGAGGCATTGAGAGCTCTTCTCCTTTGTTTAGGTTCTGAGACGAGTCTAGTTTTGGTCCAATCTTTATCAAGGTGTTTGTTTGTTTGTTTGTCCTTGTTAGGGCAGTCGTAAGACAAATGCCCAAGTTTGCCGCATTCATAGCACTTTACGTCCTTGTCATTAGTTTTGTTTTTATTTCTTTTAGTCGAAGTAGCCTTGGGTTTGTCTTTAAACGACTTTCTCATAAATTTTCTCAAACCTTTAGCCAACAGTATTAGATCATCATTATCTGATTCGGAATCACTATCATCTAAGTGATCGGAAGAAGTAGAGACGTATTCATTTGATTTAAAAGCAATAGTCTTACCTTGTTTTGACGTTGATTCAGATTTCCTTAATGTAAGTTTGTTTTCGTATACCTTTAGCGATCCGATTAGTTCCTCCATTTTTATTGATTTTGTTTCTTTACTCTCCTCTATCGCTATGACTTTAGGGTCCCATTCGGATGGAAGACTTCGTAATACCTTTTGGACCTTTTTCTACGTAGAGAAAGCTTTGCCAAGAGACTCAAGAGAATTATAGATGTTAGTCAATCGTAAATCCATATCAACAATAGACTTATTTGACAATAATTTGAAAGACTCAAGTGTGGACATAAGCATATTAATCTTGGACTCCTTTACTTGGCTA
This sequence comes from Eustoma russellianum, assembly GCA_036186865.1. Classification (NCBI taxonomy): domain Eukaryota; kingdom Viridiplantae; phylum Streptophyta; class Magnoliopsida; order Gentianales; family Gentianaceae; genus Eustoma; species Eustoma russellianum. The sequence continues at coordinate 13,079,838 of AP025044.1, read as the reverse complement.
GTCCCTTCATGTTTCATCTCAAGAATTCTCCACATCTCTTGAGCACTAGAGCAATTAGATAAGTAACTAGATTCACCTTTACTTAGTCCGTTTAAAAGTAATTGCATGGCTTTAGCATTCATACTTAGTCTCTTTTTGTCATCACTAGTTTATTCTTGTTTTGGTTTTACAACCTCTAGTGTGACACCATCTACAGTAGATAACTTAGAGGGAACGAATGGACCGTCTTCTGTAATAGACCATAGATCAATATCAATAGTCATAAGAAAAAGTTTCATTCTAAGTTTCTATTGGATAAAGGACTCCCATCATGGAGAGGAGGCCTTTGACTCGACATACCTTCTTGTTCGGTTTTGAAGCTAGTGGTTGCCATCTCACTTAGATCGTTGGATCTCCTTGTTGTGAGTGTGCCTGCGCTCTGATACCACTTGTAGGACCTGTATAGCACCACTAGAAAGGGAGGTTGAATAGTGGGTGCAGAAAATTTGTTTTTTAAAAAATTTTTAAACCAAAAACCTCACTTCTGAAAACAGTTTCTGTTTTCAGATCCTTATTTGAAACGTTTGAAAGACCAGATTACAGACTTTCAACAATTCTGAAATTTGGAGAGATTCTACTCTCAGATGAAATTTCAGATTAAAAATCAACCTGTAACCCTTTGAAAATACGTTTGTGGTCAGATTGCGCAAATATGCCAAAAACAGTACTCTGATTTGAAAATTTTATTCCGATTAATTTGTGACTCCAAATGGTCTGACAATTTAATAACAAACCCCTTAAGATGTTTATTGTTTTGGTTTGAAACAGTTTTGAAAAATGCCTTTGAGAAGTATGTAAAATACGTTGATGTTCTCAACCTTTGCAAGTCTGAAAATCAGATTGCATCAGTCTCAGAACTATCAACGTTTGATTGATTTATACTTGTCCAAATGGGTTGAAACTTGTGCCAAATGAAACTTCAGAGGTGTGGCTATGTTTTGGCAAAGTCTTTTAGTTTTGGAAAGTCGTTTACTATTTTTGCGAGCGTAAAGAAATCAACGCAGAAACTGAAAAACTTAAAGTGCTAAAAGTAATGACACCAAGAATTTTATACTGGTTCGGTTAAAACAACCTACTCTAGTCTTCGAGGACTATTAGAAAGAATTTTATTTTCTTTCTAATTGACAAACGATTAACTATATAGCATGCACAATTTACGGCTTCCGTCCACAAAAATCTAGGCAACTTATTTTCACACAACATGGTTCTAGCGATTTCTTGTAGTGTCCTATTCTTTCTTTCTATTACTCCATTTAATTATGGTGTTCTAGGTGGCAAAAACTCGTGTTTAATTCTTTTTTCTTCGTAAAATGCAATCATGTCCTTGTTTTTAAATTCACCACCTCTATCGCTTCTAATCTTTTTCACATTCAAACCATATTCATTTTCAAGTTGTTTTATTAGTTTGGCAATTTTAATGACACTATCGTCTTTATTTGCAAGAAATAAAGTCCAAGTATAGCGAGAAAAATCATCAACGACAACACATGCATAATGACGTCCACCGAGACTCTTAGTACGACTAGGACCAAACAAATCAATTTGAAGTAATTCTAAAACTCTAGACGTGCTAATTTTATTTTTGGGTTTAAGTGTCTCGCGTGTTTGTTTGCCTTTAATACAAGATTCACACAACAGAAAGTTGTTTAAATCAAGTTTAGGCAATCCTCGTATTAGGTTCTTTCGTTGAATTTTTTCAAGCGTTGAGATGCCAATGTGTCCTAATCGCCTATGCCACAAATTAATGTTAGGTTCATTTGACATACGTATAACATGTCATCCATAGAAAGTGTAAAAATATTTACTTCTCTTTTTCCTTTTAATACTATTTCTCCGTTTTTATTTATTATGTTGCAATATGGATGAATGAAACACACATCAAAACCGTTGTCAATAAAATGTGGGATGCTAAGTAATTATAGGATAGATTACTTACCAAGAAGACGTTGGAGATTTGAAGAGTACTTGGGCTTTCGATTGTACCTTTTCCAATGATTCTTCTTTCATTGTTGTCTCCGAAGGTCACCGATCCATCTTTTATAACCTTTTTTAACTTTGAGAGTAAGCTCATGTCACCCGTCATGTGCCTCGAGCAACCACTGTCAAGGAACCACTTGATTGATGTGCCTTTAGAAGTATGGGTTCCCTCGTTTGATGCTTTGGATACAAAGCGTACTTGTGCTGTCTCTTCTTTGGTATCAGTCTCAGAGTCGGATGTGTCACTCCAAGTGGAGGCCTTGAGAGCTCTTCTCCTTTGTTTAGGTTCTGCGACGAGTCTAGTTTTTGTCCAATCCTTGTCAAGGTGTTTGTTTGTTTGTTTGTCCTTGTTAGGGCAGTCGTAAGACAAATTGTTGTACCCCAACGATCATGTACGTGAAAACTATGAATATGAGACGGAATGAAAGCGACAATTTCTTTTAGCGCGTGTTACTTAAGTCAACTTAACCCTCCTTACTTAATAATCTTTAAGGTGATACCAAGCCAAATTAAATAAAGGAAACTTCAAGGAAGTAATACATGAAATATAGAGTTATATGAATCATACATACCAATTTATATGTATGTGCGTGTATATGATATATGTGTATGGAATGTATAAACACATAGTACACCTAGGCGTGTATATACATATGTATACATACATATGATAATCTTGGAATATGATAAAATAAAGAAAGACAATATAGTGCATAAATTAAAATTACAAGAAATATCAAGTTGCCCAAGAAGCCTAAAATTTCGGCCTATACATGGAGAGGTTCTAGAATTCTCTAGCCAATTTTATTAGTTAAAATAATTACTTAAAGTCTACTACACCATTAAGACAAGAAGTTATTATGCAAAGAGTAAATAGAAAACAAAATAGACATGCATTTAAGGAACAAGTAAGACAACTCATTAAAGAAAGAAGTAGTATGGTTGAGGTCATAAAGACCCCAACCAAAAATTCGGCCCCTACATGACTAACTATGGAGGATTTTTAAATCCTACCATGGTTACTTTTCCTTAAACCAAGGTTAAGATAACCATGATTTGATAAAGTAACTTGGGTTAGCCCAAAAGTAACCATAGTTGGGATAAAGTAACCAAGGTTATACTAACTTAACCTTTATTAGCACTCAAGAAAGCCCTAAACCTTGCAATTATCCCTCCAAAATCGGCCAAGCCCTCCCCATCTCCTAGATTTTTAAATCTTGCAAGACTACACCCTACATTCATCTAGAAAATTCTTCCCAAGCAAGGCAAGCAACACTTAGCAAAATTCCCTCCTACCCTCACCAATATTTCGGCCCCCATCCTCTTGAAGGATAGGAGTTCAACTTCACTTCAAGACTCAAGAAGACATCTAGGTAAGTCTTGTTCCAAGCTTCCTTAAGTAAATTCTTATTTGGTGAAGGATGAAGCTCACATAAACTCTTTCTCCCCATGCCCAATGTTAGGTCCGAAATACACTCTAGAGGGGGGTGAATAGAGTGTTTGGCTCTTTTGCGGAATTTTCTTGTTTTTCTCAACTCAAAAAGATATTCAAAATCAGAGCAAGAATTGGAGATGAGAGACAATGAAAGAGTACACCGGATATAGAGTGGTTCGAATCGTAAATGATTCTACTCCACTACCACTTTGTTTCCAAAGTGGATTTTCAACAACTACTCTTCTTATTATGAACAATAAGAACAACCACAGCAACACTTACACTAACACTTTAGTGTAAGCTACAACAACAGCAACTTCTTGCACAAAACACACTTGTGCAACCACAGCAACTACAGCTATTAGCAAGAACAACTTCTTGCTTCCTCACAACTTCAACAAAAGTTCCCTCAAGAACTTCTCACAGTGGGTTGAAGAAATATGGTAAGGATCACACTTTCTCACAAGTCTAAGCACAAGCTAGAGATCAAATAATTATGGTTCCTCTTGTGCTTGACTCTATTTCTCTCAATATACAACAATGAAGATCAAAGAAAGCTAGACAAGCTTTGAACAAATTTACAAGTATGAGAGAAATGTACAACAATGTAAAATGAAGCTAGATGATGTTGAAAGTGTGTTTTTGCTTCATCCAAGCCTCCTCTATTTATAGATGAAGTTCACCACGTTTTTGAGGCCTTCCACCAAGTCTTCATCTTCAAAAATGTCAAGACAATGCCAAAATAGTCTCTAGCCACCCTATGGAGTGATTTGATCTTGGATAGCCAACCTAGAGAATCTTAGACAAGCTTACAATAGTCAAGGAAGCATGTAATCAGTTGGGTTAAAGTCCACAAGAAGTTTGAATAAGATTGGAAAGAGAAAACCTTGAAAATCAACCTTAGATTTTATTCCAACGTTCAAAAAATTTGAATTCTGGAGTACATCGATCGATCTATGTCACCAGGTTTAGAGACTGATGTATTCAGTCAGACATCGATCGATCGATGTCAGGGGCTGAAGTGACATCGATCGATCGATGTCACCTGGTTGAGAGACTGAAGTCCTCAGTCCAACATCGATCGATCGAAGTCAGGGTATGAAGTGACATCGATCGATCGATGTCACTTGGTTGAGGGTTCGATGTCTTCAGTCAGACATCGATCGATCTATGTCAAGGACTTCGATCGATCGATGTCCCCTGTTTGAGAGATCGATGTCAACAAGTGACTTGCAATCTCATCCGTCTTTGGACATAATGTGTTTTGCCTATCTTGCATCAAATATTAAGCATAATTTTAGCTTATTCAAAACATCTTTTCATCATCAAAACGTTTTATAACTTAACATTCTCCCCCTTTTTGATGATTTCAAAACAACAATCCAAAAGATGTTTTTCTACAACTCCCCCTTAGTTCATGCTTTCTCATCAATCTACCCAACATGCTCCCCCTCAAATTATGCATCAAGTTTTGTATTTTCACCATTTCAATATGTAAAGCATATCAATACACTTTTTGTCATGTTATGCACAATTCAACTTTTTAAGCCAAAATGATAGACAGTAACCATTCTTAGTTTAGCCATTTGAATGCCTATCATGCCAACATGTCCAACACACTTCGTGTTAAGATCTAATTATGCTTCCCCACAATCCATCATGCCAAAACATATCATTAGCAAGCATCCAAAGCTCCATCAAGTTAGGATGAAAAACAATTCATGAAATGAAACCAACAAAACATGCTAACAATGTAAAAACATGATAATGATGCCAAAGCCAAAGCATGCATGGAACTTCTCCCCCTTTTTGAAAACATCAAAAAAAATTTACCAAGGCGAAAATATAAATGTTATGAGGAAAACATCAAGTTTTGAGATACAACTTCAAACTTGCAAAAACTAACATAAAAACGAGAGAATGGGAAATCATCAATAATTACTCCTCATCAGAGGAGAAACAAAGTCCGGAAAGAGCGGCTTTGAGCTTTGTCTTCAATTTCTGGTACTTGGTCTTTTGCATGGTTAGCTCATTTTGGAGTGACTTGACTTCAGTATCCATTCTTGTTTCTAGCGTTTGTAAACGAGTCTGGAAAGTCGTATAGCCTTTTTCCAAATCGTCTATACGAACAGCTTCCTTGGTCAAGTCTTCACCCCATTGACCAAGAGTGCGTTGGATGTCATTTATCTCGTATTCAATATCCATATCATCCCCGGATTCACTCTCTTTCTCCATTGGGGCTTTGCCTTTGTCTATGCGAGATGTAGGACTTGGAGGGTTGGGTTGGGGTTCTACAGTAGGCTCAGTGGGGTGTGGTGGTATTTCCGGCTCATTTTCAGCTTCCTCTTCCTCCAGCTCCTGAGCACCACCCCTTCGTTGCGCTTCCTTTCTAGACTTGAGAATTTGCTGGATGTTGAATTTTGTGTAATAGTCCTTATTCGTAATCCCTTCTTCGTATTCAACATCCAATACGAGATTTGAACTTTTCAGTAATCTGTATATCAGATTACTGTAAGGAAGTGCCTTCGATTTCTTCGTAACCGCCTCCAACACATTTTCAAAGAAAACTTCTCCAAAATTAACCTGCTCTCTCCTGGCTATGCGGTATGTGATGTAAAAGTCTAGGTTGCTGGGAAGTTTGGCTGATTTTCCATTTACACAAAAGGTAACTATCGCAAGTAAGACTCTATACATCAAAGGCATATCGTTTGTGTTCTTTGTCGGGTGAAATCCAAGAAAGGTTTTGACTTCATTTTCAGTGACTTGGTACTTGTGAAAATCCCACTTCCAAGGATCGAAATCCTTGAATCCGTCATTAGGTGTACCAAGAATAGCATTGATTTGTGCAGTGTGAAAAGAGACTATTTGACCATCAATAACTGAATTCAGAGAAAATGGATTTCCATTCAGATAGTCAATCCAAAAATTGGCATAAAACAGTCGGGTATAACGGGTAGACATAGCTCCCATCTCAGATGAATCCCATAAAAACTTCCAGTTTTGAGCATACAACAAGTCAATTATAGGTCTCAATTCTGCATTGCTCAAAATGTCCTCAATTTTGAGCACCTTTGATGGAATGGTAGACCTATTACTATTTTCCCATTCAGTGAATAGTAATTGTGCTCTCTGAGATATATGAGTATGTATCCCTAATCCTAGAGGTGTAGCCAATGCATTCTCATATTCACCAGTTTTAAGCCAGGGAAAATTTCTAATGTGAAGACTTTCTCTTACCTCACGAATGAGATGTTCTTGAGATGGCTCTGGTTGCTTCCGTAATCCTGTTGTTCTTGGACCCGTTGGAGTTTGTTGTTGTGAAGTTTTCTGCCTCTTGGGATGATTTTTGGTTCTTGGAGCCATTTGAGAGAATTAGGGCAAGAAAATGCTAGATGATTTTGGTTAGAGATTGAAGATTGATGTGGATTTGAGTAGGATTAAAAAAAATAGCCTTGAGAGAAGGATTGAAAATTTTGTTGAAATGAGAGATGGAATTCGCAGGAGGGAAAACTAGGGTTCGTAGGGGTGGGAATGAAAAATGAGACGTTTTGCAGGTTTTATAGGCGTCTGTCCCGCTGACATCGATCGATCGATGTCAGGGACTTCGATCGATCGATGTCCTGTACATCGATCGATCGATGTCTTTATAGACATCATTCTCTAAAATTTTCACATAGATCGATCTATGTATGCAGAATTCTGTAATTTTAACAGTTTTTAACCCTTTAACCAATGTTTAGCATTCCCAATCTTGTCCTAATTGATTCGAATGTCTCGGTGGGAAGGGATTTGGTAAAGATGTCCGCCAGTTGGTCATTTGTTGGAACAAACTCAATGCATACCAATCCTTTTTGAATGCAATCTCTTATGAAGTGATGTCTCACTTCAATGTGTTTTGTTCTACTATGATGAACCGGGTTTTGTGCTATACTTATGGCTGAGGTATTATCACATAAGATGGGAACTTTGTCAAACTTAACATTGTAATCATTCAATGTGTTTGTCATCCAAAGTAGTTGTGCACAACATGACGCGGCCGATATATATTCAGATTCCGCCGTTGAAAGTGACACACTATTTTGTTTCTTGGAGAACCAAGAAACTAAGCAATCTCCAAGAAATTGACATGTTCCGGACGTGCTTTTCCTATCAACAAGGTTTCCGGCATAGTCAGAGTCACTATACCCTCTTAAATCAAAACATCCATTTTTGGGATAAAACAATCCAAAGTTCAAAGTTCCTTTTAAATACCTAAAGATACGTTTAATGGCAACTAAATGCGATTCCTTAGGCATACTTTGAAATCTAGCACATAAGCACACAGCATGCAAAATATCCGGCCTACTAGCAGTCAAATAAAGTAAACTACCAATCATACCCCTATATTTTGTTACCTCAACCGGCTTTCCTTTTTCGTCTTTGTCAAGCTTTGTACTTGTGCTCATCGGAGTGCTCACACTTCTTCCATCCTCGAATTTGTACTTCTTGAGCAAATCCTTCGTATACTTTGTTTGAGATATGTACACTCCATCTTGAGTTTGCTTGATTTGTAGACCAAGAAAGTAGTTGAGTTCACCCATCATGCTCATTTCAAATTCTCCTTCCATCAATTTAGCAAAATGCTTACAAAGAGAATCATTAGTAGCACCAAATATGATATCATCCACATAAATTTGAACAAGCAATTGATGGTTTCCTTGTTCTTTAATAAAAAGAGTAGTGTCGACTTTTCCTCTTGAAAACTCGTTTTCAAGTAGGAAGTTACTTAATCTATCATACCAAGCCCTAGGAGCTTGTTTAAGTCCATAAAGGGCCTTTTTGAGTCTAAAAACATGATTTGGATAATCATGATTTTCAAACCCCGGAGGTTGAGCTACATAAACCTCTTCTTGAATTATTCCATTCAAGAATGCGGATTTCACATCCATTTGATATAGTTTGAAATCCTTATAGCATGCATATGCTAATAACATCCTAATAGCTTCTAACCTAGCCACGGGGGCAAAAGTTTCATCGTAGTCTATGCCTTCCTCTTGCCTATAGCCTTGGGCTACTAACCTAGCTTTGTTTCTAGTGATGTTTCCTTTATCATCCATTTTGTTTCTAAATACCCATTTAGTGCCAATTACGGGATGATCACTAGGTTTAGCAACTAATTCCCACACATCACTTCTTTCAAATTGATTTAATTCTTCTTGCATAGCTAATACCCAATCTTCATCATTTATTGCTTCTTTTATATTTTTAGGCTCAACTTGTGAAATGAAGGCATTTTCATTTAATTTTCTCCTTGTCATTACACCTTGGCTAGTTTCACCTAGTATCAACTCTTTAGGGTGATCTTTTCTATATTTATATGAGTCCGGCAAATTTGAGGTATCCCCTCCTACTTCTTCATCTTCAACCTTAGGTTCAAGTGGATCAATCCTAAGGTCGATGACAATATCACCTTTTGGATTCTCAAATTTTTCTATATGACTTACTTCAATTATTTCATCTTCATCATCATCATTATTGACGTTTGACTTATCATCAATAAATTCACTAAACTTGACATGGATTGATTCTTCAACTTTCATACTTCTCTTATTATATACTCTAAATGCTTTGCTATTTTGAGCATAACCCATAAAGATTCCTTCATCCGCTTTGAAGTCGAGTTTATCCAAGTTGTCTTTGGTGTTAAGTATAAAACACTTACAACCAAAAACCTTGAAATAACCAATATTTGGTACTCTACCTTTCCAAAGCTCATAAGGGGTCTTTTTGAGAAATGGTCTCAAATAAACTCTATTGATCACATGACAAGCGGTATTTACCGCTTCGGCCCAAAAATATTTGGGTAGCACAAATTCATTTAGCATGGCTCTACTCATTTCTTGAAGTGTTCTATTTTTCCTTTCCGCAACACCATTTTGTTGAGGAGTTCTTGGAGCTGAAAAATTGTGTCCATACCCTTTGGATACACAAAATTCTTGGAATTCTCCATCAAACTCACCACCTCTATCACTTCTAATTTCCTTAATTGTGTCTTCTTTTGATTTTCTAATCTCTTACAAAGCTTGATAAATTCTTGACATGCATCATTCTTTTTAGCTAAGAACATTACCCAAGTGTACCTAGAGTAGTCATCTACCACCACAAAGGTGTAATGTTTTCCACTTAGGCTTGCTGTACCAATATCCCCGTACAAATCCATATGAAGCAATTGTAGAGGTTTGGTGGTGGAGATTTCACTTTTGGGCTTGAAACTTGTTTTAACAAGCTTTGCTTTTTGACAAGTGTCACATAAGCCATGGTTTTCGAAATTTAGTTTTGGAAGACCTTGGACTTTTTCATTTTTGCAAATCTCTTTGAAATTCTTGAAACTAATGTGTCCAAGTCGTCTATGCCATAGTTGAGTCAAATCATTTTTGGCAACTAGGCAAGAAACATTTTGTGATATCAAATCATGTGTGCTAAATTTGTAAACATCATTTTTACGAATAGCTTCGAAAACAATCTTATCGTTCTTTTTCACAACACATTTTCTTTTCACAAACTCAATTTGAAAATTAGCATCACATAGTTGGCTAACACTTATCAAATTATACTTAAGCCCTTCTACATATAGTACATTATTGATAGTAAAGGAAGAATTACCAATTTCTCCATGTCCAAGGATTTTGGCTCTCCCATTGCCAAAATGCACCGTTCCACCATCTTGGAGCTTGAGCTTGGTGAACAACGTCTTGTCTCCGGTCATGTGAGTTGAACATCCGCTGTCCATAAGCCATTTGGTTCCTTCTTCTTTGGCTACTCCATTTATCTTGAGACCCTACAAAACCAAAAGATGTATGCATTGGTACCCTTTGATGATTGGGTCCTTTAGGGTTAGTTTTTCGACCCTTAGGCTTCCAAACATATGTGCTCTCAAATCTAGCTCTACATGCTTTCTTTACATGTCCTAGTTTGTTGCAATAAAAACACGTGGGTACAAGCTTTGGTTTAGAAGATGATAAATTTTGTTGTGATTTTCCATTGTTTGTCTTTTTCTTTAAAGACTTAGGTTTAATAGAAGATGATGAGTTAAATCCTAAACCGGATTTATCATTTCCAATTCGTTGATTCCCAAGTAATATGTCTAAGTTGTTTTTCCCATTTGTTAGTCTTTGTAAGTCTAATTTTAGTTTTTCACATTCTTTTCTAATTTCTTCCTTTTCAAGAGCTACGGTTTTATGCATAGTAAGTATGATATCATGCTCTTGAACCATCAAAATGTTTTTGTCATGCAAGCTCTTATTTTCTAAAATGCATTTCTTGAACTCTTTCTTTAAATGCTTATATTTCAAATTTAATTTTTCAAAGTCATCTTGCAAATCTCCTATTTCATCATGCAAATTTGAAGGGTTAGAGTTTACCTCAAGGTCGTCTTCAATCGCCATAAGACAAGTATGTTGAAACTTTGAATTTTTAACCATTGCAACAAGTCCAACATCTTGATCTTCACTATCTTCTCCTTCCGATTCCGAAAGGAGATCATCCCACGTGGTTATCTCCGCATTGAAGGCTTTCTTCTTTTGAGAAAAGACCTTCTTCTCTTGCTTTTGCGGCTCTTTTACGTGGAAATCGGCAATGAAGTGACCGGGTCGACCACATCTATAGCAACTTTCACTTGCTTCTTTTTCTTTAGATGGTTTCTTGAAAAACTTTCTTGCTTGAGCTTTGTTTCTAGTTGCCATTCTTCTAAATTTTCTTACAAGAAGGGCAACTTCCTCATCCGAATCATCGGACTCTACCACCAATCCTTTGTGTGATGCTTGTGTAGGCTTGATAGGATTCATCCTATTTTGTTCATCAATAAGAATTTCATGAGTAAGAAGATTACCGGATAGCTCATCAAGAGTAAGAGTCTTGAGATTCTTTGATTCGGTGATGGCAGTGACTTTGGGTGTCCATTCTCTTGGCAAGGAGTTGAGGAGTTTTGAGACAAGGTCTTCGTTTGAGATTTTCTTGTCAACCATGGAGAGTTGATTCACTATTCGTGTGAATCGATCGATTGTCTCCTCAATCTTCTCACCACTCTTCATTCCGAACATCTCATACTCCTTCATGAGCATGAGTCTTTTGGCCATTCTTACTTGCTCAGTTCCTTCATGTATCATTTCAAGCCTTTTCCATGCCTCATGGGCTGTTTCAAGACCTTGGAGTCTAATGAGCTCAGTGGTGGTAAGAGCACTTGAGAGAATGTCAAAAGCTTTGCCATTGATGGCGAACTTTATCTTCTCTTCGTCGGTGTAGTCATCCTCATCTTTAAACATTGATTCTCCTTTTGAGTTGGTAATCATTGGAACTTCAATTCCTTTGACAACAGCTCTCCATATATCAAATCCACAGCCTTTCAAATGATTGATCATTCGAAATTTCCATAAAGAGTAGTTTTGGGCATCAAACATAGGAGCTTTAGTGTTTGATCCGGAAAATAGTGCAGTAGGCTTGGAAGATGAAGAGGTTGAGGTTGAGGTTGTCATTGCCATGATCTTTAACCTTGCTACTTGCAAAGATAAGCCAAGCAATCAAGGTTAGTCTCTGATACCAATTGTTAGGTCCGAAATACACTCTAGAGGGGGGTGAATAGAGTGTTTGGCTCTTTTGCGGAATTTTCTTGTTTTTCTCAACTCAAAAAGATATTCAAAATCAGAGCAAGAATTGGAGATGAGAGACAATGAAAGAGTACACCGGATATAGAGTGGTTCGAATCGTAAATGATTCTACTCCACTACCACTTTGTTTCCAAAGTGGATTTTCAACAACTACTCTTCTTATTATGAACAATAAGAACAACCACAGCAACACTTACACTAACACTTTAGTGTAAGCTACAACAACAGCAACTTCTTGCACAAAACACACTTGTGCAACCACAGCAACTACAGCTATTAGCAAGAACAACTTCTTGCTTCCTCACAACTTCAACAAAAGTTCCCTCAAGAACTTCTCACAGTGGGTTGAAGAAATATGGTAAGGATCACACTTTCTCACAAGTCTAAGCACAAGCTAGAGATCAAATAATTATGGTTCCTCTTGTGCTTGACTCTATTTCTCTCAATATACAACAATGAAGATCAAAGAAAGCTAGACAAGCTTTGAACAAATTTACAAGTATGAGAGAAATGTACAACAATGTAAAATGAAGCTAGATGATGTTGAAAGTGTGTTTTTGCTTCATCCAAGCCTCCTCTATTTATAGATGAAGTTCACCACGTTTTTGAGGCCTTCCACCAAGTCTTCATCTTCAAAAATGTCAAGACAATGCCAAAATAGTCTCTAGCCACCCTATGGAGTGATTTGATCTTGGATAGCCAACCTAGAGAATCTTAGACAAGCTTACAATAGTCAAGGAAGCATGTAATCAGTTGGGTTAAAGTCCACAAGAAGTTTGAATAAGATTGGAAAGAGAAAACCTTGAAAATCAACCTTAGATTTTATTCCAACGTTCAAAAAATTTGAATTCTGGAGTACATCGATCGATCTATGTCACCAGGTTTAGAGACTGATGTATTCAGTCAGACATCGATCGATCGATGTCAGGGGCTGAAGTGACATCGATCGATCGATGTCACCTGGTTGAGAGACTGAAGTCCTCAGTCCAACATCGATCGATCGAAGTCAGGGTATGAAGTGACATCGATCGATCGATGTCACTTGGTTGAGGGTTCGATGTCTTCAGTCAGACATCGATCGATCTATGTCAAGGACTTCGATCGATCGATGTCCCCTGTTTGAGAGATCGATGTCAACCAGTGACTTGCAATCTCATCCGTCTTTGGACATAATGTGTTTTGCCTATCTTGCATCAAATATTAAGCATAATTTTAGCTTATTCAAAACATCTTTTCATCATCAAAACGTTTTATAACTTAACACCCAAAACCGTGGGTTTCATGGTGTAAATAGGTGAAAGCCATCAACTTTCTTAGGTGGAGACACATTGTGGTACTTGAATCTCCATTCCAAGCTTCTTTTGGTAAGATGCTCTAGCCCTCAAACCTATCCTATTTCCTCTATTGAATAAAGACTAATCTTTTCCTTTCATTTCCATTAAAACCGTATGCTTAAGGTGAAGAAGGTGAAGGATTCCAACGCATCTCACACCATAACCAAGCAAAGACAAGAGCTTTAGCTTGAAAGGCAAGTGTACAATGATCTCTCATGATTTACTTAAAGAGCTTGTGACTTGAATGCTTAGAAGTTCTTAAGATATGATCTTTAGTTGAATGTCTTAAGTTGAGACTATATCTTAGTGATTCTCTAAGAACAATGTCTTGCATGTGATTTATTCCTTTAAAGATGAAGTCTTTTCCTAGATGCTATATGAAATAAGGCTGACCTAGAGTGAAATAAGGTTCACCTAAGTAGGTCTAGACAAGATTGACTTGTGAATGTAACACAAAAAAAGGGTCCTAAGGAAAGAATACATGTGAAAGCTAGGAGCTTTATGAGGTTGTTGGTAAGTTTAGATTGAGATGACTCTTGAATATGAATGCATGCTTGAATATGTGTTGTAAAATGTGGTTAAGGAAACACACAAGTTTCGGCCCAAAGTATTGAGTGAAAACATGGACACTTGACTTGGATAAAATGATAAAATGGCAAACCACTGGAAGTGGACAGAATAGAGTGACGTTTTAGATGGTTTAAGAACTGACCTTACAGACCTTCAATGAAGCTAATTTTTGGTACAGAGCTAGCCTCGTGAGTTTAGTGCAAGTGAGAGTTGGAATTTCGTTAAAATAAGCTAAGGATTAGTTTTAAGAAATTATGCGGTAAAACTACTCCAGTAGAAGATTCTGGAGCTGGGCAGAATTGATCACTGGTTTCAACCAATTAAAAGAGGACCTTGTGGACCTTCAATAAATCTGATTTTTGGCACAGAGCTAGTCCCATGTGCGTAGCAGAGATTAGAGTTGGAATTTTGGTAAAATAAGTTATGGTTAATTTTTAATAAAATAATTAGTGAGACTGCTCAGGCTGTAAATTCTGGAACATGACAGAATGATTTAACGTTTTGAATGGTTTGAAAAGAGACCTTGTAGATGACCAATAAAGCTGATTTTTGGCATGGTCATAATCCTATGAGGGTAGTGAACACGCCGGCTGGAATCTTGGTAAAACAAGCTCTGGATTATTTTATATGAATTAATTGGTCAAACTGCTCAACTGAAATCACTGGAATCAACCTGAAGTTTAGTAACGAATTTATGGACTCAGAAAGGGGACTTAGAGACATGAAAATAGGCTAAATTTCGGTAGGATACTAGTTCAAGTTGGAATTTCTAAAAAATGAATCACGGATTTCGCGCAATTGAATTTTTGGTAAAATAGGTCAGACCAGTTTTGGCATCTAACCCATTTCAGAAAATAAGTAAATGAACCCCTTTATGATTATCGAAATAATCTGAAATTTTTATGATATGTATCTAAGATTCCACCAAACGTATTTGTGACAAAAGATCATGGAAATGGACCTATTTGGTTAGCTTAACCGCCCTATGAATATGAAGAAAAAGTCTGGAAGTATTTAGCGTCCACATTCATGCATGTTGATATGTTATAAGGAATGCACAAGCTTATTCATGTCATGACTTGCATTGCATATCACTACATGTATCACGCATGATCATGAAACTGATTTTCATGGATTTTATGATGCAAACAAGTTTTACAAGCAACTATGTTTTCGATATGCATGAAAAGTTTTTACGGTCCCATGTTTTTAAAAGAAAGCTTCATGATTCCTTTGCCGGCCAAGCATGCGACTAACCTGACTCTAGACCCGGGGTTAATTGGTCTGATGACATGATATGTTCTGGACCCGTTCAGATCCGGGGTTAATTGGTCTGATATCTGTTCTGGACCCGTTCAGATCCGGGGTTAATTGATCTGATATCTGTTCTGGACCCGTTCAGATTTGGGGTTAATTGATCTGATATCTGTTCTGGACCCGTTCAGATCCGGGGTTAATTGATCTGATATCTTTTCTGGGCCCGTTTAGGCCCGGGGTTAATTGGTCTGATTATATGTTCTGGACCCGCTCAGATCCGGGGTTAATTGATCTGACACTCTGTTTGTACGACATGTTACTTTATGGGACCAAAATGATGTTTTGACATGACATGACATGACATCATGCATTGCATCTTGCATAATTCACGATCATGAGGACATGTTGCATGTTACAGTTAATGGTTATAAGTTATTATTGGTATAGCATTACCTAAAAACATGCTTAAGCCAAATGCCAAGTAAGTTCAGGATCTAAGACCAGGTATGGTATAGCATTCTCTAAAAAAAATAAATATGCTTAAGCCGAACGTCAAGCAAGCTCAGGATTTAAGATCAGGTATGAATTATGATTCTTTGAGGTTTTTGGGGTAATACATTCATGTTATGATTCTTTACGTATTTCATGGTCGTTTATTGTATTCTTGCTGGGTGATTTTTATCACTCACACTTTATTTTTCCCCCAGAGCCAGATAATGCCAAGGTAGAATGGATCGAGGATGAGCCGAGGGTACCTTATCCATAGGCGAGAAGATATGAAGGGAGCTAAGCTTAAGGACTTTTGTGCTGCCAAGATGTTTTGTATCATGACTATGTTTGAACTCTCTGGATTCCAGTTATGTTATTTTGTGGGACTACTACCTTTGGGAACTTAGTAAATTAATGATGCATGTTTGATTTGAAAAGTTTTAATTCCGCCGAAATTTTACTACCATGTTGAATGTTAGCATGGGAGTCCAAGACTTATGTTATGGATGTTCACATGTTATGCATGACGCCTTGTACTCTCCTCAGTGAAGTACGGCGGGTGCACCGTATCCGGACGAGGCCGGGTGCGGGGCGCTACAGGTGGTATCATAGCCCAGGCTCTAGATTTCGGACAGAACGTAGACTAAGTTATGATCTTAGCAATCTAAGTTTGATCTTAGACCTAAGTCATGATCTTAGATAAGTGATGGCCTTAGACTAGGACCACGTAGACTGGGTTTAGGATGTAACTTAATAAAGAATCCTGAACTATGAAAGTTAGGTCTATGACGTAAGACGTGCCCTTTCCCCTTGTATTTTAAAATTTTCGAATCATGGTCCTTGGTCAAAGTAAATGGGTCTTATTCCGATATTCTAAATAGACGTTAAAACCATAAGTGCAGATGGCATCATGGACTAATGAACAAGCATTATCACTTTCACCCACGGGCAGCACTGGGTTTTATTACCGGCAGCTAGTAAGAGCACATATCCCAGAGTTTGGTGGAGAATCTAGTCCCGAGGAGGCGGAAAAATGGCTAGATGAAGTCAAAAGTAACTTTTTGCTGATACGAGTACCTGAGAAGGTAAAGACACCAATTGTCCGGCCGTTTTTGATCGGTAAGGCCAGCCAGTGGTGGAGGACTTGTATCCAGCCATTGCCCCGACCAGTGACTTGGGCAAGGTTTCTAGAGGAGTTTTGTGAATTTTTCCTCTCTCCGGATCTAATCATGAAGCGGGTTGAGGAATTTGACACCTTAAGACAAGAACCAGGTATCACTGTCTCTGAGTACGCTCGTCGGTTCACTACATTGGGCCGCTATGTTCACTTGATCATGGAAGACGAAGAGCACAAGGTAATCAGATTCATGCGAGGTCTAGACTTCCGGATCAAGATTCGGCTAGCTAATGCATAATCTAGCACTTTCGAGGAATTACGGGAGGACTGCTACAGAGCGGAAAATGATATTAAACTAACGGAAGGACAAAATAAAGAACTTAAGGAACGAAACAGGAAGTGGCGGCCGCGTCCACAGAGGGATAATAAAGAAACAACCAAGAACGCTAACCTGGATGAAAGAGTGCCTGATTCAGCAGTGCCTGAAACCTCAAACTGTAACAGGTATGCCTAGCTGCCATTTAACTAAGAAGCACCTACATTGTTCATTATCTAAGTATAAATGAGCGATACGAATATATACGAAGTATAGCTAGCACGTGTTTACACAGAGATGTCATTCCAAGGAGGAACTAAGTTAAAGAAACCATCCAAGAAAGTCTTTGTTAACGCAGCTCGTGCCAGCCGCGCGTTAAAGAAAGGTCATGAAGGATTCTTGGTGTATGTTTTAAGTGTTGAACAAGAAAGCCCTACCCTTGCACAAGTTCCAGTTGTTAGTGAATACCCTGATGTATTTCCTGATGATCTGTCTGGACTACCTCCTGATCGCGAGATTGTTTTTGAAATAAACCTTGTTCCAGGAGCTGAAGCCATATCTAAAGCCCTTATCGCATGGCACCTGCAGAACTAAAGGAGCTAAAGGAACAATTACATGAACTGTTAGAAAGGAAACTCATTCGCCCCAGTGTTTCACCTTGGGGTGCCCCGGTGTTATTTGTGAAAAAGAAAGATGGAAGTATGCGCTTATGCATCGATTACCGGGAGCTCAACAAAATCACCATAAAGAACAAGTACCCATTACCATGGATTGATGATTTATTCGACCAGCTCAGGGTAAGTAACCCGTAAGTTTTAACTTGACTAAGATTTAAATCCTTTGGAAACCCTATCTAAAGCATTTTAATACAGAGATCTCGAATTTTTAGTAAGATTGACCTACGATCTGGATACTTTCAATTGAAGATTAAGGTGGAAGATGTCCCTAAGACTGCTTTCAGAACCCGCTATGGACACTATGAGTTCTTAGTCATGCCTTTTGGTTTGACCAATGCCCCTGCCGCCTTTATGGATCTTATGAATCGAATCTTTCAAGAACAATTGGACAAATTCGTGGTGGTCTTCATAGACGACATCTTGATCTATTCACCCGATGAAGAGACTCACGCAGCCCATTTGAGGATAATCTTGAATATTCTGAGAGCAAGAGAGTTGTACGCTAAGTTTAGCAAATGCGAGTATTGGTTGCGAAGTGTATCATTCCTTGGCCATGTGATTTCAGAAGATGGGATTTCGGTGGATCCCAAGAAAATTGAAGCTATCACGGAATGGCCCAGGCCAACAAATGTTACTGAAGTGAGAAGTTTTCTCGGACTAGCTGGATATTACAGGAAGTTTGTGGAAGGATTTTCAAGGATAGCTGTTCCCCTCACCAGATTGACCCAAAAGAAGACCAAATTTGAGTGGAGTGCCGATTGTGAAAAGAGTTTTTCGGAGCTGAAAGCAAAGTTGACGTCAGCCCCTATCCTAGCTCACCCCATTCCTGGAGAGAAGTACGTAGTATACAGTGATGCTTCGAAGAATGGTCTTGGGTGTGTTCTTATGCAAAATGATAAAGTGATAGCGTATGCATCCCGACAGTTGAAACCCTTTGAGCAAAACTATCCTATCCATGATCTTGAACTTGCCGCAGTGGTATTCGCGTTAAAGATATGGAGGCACTATTTATATGGAGAAAAGTGCGAGATCTACACAGACCACAAGAGCCTAAAGTACCTCTTTACCCAGAAGGAGCTTAATATGCGGCAACGTAGATGGTTGGAATTGATTAAAGATTATGATCTCTCCATTCAGTATCATCCGGGAAAAGCTAACAAAGTCGCTGATGCCCTAAGCCGAAAAACAAGCCACCCACGGCAACCACCTCTTCAGCGAGATATGGAAGAATTTGGCCTAGAAGAAGTTGACTCAATCGATGAAGTTCTCGCCAAGTTAGTTCTTGTCCCTTCATTGATTAATAAGATCAAGGAGACTCAAGGACTTGATGAAAACTTAAGGAAGGTCAAGGAAAGGATGGAAGAAAAGCCGCGAGATGACTTTGAGATTCGCAGTGATGGCAGTTTATGGTATCAAGGACGGTTATGTGTCCCCGAAAACAAAGAAATTAAGGACGAAGTCTTGATGGAAGCTCATAATTCTCGACTATCTATACATCCTGGAGCTAATAAGATGTATCAAGATCTCAAGCAAAATTTTTGGTGGCCCGGTATGAAGAGACAAATAGCAGAGTTTGTTGAGCGATGTTTGATCTGCCAAAGAGTGAAAGCCGAACACCAAAGACCTGCTAGATTATTACAACCCTTAGAAGTGTCGGAATGGAAGTGGGATCACATCACCATGGACTTTGTGACTGACCTACCCAAGACTAAGTATGGGAATGATGCTATATGGGTCATTGTGGCTCGTTTGACTAAGTCTGCTCACTTTTTGGCTATGACGATTAAAGCATCTATGGAGAAGTTAGCCTCTATGTATATTGATCAGATTGTTTGTTTACATGGAGTGCCCATCAGTATTGTATGCGACTGCGACCCCCGTTTTACTTCGAGATTTTGGACTGCCTTTCAAAAGACAATGGGCACAGAGATAAAGATGAGCTCTGCATTTCATCCTCAAACAGATGGACAATCAGAGAGGACAATCCAAACCCTTGAGGACATGCTCCGCGCTTACATTCTTGACTTCGGAGGAAGCTGGGATAAAAGTCTTAAGCTCGTTGAGTTTTCTTACAATAATAGCTTCCACAGATCCATCGGAATGGCACCTTATGAAGCATTGTATAGACAAAAATGTTGGTCCCCACACTATTGGGACGAGATTGGAGATAAGATCCATGCGGGACCCGACATTATTGAGCAAACACGAGAAAAGATAAAGTTAGTCCAGCAAAGACTAAGAGCAGCGCAAGATAGAATGAAGATATGGGCAGATGAAAGAAGGAGACCATTAGAATTTCAAGAAGGAGAGAAAGTTTTTCTGAAAGTTTCTCCGACCAAAGGAGTTAAGAGATTCGGCATCAAAGGAAAACTAAGCCCCAGATTTGTTGGACCTTATGAAGTGCTTGAGAAAGTAGGTGAAGTTGGGTACTGCTTGGCGTTGCCACCATCCCTTTCTCAGTTACATGATGTATTCCATGTTTCTCAACTCCGTCGATATGTATATGAACCAAGCCACATCCATGAAGATCAACAGTTGAAGGTTGAAAAAGATGTAACTTATGAGGAGAAACCGTTAAGGATAGTTGATCGGAAAGAGAAGGCATTGAGGAAGAGATCCATACCCATGGTGAAGGTATAATGGAAGCATCATTCGGAAGAAGAATCCACATGGGAAACGGAAGAAGATATGAGGAGTAGATACCCCCATCTTTTTGACTAGTTCCGAAGTTTCGAGGACGAAACTTATGATAGGGGGTGGGGGAGGATGTTGTACCCCAACGATCATGTACGTGAAAACTATGAATATGAGACGGAATAAAAGCGACAATTTCTTTTAGCGCGTGTTACTTAAGTCAACTTAATCCTCCTTACTTAATTATCTTTAAGGTGATACCAAGCCAAATTAAATAAGGGAAACTTCAAGGAAGTAATACATGAAATATAGAGTTATATGAACCATACATACCAATTTATATGTACGTGCGTGTATATGATATATGTGTATGGAATGTATAAACACATAGTACACCTAGGCGTGTATATACATATGTATACATACATATGATAATCTTGGAATATGATAAAATAAAGAAAGACAATATAGTGCATAAATTAAAATTACAAGAAATGTCAAGTTGCCCAAGAAGCCTAAAATTTATTTTGGTTATTGATAAACCAAAGTCTCGATTATCTATGACATGGTCTACACACAACCACTGTATGTAAGACATATGCAAATGTTGTCCAAAAAGAATCTCCTGATGCCAACCAAGTAAAATGCAACGAATAATTTTGCACACAAGCACGTTCGCCTGCTAATTGAAGAACTGAACTTTTCCACATTATCCAAACATGATCATCACAAGCTGACACAGCATGTGAAAAGCCAAATTTCAGTCGATATGATGTAAGCATAGATAATCGAGACTTTGGTTCAACAATAACCAAAATATGTAAATGATAACGACGTGTCAAAGATAAATCCGATCAACAGAGGAACGAAGTCCTCTAACATTCCAAAGCAATATCTTCATTGGTCCGACAGTACTTCAAATGAGTTTGAGAGGACAGCCCGAGAATGAGTAAGCGGAGGGGATAGGGGGGTCACCAAGCGATTTTGACGTCGCAAAAGTCTAGGTGGTACCTGAAAATCAGCCGCCTCACCGGATGGCGGAGGTGTTAACAGAAGTCTTTCTTGAGATGTTAAATCAATAACCATCGCTTGCACTAAGTTTTCAATATATTGCAGTATATCGTCATCTGTTGATTCTTCAACAAAACTCGGCTGACAATGATCTATCTCAACTTCACTATCCAAAATAGTATATATTGCAGAATTATAAGGCAAATCTGCTAACAAACAATCATCAATACCTTTTAAACGCGAAAGATTTTGAGAGAATGAAACAGATGCAGCAGGATAAAGTTCAGGAGATCGCATTTCCAATGTCGCATTATGTACATCAGATGTGACGTTAGCTGGCTCCTCTATAGCAGGCTGTTTTTAGGGGTCCATCGCTGTAAAATTTCCTTGGGCTTTGTTGTCTTTCCAATCGTTGTCATGGATGGCTGAGCCGGCGTTTGTTCATTCGGCTTTCCACAAGATGCCGCCTTGTGTGCCAATCGAAAACAAGATGTAAAATAAGAAGGCAAATCTTCATAAATGACAGGCTGCGTTATTGTCCGCGAAGAAACTTGAATATAGACTCGTGAAGGCAATTCTTGAGAGATATCACCTCTATGCACAAACGCGCAGTAGAAGGCCGCAAAATTGACACCGTCGCTGCATCCAATTTCATCGGGGTTCCCAGCATGCATCCTATCTGAAAAAGAGCTTCCTTTTGATGAAAACGCACAGGCAACCCTGGCAATGATACCCAAATAGGAACGATTGGCACGTCAACTTTTGGGTCGAAGTCGGGTGTCCACTTCGTCACCCTCATATATTTCCCTGCGATAGTCTAGCTTTGTTGAGCAAAGCATCGAAGATAATCCGCTTCCTGATCAAAGTGCATCAGTATATGCATGGAGTCGAGAAGGCCAATCTTAACAGCACCTGTAAAGCCGATGCGATCTATACTTGCACGAATAGTGGCCAATGTAGGTCTACCATACCAAAAGATCCCACTAACGTATGGCGATAGGTGTAGAAATAAGAGGGTTTGAGTGATTTCAAAATAAGCAATTTGAATGCATATATATGTGTATAAACGTATACATACATAAATGTGTACATGTATGCATGATAACTTGCCATTACTTGCCTTATTTAGCTTATATATTATGTTGCCATACTAACGAGCCATGAAGCATTAAAGCTTACATCATATGGCAAACATTTGTTGTGTTTATACTATTTTCAGGTGCCACCATTAATGAACTAAACTAGTTCATTAAGTGAAGTACTTAGTTTAATAAACTAAGTAGTTCATTAAAGGAAGCTTCATTTGGAAAAGGCACAAAGGCAACAAGGCTAAGGAAGGAAAGTTTTCTCCTCCTCCCCATCTTTATTATACACGCCACATATACATATAAAAATATATATTTTCAGATTTTTTGAAAAAGGCACATACACATGTATTCCAACGTACTACCGACACGTTATACATTTTATGTACGTACGTTAACGTCACACCACTATACTTAACTCATATTTATGAGTATATTCAGGTCTTATATCATATGATATAAGATATGGTGATGACAAATCAAATACGACACGATAAAAGGTTCTAAACCGAAATTTGTCGTATCGGGCGAATACCGAAACTTCGCCAACATGTCACGTACTTGCCATAAATAAATGGCCAGCCCATATACATCAAAATATGATGTAAATTTCGTGCACATGACATAATAATCAGCCAAAAATACTTTCCATGTTGTCACACACAAATTACTCTACATTAAGGCCAAAATGTGAAGATTCCAAGTTTAATTTTGTCACATGCTAATGGTACCACTTTAAACCAGCCAAGTGCTGAGATTTAAAGTATATATTATATATATTATGTATAACATAATATATATAACATGTGCAAAAGTTGGAATTTAAATCAGAGAAAAATCGGGTAATCGATAAATATCGAAAATTCGGTTTTCTACGCACATAACATGGAACGTTTTTCTTGTACATCATGTGACACGTATCTAGACACTTTTTACATATGATATACATCTTAAAGTGTTCTAGAAAATTAAATTAAGGGCTGATTGGAATATTACATGTGTGTGCATTATTTTACAAAGTTAGCAAAAATAAATTTCAGCAATCGTACATACATCTTCCAACGCACATACAGCTGATTTGGAGCACATGTGGAGCTTTGTTGGCATATTGATTGGTCAAGGATCAATCATACATTGTTGATGAATTAAAGAGAAAAGCTACAAATGGTAAGAATTCAAATATATCTCACTTATGTCACATGCTGAAAATTTCAGCATGTTGAAGCAAGGCTGGCCGAATTTTGACATTAAAGGTAACATATTTTGTCATCTTTTTTTAGGTGATTGATTAGAAGAAGATATGGTAAGGTTTTGAATAATATTTAAATAAATAAATGGTGATATTTCTACATATCACATGCTGAAAATTTTTTCAGCATGTGTACAAGGTGTATGGCCAAATTTGAAGAGCAAATTGTGTCCAAGTTCATTTCTTAATTGGTAGCAATACTTACCATATATTGTTGATTCATTTTTATGGTGAAAATTTAAAGAGAAATGGTAATGATTTGAACTTTATCCCCATGATGCACATGCTGAATTTTCAGC
Organism: Eustoma russellianum; assembly: GCA_036186865.1. Lineage (NCBI taxonomy): Eukaryota > Viridiplantae > Streptophyta > Magnoliopsida > Gentianales > Gentianaceae > Eustoma > Eustoma russellianum. Next base: position 13,055,707 of record AP025044.1, on the reverse strand, counting down.
ATGGCAAGGGAGCTACTATGGCCGATTTTATGGATTGATTTGGAAGAATTTTATTGTCTTGCAATTTATGGTGTATCTCTTGAGTATGGAATGATTTTATGATTGATTTTTGGCACATGGTAAAGTGTATATCTCAGATTTTTTCCATGTCATCATGATGACAATGTTGAACCAATAAGGAGGTGCCAAGTAAGCGAAGACTAAATGATGATCCAATAGGAAGATGCCAAGTAAGCAAGGCATTGTCACAATGATGTCTTACACTCTCTCAAGGACTTAAAAGATAATTTTCAAGAGAGAGACATGCCATAGGGGGGACGGCTGCAAGCTTAAAAAGGAAAAGAAGAGAGCAAACAAAAACAACAACAAGATTGCAATTAAAAGAGATCAAAAAGCCTAGCTCTTCTTCTCCTACATCTTCTTTCTTTCTCTCTTCTTGTAAAGCCTATTGGTTTCATATCTTTCAATCTTGAATAGGCTTGAGATAAACCACCATTCATTTATCTTTGTAAAAGATTGATCAAGGTGTGATCAATCTTCATTCTAGCAAGGTGGTGGTGTTCGTGTGAATTGTACTCGTCATACAAGGTTTGTAAAGGGTTGGAGTTAGGTGTAACTCTATCAACCCTGCGGTAAGGTGTACTGCGTGTGTGTGATTAGTGTGAACCAAGGAAGGTGTTCCTTGAAGACTGGAGTAGGTTGTTTATAACCGAACCAGTATAAAATTCTTGGTGCCATTTACTTTCTGCATTTACTTTTCAGTTACTGCACTGAGTATCCTTCTTGTTCGCATTCGTAAAAATAGTTAACGAATTTCAAAAATCATGAAAATTTCCAGAAAGATACTCACACGTTCTAGGGTTATTTTGGCACAAGTTTCAACCCTTTTGGACAAGTATAAGTCAATAAAACATCAAAAGTTCTGAGACTAGTGCAGTCTGATTTTCAGACCTGCAAAGGTTGAGACTTTGATTGTAGTTGACCTACTTCCCAAAAGAATTTTCCAAAAATGTTTCAACCCATTTAAATATAGTATATAAGGAGTTAGTTGTCAAATTTTCAGAGCATTTTCACGTTCACACAAATAGGAATTAATTTTTCAAAACCATCTACCGGTTCTGGCAGATTTACACAATCTGATTTCCAACGGTTTTTGAAGGGGTTACAGGTTGAATTTTAATTTGAAATTTTTAGGGGACCCTCATAACATATGAGGCTAAGTTCTCTCAAAATTTCATAATTTTTGGAGACCTCTAACCTAGTTTTAAAAACGTTCTAAAACTGGTCCTGAAAACAGAATCTGTTTTCAGAACTTGAATTGTTCAAGTTTAAAGAAATTTTAAAAACCACACTTTCCGCACCATCTATTCAACCCCCCCCCCCTTCTAGTGGTGCCTTGAAGATCCTACAAGTGGTATCAGAGCGCAGGAATACTCACTTCAAGGAATCCAACGATTCAGTGAGATGGCATCCACAAATCTCAAAACCGAGCAAGAAGGTATGTCGAGCCAAAGGCCTCCACTTTTTGACGGTGAGTCATTTATTCAGTGGAAACTTAGGATGAAGCTTTTTCTTATGGCTATAGATATAGATCTTTGGTCGATCATTGAAGATGGTCCTTATGTCCCATCTAATGTATCGACTGTAGACGAAGTTACTTTAGAAGTTATTAAAACCAGACAAGAATATACGAGTGATGATAAAAAGAAACTTAGTATGAATGCTAGGGCTATGCAATTGCTTTTAAACGGATTAAGTAAAAATGAGTCTAGTTATGTGTCAAACTGTTCGAGTGCACAAGAAATGTGGAGGATACTAGAAATGAAACACGAAGGTACGAGTCAAGTAAAAGAGTCAAAAATTAACATGCTCATGTCCACACTTGAGTCTTTTAAATTATTGCCCAATGAGTCTATTGTAGATATGGATCTTCGTTTGACTAACATCTACAACTCTCTTGAGTCTCTTGGTAAGGCTTTTACTACGCAGGAAAAGGTGCCGAAAGTCCTACGAAGCCTTCCTTCTGAATGGGACCCAAAAGTGACCGCAATAGAAGAGAGCAAGGAAACTAAATCAATAAAGATGGAAGAACTAATCGGATCACTTAAAGTTTATGAAAATAAACTCATCATACGGAAATCGAAATCATCTAAACAAGGTAAAGCTATTGCTTTTAAATCAAATGAATACGTCTCCCCTCCCTCCGATCACGTAGATGACAGTGATTCCGAATCGGAAAATGATGACCTAATTCTATTGGCTAAAGGACTAAGAAAATTTATGAGAAGGTCATTTAGAAACAAAAACAAGGGCATTACAACTAAGAGAAATAAGAACAAGTCAAATGATAAAGATGTTAAATGTTATGAATGTGGCAAACTCGGACACTTATCATATGACTGCCCAAATAAAGAAAAACAAACTACTAAATACCCTGACAAGGAGCGGAACAAACATAGACTCGTCTCAGAACCCAAACAAAGGAAACGTGCTCTAAAGGCCTCCACCTGGAGTGATTCATCAGATTCTGAAACTGAGACCGAAGAGGAGACCGCACAAGTATGCTTTGCCTCCAAAGCATCTAATGAGGTATCATCTGATTCTGACTCTGACTATTAACCTTCTTATGATGATCTTTTTAGTCAGTATCTAGAATTGCATAAATTCACTAAGACTCTCGCTAAAGAAAAGAAATGATTAATTGAAGACAAGAAACTGTTAGAATCTTCTAACGAGAATCTTGTCGCTCAATTAAGCGATTCAAAGAAAGAGTCATCATGTGTCATTACTACATTAAAAGCAGAGGTTTCATCATTAACCACGCAAAATAATGAAATGAAATCCGAGATTTCAAATTTGAAATCAAGGAATACCGATTTAGAGAAAATGATGAAACAGTTTGACACATGGTCCAACATGCTGCATCGCATCATATTATCACAAAAGCATAACAGCGACAAAACTGGACTGGGATACGTTGATACTAACGAAGTATCAATCAAACCAACCAAGTTTGTTGTGTCTAAGAAAGTAGACACCCCTAAGCCGCAAGTGGTGTCTAAGATGACGCAGAAAGCGCCCCCTTCCTCACGCTCCACCTCTTCATATCATGTGAAATATAACTTTGTACCTTATAGATATGAAAAGAAGAGAACAATGCATACACGAAATTCATATCATCCACGCACTACACACACACACAAGGACATATCAAAAACGTCCTTCATTTAGTGAGTACAGAGGAGTCCTTGGGCAAAGGCCCAAAATGCATGCACCACATGTCTATTATATCGCACCTTCATCTACATTCTTGCCATTTGATAGAGCGAGAAGGATCACCCAAGTATGGGTACCGAAAGGTACCTTTACCAAAAGGTGATTAACTAACTCGAGACCCAAAATTAAAAGGGTACCTAAATCACCTTTTCACATTGCAGGGAGCCCACACATCGAAAAATACATCTATAAAGTGGTTCCATGATAGTGGATGCTCGAGACACATGACGGGTGACCCGAGCCTATTCACCAAACTAAAGAAGGTCACAAAAAGCGGATCTGTGACCTTCGGAGACAACAACGAAGACAAGATCATCGGAAAAGGTACGATTGGTAATCCGAACACACTCCAAATCTCCAACGTATTTTTGGTAAGCAACTTATCCTACAATCTTCTTAGCATTTCTCAGTTTGTTGACAATGGTTTTAATGTGTGTTTTACTCACCCTTATTGCAACATAATAAACAAAAATGGAGAAATCGTTTTAAAAGGAAAACGAGAAGGCAATATTTTTACGCTATCTATGGATGATGTAGTAGACGCTAAAGTTAAGTGTTTTATGTCAAATGAACCCAATGTGAATTTATGGCATAGACGTTTAGGACACATTGGCATTTCCACACTAGAAAAACTACACCGAAAGAACCTAGTACGGGGATTGCCTACGCTTGATTTAGACAACTTTCTGTTGTGTGAATCTTGCATAAAAGGCAAACAAACACGTGAGTCACTTAAGCTGAAAAATGAAATAAGCACGACTAGAATATTAGAATTATTGCATATTGATTTGTTTGGTCCTAGTCGTACTACAAGCCTTGGTGGGCGTCACTATGCATGCGTAATTATTGATGACTTTTCTCGTTATACTTGGACTGTATTTCTTGCACATAAGGATGATAGCGCCGTTGAGATTGCTAAATTAATTAAACAACTTGAAAATCAGTACGGTGTAAATGTGAAAAGGATAAGAAGCGATAGAGGCGGTGAGTTTAAAAACAAAGAGATGATTTCATTTTGTGAAGAAAAAGGAATTAAACATGAGTTTTCGCCTCCTAGAACTCCACAACTAAATGGAGTAGTAGAAAGAAAGAATCGTACATTACAAGAAATCGCTAGAACTATGCTTTGCGAAAATAAATTGCCTAGATTTCTGTGGGCGGAAGCCGTAAATTGTGCATGCTATATTGTAAATCGCCTATCTATAAGAAAGAGAATAAACAAGACGCCTTATGAGATTTTGAATGATCGCATGCCTAAGATTGACTATTTTCGTGTGTTTGGATGCAAATGTTTTGTCTTGAATACAAAAGATAATTTAGATAAATTTGAATCCAAATCAATTGAGTGCATTTTTGTTGGATATTCCATAAATTCAAAAGCATATAGATGTTATGATCCTCTCACTAGACAAATTATAGAATCTATTCATGTTAAATTCAATGAATTTGGTGAGATTGATAAAGATAAGGAATATGACGATGATTTTGAATTGAAACCCGTTTTGAATGAAGATGATGATTCTTTTGATATGCATGATATGAATGATACACTAGAAATGCATGATCACATAGAAATACATGATAACTTAGAAAATGATCAACCAAGATGGCATAGAGATCACCCATATGATCTCATCATAGGCGATCTCACTCACGGTGTGCGACCACGTAGAAGAATCACTTCAGATGAAATAAATGAATTTCATGCTATGATTTCTGAAATTGAGCCCAAAAATGTGCATGATGCTTTGAGTGATTCATCTTGGATTGATGCTATGCGTGACGAACTTAATCAATTCGTTAGAAATGATGTATGGGATTTAGTGCCACGACCACAAGATAAGACTATTATAGGCACAAAGTGGGTATTTATGAATAAAATGAATGAAGAAGGAAAGGTTGTTAGAAATAAAGCGAGACTTGTTGCACAAGGATATAATCAAGAAGAAGGAATTGACTATGATGAAACATTCGCACCCGTAGCACGTCTAGAAGCTATACGACTATTACTTGCTATTGCTTGCATGAAAGATTTTAAATTATATCAAATGGATGTAAAAAGTGCTTTACTAAACGGATTCATACAAGAAGAAGTATACGTGAAGCAACCACCCCGGTTTTGAAGATTTGAAACATCCAGATCACGTGTACAAACTAAAGAAGGCACTATATGGCCTAAAGCAAGCACCGAGAGCATGGTATGATCGTTTTGCTACTTTCCTTTTATAAAACAATTTTAAACGTGGTACTATAGATAGTACACTATTTTTGAAACAAGAAAAATCAGATTTACTTATTATTCAAATCTACGTAGATGACATTATTTTTGGCTCTACCTCACTTAGACTTGTTAAAGATTTTGAAAATTGCATGAAATCTGAATTTGAAATGCCTATGGTTGGTGAACTTAATTATTTTCTTGGCTTGCAGGTTAAGCAAACGAGTAAAGGAATTCATATAAGCCAAGCAAAATATGTTAATGACATGATCAAAAAGTTTAATTTTGAAAATTTGAAACCATCCCCCACCCCTATGAGTGTCACTACTAAATTAGACAAAGACGAACATGGTAAAGACGTTGATAATGGATTATATCGATCTATGATAGGTTCTTTGCTATATTTAACTGCTAGTAGGTCTGACATCATGTTTAGTGTATGCATGTGTGCTCGTTTTCAAAGTCAACCTAAGGTGTCACACTTAAATGCGGTAAAAAGAATATTTCGTTATATTAAGCACACGCCCACCTTAGGTATTTGGTACGATAAGGATTCTACATTTGACTTACATGCTTACACTGATGCAGATTATGGCGGCTGCAAAATAGATAGAAAAAGCACGAGCGGAACTTGCCAATTTATAGGAAATTCCCTTATTTCATGGTTTTCCAAAAAGCAAGCAAGTGTTGCTTTGTCCACTACGGAGGCTGAGTACATGGCTCTTAGCCTTTGTTGCACACAGTTGTTGTGGATAAAACAACAACTTTCGGACTTTGGAATTACCGTAAATAAAATTCCTATATATTGTGATAGTATGAGTGCAATAAATTTGTCTAAGAATCCCGTGTTACATTCTAAGGCTAAGCATATAGAAGTACGATATCACTTTCTTCGTGATCACGTTAACAATGGAAATATTGTCATAGATCACGTACGCACAGAAGCACAAGTAGCGGATATATTTAGAAAGGCCTTAAATCAAGCCACATATGAATCTCTTCGTTCTAAAATAGGCATGATTCTCGTTGAAATGATTTGATTTGACATTATTTGATTTACTTTCCTTTTTGCCAGGAATCTTTTGATTTAATTTCCAAAATAAAGGGGGAGAGAAAAGCATGATTTAAGGGGGAGAGAGACACTGATTGATATTAATTGATACTGATTGATCTTAATTGCACAAATCAAGGGGAGCCGGATTTGAAATTCGAAATTCAAATTTCAAATTTGTGCATGGTTCAAGGGGGAGAGATAGTATTTAAATCATGTACACAAGTTATTTTGAAAATCATCAAAAGGGGGAGATTGTAGAAATAAGAGGGTTTGAGTGATTTCAAAATATGCAATTTGAATGCATATATATGTGTATAAACGTATACATACATAAATGTGTACATGTATGCATGATAACTTGCCATTACTTGCCTTATTTAGCTTATATATTATGTTGCCGTACAAACGAGCCATGAAGCATTAAAGCTCACATGATATGGTAAACATTTCTTGTGTTTATACTATTTTCAGGTGCCACCATTAATGAACTAAACTAGTTCATTAAGTGAAGTACTTAGTTTAATAAACTAAGTAGTTCATTAAAGGAAGCTTCATTTGGAAAAGGCACAAAGGCAACAAGGCTAAGGAAGGAAAGTAACCTCCTCCTCCCCATCTTTATTATACACGCCACATATACATATAAAAATATATATTTTCAGATTTTTTGAAAAAGGCACATACACATGTATTCCAACGTACTACCGACACGTTATACATTTTATGTACGTACGTTAACGTCACACCACTATACTTAACTCATATTTATGAGTATATTCAGGTCTTATATCATATGATATAAGATATGGTGATGACAAATCAAATACGACACGATAAAAGGTTCTAAACCGAAATTTGTCGTATCGGGCGAATACCGAAACTTCGCCAACGTGTCACGTACTTGCCATAAATAAATGGCCAGCCCATATACATCAAAATATGATGTAAATTTCGTGCACATGACATAATAATCAGCCAAAAATACTTTCCATGTTGGCACACACAAATTACTCTACATTAAGGCCAAAATGTGAAGATTCCAAGTTTAATTTTGTCACATGCTAATGGTACCACTTTAAACCAGCCAAGTGCTGAGATTTAAAGTATATATTATATATATTATGTATAACATAATATATATAACATGTGCAAAAGTTGGAATTTAAATTAGAGAAAAATCGGGTAATCGATAAATATCGAAAATTCGGTTTTCTACGCATATAACATGGAATGTTTTTCTTGTACATCATGTGACACGTATCTAGACACTTTTTACATATGATATACATCTTAAAGTGTTCTAGAAAATTAAATTAAGGTCTGATTGGAATATTAAATGTGTGTGCATTATTTTACAAAGTTAGCAAAAATAAATTTCAGCAATTGTACATACATCTTCCAACGCACATACAGATGATTTGGAGCACATGTGGAGCTTTGTTGGCATATTGATTGGTCAAAGATCAATCATACATTGTTGATGAATTAAAGAGAAAAGCTACAAATGGTAAGAATTCAAATATATCTATCTTATGTCACATGCTGAAAATTTCAGCATGTTGAAGCAAGGCTGGCCGAATTTTGACATTAAAGGTAACATATTTTGTCATCTTTTATTAGGTGATTGATTAGAAGAAGATATGGTAAGGTTTTGAATAATATTTAAATAAATAAATGGTGATATTTCTACATATCACATGCTGAAAATTTTTTTAGCATGTGTACAAGGTGTATGGACGAATTTGAAGAGCAAATTGTCTCCAAGTTCATTTCTTAATTGGTAGCAATACTTACCATATATTGTTGATTCATTTTTGTGGTGAAAATTTAAAGAGAAATGGTAATGATTTGAACTTTATCCCCATGATGCACATGCTGAATTTTCAGCATGGCAAGAGAGCTACTATGGCTGATTTTATGGATTGATTTGGAAGAATTTTATTGTCTTGCAATTTATGGTGTATCTCTTGAGTTATGGAATGATTTTATGATTGATTTTTGGCACATGGTAAAGTGTATATCTCAGATTTTTTCCATGTCATCATGATGACAATGTTGAACCAACAAGGAGGTGCCAAGTAAGCAAAGACTAAATGATGATCCAATAGGAAGATGCCAAGTAAGCAAGGCATTGTCACAATGATGTCTTACACTCTCTCAAGGACTTAAAGATAATTTTCAAGAGGGAGACATGCCATAGGGGGACGGCTGCAAGCTTAAAAAGGAAAAGAAGAGAGCAAACAAAAACAACAACAAGATTGCAATTAAAAGAGATCAAAAAGCCTAGCTCTTCTTCTCCTACATCTTCTTTCTTTCTCTCTTCTTGTAAAGCCTATTGTTTTCATATCTTTCAATCTTGAATAGGCTTGAGATAAACCACCATTCATTTATCTTTGTAAAAGATTGATCAAGGTGTGATCAATCTTCATTCTAGCAAGGTGGTGGTGTTCGTGTGAATTGTACTCGTCATACAAGGTTTGTAAAGGGTTGGAGTTAGGTGTAACTCTATCAACCCTGCGGTAAGGTGTACTGCGTGTGTGTGATTAGTGTGAACCAAGGAAGGTGTTCCTTGAAGACTGGAGTAGGTTGTTTATAACCGAACCAGTATAAAATTCTTGGTGCCATTTACTTTCTGCATTTACTTTTCAGTTACTGCACTGATTATCCTTCTTGTTCGCATTCGTAAAAATAGTTAACGAATTTCAAAAATCATGAAAATTTCCAGAAAGATACTCACACGTTCTAGGGTTATTTTGGCACAAGTTTCAACCCTTTTGGACAAGTATAAGTCAATAAAACATCAAAAGTTCTGAGACTAGTGCAGTCTGATTTTCAGACTTGCAAAGGTTGAGACTTTGATTGTAGTTGACCTACTTCCCAAAAGAATTTTCCAAAACTGTTTCAATCCATTTAAATATAGTATATAAGGAGTTAGTGGTCAAATTTTCAGAGCATTTGCACGTTCACACAAATAGGAATTAATTTTTCAAAACCATCTACCGGTTCTGGCAGATTTACACAATCTGATTACCAACGGTTTTTGAAAGGGTTACAGGTTGAATTTTAATTTGAAATTTTTAGGGGACCCTCATAACATCTGAGGCTAAGTTCTCTCAAAATTTCATAATTTTTGGAGACCTCTAACCTAGTTTTAAAAACGTTCTAAAACTGGTCCTGAAAACAGAATCTGTTTTCAGAACTTGAATTGTTCAAGTTTAAAGAAATTTTAAAAACCACACTTTCCGCACCATCTATTCAACCCCCCCCCTTCTAGTGGTTCCTTGCAGATCCTACAATAGGGCGCCGCCAATGCTGCGATTTCATCATCTAAAAATTCTATCATCGGGCCTCCCTTGAAACGTTGTATCGGTTTCGCAGCGATCAGGGTTGTGGATGAGGAAAACAATGATGCATATGACTTATCCTTCACCGCCATCATTCCGCATATATATATATATATATGTATGTATATATATGTATGCCATGTATGTATATATGTGGTGTAGAGATGACCTTTTCATGTTGAAATTTGTTGAAGAATAGGCACTTTCAAATATCTCCTTAAGCACCTCATTTAATGAACTAGTTTAGTTCATTTAAATTGGCAAAATATCTCCTTAAACACTTCATTCAATGAACTAGTTTAGTTCATTTAACCTGACACCTGAAAATAGTGTAAACACAACAAATATTTGCCATATGATTTAAGCTTTAACGCTTCATGGCATGTTAGTACAACATTGATACATATAAAACATTTAAAACGTATTTATCATGCATGCATGTAATGCTTAAATCATTCCTTTTGGATTCACATAACATTTAAATCATGTATTTTGAAATCATTCAAACCCCTATTTCTCAATAATCTTCTCTTTTGATGATTTGCAAAATAACCTCTAGTCATGATTTAAGTGTATCATAATCACTCTCCCTACAATCATGCATCCATAACTTGTATTTCAAAATTTGAGTTTCAAAACTTCCCCTTAAATCATGCTTTTCTCCTCCTTTATTTTGTAAACCACATCCAAAATGCAATCAAAAGCAAAAGCAATAAATAGCAATTTATATCATGTCAATCCAAATCATGCCTAATTTAAATCGTAGATTTTTCATACATGACTTGATTGAGGGCTCTTACAAAGATGTCGGCTACTTGTTCTTCAGTACGAGCGTGTTCTATAATGATATCGCCATTATTTATATGATCGCAAAGAAAATGATATCTTGCGTCTATGTGTTTTGCCTTAGAGTGTAAGACAGCATTCTTAGATAAGTTGATGGCACTCAAACTATCACAATAAATGGGAATCCGATTTACATTTTACCAAAATCTGAAATTTGTTGCATTAGACATAGTAATTGTGTGCAGCAAAGACTAAGGGCCATGTATTCTGCCTCAGTGGTGGATAATGCTACACTAGCATGCTTTTTCGAAATCCATAACACTATTGAATTTCCAATGAATTGACATGTCCCATTTGTGCTTTTTCTATCTATTTTACATTCTCCATAAGTGTGAGCACGCAAATTAAATTCACAATTTTTATCATACCAAAGTCCTAACGTGGGGTAGCTTTATGTAATGAAATATCCTTTTTACAGCATTAAAGTGTGAGACTTTGGGATTACTTTGAAAATGAGCACAAATACAAAAACTAAACATATTATTGGGTCTATTTACGTTAAGATAAAGCAAAGAGCCAATCATAGATCTATACAATCCATTATCAAAATCTTTTCCATTTTCATCTTTATCAAGTTTAGTGGCTACACTCATAGGATGGTAGATGGTTTTAATTTTTCAAAATTAAATTTCTTAATCATGTCATTGATATATTTCACTTGACTTATGTGTATTCCTTTACTAGTTTGCATAATTTGCAAACCAAGAAAATAATTTAGTTCGCCTACCATAGACATCTCAAACTCGGATTGCATGCAACTTTCAAAGTTTTCTTCTAATTTATCACAAGTGTAGGACCTGTATAGCACCACTAGAAGAGGGGTGTTGAATAGTAGGTGTGGAAAATTTGTTTTTTAAAAACTTTTAAACCAAAAACCGCACTTACTGTTTTCAGATCCTGATTTGAAACGTTTGAAAGAACAGGTTACAGACTTTCAAAAAATCTGAAATTTGTAGAGATTTTATTCTCAGATGTTTTGAGTATCCTCTAAAAATTTTAGATTCAAATTCAACCTGTAACCCTTTGAAAATACATTTGTGGTCAGATTGCGCAAATCTGCCAGAAACAGTACACTGATTTGAAAATTTTATTCCGATTAATTCGTGATTCCAAATGGTCTGAACATTTAATGACAAACCCCTTAAGATGTTTATTGTACTGGGTTGAAAGAGTTTTGAAAAATTCCTTTGGGAAGTATATCAAATACGTTGATGTTCTCAACCTTTGCAAGTCTGAAAATCAGATTGCACTAGTCTCAGATCTATTAACATTTGATTGATTTATACTTGTCCAAATTGGTTGAAACTTGCGCAAATTGAAACTAAGAGGTGTGGCTATGTTTTTGCAAATTTTCGTAATTTTTGAAAGTCGTTTACTATTTTTACGATCGTAACAAATTCAACATGGAAACTGAAAAGCTGAAAGTAAAGTGCTGAAAGTAATGGCACCAAGAATTTTATACTGGTTCTGTTAAAACAACCTACTCCAGTCTTCGAGGACACCTTCCTTGGTTATCACTAATGACAAAATAACACCTTACCACAAGGGTTTTTGGATTTACACACCAACTCCAACCCTTTACACACAATACAATCAACCACACCGATCACGAATACCACCACCGAACGGATGAAGGTTTGATCACACCTTGATCAATCCTTTTACAATGATTGGAATGTTTATGGTGTTCTAATTAAAGCCTATTCAATAGGTAGAATATAAGAACAATAGGCTTGAGAGAAGAAGAAGAAGAAAGAAATGTGGAAGAAGAGAATAGAAGACACTTTTGCACTTGTGAGATTATGACAATTGTCTTGCTTTTGTTTGGCTCTCTTCTCTTCTTTTTATCACAACATGGCCGCCCCCCTAGGGCTTTCTTCCATCTTGAGGATTCTCTTTTATGTACTTGGAAGATTTCCTTGTGTAGATATGACACCATCTTGCTTAGTGGCACAACTTGATTGGATGAATGTCTTGGATTTGCTTACTTGGCACTTCATGATTGGTCCAACCTTGTCACCATTTAGTAGCTTTAACAATCTGATATTAACATCTAAAACATGTGACAAATAAGGTTTAAAACATTGCCAAATAATCAACAATTAATCCCTACAAATTTGGGAAGCAAATTTGTCAACATTGAAGACATAAAATCGGCCACACATATTCTTACATGTTGAATTTTCGGCATATGTTTCATTTGCTAAAAAATTTGAATTGTTACCTTGTGTAGCTCCCTCCATTATGTCACTAACCTTGTGTGGCTTATTCTCCACCAATTGAGATTCCAACTAAGCTCCTCCAAGGCTAAGATAGACGTGTAACATGTCTTGAACATGTGCTGAATTTCACTCTGGTAAACTTTGTTAAATATTGCACAATAATTACACATGTATGGTATATTCCAATCAGCCATAATTTGAATATTCTAGTATACCTTAACATGCATTGAATATGTAAAAAGTGTCTAGATACATGCTACATGTCATGCCAAAAACGTTCCATGTGTTGTGCTTATAGAAAACCTAATTTTCGACTTTTGTCGATCACACGATTTTTCTCCGATTAAATTCAAACTTTTTGCACATGTTATATATATTATGTCACACATAATATACATAAAATAACTTGAATATTCAGCTCTAATGTCTGATTAAAAGTGGCACCCCATGTGCTTAAAAATTGAATTTGGAATCTCCACAATTTGGCCTTAATTGGGGGTGATTTGTGTGTGCCAACATAGAATGATTTTACGGCTGAGTGTACCATGTTAGCCACAAAATTTGTGGCCATTTTTGAAGTTTAAGGGATGGCCATATATATATGGCAAGTACGTGACACATTGGCAAAGTTTTGATAGTCACCCGATACGACAATTTTTGGTTTACAACCTTGTAACGTGTTGTAATAATTTTGTCGTCACCATGACTTATATCATATGATATAATACCTGAATATACTCATAAATATGAGGTAAGTATAGTGGTGTGACGTTGACGTACGTTTGTAATATATGTAACGTGTCTGTAGTACGTCGGAATATATGTGTATTGTGCCTTTTGATAAATCTGAATACATATAATTTATATATATAAAAATGTGTGATTAGAGTGGGAGGAGACTTTCCATTTCCATGTTTGTTGCCATCATGCCTTCTCCAAATATATCTCTATTTAATGAACTACTTAGTTCATTTAACTAAGTACTGCACTTAATGAACTAGTTTATTTCATTAATGGTGGCACCTGAAAATAGTTCAAACACAACAAATGTTTGCCGTTTGATGTAGCTTTAAAGCTTCATGGCTTGTTAGTACCGAAACATTACATATAAAGTATATAAGGCAAGTTTGTCGCAAAAACGTGTCAAGTAATAAATTGTGCCATGCATTTCTTTAACACACATTATTTAGATCATGCATTTTGTGAATCACTCAAACTCTTTTTCTCAATAATCTCCCCCTTTTGATGGTTTACAAAATAACCTTAGTTCATGATTTAAATTTAATCTCTCTCCCTCCAATCGTGCACGAATTCAAATTGTGAATTTCAAATTTTGAATTTTGAATTCTCTCTCTCTTGATTTTTGCAATCAATTACTCTCGCTCCCCCTCCTTAAATCATACACTCTCTCCCCGCTTTATTTTGGAAATAAAATCAAAAGTGCATGTAAAGATGGAAAGACATATCAAGCTATATCAAATCAGCAAAAATCATGCCTAATTTTGAGCGTAGATTTTTGTACGTGGCTTGATTTAGTGCCTTAGTGAATATGTCGGCTACGTGTGCTTCAGTGCGTACATGATTTATAACAATATCACCATTATTCACGTGATCACGAAGAAAGTGATATCGTACTTCTATGTGCTTTGCTTTAGACTGTAGTACCGGTTCTTAGACAATTTTATAGCACTCATACTATTGGAATACGATTTACCATGATTCCAAAATCAAAAATTTGTTGTGTTAACCATAGTAGTATTGTGCAACAAAGACTAAGTGCCATGTATTCAGCTTCGGTAATCGATAATGTCACACTTGCTTCCTTTTTCGAAAAACAAGAAGTTAATGAATTTCCTATAAATTGGCAAGTGCCACTTGTGCTTTTTCTCTCTATTTTACATCCACCATAATCCGCATCGGTACAAGCATGCAAGTCAAATTCACAATTTTTATCATACCAAATTCCTAAAGTGGGGGTGTGTTTAATGTATCGAAATATTCTTTTCACAGCATTATAGTGAAACACTTTAGGTTGGCTTTGAAAGCGTGCACACATACATACACTAAACATGATATCAGGTCTACTTGCGGTAAGATAAAGCAAAGAATCAATCATATACCTATATAAAGCATTATCAAAGTCTTTTCTATTTTCATCTTTATCTAGTTTATGGGGACACTCATACGGGTGGGGGATGGTTTCAAGTTCTCAAAATTGAACTTTTTAGTCATGTCATTCACATATTTAACTACTTATGTGAATATCTTTACTAGTTTGTTTAATTTTCAAGCCAAGAAAGTAATTCAATTCACCAACCATAGACATTTCAAACTCGGATTTCATGCAAATTTCAAATTCTTCAACAAGTTTATGAGATGTAGATCCAAAAATGATGTCATCAACATAAATTTGAATGATTAGTAAATCCGATTTATCTTGTTTCAAGAATAAGGTGCTATATATGGTGCCTCTTTTAAATTCATTTTCTAGAAGAAAAGTAGCAAAACGATCATACCAAGCCCTAGGTGCTTGTTTGGATCCATATAGTGCCTTCTTTAATTTGTACACGTGATCAGGGTATTTCAAATCTTCAAAACCGGGTGGTTACTTCACGTATACTTCTTCTTGTATAAAGCCATTTAAAAAGTACTTTTTACGTCCATTTGATAGAGTTTAAAACCTTTCATGCAAGCAATGGCAAGTAATAGTCGTATGGCTTCTAAAAGTGCTACGGGTGTAAATGTTTCGTCGTAGTCTATTCCTTCTTCCCGATTATATCCTTGTGCTACAAGTCTCGCCTTGCTTCTAACAACTTTACCTTCTTTATTCATTTTATTTCTAAACACCCACTTTGTGCCTATTATTGTCTTATCTTGTAGTCGTGGCACTAAATCCCATACATCATTTCTTATGAATTGATTTAGTTCATCATGCATAGCATCAATCCAAGAAAAATCACTCAAGGCATCAAAAAAATTCTTAGGTTCAATTTCGGATATCATAGCATGAAATTGATTTATTTCATCCGGATTTATTCTTCCACGGGTCGAACACCATGAGTAATATCGCCTATAATGAGATCGTGTGGGTGATCCCTATGCCATCTTGGTTGATTATTCTCTAAGTTCTCATGCATTTCTAAATGATCATGCATTTCTAGTGTGTTGGATTCATCATGCACGACATCATCTTCTACATCATCTAACATGGGCTTTAGTTCAAAATCATCGTCATATTCTTTATCTTTTTCAATCTCGCAAAATTCATTAAACTTCACATGAATATATTCTAGAATCTTTCAAGTGATGAGATCATAACATCTATATGCTTTAGAGTTCATAGAATATCCAACAAAAATGCATTCAATTGATTTTGATTCAAATTTATCTAAATTATTTTTTGTATTCAAAACAAAGCATTTGCAACCAAACACACGAAAGTAATCAATTTTAGGCATGCGATGATTTACTATCTCATGAGGAGTTTTGTTTATTTTCTTTCTAATTGACAAACGATTAACTATATAGCATGCACAATTTATGGCTTCCGTCCACAAAAATCTAGGCAACTTATTTTCACATAACATGGTTCTAGCGATTTCTTGTAGTGTCATATTCTTTCTTTCTACTGCTCCATTTAATTGTGGTGTTCTAGGTGGCAAAAACTCGTGTTTAATTCCTTTTTCTTCGCAAAATGCAATCATGTCCTTGTTTTTAAATTCACCGCCTCTATCGCTTCTAATCTTTTTCACATTCAAACCATATTCATTTTCAAGTTGTTTTATTTGTTTTGTAATTTTAATGACACTATCATATTTATTTGCAAGAAATAAAGTCCAAGTATAGCGAGAAAAATCATCAACGACAACACATGCATAATGACGTCCACCGAGACTCTTAGTACGACTAGGACCAAACAAATCAATTTGAAGTAATTCTAAAACTCTAGACGTGCTAATTTCATTTTTGGGTTTAAGTGTCTTGCGTGTTTGTTTGCCTTTAATACAAGATTCACACAACTGAAAGTTGTTTAAATCAAGTTTAGGCAATCCTCGTATTAGGTTCTTTCGTTGAAGTTTTTCAAGCGTTGAGATGCCAATGTGTCCTAATCGCCTATGCCACAAATTAATGATAGGTTCATTTGACATACGTCTAACATGTCATCCATAGAAAGTGTAAAAATATTTACTTCTCTTTTTCCTTTTAATACTATTTCTCCGTTTTTATTTATTATGTTGCAATATGGATAAATGAAACATACATCAAAACCATTGTCAATAAACTGTGGGATGCTAAGTAAATTATAGGATAGATTACTTACCAAGAAGACGTTGGAGATTTGAAGAGTACTTGGGCTTTCGTTTGTACCTTTTCCAATGATTCTTCCTTCATTGTTGTCTCTGAAGGTCACCGATCCACCTTTTGTAACCTTTTTCAACTTTGAGAACAAGCTCGTGTCACCCGTCATGTGCCTCAAGCAACCACTGTCAAGGAACCACTTGATTGATGTGCCTTTAGAAGTTTGGGTTCCCTCGTTTGATGCTTTGGATACAAAGCATACTTGGGCCGTCTCTTCTTTGATATCAGTCTCAGAGTCGGATGTATCATTCCAAGTGGAGGCATTGAGAGCTCTTCTCCTTTGTTTAGGTTCTGAGACGAGTCTAGTTTTGGTCCAATCTTTGTCAAGGTGTTTGTTTGTTTGTTTGTCCTTGTTAGGGCAGTCGTAAGACAAATGCCCAAGTTTGCCGCATTCATAGCACTTTACGTCCTTGTCATTAGTTTTGTTTTTATTTCTTTTAGTCGAAGTAGCCTTGGGTTTTTCTTTAAACGACTTTCTCATAAATTTTCTCAAACCTTTAGCCAACAGTATTAGATCATCATTATCTGATTCGGAATCACTATCATCTAAGTGATCGGAAGAAGTAGAGACGTATTCATTTGATTTAAAAGCAATAGTCTTACCTTGTTTTGACGTTGATTCAGATTTCCTTAATGTAAGTTTGTTTTCGTATACCTTTAGCGATCCGATTAGTTCCTCTATTTTTATTGATTTTGTTTCTTTACTCTCCTCTATTGCTATGACTTTAGGGTCCCATTCGGATGGAAGACTTCGTAATACCTTTTGGACCTTTTTCTACGTAGAGAAAGCTTTGCCAAGAGACTCAAGAGAATTATAGATGTTAGTCAATCGTAAATCCATATCAACAATAGACTTATTTGACAATAATTTGAAAGACTCAAGTGTGGACATAAGCATATTAATCTTGGACTCCTTTACTTGGCTAGTCCCTTCATGTTTCATCTCAAGAATTCTCCACATCTCTTGAGCACTAGAGCAATTAGATAAGTAACTAGATTCACCTTTACTTAGTCCATTCAAAAGTAATTGCATGGCTTTAGCATTCATACTTAGTCTCTTTTTGTCATCACTAGTTTATTCTTGTTTTGGTTTTACAACCTCTAGGGTGACACCATCTACAGTAGATAACTTAGAGGGAACGAATGTGTAGCGCCCCGACCCGGACAGCGGAATCCGAACCGGTGCACCCGTCGTAGCTTACTGAGAAGACTACAAGACGTCTCATCTCTCGTGTACACATCATCAGTGACGTACGAAAGTAAAAGCGGAAACACGTATCTAACGAATGTCAACCGTCCACTCGTACATCAAAGAATACTAAAATCCCAACAACTGGTCATGATGTTTGCCAACTCAAATTCTCAAACAAATGAAATAACTGAAATAAACAACACTGTCTCAACTATTTCCTCAAGATGCACTCTAAACATCCCATTCAGCCCACTCGCCGTCGTCTTCAATGAAAATCATGTCATAGCTAGGCTCATCTGCACAATAAGAGTAGTACCCTTAGCGAAAACGCTAGCAAGCAACCCGCTTATAAGACATACGGGATCAACACATGGCAAGACATGAGTAATATATATTTCAAGAGAATTGTGGGGCACATGTCTTGTAAACTTCAAAATATATACTCGAATAACGTAATAAAGCAAGTACAGCAATTTGCACGCAAATAACAATTTACTGGCAATCAACTAACACTCGCATTCATACCACATTGACTCTCGTGATGCATGTCAAAATATGCACTACACTACACAATCACAAATGCATGAGCCATTTCTTTTCAAATCAGTGCAATGCATGTCACAATGTCCGGTCTCGTAACTCGTAACCCTGTAACGCACCCCGGCTTATATTTCCATCCCGGTTAACGTTACAGGCTCGTAATGCTCTGTGATGCACCCCGGCTTAAATTTCCATCCCGGTTAACATCACAGACTCGTAAAACTCTGCAATGCACCTCGGCTTATATTTCCATCCCGATTAACATTGCAGAGGACTTTATACCCTGTAACGCACCCCGGCTTATATTTCCATCCCGGTTAACGTTACAGTCTTTTGTGCCCTGCAATGCACCCCGGCTTAAATTTCCATCCCGGTTAACATTGCAGGTCACCTTCGCAAATCTGTGCCGAAGCACATCTCTTTTCAAATCAATATGCAAATGCAAGTGCCATGATGCAAGACTCCTCGTTTCATTCTCGTATCTCGTTCACATAAGTAGTTCATGTGCACATGCGCAAGTATAAGTAACACACAAGCTTTTACTAACTTACACATCATAACTTTAGGCTTCAACCCTCTCGTCAACCCTTAATCTTGATTCTAGGGTTTACAACCTAAGGCAAGTATCCCTAACCAACCATCATTGAACTCTCAATCACCTCGTACGTTCATCTCCTAACCCTTCTAAGTCATCCATGTTGAACTCCGATTCGAATACCCTTCAAATTCTCCAAACTTGATTCACCATCTTAAGTCATGTTCCCAAGACTTAGACTAGTCATAATCAGGTCCTAAGAAGTCCCTAAGGTCACCCAAAGGATCCCCTAGCTTCCCTCTTTCTTCCCTTGCTTTCCCACAAAACTGGTTGACGTCATACCCTGACGTCGATCGATCGACGTACGTCATACCCTGACGTCGATCGATCGACGTCCATCTGAGGCACGTCGATCTCTCACTCAATCTACGTCGATCGATCGACGTTCATCTGAGGCACGTCGAACTCTCACTCATCCTACGTCGATCGATCTACGTCCTTCTGAGGCACGTCATACCCTCACTTGCTATACGTCGATCGATCGACGTACGTCATACCCTGACGTCGATCGATCGACATCCCCGTTCCAGAACACCATTCTGCAATTTTCTGCAGAAACTGCAGAAATAACCCCCAATTCGACCCCAACTTCCTTCAAAACCATTCCAAGCCTATTTCCCACTATCAATCCATCCTAAAATCACCCAAGACAACATCTTTAGCATACGATTCACGGATTCAAGCCTAGCACTCAAAGTACTTATCAAATCAACCCAAAGATCAAATCTTTTCACTCTCCCCTCCCTTCAACCACCATTATCAACAAAGTAGGGTTCAAGGGATTGGGATTTACATGATCTCATATAAACAACAATCAACGAACAAGATTTCAACATATAATGGCCAAATCTCAAACCAAAACACATAAATCTCACAAGTAGATTCACATAGAGAAATTACTGCATGGTGATCCAAATTGATATCAAAATAGGCCCTTTATCTTTCACAAATCGTAGGAACTTATAAGAAAGTTACTTGCCTTTGATTACTCGAAGAAGAAATGAAAGACGAACGAAGATTGGATTGAGGATCTTGAGAGAGTTCTCCTAGGGTTGCTGGAGAAGGAGAGGAATCGCCTATGAGGGGAGATGAGCGTCGGTTTTCTCTGCGTAATGGGAAAACTGACGTTCTGTCAGTTTTTATATGGAAAGGGAAAAGTTTGGAGTTTCTAAATTATATCTTATTTTCCTATTTATCTTAAAGGATAAATCCTAATATTTAATTCAAAATTAAATCCTCATTAATTTCAATATTTAAACCCTCAATTAATTCCCATTAATCCTATTATTTAATTCGTAATTAATTACGGTTGACCGTCATTAATCTCATTTAATTCTTCTTTATCTCTTAATTATTCCACGGAGGGTGCGGGGCGTAACATTCCACCCCCCTTACAAAAAGTTTCGTCCTCGAAACTTGTGTGTTACGAAATTAATGACATAGTATAGCCTTTCATAAATTATTTACTAAGGTCATGATCGAAACTAGTATTCCTTGTGTATTCCGATATGGTACTCATCTCACTTCCTCAGTACAGGACTAAGTTCTCAAATCATTCAGTGTGTAAGCACACCATGTACTCTTTAAATCTATTGTCCTCCGCCTGATAGATCGTAACCTATTCTTGTATAGTCATCGAATCAACCTTAAAGGTAGCGTCAATATACACGCTTCATGACTTAATCGTCGGTCTATATCGAATTTATATTGGTTATCATGAACAACCCTCTAAAGTCAGTTCTTAAGTGTAGCCCAATTTTTAACTTACACCCTGCTCACCAGATTCATCCCTGAAGCCATATGTATATTTTTTTTTTCCGAAATACGATATACTCTAGTACGATTTAATTTAGTCGATACTACTTCTCTCAAGGCGCTCTAGCCCTTATGCGATTCAATCCTTAGTCTTCGCTAATGAGTGCTTACAATCTTTCACTTACCCACTTGACGTGTATCACCCAGCTTATCGCAATCTACTATCCCCGATTCATAAACTTATCCCATATGATTTATCACTTAAATACTCAACCATACTAATCTCCTTTGTGTATGCCAATACGGTAACCGTTACCCCTCGTTAACACAACTAAGTCTTCAAAAGCAATTCTTATATACTTACCAACTAGCTCTATGATCATGCTCTTAATCTCTCAGAGATACCGTCATAAACCTAGTATACGAACTATATGTATGGACATTCTTCCCTTTTTTTTTTAATAAAATGCAGTTTAAGTGGCTATAATTCAAAATATAGCTTTAATTAGTTATACAGTATCTCTAAATTTTTTTTTAAACATGCGAGCTAAAGTATTATAAAATCATCTTCGCAGAGGTTGATCCACATGACCTCTTATAAAAAGAAAGACTAACTTGTTCGCAAGAATGTCTCAAACAAGGAAGAAAAGAATATATGTGAGTATATCCTACTCTCAAGAGTGTTTCAGGTAGGACCTCCTTAAAACCATTTGAAACTCAACGACATAAAGTTTTACAAAATAATTTGGAAGTGGTAATTTCAAAAAAGAATGTACGTTTTGCAACTACTTTTTGTCTCGCAAAATATTAGGTAACTTCGTAGCAAGCAGGTGATAATTCCAAGAAGAAAATGCTTGCGATATCGATACTCAACAACTCACATTATTTTAACAAAATAAACATAGTTAAACGTAAATTTGTGAAATAATATCAAAATATATAGACATATTATTTTTCAAATCCTCAACATTTTAGAATGTATCTATTTTTCAGAGCTTGTCAATAGTAGTTGAAATTCCATCAGGTTGGAATACGAATATGGAAGAAGATATAACATGGTTAAGGTAGCAGGCTATAAATAAGCAAGCTAGTTAAAATACTTAGAAAAGAAATCTTTGAAATATAGGGTATATCTTGGTGTACGTGCTCATGTATAAATATTTAACCGCTTGAAACATATTTATCCATACTTCGTATAATTTCTATAATCCACTCTTACGGTCAGGAATAAATCTTTCTAAGTACCGTATCTTATAGGTCTAATGTTCGTCTACTCATGATAACATCTTTAGCTGAGACACTCCAATCCTAGCATGGAAACTCAATATTATTCGTCTTAAGGTATTCTCATTTACCGGACTTCCGTGCGCCACACTAATCCATCGCACTTCTTACTGGGTTATTTTAACCGCTAATTCTAATTCAGTTAATCTCACCTGAACAGCAATTATTACTTGTTCATGCTTGCTTCTTTGCAATTTCAAGCCTACTCGACTCAAGCCAAGTAACTCTATGTTTCTAGGGGTTCATCACTTAGCAAAAGATTTTGTGACACTCTATTGTTCCACAGTGTAAAATATCGTCGATTCTCGTATGTCGCTACCGATCAATATTGATAATGAATCTAATAGGATCGGCCTATTTTGGTAATTCTAAAATTGACATCTTCATTGTAAACTATAAACTCTGTTGACAGTATCTTTCACTAACTCTACTGATCATAATGCTTATAAATTGTTGCTTAATTTCTGTCATGCTACTATAAATCCTCCCTTAGTATTTACTCCACTATTTCTATTCATTTCTTAGTAGCTATGGTCCCAACTTAAACCTAAGCCTACTATGGTATTACCGTCCAGGTAAGAATATGGACCTTCTCTAGTTTACCCTAATGGTGTCAAGTACTATATTGCAATTTTGGTAAGGTAGCCCGAGTTACTGCCTGACCCGGTAATATGGATCTAAGGTTTGTACTAGGATGTTCTGATTGACATCATAATTCATTTGAATCAGTTATATACTATTCAACTAGGGTTACTAAGATCATGACTTAGAGAGTTGTGATCATCCTTAGATAAGGGAGAATTTGTATGGGGAATCTTAGATGTATGTGCGTCCAAAACCGTTGGCCCCCTATAATTTAGGATCATAACTTATCTCTAGGATCGTTCTTGGCATCATCATTCTTACTTCTAAGATCGCATCTCATTTCCAAATCATAATTTGTACAAAATCAACACTTATTACTAATTCCGTACTTATGCCTAAACTCGTAATCAAGATCGTTACTTATGTCTAAGATCGTGACTTATGTTCAGAATCATTGCTTATAACTGAGGTCAGTGCCTATGTTCATGATCATCGCCTTAAGTTCAAATCATCACTTAGGTCTGAGATTGTGTCTTAAGGGTAAAATCGTCAGTTATTTTCTAATATCAGGGCCTGGAGAAGTACGGCGTGCGATGGGGCCGTATCCTCAGAGTGGTTCCCTCAAAGGTTGGGACGTGCACGCTTCGCATCTCCTCAGTGTAATACCCTATGCTACGCCGAGGCGGTGGTAGAGGAGGGGGTTGCTGCTGCTGCTGAGCAACATCTTGCGCTATCACTGTGATAGCGTCTATCAGTGCCTGGGGTACTGACACTGGTGGTGGTGTAGGGTTCTCGTCCCCATTGCCACTGTTTCCTTGGTTGTCACTTTTGAGAGGCATTTTTCTGTAAAATCAACGGTTATTAGCATTCAGTAATTCCAAAAATATAAGTACTGAAAGCCCCTATGCTTTGTACAAGGTAGAATTTGTACCCTAAGTAGAGTAACATTTATTGATTAACTTTTATCGCGCTCGCACACACCCAGCCCAATCAAACTTATGTCTAAGATCATATACTTAGACCTAAATATCAACTTAAGGTGAAGATCATTGCTTAAGACTCTACTTGTCATAACCTAGGTCTCCGAGGTAGATCTGAAGCCTAGGCTCTGATACCACCTGTAGCGCCCCGACCCGGACAGCGGAATCCGAACCGGTGCACTCGTCGTAGCTTACTGAGAAGACTACAAGACGTCTCATCTCTCGTGTACACATCATCAGTGACGTACGAAAGTAAAAGCGGAAACACGTATCTAACGAATGTCAACCGTCCACTCGTACATCAAAGAATACTAAAATCCCAACAACTGGTCATGATGTTTGCCAACTCAAATTCTCAAACAAATGAAATAACTGAAATAAACAACACTGTCTCAACTATTTCCTCAAGATGCACTCTAAACATCCCATTCAGCCCACTCGCCGTCGTCTTCAATGAAAATCATGTCATAGCTAGGCTCATCTGCACAATAAGAGTAGTACCCTTAGCGAAAACGCTAGCAAGCAACCCGCTTATAAGACATACGGGATCAACACATGGCAAGACATGAGTAATATATATTTCAAGAGAATTGTGGGGCACATGTCTTGTAAACTTCAAAATATATACTCGAATAACGTAATAAAGCAAGTACAGCAATTTGCACGCAAATAACAATTTACTGGCAATCAACTAACACTCGCATTCATACCACATTGACTCTCGTGATGCATGTCAAAATATGCACTACACTACACAATCACAAATGCATGAGCCATTTCTTTTCAAATCAGTGCAATGCATGTCACAATGTCCGGTCTCGTAACTCGTAACCCTGTAACGCACCCCGGCTTATATTTCCATCCCGGTTAACGTTACAGTCTTTTGTGCCCTGCAATGCACCCCGGCTTAAATTTCCATCCCGGTTAACATTGCAGGTCACCTTCGCAAATCTGTGCCGAAGCACATCTCTTTTCAAATCAATATGCAAATGCAAGTGCCATGATGCAAGACTCCTCGTTTCATTCTCGTATCTCGTTCACATAAGTAGTTCATGTGCACATGCGCAAGTATAAGTAACACACAAGCTTTTACTA
>AP025044.1:12980830-13030355 GCA_036186865.1 Eustoma russellianum | reverse complement strand
ATTAACATTGCAGAGGACTTTATACCCTGTAACGCACCCCGGCTTATATTTCCATCCCGGTTAACGTTACAGTCTTTTGTGCCCTGCAATGCACCCCGGCTTAAATTTCCATCCCGGTTAACATTGCAGGTCACCTTCGCAAATCTGTGCCGAAGCACATCTCTTTTCAAATCAATATGCAAATGCAAGTGCCATGATGCAAGACTCCTCGTTTCATTCTCGTATCTCGTTCACATAAGTAGTTCATGTGCACATGCGCAAGTATAAGTAACACACAAGCTTTTACTAACTTACACATCATAACTTTAGGCTTCAACCCTCTCGTCAACCCTTAATCTTGATTCTAGGGTTTACAACCTAAGGCAAGTATCCTAACCATCCATCATTGAACTCTCAATCACCTCGTACATTCATCTCCTAACCCTTCTAAGTCATCCATGTTGAACTCCGATTCGAATACCCTTCAAATTCTCCAAACTTGATTCACCATCTTAAGTCATGTTCCCAAGACTTAGACTAGTCATAATCAGGTCCTAAGAAGTCCCTAAGGTCACCCAAAGGATCCCCTAGCTTCCCTCTTTCTTCCCTTGCTTTCCCACAAAACTGGTTGACGTCATACCTTGACGTCGATCGATCGACGTACGTCATACCCTGACGTCGATCGATCGACGTCCATCTGAGGCACGTCGATCTCTCACTCAATCTACGTCGATCGATCGACGTTCATCTGAGGCACGTCGAACTCTCACTCATCCTACGTCGATCGATCTACGTCCTTCTGAGGCACGTCATACCCTCACTTGCTATACGTCGATCGATCGACGTACGTCATACCCTGACGTCGATCGATCGACATCCCCGTTCCAGAACACCATTCTGCAATTTTCTGCAGAAACTGCAGAAATAACCCCCAATTCGACCCCAACTTCCTTCAAAACCATTCCAAGCCTATTTCCCACTATCAATCCATCCTAAAATCACCCAAGACAACATCTTTAGCATACGATTCACGGATTCAAGCCTAGCACTCAAAGTACTTATCAAATCAACCCAAAGATCAAATCTTTTCACTCTCCCCTCCCTTCAACCACCATTATCAACAAAGTAGGGTTCAAGGGATTGGGATTTACATGATCTCATATAAACAACAATCAACGAACAAGATTTCAACATATAATGGCCAAATCTCAAACCAAAACACATAAATCTCACAAGTAGATTCACATAGAGAAATTACTGCATGGTGATCCAAATTGATATCAAAATAGGCCCTTTATCTTTCACAAATCGTAGGAACTTATAAGAAAGTTACTTGCCTTTGATTACTCGAAGAAGAAATGAAAGACGAACGAAGATTGGATTGAGGATCTTGAGAGAGTTCTCCTAGGGTTGCTGGAGAAGGAGAGGAATCGCCTATGAGGGGAGATGAGCGTCGGTTTTCTCTGCGTAATGGGAAAACTGACGTTCTGTCAGTTTTTATATGGAAAGGGAAAAGTTTGGAGTTTCTAAATTATATCTTATTTTCCTATTTATCTTAAAGGATAAATCCTAATATTTAATTCAAAATTAAATCCTCATTAATTTCAATATTTAAACCCTCAATTAATTCCCATTAATCCTATTATTTAATTCGTAATTAATTACGGTTGACCGTCATTAATCTCATTTAATTCTTCTTTATCTCTTAATTATTCCACGGAGGGTGCGGGGCGTAACAGAATGGACCGTCTTCTATAATAGACCATAGATCAATATCAATAGTCATAAGAAAAAGTTTCATTCTAAGTTTCTATTGGATAAAGGACTCCCATCATGGAGAGGAGGCCTTTGACTCGACATACCTTCTTGTTCGGTTTTGAAGCTAGTGGTTGCCATCTCACTTAGATCGTTGGATCTCCTTGTTGTGAGTGTGCCTGCGCTCTGATACCACTTGTAGGACCTGTATAGCACCACTAGAAAGGGGGGTTGAATAGTGGGTGCAGAAAATTTGTTTTTTAAAAAATTTTTAAACCAAAAACCTCACTTCTGAAAACAGTTTCTGTTTTCAGATCCTTATTTGAAACGTTTGAAAGACCAGGTTACAGACTTTCAACAATTCTGAAATTTGGAGAAATTCTACTCTTAGATGAAATTTCAGATTAAAAATCAACCTGTAACCCTTTGAAAATACGTTTGTGGTCAGATTGCGCAAATATGCCAAAAACAGTACTCTGATTTGAAAATTTTATTCCGATTAATTTGTGACTCCAAATGGTCTGACAATTTAATAACAAACCCCTTAAGATGTTTATTGTTTTGGTTTGAAACAGTTTTGAAAAATGCCTTTGAGAAGTATGTAAAATACGTTGATGTTCTCAACCTTTGCAAGTCTGAAAATCAGATTGCATCAGTCTCAGAACTATCAACGTTTGATTGATTTATACTTGTCCAAATGGGTTGAAACTTGCGCCAAATGAAACTTCAGATGTGTGGCTATGTTTCGGCAAAGTCTTTTAGTTTTGGAAAGTCGTTTACTATTTTTGAGAGCGTAAAGAAATCGACGCAGAAACTGAAAAACTTAAAGTGCTAAAAGTAATGACACCAAGAATTTTATACTGGTTCGGTTAAAACAACCTACTCTAGTCTTCAAGGACTATTAGAAAGAATTTTATTTTCTTTCTAATTGACAAACGATTAACTATATAGCATGCACAATTTACGGCTTCCGTCCACAAAAATCTAGGCAACTTATTTTCACACAACATGGTTCTAGCGATTTCTTGTAGTGTCCTATTCTTTCTTTCTACTACTCTATTTAATTGTGGTGTTCTAGGTGGCAAAAACTCGTGTTTAATTCCTTTTTCTTCGCAAAATGCAATCATGTCCTTGTTTTTAAATTCACCGCCTCTATCGCTTCTAATCTTTTTCACATTCAAACCATATTCATTTTCAAGTTGTTTTATTAGTTTCACAATTTTAATGACACTATCGTCTTTATTTGCAAGAAATAAAGTCCAAGTATAGCGAGAAAAATCATCAACGACAACACATGCATAATGACGTCCACCGAGATTCTTAGTACGACTAGGACCAAACAAATCAATTTGAAGTAATTCTAAAACTCTAGACGTGCTAATTTCATTTTTGGGTTTAAGTGTCTCGCGTGTTTGTTTGCCTTTAATACAAGATTCACACAACTGAAAGTTGTTTAAATCAAGTTTAGGCAATCCTCGTATTAGGTTCTTTCGTTGAAGTTTTTCAAGCGTTGAGATGCCAATGTGTCCTAATCGCCTATGCCACAAATTAATGATAGGTTCATTTGACATACGTCTAACATGTCATCCATAGAAAGTGTAAAAATATTTACTTCTCTTTTTCTTTTTAATACGATTTCTCTGTTTTTATTTATTATGTTGCAATATGGATGAATGAAACACACATCAAAACCGTTGTCAATAAAATGTGGGATGCTAAGAAAATTATAGGATAGATTACTTACCAAGAAGACGTTGGAGATTTGAATAGTACTTGGGCTTTCGATTGTACCTTTTCCAATGATTCTTCTTTCATTGTTGTCTCCGAAGGTCACCGATCCATCTTTTATAACCTTTTTCAACTTTGAGAGTAAGCTCGTGTCACCCGTCATGTGCCTCGAGCAATCACTGTCAAGGAACCACTTGATTGATGTGCCTTTAGAAGTATGGGTTCCCTCTTTTGATGCTTTGGATACAAAGCGTACTTGTGCTGTCTCTTTTTTGGTATCAGTCTCAGAGTCGGATGTGTCACTCCAAGTGGAGGCCTTGAGAGCTCTTCTCCTTTGTTTAGGTTCTGCGACGAGTCTAGTTTTTGTCCAATCCTTGTCAAGGTTTTTGTTTGTTTGTTTGTCCTTGTTAGGGCAGTCGTAAGACAAATTGTTGTACCCCAACGATCATGTACATGAAAACTATGAATATGAGACGGAATGAAAGCGACAATTTCTTTTAGCGCGTGTTACTTAAGTCAACTTAACCCTCCTTACTTAATAATCTTTAAGGTGATACCAAGCCAAATTAAATAAAGGAAACTTCAAGGAAGTAATACATGAAATATAGAGTTATATGAACCATACATACCAATTTATATGTATGTGCGTGTATATGATATATGTGTATGGAATGTATAAACACATAGTACACCTAGGCGTGTATATACATATGTATACATACATATGATAATCTTGGAATATGATAAAATAAAGAAAGAAAATATAGTGCATAAATTAAAATTACAAGAAATATCAAGTTGCCCAAGAAGCCTAAAATTTTGGCCTATACATGGAGAGGTTCTAGAATTCTCTAGCCAATTTTATTAGTTAAAATAATTACTTAAAGTCTACTACACCATTAAGACAAGAAGTTATTATGCAAAGAGTAAATAGAAAACAAAATAGACATGCATTTAAGGAACAAGTAAGACAACTCATTAAAGAAAGAAGTAGTATGGTTGAGGTCATAAAGACCCCAACCAAAAATTCGGCCCCTACATGACTAACTATGGAGGATTTTTAAATCCTACCATGGTTACTTTTCCTTAAACCAAGGTTAAGATAACCATGATTTGATAAAGTAACTTGGGTTAGCCCAAAAGTAATCATAGTTGGGATAAAGTAACCAAGGTTATACTAACTTAACCTTGATTAGCACTCAAGAAAGCCCTAAACCTCGCAATTATTCCTCCAAAATCGGCCAAGCCCTCCCCATCTCCTAGATTTTTAAATCTTGCAAGACTACACCCTACATTCATCTAGAAAATTCTTCCCAAGCAAGCCAAGCAACACTTAGCAAAATTCCCTCCTACCCTCACCAATATTTCGGCCCCCATCCTCTTGAAGGATAGGAGTTCAACTTCACTTCAAGACTCAAGAAGACATCTAGGTAAGTCTTGTTCCAAGATTCCTTAAGTAAATTCTTATTTGGTGAAGGATGAAGCTCACATAAACTCTTTCTCCCCATGCCCAAAACCGTGGGTTTCATGGTGTAAATAGGTGAAAGCCATCAACTTTCTTAGGTGGAGACACATTGTGGTACTTGAATCTCCATTCCAAGCTTTTTTGGGTAAGATGCTCTAGCCCTCAAACCTATCCTATTTCCTCTATTGAATAAAGACTAATCTTTTCCTTTCATTTCCATTAAAACCGTATGCTTAAGGTGAAGAAGGTGAAGGATTCCAACACATCTCACACCATAACCAAGCAAAGACAAGAGCTTTAGCTTGAAGAGGCAAGTGTACAATGATCTCTCATGATTTACTTAAAGAGATTGTGACTTGAATGCTTAGAAGTTCTTAAGATATGATCTTTAGTTGAATGTCTTAAGTTGAGACTATATCTTAGTGATGCTCTAAGAACAATGTCTTGCATGTGATTTATTCCTTTAAAGATGAAGTCTTTTCCTAGATGCTATATGAAATAAGGCTGACCTAGAGTGAAATAAGGTTCACCTAAGTGGGTCTAGACAAGATTGACTTGTGAATGTAACACAAAAAAAGGGTCCTAAGGAAAGAATACATGTGAAAGCTAGGAGCTTTATGAGGTTGTTGGTAAGTTTAGATTGAGATGACTCTTGAATATGAATGCATGCTTGAATATGTGTTGTAAAATGTGGTTAAGGAAACACACAAGTTTCGGCCCAAAGTATTGGGTGAAAACATGGACACTTGACTTGGATAAAATGATAAAATGGCAAACCACTGGAAGTGGACAGAATAGAGTGACGTTTTAGATGGTTTAAGAACTGACCTTACAGACCTTCGATGAAGCTAATTTTTGGTACGGAGCTAGCCTCGTGAGTTTAGTGCAAGTGAAAGTTGGAATTTCGTTAAAATAAGCTAAGGATTATTTTTAAGAAAGTATGCGGTAAAACTACTCCAGTAGAAGATTCTGGAGCTGGGCAGAATTGATCACTGGATTCAATGAATTAAAAGAGGACCTTTTGGACCTTCAATAAATCTGATTTTTGGCACAGAGCTAGTCCCATGAGCGTAGCAGAGATTAGAGTTGGAATTTTGGTAAAATAAGTTATGGTTAAATTTTAATAAAATAATTAGTGAGACTGCTCAGGCTGTAAATTCTGGAACATGACAGAATGATTTAACGTTTTGAATGGTTTGAAAAGAGACCTTGTAGATGACCAATAAAGCTGATTTTTGGCATGGTCATAATCCTATGAGTGTAGTGAATACGCCAGCTGAAATCTTGGTAAAACAAGCTCTGGATTATTTTATATGAATTAATTGGTCAAACTGCTCAACTGAAATCACTGGAATCAACCTGAAGTTTAGTAACGAATTTATGGACTCAGAAAGGAGACTTAGAGACATGAAAATAGGCTAATTTTCGGTAGGATACTAGTTCCACATGTTTTTGATTTGTGCAAGTTGGAATTTCTGAAAAATGAATCACGGATTTGCCGCAATTGAATTTTTGGTAAAATAGGTCAGACCAGTTTTAGCATCTAACCTATTTCGGAAAATAAGTAAATGAACCCCTTTATGATTATCGAAATAATCTGAAATTTTTATGATATGTATCCAAGATTCCACCAAACGTATTTGTGACAAAAGATCATGGAAATGGACCTATTTGGTTAGCTTAACCGCCCTATGAATATGAAGAAAAAGTCTGGAAGTATTTAGCATCCACATTCATGCATGTTGATATGTTATAAGGAATGCACACGCTTATTCATGTCATGACTTGCATTGTATATCACTACATGTATCACGCATGATCATGAAACTGATTTTCATGGATTTTATGATGCAAACAAGTTTTACAAGCAACTATGTTTTCGATATGCATGAAAAGTTTTTACGGTCCCATGTTTTTAAAAGAAAGCTTCATGATTCCTTTGCCGGCCAAGCATGCGACTAACCCGACTCCAGACCCGGGGTTAATTGGTCTGATGACATGATATGTTCTGCACCCGTTCAGATCCAGGGTTAATTGGTCTGATATCTGTTCTGGACCCGTTCAGATCCGGGGTTAATTGATCTGATATCTGTTCTGGACCCGTTTAGATCCGGGGTTAATTGATCTGATATCTGTTCTGGACCCGTTCAGATCCGGGGTTAATTGATCTGATATCTGTTCTGGACCCGTTTAGGCCCAAGGTTAATTGGTCTGATTATATATTCTAGACCCGCTCAGATATGGGGTTAATTGATCTGACACTCTGTTTTTACGACATGTTACTTTATGGGACCAAAATGATGTTTTGACATGACA
This sequence comes from Eustoma russellianum, assembly GCA_036186865.1. NCBI lineage: Eukaryota > Viridiplantae > Streptophyta > Magnoliopsida > Gentianales > Gentianaceae > Eustoma > Eustoma russellianum. Next base: position 13,023,112 of record AP025044.1, on the reverse strand, counting down.
TGACATGACATCATGCATTGCATCTTGCATAATTCACGATCATGAGGACATGTTGCATGTTACAGTTAATGGTTATAAGTTATTATTGGTATAGCATTACCTAAAAACATGCTTAAGCCAAATGCCAAGTAAGTTCAGGATCTAAGACAAGGTATGGTATAGCATTCTCTAAAAAAAATAAATATGCTTAAGCCGAACGTCAAGCAAGCTCAGGATTTAAGATCAGGTATGAATTATGATTCTTTGAGGTTTTTGGGGTAATACATTCATGTTATGATTCTTTACGTATTTCATGGTCGTTTATTATATTCTTGCTGGGTGATTTTTATCACTCACACTTTATTTTCCCCCAGAGCCAGATAATGCCAAGGTAGAATGGATCGAGGATGAGCCGAGGGTACCTTATCCATAGGCAAGAAGATATGAAGGGAGCTAAGCTTAAGGACTTTTGTGCTGCCAAGATGTTTTGTATCATGACTATGTTTGAACTCTCTGGATTCCAGTTATGTTATTTTGTGGGACTACTACCTTTGGGAACTTAGTAAATTAATGATGCATGTTTGATTTGAAAAGTTTTAATTCCGCCGAAATTTTACTACCATGTTGAATGTTAGCATGGGAGTCCAAGACTTATATTATGGATGTTCACATGTTATGCATGACGCCTTGTACTCTCCTCAGTGAAGTACGGCGGGTGCACCGTATCCGGACGAGGCCGGGTGCGGGGCGCTACAGGTGGTATCAGAGCCCAGGATCTAGATTTCGGGCAGAACGTAGGACTAAGTTATGATCTTAGCAATCTAAGTTTGATCTTAGACCTAAGTCATGATCTTAGATGAGTGATGGCCTTAGACTAGGACCACGTAGACTGGGTTTAGGATGTAACTTAATAAAGAATCCTGAACTATGAAAGTTAGGTCTATGACGTAAGACGTGCCCTTTCCCCTTGTATTTTAAAATTTTCGAATCATGGTCCTTGGTCAAAGTAAATGGGTCTTATTCCGATATTCTAAATAGACGTTAAAACCATAAGTGCAGATGGCATCATGGACTAATGAACAAGCATTATCACTTTCACCCCCGGGCAGCACTGGGTTTTATTACCGGCAGCTAGTAAGAGCACATATCCCAGAGTTTGGTGGAGAATCTAGTCCCGAGGAGGCGGAAAAATGGCTAGATGAAGTCGAAAGTAACTTTTTGCTGATACGAGTACCTGAGAAGGTAAAGACACCAATTGTCTGGCCGTTTTTGATCAGTAAGGCCAGCCAGTGGTGGAGGACTTGTATCCAGCCATTGCCCCGACCAGTGACTTGGGCAAGGTTTCTAGAGGAGTTTTGTGAATTTTTCCTCTCTCCGGATCTAATCATGAAGCGGGTTGAGGAATTTGACACCTTAAGACAAGAACCAGGTATCACTGTCTCTGAGTACGCTCGTCGGTTCACTACATTGGGCCGCTATGTTCCCTTGATCATGGAAGACGAAGAGCACAAGGTAATCGGATTCATGTGAGGTCTAGACTTCCGGATCAAGATTCGGCTAGCTAATGCATATTCTAGCACTTTCGAGGAATTACTGGAGGACTGCTACAAAGCGGAAAATGATATTAAACTAACGGAAGGACAAAATAAAGAACTTAAGGAACAAAACAGGAAGTGTCGGCCGCGTCCACAGAGGGATAATAAAGAAACAACCAAGAACGCTAACCTGGATAAAAGAGTGCCTGATTCAACAGTGCCTGAAACCTCAAACTGTAACAGGTATGCCTAACTGCCATTTAACTAAGAAGCACCTACATTGTTCATTATTTAAGTATAAATGAGCGATACGAATATATACGAAGTATAGCTAGCACGTGCTTACACAGAGATGTCATTCCAAGGAGGAACTAAGTTAAAGAAACCATCCAAGAAAGTCTTTGTTAACGCAGCTCGTGCCAGCCGCGCGTTAAAGAAAGGTCATGAAGGATTCTTGGTGTATGTTTTAAGTGCTGAACAAGAAAGCCCTACCCTTGCACAAGTTCCAGTTGTTAGTGAATACCCTGGTGTATTTCCTGATGATCTGCCTGGACTACCTCCTGATCGCGAGATTGTTTTTGAAATAAACCTTGTTCCAGGAGCTGAACCCATATCTAAAGCCCTTATCGCATGGCACCTGCGGAACTAAAGGAGCTAAAGGAACAATTACATGAACTGTTAGAAAGGAAACTCATTCGCCCCAGTGTTTCACCTTGGGGTGCCCCGGTGTTATTTGTGAAAAAGAAAGATGGAAGTATGCGCTTATGCATCGATTACCGGGAGCTCAACAAAATCACCATAAAGAACAAGTACCCATTACCACGGATTGATGATTTATTCGACCAGCTCAGGGTAAGTAACCCGTAAGTTTTAACTTGACTAAGATTTAAATCCTTTGGAAACCCTATCTAAAGCATTTTAATGCAGAGATCTCGAATTTTTAGTAAGATTGACCTACGATCTGGATACTTTCAATTGAAGATTAAGGTGGAAGATGTCCCTAAGACTGCTTTCAGAACCCGCTATGGACACTATGAGTTCTTAGTCATGCCTTTTGGTTTGACCAATGCCCCTGCCGCCTTTATGGATCTTATGAATCGAATCTTTCAAGAACAATTGGACAAGTTCGTGGTGGTCTTCATAGACGACATCTTGATCTATTCACCCGACGAAGAGACTCACGCAGCCCATTTGAGGATAGTCTTGAATATTCTGAGAGCAAGACAGTTGTACGCTAAGTTTAGAAAATGCGAGTTTTGGTTGCGAAGTGTATCATTCCTTGGCCATGTGATTTCAGAAGATGGGATTTCGGTGGATCCCAAGAAAATTGAAGCTATCACGGAATGGCCCAGGCCAACAAATGTTACTGAAGTGAGAAGTTTTCTCGGACTACCTGGATATTACAGGAAGTTTGTGGAAGGATTTTCAAGGATAGCTGTTCCCCTCACCAGATTGACCCAAAAGAAGACCAAGTTTGAGTGGAGTGCCGATTGTGAAAAGAGTTTTTCAGAGCTGAAAGCAAAGTTGACGTCAGCCCCTATCCTAGCTCACCCCACTCCTGGAGAGAAGTACGTAGTATACAATGATGCTTCGAAGAATGGTCTTGGGTGTGTTCTTATGCAAAATGATAAAGTGATAGCGTATGCATCCCGACAGTTGAAACACTTTGAGCAAAACTATCCTATCCATGATCTTGAACTTGCCGCAGTGGTATTCGCGTTAAAGATATGGAGGCACTATTTATATGGCGAAAAGTGCGAGATCTACACAGACCACAAGAGCCTAAAGTACCTCTTTACCCAGAAGGAGCTTAATATGCAGCAACGTAGATGGTTGGAATTGATTAAAGATTATGATCTCTCCATTCAGTATCATCTGGGAAAAGCTAACAAAGTCGCTGATGCCCTTAGCCGAAAAACAAGCCACCCGCGGCAACCACCTCTTCAGCGAGATATGGAAGAATTTGGCCTAGAAGAAGTTGACTCAATCGATGAAGTTCTCGCCAAGTTAGTTCTTGTCCCTTCATTGATTAATAAGATCAAGGAGACTTAAGGACTTGATGAAAACTTAAGGAAGGTCAAGGAAAGGATGGAAGAAAAGTCGCGAGATGACTTTGAGATTCACAGTGATGGCAGTTTATGGTATCAAGGACGGTTATGTGTCCCCGAAAACAAAGAAATTAAGGACAAAGTCTTGATGGAAGCTCATAATTCTCGACTATCTATACATCCTGGAGCTAATAAGATGTATCAAGATCTCAAGCAAAAGTTTTGGTGGCCCGGTATGAAGAGACAAATAGCAGAGTTTGTTGAGCGATGTTTGATCTGCCAAAGAGTGAAAGCCGAACACCAAAGACCTGCTGGATTATTACAACCCTTAGAAGTGCCGGAATGGAAGTGGGATCACATCACCATGGACTTTGTGACTGACCTACCCAAGACTAAGTATAGGAATGATGCTATATGGGTCATTGTGGCTCGTTTGACTAAGTCTGCTCACTTTTTGTCTATGACGATTAAAGCATCTATGGAGAAGTTAGCCTCTATGTATATTGATCAGATTGTTTGTTTACATGGAGTGACCATCAGTATTGTATGCGACTGCGACCCCCGTTTTACTTCAAGATTTTGGACTGCCTTTCAAAAGGCAATGGGCACAGAGATAAGGATGAGCTCTGCATTTCATCCTCAAACAGATGGACAATCAGAGAGGACAATCCAAACCCTTGAGGACATGCTCCGCGCTTACATTCTTGACTTCGGAGGAAGCTGGGATAAAAGACTTAAGCTTGTTGAGTTTTCTTACAATAATAGCTTCCACAGATCCATCGGAATGGCACCTTATGAAGCATTGTATAGACAAAAATGTTGGTCCCCACACTATTGGGACGAGATTGAAGATCCATGCGGGACCTGACATTATTGAGCAAACACGAGAAAAGATAAAGTTAGTCCAGCAAAGACTAAGAGCAGCGCAAGATAGAACGAAGATATGGGCAGATGAAAGAAGGAGACCATTAGAATTTCAAGAAGGAGAGAAAGTTTTTCTGAAAGTTTCTCCGACCAAAGGAGTTAAGAGATTCGGCATCAAAGGAAAACTAAGCCCCAGATTTGTTGGACCTTATGAAGTGCTTGAGAAAGTAGGTGAAGTTGCGTACCGCTTGGCGTTGCCACCATCCCTTTCTCAGTTACATGATGTATTCCATGTTTCTCAACTCCGTCGATATGTCTATGACCCAAGCCACATCCTTGAAGATCAACAGTTGAAGGTTGAAAAAGATGTAACTTATGAGGAGGAACCGTTAAGGATAGTTGATCGGAAAGAGAAGGCATTGAGGAAGAGATCCATACCCATGGTGAAGGTACAATGGAAGCATCATTCGGAAGAAGAATCCACATGGGAAACGGAAGAAGATATGAGGAGTAGATACCCCCATCTTTTTGACTAGTTCCGAAGTTTCGAGGACGAAACTTATGATGGGGGGGGGGGGAGGATGTTGTACCCCAACGATCATGTACGTGAAAACTATGAATATGAGACGGAATGAAAGCGACAATTTCTTTTAGCACGTGTTACTTAAGTCAACTTAACCCTCCTTACTTAATTATCTTTAAGGTGATACCAAGCCAAATTAAATAAGGGAAACTTCAAGGAAGTAATACATGAAATATAGAGTTATATGAACCATACATACCAATTTATATGTATGTGCGTGTATATGATATATGTGTATGGAATGTATAAACACATAGTACACCTAGGCGTGTATATACATATGTATACATACATATGATAATCTTGGAATATGATAAAATAAAGAAAGACAATATAGTGCATAAATTAAAATTACAAGAAATATCAAGTTGCCCAAGAAGCCTAAAATTTCGGCCTATACATGGAGAGGTTCTAGAATTCTCTAGCCAATTTTATTAGTTAAAACAATTACTTAAAGTCTACTACACCATTAAGACAAGAAGTTATTATGCAAAGAGTAAATAGAAAACAAAATAGACATGCATTTAAGGAACAAGTAAGACAACTCATTAAAGAAAGAAGTAGTATGGTTGAGGTCATAAAGACCCCAACCAAAAATTCGGCCCCTACATGACTAACTATGGAGGATTTTTAAATCCTACCATGGTTACTTTTCCTTAAACCAAGGTTAAGATAACCATGATTTGATAAAGTAACTTGGGTTAGCCCAAAAGTAATCATAGTTGGGATAAAGTAACCAAGGTTATACTAACTTAACCTTGATTAGCACTCAAGAAAGCCCTAAACCTCGCAATTATTCCTCCAAAATCGGCCAAGCCCTCCCCATCTCCTAGATTTTTAAATCTTGCAAGACTACACCCTACATTCATCTAGAAAATTCTTCCCAAGCAAGCCAAGCAACACTTAGCAAAATTCCCTCCTACCCTCACCAATATTTCGGCCCCCATCCTCTTGAAGGATAGGAGTTCAACTTCACTTCAAGACTCAAGAAGACATCTAGGTAAGTCTTGTTCTAAGCTTCCTTAAGTAAATTCTTATTTGGTGAAGGATGAAGCTCACATAAACTCTTTCTCCCCATGCCCAAAACCGTGGGTTTCATGGTGTAAATAGGTGAAAGCCATCAACTTTCTTAGGTGGAGACACATTGTGGTACTTGAATCTCCATTCCAAGCTTTTTTGGGTAAGATGCTCTAGCCCTCAAACCTATCCTATTTCCTCTATTGAATAAAGACTAATCTTTTCCTTTCATTTCCATTAAAACCGTATGCTTAAGGTGAAGAAGGTGAAGGATTCCAACACATCTCACACCATAACCAAGCAAAGACAAGAGCTTTAGCTTGAAGAGGCAAGTGTACAATGATCTCTCATGATTTACTTAAAGAGATTGTGACTTGAATGCTTAGAAGTTCTTAAGATATGATCTTTAGTTGAATGTCTTAAGTTGAGACTATATCTTAGTGATGCTCTAAGAACAATGTCTTGCATGTGATTTATTCCTTTAAAGATGAAGTCTTTTCCTAGATGCTATATGAAATAAGGCTGACCTAGAGTGAAATAAGGTTCACCTAAGTGGGTCTAGACAAGATTGACTTGTGAATGTAACACAAAAAAAGGGTCCTAAGGAAAGAATACATGTGAAAGCTAGGAGCTTTATGAGGTTGTTGGTAAGTTTAGATTGAGATGACTCTTGAATATGAATGCATGCTTGAATATGTGTTGTAAAATGTGGTTAAGGAAACACACAAGTTTCGGCCCAAAGTATTGGGTGAAAACATGGACACTTGACTTGGATAAAATGATAAAATGGCAAACCACTGGAAGTGGACAGAATAGAGTGACGTTTTAGATGGTTTAAGAACTGACCTTACAGACCTTCGATGAAGCTAATTTTTGGTACAGAGCTAGCCTCGGAAGTTTAGTGCAAGTGAGAGTTGGAATTTTGTTAAAATAAGCTAAGGATTATTTTTAAGAAATTATGCGGTAAAACTACTCCAGTAGAAGATTCTGGAGCTGGGCAGAATTGATCACTGGTTTCAACGAATTAAAAGATGACCTTGTGAACCTTCAATAAATCTTATTTTTGGCACAGAGATAGTCCCATGAGCGTAGAAGAGATGAGAGTTTGAATTTTGGTAAAATAAGTTATGGTTAATTTTTAATAAAATAATTAGTGAGACTGCTCAGGCTGTAAATTCTGGAACATGACAGAATGATTTAACGTTTTGAATGGTTTGAAAAGAGACCTTGTAGATGACCAATAAAGCTGATTTTTGGCATGGTCATAATCCTATGAGTGTAGTGAAAACACCAGCTGGAATCTTGGTAAAACAAGCTCTGGATTATTTTATATGAATTAATTGGTCAAACTGCTCAACTGAAATCACTGGAATCAACCTGAAGTTTAGTAAGGACTTTATGTACTCAGAAAGGGGACTTAGAGACATGAAAATAGGCTAAATTTCGGTAGGATACTAGTTCCACATGTTTTTGATTTGTGCAAGTTGGAAATTCTGAAAAATGAATCACGGATTTGCCGCAATTGAATTTTTGGTAAAATAGGTCAGACCAGTTTTAGCATCTAACCCATTTCGGAAAATAAGTAAATGAACCCATTTATGATTATCGAAATAATCTGAAATTTTTATGATATGTATCCAAGATTCCACCAAACGTATTTGTGACAAAAGATCATGGAAATGGACCTATTTGGTTAGCTTAACCGCCCTATGAATATGAAGAAAAAGTCTGGAAGTATTTAGCGTCCACATTCATGCATGTTGATATGTTATAAGGAATGCACACGCTTATTCATGTCATGACTTGTATTGCATATCACTACATGTATCACGCATGATCATGAAACTGATTTTCATGGATTTTATGATGCAAACAAGTTTTACAAGCAACTATGTTTTCGATATGCATGAAAAGTTTTTACGGTCCCATGTTTTTAAAAGAAAGCTTCATGATTCCTTTGCCAGCCAAGCATGCGACTAACCCGACTCCAGACCCGGGGTTAATTGGTCTGATGACATGATATGTTCTGGACCCGTTCAGATCCGGAGTTAATTGGTCTGATATCTGTTCTGGACCCGTTCAGATCCGGGGTTAATTGATCTGATATCTGTTCTGGACCCGTTCAGATCCGGGGTTAATTGATCTGATATCTGTTCTGGACCCGTTCAGATCCGGGGTTAATTGATCTGATATCTGTTCTGGGCCCGTTCAGGCCCGGGGTTAATTGGTCTGATTATATGTTCTGGACCCGCTTAGATCCGGGATTAATTGATCTGACACTCTGTTTTTACGACATGTTACTTTATTGGACCAAAATGATGTTTTGAGATGACATGACATGACATCATGCATTGCATTTTGCATAATTCACGATCATGAGGACATGTTGCATGTTACAGTTAATGGTTATAAGTTATTATTGGTATAGCATTACCTAAAAACATTCTTAAGCCAAATGCCAAGTAAGTTCAGGATCTAAGACCAGGTATGGTATAGCATTCTCTAAAAAAAAAATATGCTTAAGCCGAACGTCAAGCAAGCTCAGGATTTAAGATCAGGTATGAATTATGATTCTTTGAGGTTTTTGGGGTAATACATTCATGTTATGATTCTTTACGTATTTCATGGTCGTTTATTGTATTCTTGCTGGGTGATTTTTATCACTCACACTTTATTTTTCCCCCAGAGCCAGATAATGCCAAGGTAGAATGGATCGAGGATGAGCCGAGGGTACCTTATCCATAGGTGAGAAGATATGAAGGGAGCTAAGCTTAAGGACTTTTGTGCTGCCAAGACGTTTTGTATCATGACTATGTTTGAACTCTCTGGATTCCAGTTATGTTATTTTGTGGGACTACTACCTTTGGAAACTTAGTAAATTAATGATGCATGTTTGATTTGAAAAGTTTTAATTCCGCCGAAATTTTACTACCATGTTGAATGTTAGCATGGGAGTCCAAGACTTATGTTATGGATGTTCACATGTTATGCATGACGTCTTGTACTCTCCTCAGTGAAGTACGGCGGGTGCACCGTATCTGGATGAGGCAGGGTGCGGGGCGCTACACAAATGTCCAAGTTTCCCGCATTCATAGCACTTTACGTCCTTTGTCATTAGTTTTGTTTTTATTTCTTTTAGTCGAAGTAGCCTTGGGTTTGTTTTTAAACGACTTTCTCATAAATTTTCTCAAACCTTTAGCCAACAGTATTAGATCATCATTATCTGATTCGGAATCACAATCATCTAAGTGATCGGAAGAAGTAGAGACGTATTCATTTGATTTAAAAGCAATAGTCTTACCTTGTTTTGACGTTGATTCAGATTTCCCTAATGTAAGTTTGTTTTCGTATACCTTTAGCGATCCGATTAGTTCCTCCATTTTTATTGATTTCGTTTCTTTACTCTCCTCTATCGCTATGACTTTAGGGTCCCATTCGGATGGAAGACTTCGTAATACCTTTTGGACCTTTTTTGACGTAGAGAAAGCTTTGCCAAGAGACTCAATAGAATTATAGATGTTAGTCAATCATAAATCCATATCAACAATAGACTTATTTGGCAATAATTTGAAAGACTCAAGTGTGGACATAAGCATATTAATCTTGGACTCCTTTACTTGGCTAGTCCCTTCATGTTTCATCTCTAGAATTCTCCACATCTCTAGAGCACTAGAGCAATTAGATAAGTAACTAGATTCACTTTTACTTAGTCCGTTTAAAAGTAATTTCATGGCTTTAGCATTCATACTTAGTCTCTTTTTGTCATCACTAGTTTATTCTTGTTTTGGTTTTACAACCTCTAGTGTGACACCATCTACAGTAGATAACTTAGAGGGAACGAATGGACCGTCTTCTATAATAGACCATAGATCAATATCAATAGCCATGAGAAAAAGTTTCATTCTAAGTTTCCATTGGATAAAGGACTCCCATCAAGGAGAGGAGGCCTTTGACTCGACATACCTTCTTGTTCGGTTTTGAAGCTAGTGGTTGCCATCTCACTTAGATCATTGGATCTCCTTGTTGTGAGTGTGCCTGCGCTCTGATACCACTTGTAGGACCTGTATAGCACCACTAGAAAGGGGAGGTTGAATAGTGGGTGCAGAAAATTTGTTTTTTAAAAAACTTTTAAATCAAAAACCTCACTTCTGAAAACAGTTTCTGTTTTCAGATCCTTATTTGAAACGATTGAAAGACCAGGTTATAGACTTTCAACAAATCTGAAATTTGGAGAGATTCTACTCTCAGATGAAATTTTAGATTAAAAATCAACCTGTAACCTTTTGAAAATACGTTTATGGTCAGATTGCGCAAATCTGCCAAAAACAGTACTCTGATTTGAAAATTTTATTCCGATTAATTTGTGACTCCAAATGGTCTGACAATATAATAACAAACCCCTTAAGATGTTTATTGTTTTGGTTTGAAACAGTTTTGAAAAATGCCTTTGAGAAGTATGTAAAATACGTAACGTTGATGTTCTCAACCTTTGCAATTCTGAAAATCAGATTGCATCAGTCTCAGAACTATCAACGTTTGATTGATTTATACTTGTCCAAATGGGTTGAAACTTGCGCCAAATGAAACTTCAGAGGTGTGGCTATGTTTTGGCAAAGTCTTTTAGTTTTGGAAAGTCGTTTACTATTTTTGCGAGCGTAAAGAAATCGACGCAAAAATTTAAAAACTTAAAGTGCTAAAAGTAATGACACCAAGAATTTTATACTGGTTCGGTTAAAACAACCTACTCTAGTCTTCGAGGACTATTAGAAAGAATTTTATTTTCTTTCTAATTGACAAACGATTAACTATATAGCATGCACAATTTACGGCTTCCGTCCACAAAAATCTAGGCAACTTATTTTCACACAACATGGTTCTAGCGATTTCTTGTAGTGTCCTATTCTTTCTTTCTACTACTCTATTTAATTGTGGTGTCTTAGGTGGCAAAAATTCGTGTTTAATTCCTTTTTCTTCGCAAAATGCAATCATGTCCTTGTTTTTAAATTCACCGCCTCTATCGCTTCTAATCTTTTTCACATTCAAACCATATTCATTTTCAAGTTGTTTTATTAGTTTCGCAATTTTAATGACACTATCGTCTTTATTTGCAAGAAATAAAGTCCAAGTATAGCGAGAAAAATCATCAACGACAACACATGCATAATGACGTCCACCGAGACTCTTAGTACGACTAGGACCAAACAAATCAATTTGAAGTAATTCTAAAACTCTAGACGTGCTAATTTCATTATTGGGTTTAAGTGTCTCGCGTGTTTGTTTGCCTTTAATACAAGATTCACACAACTGAAAGTTGTTTAAATCAAGTTTAGGCAATCCTCGTATTAGGTTCTTTCGTTGAATTTTTTCAAGCGTTGAGATGCCAATGTGTCCTATTCGCCTATGCCACAAATTAATGTTAGGTTCATTTGACATACGTATAACATGTCATCCATAGAAAGTGTAAAAATATTTACTTCTCTTTTTCCTTTTAATACTATTTCTCCATTTTTATTTATTATGTTGCAATATGGATGAATGAAACACACATCAAAACCGTTGTCAATAAAATGTGGGATGCTAAGTAAATTATAGGATAGATTACTTACCAAGAAGATGTTGGAGATTTGAAGAGTACTTGGGCTTTCGATTGTACCTTTTCCAATGATTCTTCTTTCATTGTTGTCTCCGAAGGTCACCGATCCATCTTTTATGACCTTTTTCAACTTTGAGAACAAACTCGTGTCACCCGTCATGTGCCTCGAGCAACCACTGTCAAGGAACCACTTGATTGATGTGCCTTTCGAAGTATGGGTTCCCTCGTTTGATGCTTTGGATACAAAGCATACTTGGGCCGTCTCTTCTTTGGTATCAGTCTCAGAGTCGGATGTGTCACTCCAAGTGGAGGCCTTGAGAGCTTTTCTCCTTTGTTTAGGTTCTGAGACGAGTCTAGTTTTGGTCAAATCCTTGTCAAGGCGTTTGTTTGTTTGTTTGTCCTTGTTAGGGCAGTCGTAAGACAAATGTCCAAGTTTCCTGCATTCATAGCACTTTACGTCCTTGTCATTAGTTTTGTTTTTATTTCTTTTAGTCGAAGTAGCCTTGAGTTTGTTTTTAAATGACTTTCTCATAAATTTTCTCAAACCTTTAGCCAACAGTATTAGATCATCATTATCTGATTCGGATTCACTATCATCTAAGTGATCGGAAGAAGTAGAGACGTATTCATTTGATTTAAAAGCAATAGTCTTACCTTGTTTTGACGTTGATTCAGATTTCCTTAATGTAAGTTTGTTTTCGTATACCTTTAGCGATCCGATTAGTTCCTCCATTTTTATTGATTTCGTTTCTTTACTCTCCTCTATCGATATGACTTTAGGGTCCCATTCGGTTGGAAGACTTCATAATACCTTTTGGACCTTTTTCTACATAGAGAAATCTTTGCCAAGAGACTCAAGAGAATTATAGATGCTAGTCAATCGTAAATCCATATCAACAATAGACTTATTTGGCAATAATTTGAAAGACTCAAGTGTGGACATAAGCATATTAATCTTGGACTCCTTTACTTGGCTAGTCCCTTCATGTTTCATCTCAAGAATTCTCCACATCTCTTGAGCACTAGAGCAATTAGATAAGTTACTAGATTCACTTTTACTTAGTCCGTTTAAAAGTAATTGCATGGCTTTAGCATTCATACTTAGTCTCTTTTTGTCATCACTAGTTTATTCTTGTTTTGGTTTTACAACCTCAAGTGTGACACCATCTACAGTAGATAACTTAGAGGGAACGAATGGAACGTCTTCTATAATAGACCATAGATCAATATCAATAGCCATAAGAAAAAGTTTCATTCTAAGTTTCCATTAGATAAAGGACTCCCATCAAGGAGAGGAGGCCTTTGACTCGACATACCTTCTTGTTCGGTTTTGAAACTAGTGGTTGCTATCTCACTTAGATCGTTGGATCTCCTTCTTGTGAGTGTGTCTGCGCTCTGATACCACTTGTACGACCTGTATAGCACCACTAGAAAGGGGGGGTTGAATAGTGGGTGCAGAAAATTTGTTTTTTAAAAAACTTTTAAACCAAAAACCTCACTTCGGAAAAGCGTTTCTGTTTTCAGATCCTTATTTGAAACGTTTGAAAGACCAGGTTATTGACTTTCAACAAATCTGAAATTTGGAGAGATTCTACTCTCAGATGAAATTTTAGATTAAAAATCAACCTGTAACCCTTTGAAAATACGTTTATGGTCAGATTGCGCAAATCTGCCAAAAACAGTACTCTGATTTGAAAATTTTATTCCGATTAATTTGTGACTCCAAATGGTCTGACAATTTAATAAAAAACCCCTTAAGATGTTTATTATTTTGGTTTGAAACAGTTTTGAAAAATGCCTTTGGGAAGTATGTCAAATACGTTGATGTTCTCAACCTTCGGAAGTCTGAAAATCAGATTGCATCAGTCTCAGAATTATCAATGTTTGATTGATTTATACTTGTCCAAATGGGTTGAAACTTGCGCCAAATGAAACTTCAGAGGTGTGGCTATGTTTCGGCAAAGTCTTTTAGTTTTGGAAAGTCCTTTACTATTTTTGCGAGCGTAAAGAAATCGACGCAGAAACTGAAAAACTTAAAGTGCTAAAAGTAATGACACCAAGAATTTTATACTGGTTCAGTTAAAACAACCTACTCTAGTCTTCGAGGACTATTAGAAAGAATTTTATTTTCTTTCTAATTGACAAACGATTAACGATATAGCATGCACAATTTACGGCTTCCGTCCACAAAAATCTAGGCAACTTATTTTCACACAACATGGTTCTAGTGATTTCTTGTAGTGTCCTATTTTTCTTTCTACTACTCCATTTAATTGTGGTGTTCTAGGTGGCAAAAATTCGTGTTCAATTCCTTTTTCTTCGCAAAATGCAATCATGTCCTTGTTTTTAAATTCACCGCCTCTATCGCTTCTAATCTTTTTCACATTCAAACCATATTCATTTTCAAGTTGTTTTATTAGTTTCGCAATTTTAATGACACTATCGTCTTTATTTGCAAGAAATAAAGTCCAAGTATAGCGAGAAAAATCATCAACGACAACACATGCATAATGACGTCCACTGAGACTCTTAGTACGACTAGGACCAAACAAATCAATTTGAAGTAATTCTAAAACTCTAGACGTGCTAATTTCATTTTTGGGTTTAAGTGACTCGCTTGTTTTTTTGCCTTTAATACAAGATTCACACAACTGAAAGTTGTTTAAATCAAGTTTAAGCAATCCTCGTATTAGGTTCTTTCGTTGACGTTTTTCAAGCGTTGAGATGCCAATGTGTCCTAATTGCCTATGCCACAAATTAATGTTAGGTTCAATTGACATACGTCTAACATGGAATCCATAGAAAGTGTAAAAATATTTACTTCTCTTTTTCTTTTTAATACTATTTCTCCATTTTTATTTATTATGTTTCAATATGGATGAATGAAACACACATCAAAACCGTTGTCAATAAACTGTCGGATGCTAAGTAAAGTATAGGATAGATTACTTACCAAGAAGACGTTGGAGATTTGAAGAGTACTTGGGCTTTCGATTGTACCTTTTCTAATGATTCTTCCTTCATTGTTGTCTCCGAAGGTCACCGATCCACCTTTTGTAACCTTTTTCAACTTTGAGAACAAGCTCGTGTCACCCGTCATGTGCCTCGAGCAACCACTATCAAGGAACCACTTGATTGATGTGCCTTTCGAAGTATGGGTTCCCTCGTTTGATGCTTTGGATACAAAGCATACTTGGGCCGTCTCTTCTTTGGTATCAGTCTCAGAGTCGGATGTGTTACTCCAAGTGGAGGCCTTGAGAGCTTTTCTCCTTTGTTTAGGTTCTGAGACGAGTCTAGTTTTGGTCAAATCCTTGTCAAGGTGTTTGTTTGTTTGTTTGTCCTTGTTAGGGCAGTCGTAAGACAAATGTCCAAGTTTCCTGCATTCATAGCACTTTACGTCCTTGTCATTAGTTTTGTTTTTATTTCTTTTAGTCGAAGTAGCCTTGAGTTTGTTTTTAAATGACTTTCTCATAAATTTTCTCAAACCTTTAGCCAACAGTATTAGATCATCATTATCTGATTCGGATTCACTATCATCTAAGTGATCGGAAGAAGTAGAGACATATTCATTTGATTTAAAAGCAATAGTCTTACCTTGTTTTGACGTTGATTCAGATTTCCTTAATGTAAGTTTGTTTTCGTATACCTTTAGCGATCCGATTAGTTCCTCCATTTTTATTGATTTCGTTTCTTTACTCTCCTCTATCGATATGACTTTAGGGTCCCATTCGGATGGAAGACTTCGTAATACCTTTTGGACCTTTTTCTACATAGAGAAATCTTTGCCAAGAGACTCAAGAGAATTATAGATGTTAGTCAATCGTAAATCCATATCAACAATAGACTTATTTGGCAATAATTTGAAAGACTCAAGTGTGGACATAAGCATATTAATCTTGGACTCCTTTACTTGGCTAGTCCCTTCATGTTTCATCTCAAGAATTCTCCACATCTCTTGAGCACTAGAGCAATTAGATAAGTAACTAGATTCACTTTTACTTAGTCCGTTTAAAAGTAATTACATGGCTTTAGCATTCATACTTAGTCTCTTTTTGTCATCACTAGTTTATTCTTGTTTTTGTTTTACAACCTCAAGTGTGACACCATCTACAGTAGATAACTTAGAGGGAACGAATGGACCGTCTTCTATAATAGACCATAGATCAATATCAATAGCCATAAGAAAAAGTTTCATTCTAAGTTTCCATTGGATAAAGGACTCCCATCAAGGAGAGGAGGCCTTTGACTCGACATACCTTCTTGTTCGGTTTTGAAGCTAGTGGTTTCTATCTCACTTAGATCGTTGGATCTCCTTGTTGTGAGTGTGCCTACGCTCTGATACCACTTGTAGGACCTGTATAGCACCACTAGAAAGGGGGGGTTGAATAGTGGGTGCAGAAAATTTGTTTTTTTAAAAAACTTTTAAACCCAAAACCTCACTTCTGAAAACAGTTTCTGTTTTCAGATCCTTATTTGAAACGTTTGAAAGACCAGGTTACAGACTTTCAACAATTCTGAAATTTGGAGAGATTCTACTCTCATATGAAATTTCAGATTAAAAATCAACCTGTAACCCTTTGAAAATACGTTTGTGGTCAGATTACACAAATCTGCCAAAAACAGTACTCTGATTTGAAAAATTTATTCCGATTAATTTGTGACTCCAAATGGTCTGAAAATTTAATAAAAAAACCCCTTAAGATGTTTATTGTTTTGGTTTGAAACAGTTTTGAAAAATGCCTTTGGGAAGTATGTCACATACGTTGATGTTCTCAACCTTTGCAAGTCCGAAAATCAGATTGCATGAGTCTCAGAACTATCAACGTTTGATTGATTTATACTTGTCCAAATGGGTTGAAACTTGCGCCAAATGAAACTTCAGAGGTGTGGCTATGTTTCGGCAAAGTCTTTTAGTTTTGGAAAGTCATTTACTATTTTTGCGATCGTAAAAAATTCGACGCAGAAACTGAAAAACTTAAAGTAAAGTGCTAAAAGTAATGACACCAAGAATTTTATACTGGTTCGGTTAAAACAACCTACTCCCGTCTTCGAGGACACCTTCCTCGGTTATCAATAATCATAAAATAAAACCTTACCACAAGGGCTGCTGGATTTACACACCAGCTCTAACCTTTTACACACAATACAATCAATCACACCGATCATGAACACCACCACCAAACGGATAAAGGTTTGATCACAACTTGATCAATCATTTTATAATAATTGGAATGTATATGGTGGTCTAATCAAAGCCTATTCAATTTATAGAATATAATAACAATAGGTTTAGAGAATAAGAAGAAGAGAGAAATATAGAAGAAGAGAGTAGAAGACACTTTTTGCACGTGTGAGATTATGAGAATTGTCTTGCTTTTGTTTGGCTCTCTTCTCTTCTTTTTATCACAACATGGCCGCCCCCTAGGGTTTTCTTCCATTTTGAAGATTCTCTTTTATGTCCTTGGAAAATTGTCTTGTGTAGATATGACACCATCTTGCTTACTTGGCACAATTTGATTGGATGAATGTCTTGGCTTTGCTTACTTTACACTTCATGATTAGTCCAATCTTGTCACCATTTAGTAGCTTTAAAAATATGAGATTAACATCTAAAGCATGTGACAAATAAGGTTTAAAACATTACAAATTAATCAACAATTAATCCCTACAAATATAGGAAGCAAATTTGTCAACATTGAAGACATAAAATCAGCCACACATATTCTCACATGCTGAATTTTCATCATGTGTTTCATTTGCTAGAAAGTTTGAATTGTTACCTTATGTAGCTTCCTCCATTATGTCAGTAACCTTGTGTGTCTTATTCTCCACCAATTGAGATGCCAAATTAGCTCCAGCAAGGCTGACATAGGCGTGTAAAATGTCTTGAACATGTGCTGAATTTCACTTTTGTAAACTTTGTCAAATATTGCACAATAATTACACATGTATGGTATATTCCAATCAGCACTAATTTGAATATTCTAGTACACTTTAACATGTATTGAATATGTAAAAAGTGTCTAGATATGTAGCTCCCCGCACCCTGGCCTAGCCGGATACGGTACGCCTGCCGTACTTCACTAAGGAGAGTACCAAGCGTCAATGCATAACATATCGTCATCCATAATAAATTCATGGATTTCCATGTCATCATCTTGACAGGTAAGCAAAACTTAGGCGGAATAAAAACTTTTAAACATACATTCCAAATATCCAACCATGTCCAAAACATAAAGTAAAATCCGGAATCAAAGTCTCCAGCATAATTCCGTCAAAACATAAATCCATCATAAGAGAATCCCTAAGTTGTCATCCACTCGCATGCTCACGGATGTTGAACCCTAGGCTCGTCATCAATGCACGCTACCCCATTTTCTGTAGACTCTGGGAGGAAAAATAAGGGGGTGAGTGACAAAGTCACCAGCAAGCACACCATAAACAATCAGAAATTAAATGGAAAGTACACACAAGAACCAAATTCCCAAAATTTGGACTTTTTCCATCATACCTGTCTTTCAGCTCAAATGCCACCAAGATAACGAAATCATCACTTATCCATAAAGGAAATAAGGTCATAACTTATGTAACAACAGTAATAAGATCATAACTTAGGTAACGTAAAATAATGAGATCATAACCTAAGTAACAGTACGTCTAGCATTCGACTAGCATTCATCCCCTTCAGTCAATAGCCGCTAAGGCAAATAGAATCATCACTTAGTCATGAAGCAAGCAAGAACATGACTTAATGAAAATACACTCAACATCATGCTCATGACCATATGCAATGCGTATGAATATGCAATGTAGTGCATAATGATACCATGAAAATCTTTTCTTTCATTCTTTCTTTCAAATCATGCTCGAAAACCTTTTTCTTTCAATCTTTCTTTCAAATCATACTCGTCATAAAACAAGGAGTAGAGAGTGTTCAGATCTATTATACCCGGATCTGAGGCGGTCGTAACATCTCTATCATATCTATTATACCCACATCTGAAAACGGTCATAACATCTCTTTCAGATCTATTATACCCGGATCTGAAAACGGTCGTAACATCTCTTTCAGATCTATTATATTCGGATCTGAAAACGGTCATACGATCAATCATCGTCATCAGGTCTATTTTCTCCGGGCCTAGACAGTCGTATCAGGTCTATTCTCTCCAGGTCTGAACGGTCGTACAATCAATCATCGTCATCAGGTCTATTCTCTCCGGGCCTGAACGATCGTATCAGGTCTATTCTCTCCGGGCCTGAACGGTCGTAAATCATCATCAGATCAATTAACCCCGGATCTGGAACGGGTTGTGCTGGCCAGAAATAAATGGTACCATATGAATCTTTCTTTCAAAGTCGTAAACTTCTCTTCAAAAGATCTTTCTTTCAAAACTGAAAACTTCTTTTCAAAGATATTTCTCATCATTCATTGGCATAAAATCAGTTTCATATGCTGTATGAACATGGACAATGCAATGCATGATATGCAACATGCAACTCGTGAACAAATACATCACAACAAGCATGCACGGGCTTGTCTCTTATGCTGGAAAATTGTCCAGCAATAACATTCTGTTCTTACAGCCTCATGCTCATCAATTCGTGCTCATTTTCATAAACTCATGCCATACATATGCATAATGAAGACTTAGACACATGCCATAAAAATTTCTTAACATTCCAAAATGTCTAAAGTCCTCAAAACATCAAATTACCATCATAAGGTACTGCTGAAATCAGCAGGGCAGTACCCGCCTTACCTCAGTTTCATGGATCATAAAACCTTAATCAATTCGAGTCATCACCTGGAAAACATAGCTAACATACCAAGGAACAATATCCATGTCGACAAACATCACATTCAAGCCTAAATGAGCAAGATCAAAGTCTTACAACTTATGTCATTAAACTGTCCTGTTTTCCAGTTTTGTACCACTAAGTTCAACTCAGTTGTTAGCCATCAAAATGGTGGTTTTAAGCTGGTTTCTTTACATAAACATGTACATCTATGCTTAGGAAATTACCATATAAATTCCAAGGCAATCCAATAAGTTTAAGGGGGTCATCTAATTTTCCAAGTCTATGTACATGCAGATCCTGGAACGAACAGTTTCACCAAAAATTTCATTGTGACCAAACCACGAGTCCTTTTACCGAAATTCAAACTCACAGATTGACTAAACACATCAAACTATCATCACACAAAAAATCAGCTCATTTTCACATTCCTATAGCTCATGTTCGAGCCAAACAACTCGCTACTCAAAACTGCCTTGTTCTAGCTAATTTGAATATTCCTAAGATTCATTTTCAGGTCGTTCAACAGGCAACAGAAAACTGTCCAGCTCTAGTAATTTCAGCACTTCATCACTTTTCATTGTTCAAACTATCTCCAACCAATTTCACCCTTAAAATGGCTTACTAAACATTAAATGCACATTTCAACATAGTTATTTCAAGCCTCATAACTCAATTTAGGCTGCATATAACCCATATCAACAGCCTTGCATTTTACACTTAGAACATGTCACTTTTCATGTCAACACTTCTCTTTATAACAAATTGGTTCTCATTTCTTGTACTTAGAATCTTTGACTAAGATTCATAACTTAAAAATGGCTAGTCATTCAAGCATACACTTCACAAATAAGTCAAGATGGTCTAGAGTATACTTGCCTCTTCAAGCTAGAACCTTTCCTTTAGCTTGGATCTTGGATGGAATGGATTGAAGTTTCCCTCCACAAAATGAGTCTTGAATGGAGTCCAAACCACCAAGGTGTTAGCACCACTTAGTAGCTTGAGAAATCTTCATCTAGATGAATCTTGAATCTTGAAGATGAAGATTTCCTTAGGTCTTCCTAGCTGCTCTCCATCTCTTGGCTACAAAAGAGAGAGCATCACTAACATCCTCAAATAACATATTAAAAACAGTCCATAGCTCTAACAAGATGATATTCATTTACCGATGTAGATCACATAAACTATTACAAATATGAGGTTTGAAACTAAAATCCACCCCTCCACACTAACCAAGCCGTGGGGTAGAAAGCCACCCCCAGCAGCCCATTACTCCTTGCTACACTTATCAATATGTAGGAATGCTAGTCATTAAACAATCCTTTATTCCTTGCTTTAGTGTCATCATAATAGGCATGCTTTCAAAAGTTCTTTCCTTTTTCTTGTCTTCCTCGCTACTGCCAAACACCACCTCTTCCCACATTAAATCCTATTCTTCACAAATATGAGGCCATTATTAATCAACTCCCAGGAACAGTCTGTCCTCCTAACATAGTTCTACTTTTCCATGCCAAATTTCTTACCAAAATTTATGAAAATTGTATTCTAAAATAAAAGTCTCTCTCCCCTTTTTTACCAAGAAATCCGTCCCCTCCCCTTAGACCCTTCTTCATTTTTTTAATAACTCCAACAAAAGAGGGAACTAGACAATATATAACAAGTTCAAGATCCTGCACATACGGATGAAATGCAAATACCAAGCATCTTATGGCCAAAGCAAGGAAATTCTTACTATACCCATTTCCACCTTATAAACCCATTTCCATTTCCTTTCTTATTTTATCATGGATGAGACCTAACAAAAAACCTTCCAAGAATTGGGTATCAAGGGAATATCCTTACTACCCGTTTACTTTCGTGAACCAAAATTTTCGGTACCCTTAATGGCACTAAAACTGTACCCCTCTCCCCTCAAGGCTCACCTCACTCATCTTCAATTTTGACAAGAGTACATAACACCAAGTCTTCAATAGTTAGATTTTTGAAGGTTTATGCCCTTAATGCTTCAAGACACTAAATAAATTAAACTTTATTCTTAAGAGCTGCTCCAAGGTTTAACAGTGGCATGCTCAAGGTTCAAATATATTGCTAAGTAGATTGAAAGAAAATACTTGTCTTTAGGTCTTTGCTCTTGATGGGTTTTTGAAGAAGATCCTAGTTCTTCACACTTGAAACTTGGGTGGCGTCTACCTTGTCTTGCTTGAAAACTTATTCTCCAATTTCTCCTAAGCTCTGGCCCTCAGGCTCTTTGGAATTTGTTTGAGCTTAAGGTAGTTGTTTCTTTCCCTAGCAATTTGGTTCCTTTCTTTCTTGGGTTGGAGATCGCCCCTTGATTGCAGAAGATTTGAAGTTTTTTTTTCAAGCTTGCTTTAACTTCAAGGGACCAATTTTGAAAGCCTCCTTCATTTGGAGTACCTTCCTAAGCTTACTTGCTTGAGACCTCCTTTGCTCGAGTTCAGATCACGCTCTAAGGAGTATCGGTAGCCACAGTTGTATGAGGAGAGAAGGGAGATGTGGGTTTAGGAAAGATTATAGAAGACTTCAAATTAGAACCAGAGAAGGCCTTTGGTTATGGCTTCTTTGCAGTGATGGAGATGTTGGAGGTTCAAGGTTTAAATTCTAGAGGAGTGGGGGAGCCATCGGTGAGGATTCATGGGGAAGAAGGAAGAGGACATGATGGTGTGGTGCAGGCATGCGTAGTCATGAGGCTCCGCAACTTTTTGGAGTTTCCTAAGCTTTTGTAGGCTTTTGGATTTTTTCCAAGAAAAATGTTGCACCTTTTTGGTTCCTTCTAGAAATGGCTTTAGCATCTTCTTGTCCTATTAGTGGGCGAGGCCGGCGCATGGGGCTTTGGCAGGGTAGTCTTTCTTTCTTTTTTTAAAGTGGAAGAATTAATTATATACTAAAATATGTTACATAATAATTTAGGTTATTAATATTATAACTTCCGATGAGTCGAAACACATTCATTGTAAAATGTACGACTTAGCCCAAGAGTGGGCTGCAACAAGATACATGTTACATGTCATGCCAAAAACGTTCCATGTGTTGTATTTATAGAAAACCGAATTTTTGACTTTTGTCGATTACTCGATTTTTCTCAGATTAAATTCAAACTTTTTGTGCATGTTATATATATTATGTCACACATAATATACATAAAATAACTTGAATATTCAGCTCTAATGGCTGATTAAAAGTGGCGCCCCATGTGCTTAAAAATTGAATTTGGAATCTCCACAATTTGGCCTTAATTGGGGGTGATTTGTGTGTGCCAACATGGAATGATTTTATGGCTAAGTGTAGCATGTTAGCCACAAAATTTGTGGCCATTTTTGAAGTGTAGGGGCTGGCCATCTATATATGGCAAGTACGTGACACGCTGGCGAAGTTTCGGTAGTCACCCGATATGACAATTTTTGGTTTACAACCTTGTAACGTGTCGTAATAATTTTGTCATCACCTTGACTTATATCATATGATATAATACCTGAATATACTCATAAATATGAGGTAAGTATAGTGGTGTGACGTTGACGTACGTTTGTAATATATGTAACGTGTCGGTAGTACGTCAGAATATATGTGTATTGTGCCTTTTTATAAAAAAATCTGATTATATATAATTTATATACATAAAAACGTGTGATTAGAGTGGGAGGAGACTTTTCATTTCCATGTTTGTTGCCATCATGCCTTCTCTACTAAGTACTTTACTTAATGAACTAGTTTAGTTCATTAATGGTGACACTTGAAAATAGTTGAAACACAACAAATGTTTGCCATTTGATGTAAGCTTTAAAGCTTCATGGCTTTTTAGTACGGAAACATTATATATAAAGTATATAAGGCAAGTTTGTCGCAAAAACATGTTAAGCAATAAATTGTGCCATGCATTTTTTTAACGCACGTTATTTAAATCATGCATTTTGTGAATCACTCAAACTCTTTTTCTCAACAACATGTAGATCCAAAGACAATATCATCAACATAAATTTGAATAATGAGTACATCCAATTTTTCTTGTTTCAAGAATAGAGTATTATCAATGGTTCCTATTTTAAATCCATTTTCTAAGAGAAAAGTAGCAAAGCAATCATACCAAGCTCTAGGAGCTTGTTTTAAACTATATACTGCTTTCTTTAACTTATAAACATGATTTGGATATTTCCTATTTTCAAATCCGGGTGGTTGATTGACATAAACTTCTTCTTGTAGAAAACCATTCAAAAATGCACTTTTTACATCCGTTTGATAAAGTTTGAAATCCTTTATTCAAGCAATAACAAGTAATAATCGTATAGCTTCTAATCGTGTTGTGATGCAAATGTATCTTCATAATATATTCCCTCTTCTTGATTATATCATTGTGCTACAAGCCTATCTTTATTTCTGACAACTTTACCATCCTCATTCATTTTATTTTTAAATACTCATTTCATACTTATTATGTTTTTGTCTTGTGGTCGGAGTACTAAACCCCATACATTGTTTCTTCTAATTGATTTAATTCGTCATTCAAAGCATCAATCCAAGAAGAATCATTCAAAGCATCATGCACATTCTTTGGTTCTATTTCAAAAATCATAGCATGCAATTGATTAATTTCATCTTGATCTATTCTTCTACGTGGTCGTACACCTTGAGATATCTCTCCTATTATGAGGTCGTGTGGGTGATCTCTATGCCATCTTGGTTGATTATTTTCTAAGTTTTCATGCGTTTCTAAGTGTTCATGCATTTCTAGTGTGTCTTGCTCATCGTGTATGCTATTTTCTTTTATGTCATCCATTACGGGGTTTCAATTCAAAATCATCATCATATTCTTTATTTGTTTCAAATTCAACAAATTCATTGAATTTCACATGTACAGATTCCAAAATTTGTCTAGTGACGGGATCATAGCATCTATCTATATGCCTTAGAATTCATAGAATATCCAACAAAAATACATTCAATATATTCGTACTCAAATTTATCTAAATTATCCTTTATGTTTAATACAATACATTTACATCCAAAAACACTAAAATAATCAATCTTTGGCATGTGATCATTTAAAATGTCATATGAAGATTTGTTAATTTTCTTTCTAATGGATAAACGGTTAACTATATAACATGAATAACTAACGGCTTCGGCCCACAAAATCTAGGTAATCAATTTTCACAAAGCATGGCTCTTACAATTTCTTGAAATGTCCTATTCTTTCTTTCAACTACACAATTTAATTCTAAATGGTGAAAATTCATGCTTCATACCTTTTTCTTCACAAAACGCAACCATATCTTTATTTTTAAATTCGCGCCTCTACTGCTCCTAATCTTTTTCACATTCACACCGAATTCATTTTCAAGTTGTTTTATCAATTTAGCAATCTAAATGTCAATATCATCTTTATTTGAAGGAATAAAGTCCATGTACGACGAGAAAAATCATCAACAATAACGCATGCAGAGTGTCACTCTTTAAGGCTTCAAGTACGACTAGGACCAAACAAATCAATATGTAATAATTCCAAGATTCTAGATGTGCCAATCTCATTGTCAGGCTTAAGTGATTCATGTGTTTATTTGCCCTTATTACAACATTCACACAACTTAAAGTTGTCTAAGTCAAGTTTAGGCATTCCTCGTACTATATTCTTACGTTGAAGTTTTTCAAGAGTGGAATACAAATATGTAACGTCCATGCTATAAATTCACATTCGGTTCATTTGACATCAAATACTTTACTTTTGCATCTAACATATCATCCATAGATAGTGTAAAAATATTTCCTTCTCTTTTTTCTCTTAATACTATTTCTCCATTTTTATTAATAATAATTGGACAAGTGATGTGTCTTTGCCTTGTTGTCACTCTATGGTTGGGTCTTTATTAAGCCACCTTGGCACATAGTATATGACATAGATAATCATCAAAATCTAAAAACAATTTGAATTTTTATATTGATTGCCAATCTACCATTAGTGTGATGTCTTTTCATTTTTTAATGGTTTTGAGTCTTGGAAGCCCCCTCCAAAAATTTGGCCAACATGCTGAAAACTTCAGCATTATTTTTGAACTTTGAAACATTACCTTGTGTATCTTGATATCCATAAATATTTGAATTCTTTTGCAGATCATTCTACACCAATCGTAGTGCAAGATAAGCTCCACCTAGGCTCCATGTAAGCTCAAATCAGCCGCCCACCTCAGCACACATGTGCCGAAAAATATATCTCGCCAAATAAGCAAAGGTATGTCACAAGGGTTTGCAAGATGTCTTCCAAGGGTATTCAAGACATTTTTCAAGACACTTCTAATCCCTAGTGGCATGCAACACATTACAAAAAGAGGAGGAAGATCAAACACGAAAACAAGACATATTCTAAAAGCTATCAAGTGAAAACAAGAATTCTCTTCATCTCTTATCTTCTTCTCTTGCATAAATCTTTAAGCCCATGAAACATACATTCCATATTTTGTATAAGCTTCATATAAACCACCCTTATACAATTCATACTTGTAACAGGTGAACCTTCATTAGTGAGGCGGCCGTAATTTTGTTGATTGTTGTTGTGATTTGTGGTAAAAGAGTTGGACATTAAAGGAGTTGGTGTATAACTCCAGCCACTCTTATTCTAAGGTGATTTTGGTGATTAGTGAATACCGAAGAACGTGTCCTCGAAGACTGGCTTAGGTCACATTGGCCGAACCAATATAAAAATCTGTGTGTTGTTACTTATGTGCACTTTTGCTTTTAATAATGTTTTTGAAACAATTTTAAAAAAAAATGAAACAAATAGCAAACGATTTTCAAAAATCACCAAATTTTTCAGAGACATAGATAAAGGTCTTAGGTTTATTTTAAGAAAAGTTTCATCAAATTTAGA
Organism: Eustoma russellianum; assembly: GCA_036186865.1. Lineage (NCBI taxonomy): Eukaryota > Viridiplantae > Streptophyta > Magnoliopsida > Gentianales > Gentianaceae > Eustoma > Eustoma russellianum. The sequence continues at coordinate 12,996,816 of AP025044.1, read as the reverse complement.
TAAGTCATCCAAACATTCATAGATTTGAGACTAGTGCAATCTGATTTTTAGATTAGAAGAGGTTGAGAACATAAATATGGTTGAAATATTTGCCAAATGAATTTTGTAAAACTGTTTCAACCTATTAAACTAGACATCTTAAGGGACGTCTAATCAAAATTTCAGATGTTTTGGAGTTTTCATTAATTGGGAACTAAATTTTTTATTACAAGGGAAAGTTTTTCACTGATTGTAGGGTTCAATCAAAAATATGTTTTTCAAGGCTTTAGATAAATACCTCAAAGTACAGTGTGCCAATATTTTATGAATTTTGGAGGTCCAGAACCTATTCATTTAATTATTCAAAAAGGAGTCTAAAAATATAATCCGTTTTGAGAAGTGAGTATTGGTGAATAAACATTTTTAAAAACCAATTTTTCTGCACTCACTATTCAAACCTCCTTCTAATGGTGCTATATAGGTCAAACCAGAATGAGGTTCAGTCACAATAAGAAGATCTAACAATCTTTGTGAGATGGAATCCACTAACCACAAATCCGAGCAAGAAGATATGTCAAGGCAAAGGCCTCCACTTTTTGATAGTGAGGTAAAATTCTGATTCTAAACCATCTTATCATGATTTGTATGTTCAATATCTCGAGTTACATAAGCTTACTAAGACTCTTGCAAAAGAAAATAAACGCTTAATTGAAGACAAGAAATTGTTAGAATCTTCTAACACAAATCTTATATCTCAATTTAACGTTTCAAAAAGGGAGTCGTCTGGTTTGATTGATTCATTGAAATCTGAAATTGATTCTCTAACATCCGAAAATGTTGTAATGAAAGCCGAGATCTTAGATTTGAGATCAAGAAACACAAATCTTGAAAAGACAGTAAAACAATTCAATACAGGAACTTGCATGTTATATCATCTCATCTCTTCTCAAAAGCATGAATCTTACAAAACCGGATTAGGGTACATTTGAGATAATCGGGTACAACGCAATCTACAAATTTTGTTTTATCTTCATCTAAGCAACCACATGTATTCAAAAGATTGTAAAGCCTAAGAAGGCAACAACACAAACGAGTTACCTATTGTATCTCATCGTACTATTTCTTTTTCATCACATGAAAAGTATAATCACATGCCATACAAATATGAAAGAAAGCCATTGATGTATACCCGACATTCATATCATACTAATGCATCTAGATCACACACCTTGCATGCAAACCGAAATGAATATCAAAGTCGAAATTCATCATATTTCTATAATGTAAGGTTCGGCCATTATAGGCCAAATAGAAGCAATCACGACATGTTCTATATTCTTTCTTCATCTTTTCTCTCATCTTTTGTAAGACCAAGAAAGGTTACCCAAGTTTGGGTACCTAAAGGTACTCTTGAGAAGGGTTGAATCACTAATCCTTAAGGACCCAAAAATAAAGAGTACCAAAATGATTTTTACACCTTGCAGGGATCATATGAAACAAAAGATTTAGCAAGCAAGTGATTTCTTGACAATGGTTGATGGGTGATCCAAACTTATTTTCAAAATTAAAGAAGGTTACAAAAGGAGGGTCCATAACCTTTGAAGATAACAACGAAGGTAAAGTAACTGGAAAGGGAATAATTGGAAATCCAAGTACACTTCAGATTTCCAATGTATTCTTGGTTTATTTAATTTTGAATGAGTGATAATATAGTATCTTCATAAACATGGTAAATTTCAATCACTATTGAATCTTGTCTTCTAGAATACTCCAAGATAGGTCTTGAGTGTCTAAAACATGTGTAAGTACATGTTACACATGTAGAAAAATGTCCCCCTTTAATATGATATAGAAAATTGAATTTTCGAATTCCGCCGATTGCGCTATTTTTCTCCATTTGATCACGAACCCTTTAGATATGTAAATTGTGATATACACCACATAGTATACAAAAAAATGTATAATCTCAGCTCAAAATGGTGTAGGATATTCGGCCACAGGGTGTAACGATTTTTGAATTTGAATGTTCAAGAAAATGAGGAAAATGATGGATAATTGATATATGTAATTATGGTATGACTATGGTATTGAATTTCTCATGTGGTGCACGAAATTTTGAGGTGCTTGGAGTGTATATTGGCTGGTCATCCTTGTATGGTAAGTTTATGACGTGTCGGTGACGATTCTGTTGACCATTCAAAGTATAGCTGTAATTTACCCTGTAGTATAAAGTATGAAATGACCATAAACGGAAATTTTAGTAACAATAAGAAATTTTGTTTTGCATATTTTAAAATTTTAATTATTAAATAACCCTTTCTAAAATATTATGGAAGAAATAATAATATCAAATAATGGGAATGAAAGTGAACAATACACCCTTAGGGTGGCCGGAACTTCCCCTCCAAAGGCCCCAAAAAGTAGCCTCCATTCTAGAAGCATCATAAGACAAAAAGCCTCCCCCACTTTTAATTAGCCGCCCTAATAATTAACCCTCTTACATGCATGCAAAGAAAGTAATAATTATGTCCCTTTATCCCCTATAAATCCGGCCACCCACTTCCCTTTGGAAGACAAATACCTCAAAACAATTCCATGGCACTTAACCGCTCACCAACACTCTCTTGCCTCACTAACTATTTTCAATATCCTCCCTAAGATTCAACTTTCGTCCATTAGAGAGGATTTCAAGCTAGGGACAAGGACACCACTCTCAGACTCCCTTCAAGGTATGTTAACCACTTATAGATCTTACACTTCTAAGTTTGGTATCAAATCTAACTTACTCTTGGTGACCTTCCAAGCTTCTCAACTTTCGGCCAAGGAGGAATATAACAAGAACACTCAATCAAGACTAGTCCTCAAGGTTGTAAGGCATGTACATAGTTTCTAAACTTAAAACTTCCATTCCTTGAGACTTTGTATCAACTCTAAGTTGAATAATCCTTGACCCTCCTTCACCTTGCTTATGAGTATTATCAAGCTCAAGAAGGAAAGGACCTGTAGGAGATTAAGAACATCACTACAACTCCATCAAGGTAAAGTTTTTAACCCTTTTTAAGCTTTTCCCCACTCATTCAAGAGGTTTTCACTCACCCTCTCCCAATGTGTGCAAACCTTAGGCCTCAACAAGTAAGGGGAGGTGATTCTCAAGGCTTTACAAAGGACCAAGTGTTAAGACATGAACCTTGAGCTAAGAAGGAAAGTCTCCTTTTATTCTTCTAGGGACATTGAGGAGGCATAAGTAGGAGACTGCAGCAAGTTTACGACACTAACTTTGGCTGTGTCGAGCTCATACCCCCTAAACACCATGCTAGAATTTGGGCCTAGGTCACTTTAATGAATTAGTGATGCATGTAAATGAACATAGGTGTATGTTTTAGTGTTTGGATTAAAAGCTACTATCATTAAATAAAAGAAATTAGCTATGATGTTAGGATGACATATACTTATCTAAATTTGATGAAACTTTTCTTAAAATAAACCTAAGACCTTTATCTACGTCTCTGTAAAATTTGGTGATTTTTGAAAATCGTTTGCTATTTGTTTCAGCTTTTTTGAAATTGTTTCAAAAACAAAATTAAAAGCAAAAGTGCACATAAGTAACAACACAGATTTTTATATTGGTTCCGTCAATGTGACCTTAGTCAGTCTTCGAGGACACCTTCTTCGGTATCCACTAATCACCAAAATCACCTTAGAATAAGAGTGGCTGGAGTTATACACCAACTCCTTTAATGTCCAACTCTTTTACAACAAATCACAACAACAATCAACAAAATTACCGCCGCCTCACTAATGAAGGTTCAACCTGTTACAAGTATGAATTGTATAAGGGCGGTTTATATGAAGCTTATATACAATATGGAATGTATGTTTCATAGGCTAAAGGCTTTATGCAAAAGAAGAATATAAGAGATGAAGAGAATTCTTGCTTTTCACTTGATAGCTTTTAGAATATATGTCTTGTTTTCGTGTTTGATTTTCCTCCTCCTTTTGTAATGTTGTACCCCAACAATCAGGTACGTAAAAACTATGAATATGAGATGGAATGAAAGCGACAATTTCTTTTAGAGCGTGTTACTTAAGTCCACGTAACTCTTTTTACTTAAATACTCTTGAGATAGTCCATGAAATATAGAGTGATATAAACCATACCAATATATATATGTGTATGTGCGTATATATGATATATGTAGGGAATGTATAAATACATGGTACACATAGGCGTGTACGTATTTGTATACATACATATGCTAATCTTGGAATACAATAAAATGTAGGCAACAATATGGTATATGAATCAAAATTTCAAGGAATATCAAGATGCCTAAGAGGCCCAAAATTTCGGCCTATACATGGAGATGTTCTAGAAATCTCTAGCCAATTTTATTAGTTAAAATAATAAGACAAGAATTTATTATGCAAAGAATAAATAGAAAATAAAATAGACATGCAATTAAGGAACAAGTTAAGACAACTCATTAAAGAAGGAGGTAGTATGGTTGAGGTCATAAAGACCCCAACCAAAACCGCCCTCCCCTTAATGTCTAGACATGGAGGATTTTAAATCCTACCATGGTGACTTTTCTCTAAACCAAGGTTAATGTAACCATGATTTAATAAAGTAACTTGGGTTAGCACAAAAGTAACTATAGTTTGAATAAAGTAACCAAGGTTATACTAACTTAACCTTGATTAACACTCAAGAAAGCCCTAACCCTCATAAAAATCCCTCCAAAACCGTCCCCCCTCTCCTAAGTCCCTAACATGTTTTAAATCAAACCATTCTAGAAACATCTATCTTCTCATCATGCAAGAGCAAAACACTTAGACAATTTCCATTCCCCTCACCAAGGTTTCGCCCCCAACATCTTGAAGGATGGGAGTTTAACTTCAACTTCAAGACTCAAGAAGACATCTAGGTAAGTCTTATTCCAAGTCCCCTTAAGAGAATTCTCATTTTGGTAAAGAATGAAGCTCACATGAACTCTCCTTCTCCATGCCAAAACCGTGGGTTTCATGGTTGAAATAGGTGAAAGCCTTCAACTTTCTTAGGAGGTGACATATTGTGGTGCTTGAACCTCCATTCCAAGCTCATTTTGGTAAGATTCTCTAGCCCTCAAACCTATCCTATTTCTTCTATTGAATAAAGAACTAATCTTTTCATTTCATCCCCTTAAAACCGTATGCTTAAGGTGAAGAAGGTGAAGGATTTCATCACATCTCACTTCATAACCAAGCAAAGACAAAAGCTTTATCTTGAAGAGGCAAGTATACTTTAACCCCTTACAATATATGTGATTATGTGCATACTTGAATGTCTAGAAGCCTAAGACATGACTTTAGTGAAAATATGCCTAAGTTGCTACCTTTTCTTATGTTTTGAAATTGTTGGACTAGGGGACTGTTTTGTTTGGAAGAATGAACAGCCCATATGAACGACTTTTGCATGCTAAAAAGAGACTTGAATTAGTATAGGGAAGCCTTATTATGTCTATTGAATTACCATTAACTTGGATTATAGGCTAAAGAACAAAATTAGGAAGGAAGGGATTTTTGTATGCATGTTGACTGAAAACAGAATTCTGGACAGATTTTATGCCAAATTGATGGACTTAGTTAAGGACCTTCTGAACGTTGGATTGAGCTTATTTTTGGTGTGGTCGTAGCTTATTATGTCTAGTTTATTGTGGCGTTGGAATTTCGGGAAAGTCATTTGTGGATTGGTCAGAAATGAATTTTTAGTATCAAGGGGTCAAAACAGTTTCTGGTCGTACCACCTTAGGGAAGAAAAATTAATTAAGTACCTTAAACATCTTGGATTGACCTGAAATTTTTACAGGAAGTACTTAAGACATAGAGATAAATATCCATGTAAAGAAATTGATTTTATCTATTGATCTTGATGGTAAACCATTGAGGTAAAGTTGGTGTAACATTCTGGAAAACAGGACAGATTGACCCTTTGGCTTGTATGAATTGTGTCGTATTTATTTTGACTTGTTTTGGTGAATGGACATTTGAATATTGTTCATAAAGGAAATAGGAAAGATTTCCAGGTGCTAAGTGAGCCCCATAATGAGTTTATGGATGGAGACAAGGTAAGGAATAGAGTTGAGAGTGCAGCAGAATTTCTGTTGTACCCTTGTTGGGAATTATTTTTATTGAGGTACCTATGCTTGTCGAAATCGCATGAAATTTGTACAGAATGTAGTTAAGATCATGTGGTGCATGTCCATATTTTTAGTTTCTGGAAAATAGGCTCAAAAGGTTGATTTTGAGGCCAGACAATACAGGACATGCTGCTGGTTCATTTTCCAGCCCATGAAGAAGGTTGTTTATGATGTTATAAGTGCATTTTACCATGTTGCATCTCATGCACTTGCATTGACATGCTCATATGTTTCATGCTCATGATTTTATCGATGTTTTATATAAAGTTTCTGTTTTGAAAGAATTTCGTCCCTTCTGGCCAGCTTAACCCGCTACAGATCCGGGGTTAATTGATCTGAAGAAGTATAAGAACCGATCCAGGCCCGGTATAATAGGTCTGATGAAATATAAGAACCGATCCAGGCCCGGTATAATAGGTCTGAAGAGTATAAGAACCGAGCCAGGTCCGGTATAATAGACCTGAAGGTGATCATGTTATAAGAACCGAGTCATGCCCGGTATAATAGGCTGACACACTCTCTTGTTTTATGATGAGCATGATTTAATAGAAAGAAAGAAAGTTCCAGTATTTTTATGAGCATGTCTAAATGAAAGAAAGAATGTTTTCCCGTTGCATTTGCATCGCATTCACATTTTCATACACATCATGCATGATACCTAATTATAGAAGTAAGGGTTGACTACAGCATGTAAAACCTAACTAAGTGATGACATTTAGATCTTAGCTAAGTGTTGATATGACTTTAAGTATGATGCTTCAGAAAGGTATTGGCGGGTATGTTTTAATCTAAGGAATTGGGGTTTGATTCTTGTATGCCGTTTTCTCTTTATTGTACGGTGTTATTGTATACTTGCTGGCGAATTTGTCGCTCACCCATTTATTTTTCCCCCCAGAGCCAGGTAATGAAGTCGAGTGGTTTGATGATGAGCCAAGGATGCCATACCCGTAGGTTATGGAAATTGCCGTTAAGAGAATGATGATGAAGGAAGCTTTTGATGAGTCTTTGGGACATTTTGGGATTTAGCTACTTTCGGACTCTTTTCGGATAATGTTTGTATAATTTCGCGGTGTAGTTGCTATCGGTTCAGTTTGTATAATTTTGCTATGTATTCGCGATTTGACGCTTTCGGATTAAGGTTCAAATTCTGCCGTATTTTTATCTACCTGTTAAGATCGTGACTTTGTAATCCATGTTTATCCATGGGTTTTACGAGTTAAGTATCGACGCTTTGTACTTTTCCGAAAGGGAAAGTACGGCGGGTGCACCGTACGAGGGGTAGCCGAGTATGGGGCGCTACAGGTGGTATCAGAGCCCAGGCTCTAGATTCGGGCAGAACGTAGAAGCTAAGTTATGATCTTAGAAATCTAAGAATTGATCTTAGACTTAAGTCATGATCTTAGAAAAGAGACGGCATTAGCTTAGACAACTTAGATTGGAAATAGGGTCCCCTTGGTTGACCTGCTAGCCTGATATGTCGCATATTAACTCTTTTTCCTGCTTTAAATTCCTTTTCCAAGCATGTCTAAATTCAGTCAGTCATATATATATATATATCTTTCTGCTCCGTATACAGATGGTTCGGACTCGTGGTAGACCTCGCAGAGATGCTGCCCATGCGCCCGAACCAAACCCTCCACAACCTCAAGAACAAGTCCCTCCACCGCCTCCTCCTCCACCGCAGAATGAAAATCCCCCACCAGCTCAAGGAAACCCTCTTCTGCAAGTGCCACTTCTTATTCCGGATTTCCAAGCATTCTGTCAGACCGTAACTCAGATTGGCCAAGGAATGATTCAGCAAGTTGCCCCTCCTCCTCCTTATGAACCGATAAGAGACGCGCAGTATTATTTCGAGAAGCTCAAGCGAGCGAATGTGCCGCCTTTTGAAGGCAAGTCTGACCCCGATATGGCTGAAAAATGGCTAGATGAAGTGGAGAACTGTTTTGAACTGAATGGAGCCCCTGACAATATGAAAACCCAAGCTGTGAGGCCTTTCCTCCTTGGTGAGACGAACCAGTGGTGGAAGGCTAAGCTGCAACCTTTGCCCCGACCTATTCCATGGGAGAGATTCATCCAAGAGTTCAACAATTTTTATTTTCCTATGTCAGTAAAGATGCAAAAGAGGCATGATTTTGAAATGTTGAAGCAAGAACCTGGTATGACTGTGTCTGAATATGTGAGCAAGTTTCTGGCTTTGGGTAGATTTTCTCTGGCTACGATGAATGATGAGGAATCTAAGATGGTGAAGTTTGAGAGTGGGCTGAACCCAAGGATTCGCATTTGGTTGGTAAATGTTATCTCTGCTGATTTTGAGGCGCTCGTTGATGCATGTTATCGGATCGAGAAGGATATCATTCGTCGTAATGCGACGATGGGCCAGAAAAGAGGAAGGGACACTTCTGGTGATAAAGGAGCAAGGAAAATGACTAGACAGAATTTTCATGGGAGGCAAGGTAGACAGCGGAATCAGAATCAAAGAGGAAATCAGAATCGTGGACAGCGTCGTGGGCAGAATCAGAATAATCAGAGAAACAATCAAGGAAATCAAGGACAGCAGCAGCAGGCCGTTCCCATGTGTCCCCATTGTCAGAAGAACCACTTAGGCGAGTGCTATGTACAAGCTGGTAAGTGCTTTGGTTGCGGCAAGACTGGTCATATAATTAGGGATTGTCCTGATCAGGGAGCTGCTTGTGCTGGATGTGGAAAGACTGGACATATTCTGAGAGATTGTCGTGAGCGTGGTGGTCAGCAGCAAAGGAACCAACGACAGCGCCCGAATGCGCGTGTGCATGTGATGACCGATGCTGCAGTTGAGGAAGCTAGAGATGTCGTGGCTGGTATGATTTAAAAATTATGCAATGCTAATTTGGTAAATATTATATTGCTGCGTAGTTAAAACTTTGTATGATTCAGGCGCTATTCTTGTATGTTGTATGCCCGCAAATGTGTTGTTTGATAGTGGCGCCAGCCACTCCTTTATATCTAAGAAATTTGCAAAGGGATTAGACCACAATCCCATCCGGCTGGAATCACCCTATCGAATCCAAGCCGCGGGTGATCAAGTACTTACATCTCATTATTTGTATAAGAATTGTGCGGTCGAGCTCGATGACCATCAGTTCGCGGCTGATCTGATCCCGATTGCTATGAGTGACTTTGACATTATTCTTGGTATGGACTGGTTGTCTAAGAACCATGCCCATATTGACTGCAATCAGAAGAAAGTCACTTTCAACGCCCCGGAGCAAGAGGAAGTATCATTTCAGGGAGGTCCCAAGTTGAAGAAGTCAAAGAATATTTTTGTGAATACAGCTCGTGCCCGTCGAGCGTTGCAAAAGGGATGTCAAGGCTATCTGGTTTATGCCCTTAGTACCGAGCAGGCAGCAGTGGACATTTCGCAAGTTCCAGTAGTTCAAGAGTTTCTCGATGTCTTTCCCGAGGAACTACCAGGACTACCCCCTGATCGAGAAATTTCCTTTGAGATAAACCTCATCCCCGGAGCTGAGCCTATTTCTAAAGCTCCTTACCGCATGGCACCCACTGAGCTGAAGGAGCTCAAAGAGCAATTGCATGAGTTATTGGAAAAGAAATTGATTCGTCCAAGTGTGTCGCCATGGGGTGCCCCAGTTTTATTTGTAAAGAAGAAGGATGGAGGTATGCGGCCGTGTATTTATTATCGGGAACTCAACAAGATCACCGTAAAGAATAAGTATCCGTTGCCTCGGATCGACGATCTGTTCGACCAGCTTCGGGTCAGTAATTACCAAGTCTTATTTCAATATAATAATCATGAAAAATATCTAAAGTATCCTAATGCAGGGAGCTCGGGTGTTTAGCAAAGTGGACCTAACATCTGGATATTTTCAATTGAAGATAAGAGCTGAGGATATTCCTAAGACAGCATTCAGGACGAGATATGGACATTATGAATTTCTCGTGATGCCTTTTGGACTGACCAACGCCCCTGCAGCGTTTATGGATCTTATGAATCGGGTGTTTCGGGACCAGTTGGATAAGTATGTGGTCGTCTTTATTGACGATATCCTGATTTATTCGCCTGATGAGGAAACTCATACAGCCCATCTGAGGACAATACTTGGTATTCTAAGGAGGCATCAGCTCTATGCAAAATTCAGTAAATGTGAGCTTTGGTTGCATAGTGTGTCATTTCTGGGCCATATTATTACTGAAAATGGGATTTCGGTTGATCCCAGAAAGATTGAGGCAATTACTGAGTGGCCGAGACCGACCAATGTCACTGAAGTAAGGAGTTTTCTCGGACTGGACGGTTACTACCGCAAGTTTGTTGAAGGATTTTCAAGGATAGCTATGCCACTCACTAGATTGACTCAGAAGAAGACAAAATTTGTATGGAATGAGGATTGTGAAAGTAGCTTTTCTGAGCTGAAGGCAAGGTTGACGTCTGCACCAGTTTTGGCTCAACCCGTTTCAGGAGAACAGTTTGTGATCTACAGTGATGCTTCCAAGAATGGGTTGGGTTGTGTTCTTATGCAGAATGGGCGTGTGATCGCGTATGCGTCTCGCCAGCTTAAACCGTTTGAGCAGAATTATCCAATACATGACCTTGAGCTTGCAGCAGTTGTATTTGCTCTGAAGATTTGGCGTCATTATCTGTATGGAGAGAAGTGTGAGATCTTCACGGATCATAAGAGTTTGAAATACCTTTTCACTCAAAAGGAGCTGAATATGCGCCAAAGGCGATGGCTTGAGTTGATCAAGGATTATGACATCTCTATTCAGTATCATCCAGGTAAAGCTAATAGAGTTGCTGATGCTTTGAGTCGTAAGACGAGTCATCCCCGCCAACCACCTCTACAGTGTGATATGGAAGAGTTTGGTCTCGAAGAAGTGAATTCGATTTCCGACGTGCTTGCAAAGTTAGTAGTGGTTCCTTCTTTGATCGATAGGATTAAGGAGACTCAAGATAAGGATGATGCATTGATGAAAGTTAAGAACAAGTTGAAGGAGAAGCCATCCGACGATTTTGAAGTCCGTAGTGATGGCAGTTTATGGTTTAGAGGTCGATTGTGTGTGCCTAATGAGGATGCGATAAGAAGTGAAGTGCTTCAGGAAGCCCATAATTCTCGATTGTCTATTCACCCAGGAGCAAATAAGATGTATCATGACTTGAAGCAAAAGTTTTGGTGGCCAGGAATGAAGAATCAGATAGCAGAGTTTGTTGAGAAATGTCTTGTATGTCAGAAAGTCAAAGCAGAACATCAGAGACCAGCTGGATTATTACAACCACTTGAGGTGCCTGAGTGGAAGTGGGATCACATCGCTATGGATTTTGTAACCGATTTACCTAAGACAAGAAGTGGATATGACACTATTTGGGTTATTGTGGATCGTCTGACGAAGAGTGCTCATGTCATGGCAATATCGATTAAAGCACCCATGGAAAAGTTGGCTTCTATGTATGTTGATCAGATTGTATGTTTGCATGGAGTTCCTATGAGCATAGTTTGTGACCGAGACCCCCGCTTCACATCAAGGTTTTGGACGGCATTTCAGAAAGCGATGGGTACGGAAATTCGCATGAGTTCAGCTTTTCATCCCCAGACTGACGGCCAATCAGAGAGAACGATTCAAACATTGGAGGACATGTTGCGTGCTTGTGTGTTGGACTTTGGAGGTAGCTGGGATAAGAGTTTGAAGTTGGTTGAGTTTTCATACAATAACAGCTATCACAGATCTATTGGAATGGCTCCTTATGAAGCTCTTTATGGAAGAAAATGTCGATCGCCATTGTATTGGGATGAGATTGGGGATAAGATTTTCACAGGACCTGACTTAGTAGAGCAAACCAAGGAAAAGGTTATGATTGCAAGACAAAGATTGAAGGCTGCTCAGGATAGAAGCAAGGCGTGGGCCGACATAAGGCGTCGACCACTTGAGTTTCAAGTAGGAGATAAGGTATTCTTGAAAGTATCCCCATCGAAAGGAGTAAAGCGGTTCGGAATTAAAGGGAAACTTAGTCCTAGATTCATTGGACCATTTGAGATCTTGGAAAGGATTGGAGAGGTTGCTTATAAACTTGCACTACCACCATCGTTGTCTCAATTACACAATGTGTTTCATATATCTCAATTTCGTAAGTATGTGCATGATTCGAGCCATATTATGGATGAACAACCTTTGAGGATTGAAACTGATATATCATATGTTGAGGAACCCGAAAAGATAATTGATAGGGAAGTGAAAGCATTGAGGAATAAGTCTATTCCTATGGTCAAGGTGAAATGGAAGAACCATTCAGTTGATGAAGCCACTTGGGAGTTAGAGGAAGACATGAAGCAAAAGTACCCATATCTCTTTGACAATTCATAAGTTTCGAGGACGAAACTTTATTGAAGGAGGGAAGGATGTTGTACCCCAACAATCAGGTACGTAAAAACTATGAATATGAGATGGAATGAAAGCGACAATTTTGTTTTAGAGCGTGTTACTTAAGTCCACGTAACTCTTTTTACTTAAATACTCTTGAGATAGTCCATGAAATATAGAGTGATATAAACCATACCAATATATATGTGTATGTGCGTATATATGATATATGTAGGGAATGTATAAATACATGGTACACATAGGCGTGTACGTATTTGTATACATACATATGCTAATCTTGGAATACAATAAAATGTAGGCAACAATATGGTATATGAATCAAAATTTCAAGGAATATCAAGATGCCTAAGAGGCCCAAAATTTCGGCCTATACATGGAGATGTTCTAGAAATCTCTAGCCAATTTTATTAGTTAAAATAATAAGACAAGAATTTATTATGCAAAGAATAAATAGAAAATAAAATAGACATGCAATTAAGGAACAAGTTAAGACAACTCATTAAAGAAGGAGGTAGTATGGTTGAGGTCATAAAGACCCCAACCAAAACCGCCCTCCCCTTAATGTCTAGACATGGAGGATTTTAAATCCTACCATGGTGACTTTTCTCTAAACCAAGGTTAATGTAACCATGATTTAATAAAGTAACTTGGGTTAGCACAAAAGTAACTATAGTTTGAATAAAGTAACCAAGGTTATACTAACTTAACCTTGATTAACACTCAAGAAAGCCCTAACCCTCACAAAAATCCCTCCAAAACCGTCCCCCCTCTCCTAAGTCCCTAACATGTTTTAAATCAAACCATTCTAGAAACATCTATCTTCTCATCATGCAAGAGCAAAACACTTAGACAATTTCCATTCCCCTCACCAAGGTTTCGCCCCCAACATCTTGAAGGATGGGAGTTTAACTTCAACTTCAAGACTCAAGAAGACATCTAGGTAAGTCTTATTCCAAGTCCCCTTAAGAGAATTCTCATTTTGGTAAAGAATGAAGCTCACATGAACTCTCCTTCTCCATGCCAAAACCGTGGGTTTCATGGTTGAAATAGGTGAAAGCCTTCAACTTTCTTAGGAGGTGACATATTGTGGTGCTTGAACCTCCATTCCAAGCTCATTTTGGTAAGATGCTCTAGCCCTCAAACCTATCCTATTTCTTCTATTGAATAAAGAACTAATCTTTTCATTTCATCCCCTTAAAACCGTATGCTTAAGGTGAAGAAGGTGAAGGATTTTATCACATCTCACTTCATAACCAAGCAAAGACAAAAGCTTTAGCTTGAAGAGGCAAGTATACTTTAACCCCTTACAATATATGTGATTATGTGCATACTTGAATGTCTAGAAGCCTAAGACATGACTTTAGTGAAAATATGCCTAAGTTGTTACCTTTTCTTATGTTTTGAAATTGTTGGACTAGGGGACTGTTTTGTTTGGAAGAATGAACAGCCCATATGAACGACTTTTGCATGCTAAAAAGAGACTTGAATTAGTATAGGGAAGCCTTATTATGTCTATTGAATGACCATTAACTTGGATTATAGGCTAAAGAACAAAATTAGGAAGGAAGGGATATTTCTATGCATGTTGACTGAAAACAGAATTCTGGACAGATTTTATGCCAAATTGATGGACTTAGTTAAGGACCTTCTGAACGTTGGATTGAGCTTATTTTTGGTGTGGTCGTAGCTTATTATGTCTAGTTTATTGCGGCGTTGGAATTTCTGGAAAATCATTTGTGGATTGGTCAGAAATGAATTTTTAGTATCAAGGGGTCAAAACAGTTTCTGGTCGTACCACCTTAGGGAGGAAAAATTAATTAAGTACCTTAAACATCTTGGATTGACCTGAAATTTTTACAGGAAGTACTTAAGACATAGAGATAAATATCCATGTAAAGAAATTGATTTTATCTATTGATCTTGATGGTAAACCATTGAGGTAAAGTTGGTGTAACATTCTGGAAAACAGGACAGATTGACCCTTTGTGCTTGTATGAATTGTGTCGTATTTATTTTGACTTGTTTTGGTGAATGGGCATTTGAATATTGTTCATAAAGGAAATAGGAAAGATTTCCAGGTGCTAAGTGAGCCCCATAATGAGTTTATGGATGGAGACAAGGTAAGGAATGGAGTTGAGAGTGCAGCAGAATTTCTGTTGTACCCTTGTTGGGAATTATTTTTATTGAGGTACCTATGCTTGTCGAAATCGCATGAAATTTGTACAGAATGTAGTTAAGATCATGTGGTGCATGTCCATATTTTTAGTTTCTGGAAAATAGGCTCAAAAGGTTGATTTTGAGGCCGGACAATACAGGACATGCTGCTGGTTCATTTTCCAGCCCATGAAGAAGGTTGTTTATGATGTTATAAGTGCATTTTACCATGTTGCATCTCATGCACTTGCATTGACATGCTCATATGTTTCATGCTCATGATTTTATCGATGTTTTATATAAAGTTTCTGTTTTGAAAGAATTTCGTCCCTTCTGGCCAGCTTAACCCGCTACAGATCCGGGGTTAATTGATCTGAAGAAGTATAAGAACCGATCCAGGCCCGGTATAATAGGTCTGATGAAATATAAGAACCGATCCAGGCCCGGTATAATAGGTCTGAAGAGTATAAGAACCGAGCCAGGTCCGGTATAATAGACCTGAAGGTGATCATGTTATAAGAACCGAGTCATGCCCGGTATAATAGGCTGACACACTCTCTTGTTTTATGATGAGCATGATTTAAAAGAAAGAAAGAAAGTTCCAGTATTTTTATGAGCATGTCTAAATGAAAGAAAGAATGTTTTCCCGTTGCATTTGCATCGCATTCACATTTTCATACACATCATGCATGATACCTAATTATAGAAGTAAGGGTTGACTACAGCATGTAAAACCTAACTAAGTGATGACATTTAGATCTTAGCTAAGTGTTGATATGACTTTAAGTATGATGCTTCAGAAAGGTATTGGCAGGTATGTTTTAATCTAAGGAATTGGGGTTTGATTCTTGTATGCCGTTTTCTCTTTATTGTACGGTGTTATTGTATACTTGCTGGCGACTTTGTCGCTCACCCATTTATTTTTCCCCCCAGAGCCAGGTAATGAAGTCGAGTGGATTGATGATGAGCCAAGGATGCCATACCCGTAGGTTATGGAAATTGCCGTTAAGAGAACGATGATGAAGGAAGCTTTTGATGAGTCTTTGGGACATTTTGGGATTTAGCTACTTTTGGACTCTTTTCGGATAATGTTTGTATAATTTCGCGGTGTAGTTGCTATCGGTTCAGTTTGTATAATTTTGCTATGTATTCGCGATTTGACGCTTTCGGATTAAGGTTCAAATTCTGCCGTATTTTTATCTACCTGTTAAGATCGTGACTTTGTAATCCATGTTTATCCATGGGTTTTACGAGTTAAGTATCGACGCTTTGTACTTTTCCGAAAGGGAAAGTATGGCGGGTGCACCG
>AP025044.1:12957983-12971011 GCA_036186865.1 Eustoma russellianum | reverse complement strand
AAGTATCATATTTTCTCAAAACAAGTGTTCTTTCTTGAAGTCAAGACTCACCATCACATGCACCTCTTTGGCCGAAAGTTATGAGGTGCCATACACAAATTTTACAACATTTATTTGGACATGCAACACATTCATATGCTAGTTCATTTTTAATCTTACCAAGTAACCTTGTAAAATTACATCTAGCACATGCATGTCATCTTGATGCTTCCTAAGTTTCATCCAAGAGCTATTCTTGCCTAGAGTCACTTGGTTGAACCTTACTCCATCCTAAATCAGCCTCATATCACCTTGCATGTAATAAAAGATTTCATCTTTGAAGGATTTAATCACATGCAAGACATTGTTCTTAAGGAATCACTAAGATATGGTCTTAAAACTTAGTGTATTCAACTAAAGTTCACATCTTAAACACATCTAGTCATTCAAGTCACTAATTCTTCAAATAAATCATGAGAGTCTAGTGTATACTTGCCTCTTCAAGCTAAATCTCTTTTCTTAGCTTGGATATTGGATAAGTTGAGTTGAAATCTTCCTCCTGCTTCACCCTTGAGCACACGGTTTTTGAAGAGAAGGAGGGAAGAATGTTAGTCATCATTTTTAAGTGAAAATAGAGCTTATTTGAGGTTAGATATTCTTACCAAAGTGAGACTTTGAATGGAGCTTCAAGTATCAAAGGATTGCACCACCTAAAAGAGTTGAATGTCTTGCACCTAGTGACCATGAAGGTCACGGTTTGGGATGGAGAAAAAAGAACTCATGTGAGCTTCATTCCTTATAAAGAATAAGAATCCTCTTAAAGAGCTTGGAACAAAACTTACCTAGATGTTTCTTGAGTCTTGAAGATAAAACTTGAGTTGGAACTCCTAGCTCCAAGATGAAGGGGCCAAGAGTTGTGTGGTTGGAGGGAGATGGAAGAAACTTGCTAAGTGTTGGATTGTCTTGGTTTGAGAAAGGTTTCAAGATGTAATGTGAAATGATGTTGTCTTGCAATATAAAAAAACTAGGGGGGCAAGGGGAAGGGGTATCCGGAGGTGCATGGGGGAGGGAAAAAAAGAGCCTAACTTGTAGCTTCAAGCTTTTTCTTCCATTCTAGCCTTCCTTTCTTATTTTTATTCTTTCTTTTTTGCATGTCTTCTTTTATTTCTTTATTGTATAATTGTATTTTTATTCAAATACTAGAAATGTGGAGAGGATTCTAGATCCCTTCATTCCCTTCTTGGGGGTAGTTTTGTCCTTTCTCATTTATCATATCCCATACTTTATAATTTATGATATTATTTATTTTATTTAATTATGATTTTAATCTTACTTGTGAGGATCATTTAGGGTTGCATTCTTATAAAAACAGATTTATTCCAAGGTTGATCAAGGCCTCTTTGGCCGAATTCTTGGGCTATTAGGAGGGCATTTTTGTCCTTTCACACCTTTTGTAGTACATAATTGTATAATTACACCATAACTTATAATATCTAGTTTCTTATGTAAGCTTTTAGGTTTACTTTCATGAAGACTTATTTGGGTTAGTCCTTTTTGTAAAATGGCAATACCCTAAGGTTCATTAATGTCTTGTGGCCGAAATTACATGGGCTTGGTGGTCATTATACTCATTGCTCTATTCTCATAAATATGATATTGCTCCTAACATCCAATTTATAGTGTATGTTGTGAGTCTTACTTTGTGGAGAAGTACTTGGGCTAGTCCTCTTAAAAAAATGGAGATTATTCCAAGATCCTCCAAGGCCCTATGACCGAATTTACAACGTCTTAGAGGGCTAAATGGTCATTTCACGTGCTCCACAACATCCATTTGTATAATTATATCGCATCCATCTCAAAGGAAATCTAGATACAGACTCACTAAGGTAACTTAATAAAATGCAACTTGGAGAACTTCTTTATTACGTCGCATCAAGCGAGTTCTGGTATAGTACGATTTTTCGCGGGGTACAACATTGTGTATCTTGATATCCATAAATATTTGAATTCTTTTGCAAATCATTCTCCACCAATAATAGTGCAAGATAAGCTCCACCTAGGCTCCATGTAAGCTCAAATCAGCCGCCCACCTCAGCACACATGTGCTGAATATAATTTTTGAATTTTGAATGAGTGATAATGTATTATCTTCATAAACATGGTAAATTTCAATCACCCTGAATCTTGTCTTCTAGAATACTCCAAGATAGGTCTTAAGTGTGTAAAACATGTGTAAGTACATGTTACACATGTAGAAAAATTTCCCCCTTTAATATGATATAGAAACTTGAATTTTCAAATTCTGCCGATTGTGCAATTTTTCTCCAATTGATCACAAACCATTTAGATATGCAAATTGTGATATACACCACACAGTATAAAAAAAGTATAATCTCAGCTGCAAATGGTGTAGGATATTCGGCCATGGGGTGTAACAATTTTCGAATTTGAATGTTCAAGAAAATGAGGAAAATGATGGATAATTGATATATGTAATTATGGTATGACTTTGGTATTAAATTTCTCATGTGGTGCACAAAATTGTGAGGTGCTTGGAGTGTATATAGATATCTTTGTATGGTAAATTTATGACGTGTCAGTGATGATTCTGTGTGACCATTCCAAGTATAACTGTAATTCACCCTATAGTATAAAGTATGAAACGACAATAAACGGAAATTTTAGTAATAATAAGAAATTTTGTTGTGCATATTTTAAAATTTTAATGATTAAATAACCCTGTCTAAAATATTATGGAATAAATAATAATAAAATCAAATAATGGGAATGAAAGTGACCAAAACACCATTAGGGTGGCCGGCCCTTTCCCTCTAAAGGCCCCAAAAAGTAGCCTCCATTCTAGAAGCATCATCAAACAAAAAGCCTCCCCCACTTTTAGTTTGCCACCCTAATAATTAACCCTCTTACATGCATGCAAAGAAAGTAACAATTATGTCCCTTTATCCCCATAAATCCGGCCACCCTCTACCCCTTGGAAGACAAATTACTCAAAACAATTCCATAACACTTAACCACTCACCAACACTCTCTTGCCTCACCAACTATTTTCAATCTCCTCCCTAAGCTTCAACTTTCGGCCATTAGAGAGGATTACAAGCTCAAGACAAGGACACCACTCTCCGACTCCCTTCAAGATATGTTAACCACTTATAGTTAGATCTTACACCTTTAAGTTTGTTATCAAATCTAACTTACTCTTGGTGACCTTCCAAGATTCTCAACTTTCGGCCAAGGAGGCATATAATAAGAACAACTCAATCAAGACTAGTCCTCAAGATTGTAAGGCATGTACATAGCTTCTAAACTTAAAGTTCCATTCTTTGAGACTTTGTATCAACTCTAAGTTGAATAATCCTTGACCCTCCTTTACCTTGCTTAGGAGTATTATCAAGCTCAAGAAGGAAAGGACCTCTAGGAGATTAAGAACATCACTACAACTCCACCAAGGTAAAGTCTTTAACCCTTTTTAAGCTTTTTCCCACTCATTCAAAAGGTTTTCACTCACCCTCTCCCCATGTGTGCAAACCGTAGGCCTCAACAAGTATGGGCAGGTGATTCTCAAGGCTTTACGAAGGACCATTTGTTAAGGCATGAACCTTGAGCTAAGAAGGCAAGACTCCTTTTATTCTTCTAGGGACATTGAGGAGCCATAAGTAGGATATTGTAGAAAGTTTACGACACTAAACTTGGTTGTGGTGAGCTCATACCCCCTAAACACCACACTAGAATTTCGGCCTAGGTTACTTTAATGAGTTAGTGATGCATGTAAATGATCATAGGAGTATGTTTTAGTGTTTGGATTAAAAGCTACTATCATGAAATAAAACAAATTAGCAATACAAGGACCTTCTCTCCTCACCCATGGTTTGGACAGGACATGAAGGATTGGTTGGTCTCACCACCATCACGCTACTAGGATGACTAAAAATGGTTTTATGTTGGTTAAGGGCTTGGTTGTTGAATGACTAAGGAGTTGTTTAGTGTGTCCTTATTATTGACTAGAAATGAATATAAAATTTATTATGCCAATAATTTCATGCTCAAGAAGTCACTATGGAAATGTATGAAACATTTGAAGAACCAAACACATGTTAGAAGAGGCAAAGAAGGTCTTATATGGTGCAAAAATTCCCCATACCCTTCGGCCATAGTGTGGAAAAATTAGGAAATCCATGAGTTAAATTGTATGTCCTCTAAGGGGTTTAAAAGACCATTTTAATGCTAATATGTTATTTAAATTAAAGGATAAGAGGCTTTTTGGCTCATGATTAGGTTTGCTAGGTTTTAAGGACCATAAGTTATTTCTTATGTTAGGATAGTCACACATAAAGGGGCTGTTTTGTATGCTTTATTACATGTGGCTTTGATGCGTGCAAGACGTGGGCTCCGATAATTACACCTTCAAAACGTCCTTCACAAAGGGTTAGTCACAAGGAAGAAAACTTCCCCTTGCTTCCTTAGTGATAAAATGTGTGGATCAAACGAGCAAGACCAACACTTCAAGATGGTCGTTGATCAGGCAAACCAATATGGCCCTCCTGGACGGCACCTTTTGGCAATGGCAACACCTTCAAAATGCTCAACTTTGAAGGATCTTAACTTAGGTTTTTAATGCAAAACGAAGAAAACGAAGTCTCACACAAAGTGAAGGAAATATCAAGAATTGTTATTCATCAAAGTTGTCCTCCTAGGCGCCCCAAAAGGCTCTATTTATAGGCTGAGATTGAGCCTTAAAATGTCTAGAACTAATTCAAAATAAAGCTAGCTAGCAATGTTTGGAAATCAAAAATTATTTGAATTCAAAGCTAAAACAAATTCTAGATAAAATCTTAAAATCTTGAAAGACATTATCTCCATATATCCAGCCATGCTTGATGTTAAATAATGTCTTGGAGGAGCTGATTTGATAAATAGGATGAGGCTTGAAGTTGAATTCAAGAGTTGGTTGAATTTGAATTCAAGTTGAGTTTGAATTTGAGTTCACTTTGAATTTGGCTCTTGCATATCCTTTCCCTTCCAGCTGTGTGTGATGCTTCTTTTGACCTTGGAAATCTGATTTTGATGATGATAAAATGACTGGAATTGAATTCGAATGATGGTTGAAGTTTGAATTCAAAATTGAGTTGAATTTGAATTCAAACTTGGATTCAATTTGAATTGGCATTTATCCTTCTTTTATCCTTCAAGATGGCGTGTGTATGGCTTGAAAATAGGCTGAGATCTTCTTGAATTTTAAGTCTCCAATTTGGTTGAAACTTGAATTCAAATCATGGTTGAATTTAAATTCAAGTTTATCTTTCAAGTTCAAATTCAAGTAGGACTTCATCCTTGCATTCTAAGTGGCCGGCCCCTTTTGAGATCCTTGGAGATGATTTTGATTTTAATTTGGACAAAGAATTCCATCTAGGACACATTTGAATTTGTCTTTGTGGAGACAAACATTCCTTTCAAGACAACATTACTTTTGTCCCCTTCTTTTGTGACACACGCCTATAATGCTCTTTTTGGGCCTCCATTTTATTTGGATTTTCCATGTACCTAATTTTACTACAAAGAAAATACATAAAACAAAGATCACAAGAAAAAAGATAAAATTCAAAAATAAAGAAAGCACACGCATGCTTATACACGCTCAAGGTGAAGGTTCAATGAAATGAACCCAAGGAATCTTAGGTTCATCTTGAACATGCTTGTACAAGAAGTTGGCAACTTGATGACAAAGTTCTCTTTCCCATCAAGGATCCCATCAAGAGGTCAAAGGTCCTATGACATGAAGGAGGGTAAGAGAACTTTGTCATCAAGTTGCCAACTTCTTGTACAAGCATGTTCAAGATGAACCTAAGATTCCTTGGGTTCTTTTCATTGAACCTTCACCTTGAGCGTGTATAAGCATACGTGTGCTTTCTTTATTTTTGAATTTCATCTTGTTTCTTGTGATCTTTGTTTTATGTGTTTCCTTTGTAGGCAAATTAGGTACATGGAAAATCCAAATAAAATGGAGGCCCAAAAAGAGCATTATAGGCATGTGTCACAAAAGAAGGGGACAAAAGTAATGTTGTCTTGAAAGGAATGTTTGTCTCCATAAAGACAAATTCAAATGTGCCCCTGATGGAATTCTTTGTCCAAATTGAAATCAAAATCATCTCCAAGGATCACAAAAGGGTCCGGCCACTTTGAATGCAAGGATGAAGTCCTACTTGAATTTGAACTTGAAAGATAAACTTGAATTTAAATTCAACCATGATTTGAATTCAAGTTTCAACCAAATTGGAGACTTAAAATTCAAGAAGATCTCAGCCTATTTTCAAGCCATACATACGCCATCTTGAAGGATAAAAGAAGGATAAATGTCAATTCAAATTGAATCCAAGTTTGAATTCAAATTCAACTCAATTTTGAATTCAAACTTCAACCATCATTTGAATTCAATTCCAGGCATTTTATCATCATCAAATTCAGATTTCCAAGGTCAAAAGAAGCATCACATACGGCTGGAAGGTAAAGGATATGCAAGAGCCAAATTCAAAGTGAACTCAAATTCAAACTCAACTTGAATTCAAATTCAACCAACTCTTGAATTCAACTACAAGCCTCATCCTACTTATCAAATCAGCTCCTCCAAGACATTATTTAACATCAAGCACGGCTGGATATATGGAGATAATGTCTTGCAAGATTTTAAGATTTTAGCTAGAATTTGTTTTAGCTTTGAATTCAAATAATTTTCAATTTCCAAACATTGCTAGCTAGCTTTATTTTGAATTAGTTCTAGACATTTTAAAGATCAATCTCAGTCTATAAATAGAGCCTTTTAGGGCGCCTAGGAGGACAACTTTGATGAATAACAATTTTTGATATTTTCTTCACTGTGTGTGAGACTTTGTTTTCTTGGTTTTGCATTAAAAACCTAAGTTAAGATCCTTCAAAGTTGAGCATTTTGAAGGTGTTACCATTGCTAAAAGGTGCCGTCCAGGAGGGCTATATTGGTTTGCCTGATCAATGACCATCTTGAAGTGTTGGTCTTGCTCGTTTGATCCACACGTTTTATCACTAAGGAAGCAAGGGGAAGTTTTCTTCCTTGTGCCTAACCCTTTGTGAAGGACGTTTGGAAGGTGGAATTTTCGCAGCCCACGTCTTGCCCGCATCAGGCTTATTTGAGTAATTTCTAACACTTAGTTATGTCCATTGAAGCTAGTTATGTCCATTGAAGCTAAGAAAGAGGTGCTTGAAGGTGTATCCACTAGGGGTGGAAAGTGGGCTCAAAAGGAAGCTTAAAACCACTAAAAACAAAATGGTAATTTTGGCTGGTTCACTATGCCAAAATGTTGGGACATGGCCTAATATATGCATGAGTAAAATGGTAAAAGAGTAAGTTAAGGGCTCTCTAAAATGGAATATTAAAATGGTAAGGGCTGTCGAGAATAAATGAGGGTTATAAGAACCCGAATTAAGGTGCCACCAAAAGGTTTAGGAACTGAAGAAGGGTTGATTCGGCATTTTAGAGCAAACTGTCCAAGTTGGACCCTTAGGTCCATCCAATGACGCGTATTATTCATGATTAAATGATAAGAGACTTAAATGAACCAATTTTATAAGGGTCTTGGTAAAATAAATCTATTTAGGGGTTAAAACAGAAGATAAACCGCTACGAAATGATGCTGAAATTTTTAGCTCCGCAGAATAAATAAGTAGTGAAATACAACCGTTATAAGATCAGACTTAAGAACATTTGAATCATTGGAAACTTATCAGATACTGCATTCTGTATCATGTGCATGCCATGTCATTTTACAAAAGGGGTGAAGTTTGGTTTGAAAGAAGATTACAACAGTTTTAAAAACCCGCATTGAACGATTTGTCTTTATGTTTGGTTCCGATATATGTTTTGGACTCGATATCAGGTTATACGTTCTGTTCTGGACCCGTATGAGGTATTACTCTTTTATGGACCCAAACGTAACATCCTATTATAGTAGTCGAGGTATTGTTCTGTTTTGGAATCATATGGGGTATTATTCTTTTCTGGACCTCATATCAAGGTATTTTTTTGGACCCGTATGTAACATCCTCAGTAGGATAGGAGGTAGACGGGGTACAGTTCTGTTCTAGACAGAATCACTTGTAATAGATGACCAGTTCATGCGGAGAAAGTAAAGGCCATAGCTTAATGTTTCTATTCTGTTCTGTTCTGTTCCGTTCTGTTTTGTCCTGTTCCGTTCCGTTTCGTTTTGCATCAATTGTCATGTTCCGTACTGCATCGCATATGCTTATCATCCTTTCCCTTGGAAAAAGGCAAAATGACTGCTACAAAAAGTAAGACAGTTATGCACAGGAAAAGATAACAGTAAGTTAAAACGTCAAGGAAACCGATAAAAGGTTGATTCAACAGGTAAGTCAGTATGTCCTATTGTTGTGTTGCTAGAATTTATTATTTATCATTCTGATGTGTTTTGGTAGAATAGAGGGCTACTTGCTGGGTGATTTATCACTCACTCCTTATTTATCATTTTTCAAGGCCACAAGAACCCGAGATTGAGTATGTCAAGGACGAGCTACAGGTGCCTTATCCGTGAGAGATGTTGGTGGCTAGGACTGATAGTTGTTCTATTGAGGACTATTTGAGAGTACTTTGAGACTATGTTATCATGATCAGTACTATGTTTGAATTATGGACACTGGATGTTAATGTTTTAATTCTGCCTGCTTATCGCCATTGCTTGATATTTCCATTGGTAATCCATGACCAACTCGTGGACTTGTATTGGACTCGCATCGACGCCTTGTACTTTTATTAGCGAAGTATAGCGGGTGCACCGTACCAGGGGCATAGCCTGGGTGCGGGACGCTACAGATTCGGTAGTCATTTGATGTGACGATTTTTTGTTTACGAACTTTTGACGTGTCGATATATTTTTGGAAGGTTGTTAAACATGAAATATGTGACTTGGAATAACTTGGATATGTATATACACATAGGATGATGTGTATATGATTACTTAACGTTGATGACGTGTCTTTGAAATACCGGGATAGAAGAATATAAACTTGACGTCTTATGAAAAGAACTACACATATATATATATGCCGTGTTTGTATATATGTGGTGTAGAGAAGAACTTTCCATGTTGACATTTGCTGAAGAATAGGCATTTTCAAATAT
Source organism: Eustoma russellianum (assembly GCA_036186865.1). Taxonomy (NCBI): domain Eukaryota; kingdom Viridiplantae; phylum Streptophyta; class Magnoliopsida; order Gentianales; family Gentianaceae; genus Eustoma; species Eustoma russellianum. Next base: position 12,961,851 of record AP025044.1, on the reverse strand, counting down.
CTCCTTAAACACTTCATTTAATAAACTAGTTTAGTTCATTTAACTTGGCAAAATATCTCCTTAAACACTTCATTAAATGAACTAGTTTAATTCATTCAACCTAGCGCCTGAAAATAGTGTAAACACAACAAATGTTTGTCATATGATTTAAGTCTTAAGGCTTCATGGCACGTTAGTACAATATTGATATATATAAAACATATAAAACACATTTATCACGCACACATGTAATGTTTAAATCACGAATTTTGGAATCACGTAACATTTAAATCATGTATTTTGAAATCATTCAAACTCTAATTTTTCATCAACTGCCCATGGGGCAGTCAGCATCCCGCATACCCATAGACTCAAGCTAAGACAATCCAAAAAAGTAGACATCATGCATATACATACATAATCGATACATGCATATATCGCATACATATAAAACCAATCATCTGTGCAATTAAAAATATAATCACGGATGATCTGGTTTTATTATGAAAATAAAGCCATAAGTTATGCAAAATCATAGCAAATATAGATAGCGTACTTGCCTTGATCCATGTATGCTATACCGTAAATTGAATTGGAGTTGAGATTGAATAAAGTTTGGCCACTTTTTCCTCCTGGTGGCTGGCGGCCGACTTCTTGTTCTTACTCTTTCTCTTTTCTTTTCCGTTTGAAAAGGGGGTGAGTATAATGTTCGGTGTGTAGGGTTTCCCATTAGGTGTAGTATATATAAATATGGGAGGAAGATGAGATATACATGGTGTATTCTTAATTAAATTGGTATTTACCATTTAGTTTGTCTCTATTCTAACTGTTTTTTTCTACTTAGGATTTTATTTTTCCTACATATTAGATATATACACAAGTTATAATAAATAAACAATAACAAAAGCAAAAGGATGAGGGCCGTCACACCATGATAGCTCAACAGGAGATCCGTTAGACTTCTACAAAGTAATTTTACTTCCACTTTCATGCAATATAAGGAGGCATCCATAAACTGCCTTACTCGTGTATGGGCGAGCATGCATTCGCATGTTTCAAGGAGTCAGATAATCCGGGTTTATTGGATCTCAATATTTTAGGAGGAAATATAAGATACATAGCATTAACATAATTTTTTAGAGTTGATTACTTTTTTATCCACAAGTTTTCCAGCTATTGTACAAAACACACATAACTTTCGAAATTATAGTTATTATCCATATCTTTTTATTTATTGTACTACATATCCATGCTGGTCATCAATTTGTCGCTAATCTGATTTTTAATTCGTCGCTATCTATACAATAAAGACGTATAGTGTAAGAAATTGATAAGATTTGGATGAAAAATGACATTTCAGAAATTTTGAATGCTTTCTGCCACAAAATGTAAGACATGTATAGCACCACTAGAAAAGGAGGTTGAATAGTGAGTGCGAAAAATTTGGTCTTTAAAACTATTTAGACCAAATAACTCACTTCTAAAAACAGTTTCTGTTTTCGGATTCTGATTTGAACTATCTAGATGACCTGTTTGTAGACCAATACTGGGTGACAATGTGTTCTCACATGTTGTTAATATATCATAAAAATTTCAAATTAACACTCTAAGTGCAACCCCTTGAAAAACCCTGTTTGCGCATATTGTGTCAATCTGCCAGAAACCGTGCTCTGAAAAAAAAAATTTATTCCTATTAATTGACAACTCTAAAAGACTTGAAAATTTTGTGGCATGACGATCAAGCTGTGTTTTTTAATGTGTTAAAACAGTTTTTCAGAATTCTTTTAGTAAATATGTCAAATACGTTGATGTTCTCAACAGATACACGACCCTAGGAAGATATCAGCCATCAACAATGAATGACGAAAGAACCAAAATGTTGAAGTCTGAGAGGGGTTCGAACCCCTGGATCCGTACGTGGTTGGTCAAAGCAAATCCTAGGAATTTTGGAGACCTGCTTGATGCATGCTACCGTATTGGGAGGGACATTATCAGGAGAGAGGAAGAAATGAGAAGCAAGAGGCCAAGGAAGTTGAGTGGAGAAAAGTACGACAAGCAGACGAAGATGGCCAAGAGGAATACTGGACCAGTGCAGCAGAAGCAGCAGGGACCATAGCCCTGACCCCAGCCTCAGCAGCCAGCGATTCACCGCTGCCCCAACTGTCAGAAGCCCCACTTGGGCGAGTGATGAGGATCAAGCGTCCGATGAGGATCAAGGATCCCATCAAGAGGTCAAGGGCCCTATGACAAGAAAGAGGGCAAGAGAACTTTGTCATCAAGTTGGAACCTTCTTGTATAAGCATGTTCAAGATGAACCTAAGGTTCCATGGGTTCATTTCATTGAACCCACCCTTTGAGCATTTATGCATGTGCGTGTGTGTGTTCCTTATTTTTGAATGTTATCTTGTTTCTTGTGATCTTTGTTTTATGTGTTTTCCTTGTAGGTAAATTAGGTACATGGAGATCAAAATAAAATGGAGGCCCAAAAAGAGTATTGCAGGCATGTGTTACAAAAGAAGGAGACAAAAGGAATGTTGTCTTGAAAAGAATGTTTGTCTCCACAAAGACAAATTCAAATGTCTCCAAGATGGAATCTCTTGTTCAAATTGAAATCAAAATCATCTCCAAATACGAACAAGGGGGTCGGCCAAAAATTGAAGAGAAGATGAAGATCAATTTGAAGTTAAACTTGAGTATAAATTCAACCATAAATTGAATTCAAGTTTCGACCAATTGGAGACTGAAATTCCAAGAAGATTTTAGCCCATATCTGTAGCCCATAACACGCCATCTTGGAGGATAAAAGAGGGATAGATTCCAATTCAAATTGAATCCAAGTTTGAATTCAAATTCAAACTCAACTTGAATTCAAACTTCAACCATCTTTTGAATTCAAGTTCAAGCATATCCTACTCATCAAATCAGCTCCTCCAAAACATTATTTTACTCTCATAAACGGCTGAACATGGAGAGAATGGGATCTTGCAAGCATTTCAAATTTTAGATAGAATTCGTTTTAGTTTTGGATTCAAACAATTTTCAATTTTAAAACAACCGTTAGCTAGCTTATTTGAATTAATTTCTGGTCATTTTAAAGGCTGATAGGACGACCATTGTAGCCTATAAATAGAGCCTTTGGCCGATTGGAAAGATCAACTTTGGATGAATAAAACTTCTTAATATTTTCTTCACTTATTGTGAGACTTTGTTTTCTAGGTTTTGCATTAAAAACCTATGTTAAGATCCTTCAAAGTTGAGCATTTTGAAGGTGTTGCCATTGCTTAAAGGTGCCATCTAGGAGATCCGTATTGGTTTGCCTGATCAACGACCATCTTGAAGTATTGGTCTTGCTCATTGATCCACACATTTTTATCACTAAGGAAGCAATGTGAAGTCTTCTTCCTTGTGCCTAACCCTTTGTGAAGGACATTTGGAAGGTGGAATTGTTGGAGCCCACGTCTTGCACGCATCAGTGAGTGCCAATAGAAGACCAGAGGTTGCTTTGGCTGCGGAAAGTCAGGCCATATGGTGAAAGATTACCCGGAGAAAGGAGCCCAGCCACAGCCGCCACAGCAGAAGAATCGTCCCCGTGCAAATGCGAGAGTGCACGTGATGACTGATGCGGAGGTTGAAGAAGCGCCAGATGTTGTGACAGGTATGATTGATACCAACATTTTTTAAGTCAATCTTTATGCTTTATGATAATTATCTAATATATGAATACCATAGGAGCAATACTAGTATGCAAGTACATGCGAACGTCCTATTTGATAGTGGCCCCAGCCACTCCTTCGTATCAAAGAGGTTTCCCAAGAACCTGAGTATTTGCCCTTCCCGTCTGGAGACTCCATATCAAGTACAGGCAGCTGGCGACCAGGTACATGTGTCC